>BOLG01000360.1:0-600000 GCA_016861445.1 Oryzias woworae | reverse complement strand
ATTTCAGCACCTAACAGCTCTTGTGTGTCTCTCCTCTGCAGGCCTGTGTGGTGAAGAGGGAGTTTAGAAAGGCAGAACAGCTGATCAAACACGCCGTCTTTCTAGCAAGGTAACCCGCTGTGTCTTATGAAGCCTCAACAGCACTCTTCTGACCCTTTTCTGCTCCCTGAGTCTGGTATTTGTGTCTTACAGAGAACATTTTGGACACAAGCATCCAAAGTACTCTGACACTCTGCTAGACTATGGATTTTACCTGTTAAATGTCGATAACATATGTCAGTCAGTTGCAATCTACCAGGTAAGTGTTCAGCAAAAACAGCACTTTTGTCCTGAACGAGCCGCATGAATCTGGATCCCTGCTTGCTGTGGTTTGCAGACGGCCCTAGACATTCGACAGTCTGTGTTTGGAGGGAAGAACATCCACGTTGCCACAGCCCATGAAGACCTGGCCTACTCCTCCTATGTCCACCAGTACAGCTCTGGGAAATTTGACAACGCTCTGTGAGTCAAAACCTGCAGAGGATTCCTGTTGGGTTTGAAACCAGCTGTCACTTCATAGTTTCATGACCAAAAACCTGTTGAGTTTAAATCTGACAGTAAAAAAAAGGCTCTTTTTCTATTTCTAAAGAATACTTGTTTTAAATTTAAAACTTGACATATAATCAAAGTCTGTTGGGATTGGTCTGACAGCTTTTCGCTCATCTTCTCTGCCTGGCGGGCTCCGTGAGCGGGCTTTGTGAGCGGGCTCTGTGAGCGGGCTCTGTGAGCGGGCTCCACGAGCGGGCTTTGTGAGCGGGCTCCATGAGCAGGCTTTGTGAGCGGGCTCTGTGAGCGGGCTCTGTGAGCGGGCTCCACGAGCGGGCTCCACGAGCGGGGCTTTGTGAGCGGGCTCCGCGAGCGGGCTTTGCGAGCGGGCTCCGCGAGCGGGCTCCGTGAGCGGGCTCTGTGAGCGGGCTCTGTGAGCGGGCTCTGTGAGCGGGCTTTGTGAGCGGGCTTTGTGAGCGGGCTCCGTGAGCGGGCTCCGTGAGCGGGCTCCGTGAGCGGGCTTTGTGAGCGGGCTCCGTGAGCGGGCTTTGTGAGCGGGCTTTGTGAGCGGGCTCCGTGAGCGGGCTCCGTGAGCGGGCTTCGTGAGCGGGCTTTGTGAGCGGGCTTCGTGAGCGGGCTTCGTGAGCGGGCTCCTTGAGCGGGCTCCGTGAGCGGGCTCCGTGAGCGGGCTCCGTGAGCGGGCTCCGTGAGCGGGCTCCGTGAGCGGGCTCCGTGAGCGGGCTTTGTGAGCGGGCTCTGTGTTTCCCTGTCGTCAGTCTTCACTTCCCTTTGCTCCACATGAGACGGCAAACACGTTCTTTTGAGGAACACTCCACATTCTGGGAAGTGTTTGTTCAATGTAGAGTTGAAGGAAGAAACTGGCTTAGTGTGTTAGTCTTCAGTTTAAAAATGTTTCCCAACTCCCCAAAGGGGGGGTTAAAAAGTGAAACGAGTCATGTGACACACTCAGGTCAGATGTTGTGTGTTTTTGCCAGATTCCATGCAGAACGTGCCATAGACATCATAACTCATATTCTGCCTGAAGACCATCTCCTGCTGGCATCCTCCAAGAGAGTCAAAGGTGAGTCCAGCTCCTGTAGCCGCTGAGCCGCTGCCCCCTGTGGGCGGTAGTGTGTCTGCAGCAGGAGTCCTGCAGGCAAACGCCGCCGCGTTGCTGCTTAATGCCTGTTCATGAGTGACGTTTGTGTCTCATCAGCCCTCATCCTGGAGGAAATCGCCATCGACTGCCACAACAAAGAAACTGAAGAGCGCCTCCTGCAGGAGGCTCACGACCTGCACCTCTCATCCCTGCAGCTGGCCAAAAAAGCCTTTGGGGAGTTTAACGTCCAGACCGCCAAACATTATGGAAACCTCGGGCGCCTTTACCAGTCCATGAGGAAGTTTAAGGTACAAACACATAGACAGAAATGTCCTCACAAAAACGTAGCTCCGTTTGACATGATTTGGATTCTGCAGGAATGAAGCCAAAAAACAAAGTTCCTACGTCTAGAATGAAACGCAAGGTAGGCTAACGCAGACGCACCAAGAATATCAGTTTGTCTGCTGGAACCACACTCTGCAAACAAAAGGTTACGGAAAGAATCCTACAGATCTGCAAACATGTTGGAAAATTATGCATTTGAAGTGCTTATGAGTAACACCGCTGGAGGAAGGTAGAGGAAGCACACGCACACATCCTGTAGTGAATGCCTCTAGTGGAAGCAAAATACACTACACTTCTGCAAATACGTTTTCCGTCAAATCTTTTAAGTTTAAAACTCAAAACAATCTAAACACGTTTTGGAATAATGTCGTTTGGCATTATTGCCATCCTTAATATCACAAGACAGAGAGTCCACCAAACAAATGGTTTGGGCCTTTATCCTGAGCTGACATGTCTGTCTGATGTTTGATGCTGGCCGTTACACACCTCATCCGTCTGCTCTCTGACGGGGATTAACCAGGACAGAGCTCCGAGTCTGCGCTTTTTATTAAAAGCTGAGCTTCACCTCTGTGAACCAATCCGATCATATCAGAGTTGATGTGCGACAGACTTTCTGTCTGTGTGTGACCAGGAAGCAGAAGAGATGCACATCAAAGCCATCAAGATCAAGGAGCAGCTGCTGGGCCATGAAGACTACGAGGTGGCTCTGTCTGTGGGTCACCTGGCCTCCCTCTACAACTACGACATGAACCAATACGAGGATGCTGAGAGGCTCTACCTGCGCTCCATCGCCATCGGTCAGTCAAAGACGACAGCTCTCACTCTCTTCCACTGTTAACGAGCAAAAGGAAGCGTGTAATGAGACAGATCTGGTTCTGTTGGTTTAACGTCTTGTTCATGAAGCGCATCTGTTTACTGCTGCATCAGGGGTTCTCAATAGTCGTCCTTGATATGCCTGTGAGATGAGAGAGAAATGCTAACACAATGATCCCTGTAGAGCCACAGTTCTTTACATGTAAAAGGCAGTAAGAGTCCCAGTAACTGGTGCTTTTTTTCCCCTGAACACAGGTAAGAAGCTGTTTGGGGAGGGTTACAGCGGGCTGGAGTATGACTACAGAGGCCTGATCAAACTCTACAACTCTGTGGGAAACTTTGAGAAGGTGTTTGAGTACCACAATGTACTGTCCAACTGGAACCGGCTGAGGGACCGGCAGTTTGCCGTCGCAGACGCTCTGGAGGACGTCAACACAACTCCCCAGCAGACGCAGGAGGTGGTGCAGGCCTTCCTCCTGGCCCAGAGCCTGGGCCCCACCCGGCCCTGTCTGGGTTGATCCCCCCCTGCGCCCGTGTGAATGTGTTGTTCTTTTTCCTGACGGGGAAAGAAGAGAGGAAGACCAGGTTGGATCCTGGGAGGAAACCCAAATGTGACGCAGTGGTTGCACACTAGTTTGAACATACGGTACATTCAGGCATCAGCGGCTGGCCGGCGGTTTGACGACCACAGCAGCTGCCGGCCGTCACGCAGAAACACGTCACTTCATCAGCTTCCTCATTCACAGCCTGAAGGGGCAGTGGTGAAGCCAGCTGCTGCTTTTCTCCTGGAGACGGGACTGATGTGAGGAGGAACGCAGAAGAGCCTGAACCATCCTGTGAAGATGGCGTGTGACCTCCACTCTGTTGACACGCCTTATCTTCTGGAACCACAAGGTTTTTTGATTCAGCAGCAAAGCCTGGATTGCCACCAGACTTTGGGTGAAGTGGAGGACATCCTGACTCCAGGGAGCATCTGTGATCCTCTGAGCGACTCGGCTGCACGTCTGACCTGTACAGTAAAAACAGAACGATTGTACACTGCAGTTTCATTGGAAGGCTTCTTGTTTTTCTTTTTTCTAAGTTTTTCACAGATGTCATTGAACTCGTGCTTTGAGGTGCTTGCAGAGTGGAATGTGTTAAAGCAGGTATGTTGCTGCACACTGAGCGGGCTTCAGAGGGCTCATTTTCCACTCTTTTCTCTCTCCTGTTCAGTACTGACAGTATCATTGAAATGCCAATATTTTATATGCAGAGGTGTCATGTTGATGTGGGCCTTTGTTTCTGCGTCCTGACAGACTGAACTGTTGAACAGTTGAGAAGCTTGGGCGTGAGTGCAGGAAACAAGGTGCTTCACGTACAGCGCTCCCTTTACTCGCTTATTGTGTGTTTGTGTGTGCGTGTGTCCATCAGTGTCACACATGTCGGGGGCCCCGCCTTACATCAGCCTGCAGTTTTCTGTCTTTAGACAGACCCACACTGACAAGTGCTTAAAAAGCTACCCTTATGGGCGCTACAGTGGGACCAGTACTGTGTGTGCGTGCGTGCACGTGTCCAGCCTGCTGACCTGTAGGGCCTTTCTGTGTGTGCTGTCAGAAACTGCATTAAAGCAAAGTTCCACCGTGTCATTTTCCCCGCGCCCTCAGCCTCCTTCTCTCTCCAAAACGTAGCGGCTGTCTCACCTCAGAGCCCTGCGGCTGTTTGCCGGACGGCGGCCATGATTCCCACTTGAAGAAGGAATCGTCCCTAAATTATACAAGGAAAACTCCAGTAAAAGTCCCAACAGGCCATGCAGTCCAGGCAGAAGGACTGAACGATCAGACCGGAGACTCGGGTCAAGCAGTGGTTCTCACTGCTTGACCTTGGTTTGTGAAACTTGGTTTGTGAAGCAGCGGGGGCATTTCAGTGGGCTTAACAGACTGTAAAACGGTCAGAAATTGAAGCAGCTGTAAAACATCACCAAAGATTGGACATGTTTAAAGTAAAACCCTGAAAGAAAAGGCTTTAGTGTTTCCCTTCCATGGATAACTGCTTCTGCAGTGACCCCACAAGCTCATTATAGGGGAGTCCTCTTGAACTATTGAACATTGAAGTGTTGTAAGTAAGGACGTCCCGATTCATTTGACCATTGATACGATTCACTTCAGAATGCATATAATCAAAGTATTTGACTGTGAAGCAGTTCTAGAATGGTACAGGTTGATTTGATGAACAACTTGCCGCAGACAGATGGATCTGGTTGATTAAATTAACTCAATGATTACACCTCTACTTCTTAAATAATGGGACTGAACAGATTTTGGACTTTAGAGTCAATTCATTTGTTGATGTGACATACTTCTAACAATACATTAGACATTTTTATTTAACTCCAAACATTTCCCAGTATCCCCTGCATCAGAGCCACTAGTTAAAGATTTAACAAAGTATTTCCAGCTGCTCAGTGACCTCTGGTGCTCAGACAGCAGTGGAACACCAGCATCTTTCTTTCAGGCTTTAGAATGTATTTATATTTTTAATTTGAAACCCTAAAACATTTTAGAGATCCATGTTAAGCCGCCTAATGACGTATGAATGGCTTCTATCAGCTTAATGAATGAACCAGTTTGGTCTGGGAAAGGTTTGGATCTCCTCTAAAATATTCTGATGGAGGTTAAGGAGGACTAAAGAGTCGGAGTGATTGAGAAAACCCACACTGAACCTTAAAGCATTTTAGAGGTTTCTAAAGAGATTTTAAAACTAGTGTTGAGATGTATTGTCAGTTTGTGACATGAGCCAGTGAAGGACAGGAGTCATGGTGAAGGGGTCAAGACATGATGTAACCGGGACACACACCGGAGCTGGACTGACCAATCCTCCCTGCAGTGGAACGACAGGTGGGATTTTGGACAGTTCCAGTGCAGGCTGATGGCAAATGTTGGCATTATTATTAGCAAAAGTGAACAATGTGGTCGATGCCTTGAACACAGAGCTCAACGATGTTTTGTTTCCAAGAGAAAGAAAACTAGGAATGCCTTTGGTGCTGCAGGACACCCAGAGCTGGTCTGTCCAGAGTGTTTCCACAGCCCTGGTCCTTCAACTGTCAGCTGTTGCACTTACATGTGAATCCTTCAGCCCTTCTGCCGCTGAACAGGACCTCACTCTGGACTGTGGTGAAGCCCGTGAGCAGCCTCATTTTCTGCTGGGATCTCTTCACCAGCGTTGAAGGTGAAACAAAAAACTCCAATGAAGTACTGTGTCCAAAACTTAGGATGCAACTTTTTTTGTTGGGCCAAGATAAAAAAAACAACAACCTGTGTAGTGAGCGGGGCACCAATGTGACCTCCTGGCTGTCACTGAGGTCCTGAGAAACCTGAAAGGGAGGGGTGGAGCTGCAGCCAGAGGAGGCTGTTCAATCTGCGTCAATGATGTAATGATGGCGTGTTTTCACTCTCGTTCTCCTAATGCTTCACTGTTACATGCAGAAACATTAAAATGGATGTTGTTAACCACGACACGTCACCTCTGTCTTCATGGGATTTACACAAGTCTGGTTTTTGGTTTTAGATGAAAGAATGACTCATTATGTTTGACTGGACTTTTTATTAAGGTCATACAGCCCATTCCTGTGGCGAGTTATGATTCTTTAGAGAAATAACTGAAATGCGCAATTCCACCAGTAGGGAGAGGAAAGGAAAAGCAAGACATGACATGAGATCCAGAAAGAAACAGCATTTCTTTGCAGGCGCATGCCACGTCTGAGTAAGCTCCAGTTTGGTTCCCCGAACTTCACAGCTGTGAAGTTGCTCTAAAAATGATCAGGTGTGACACCACAATGACCAAAATGTTGTTGTCCAAAAGAAGAAAGGCTGACGTGGAGTTCTGAGCTTTCATGGGGGATGGACAGAGTTTTATTTATTTACGGAGAAAAATCTGCGTGCTTGGTATGTAACCAACAGGTCGCAGTGGGGAAACAAAATAAAATTCAGCGCCACCATGAGACTCACCATGAAGAAAAGTTTCGCCATTTGTAGAGGCAGTTTAAGAAAAGAGAAGAATAATCAGCGTATTAGCTGGCCTGAAAACCAGCAGTATGCATTTACTGCAGCCGTGACGTCCGTGATGGAGCAGTGAAAGCTGGCTGCCTTATTGCAAACAAGTCAACATCCAAACCATTTTCAGATGAACTTGTGCAGAAATGCATGCTGAACGCTGCAGAAGTCCAGTGCCTCAAAAAGCAGTCGACGTTTGCCAACATGTGTGTCAAGGATCAGGATTGCAGATCCAAGATCTGTCAGGAGACTTGGGCAGCCAAATGAATGCCGGAATCCAGACATGTATCGATGACATCACAGATATTACACAAGTGTGTATCTCTATTAGAGGTGAAGATGAGACCATCACAGCAGTTTAAATCAGGTTGGTTCATATGATGGACACAACAACAGCTGATGTCAGCACTCTCATTACTGCGCTGGACAATGTGGAGGGAACTGGTCACGTGATGTCAGTCTGGCCACTGACGGCGCCTCATCAATAGTCAGGAAGAAGGAAGGCGTTGCCACAGAATTCAGGCAGAAGGTGCAGACAGCCAACGCAGGCAAAGATTTTGGACATTTCATTGTATTTTGCACTCTTGAATGACATGAAATGTGTTGCTTCACTGGATTTGAATCCTGATCTTGATGGCCTGGTGAAGGCCAAACCATGCCGAGTTTCAGGGGAGAAGGGAAGTTAACTCCAAATGATGTTCACGATGTTTGCAAGTTTCATTTAGTTGAAGTTTTCATTGATTGCACATTTTTATATGAGGCAGGATGTTAGAGTTTTTTCTAAAGCTCTTCTTGAGTTTACTATCAGGATTGCTTCAATGCCGGATGTAAAATATTCCAAATTGAACAAACCATGTTTTTAAAAGTGAAATTCATTTTATTTGAAATCCATTGGCCTCTGTGAATGAAAGTCTAATAAGAGCTCAAAAGCCCTGTAGTTTGATGGTATTTTTTTCAACTGAGATGAACAAAACAAACCAAAGCTACAGGTAACAAGTTGACCACAGGTTATTTTGCTCTTATGTTACTGGCCCGACCCACTTGAGATCAGACGGGTTGAATGTGGTCCCTGAACCAAAATGAGTTTGACATCCCTAATTTAGAGTGAAAAACTGAATTGTATTTTAAGCAAGAGAAACAACTTGTTTGTTGACATTTACATTCAAACCTAAATGTGATTTTAAATTTACACCAAAATGAAAGACATGTTCCCAAACAGTTTAACCCAAAAGTAAAGCAGTTTCACAGTTATCTCCAAAATGTAGATATTTCCTAAGGTTTTGTTCCTGGTAATTCTCTTCAGCCCTTTATCATATATTTATTGAAGGGAAAAGGACGGCAGCTGCAGCGTTCAACTCCAGCTGCCACCAAACAGAAACGTGTCTAAACAGGACAGACCGTCAGCTCTGAGCTGTTGAGGTTCCTGTGAAATGATCCATTATCAGGGTTCAAAATTCTAATATGGAGGATCGATCGGTAAATGAAACCCTTCACATTATAAGACGCTTGATCTTTACATTTTCTTGACAATAATCACAAATGAAATCGATTGATTACACCACAGGAAGCTAATCTTTTGGATCATCGCCGATCCTTTTCTACCCCATAAAAATGCATGAAACAACAGACAGGACCAATTTATTTTACATGCAGACCATTAAAAGAAAGATGATCTCAGAGTAAACAAAATCACAAAATCCTTTATTTGAGCATCACAGATATGAGCTGACCTCTGGGGATGGTCAAAGCTGTAACCACTGCAATGAAGCTGTCCCTTTGGTGAACCCAGAGCTTTTTTCCCAGGATTCTCCTCCAAAAGTCTTCAAGGAGCAGCAGAGGTGAAAGTCCCACATCCCTGAGCCATTCTAACGTGCAGCATATGTGCAGCAAATGCTTTATTTGCAGTCTTTCAAGAGCGTTTCTCCTCCAGCTCATCGCTGATCAGGTACTCGATGTGCGTCCAGATGCACCACATCTGCACAGACACAGGAGGACTTGTTCTTTCACCAATAACAGCAGAGGGAAATGACATCTGACTTGCTGCTACCTCCACTGACAAAGCCAACAGACGCCCCATGGTAAGGAACACAGCCCCCGCCACCTGGATCCACAGAGGCATCTCCATCCACGCAGACAGCAGCCCCTCCTGACACGAATACAGCCAGACAGGGAGGACGTGCAGTCCGCTCACCACCCACATGCCCAGAGGCGTGTAGAAACCTGCAGGCAGAGAGGCTGCTTCAGAGCCGGACGCCTCAGCTGGCTGAGCACAGCCGACGGCTTACCGTTTGCCATGATGGCCTGAATGAGGCGGGGGCTGCTGCCAAAGCTGGCCTTCCACTGCTCCCCTCTGCTGCTGTGGTTACACACAAACACACACCACTCCAGTGCAGACACCAGCCAACCCCACTGTAGCACAGCAAGGTCTGAATGTTACACACAATCGTTAAGGTCAAACACACTAAAAACACCAACAAAATGAACAACAGAGCGTTTTCCTAAAGGCCATTTCAATGAAACTACATTTAGCTGAAAGTTTGAGGATCACTGAAACAGCAACTCCCTGCACTGTGTGACGGTTTCATCATCAGTCAGACCGTAAACAGTTGGCTCCAGAGCATGCCTCTGCTTAGGTTGTCCACCACAACGTCCAGCCAGGCCCCAAACCTGGACGTCTGACCCAGCCTGCGTGCCAGCCATCCATCCACTCCTGCATGCAGAGCAAACCCACAGATTGCCGCCTGCAGCCATGACAAGCTGCCGTGGACTTTAAGGCAAGGCAGCGTTCAAACAGTTCACAGAACCTTACAGAGACGCAAAAACTATTGCAGCACTAAAGCAAAAGATTCAAATGAACTAGAAAGCTGCATTTCCTGCAGAAAGATGTTTGATTGCTTAAATGCAGAAAGTGGTTGCTTTCATTTCTTAATTGCATCATTTTTAACATTAGAAGCAGAAGTTTACTAAAGAGAAAATGTTGAATAATTTGCTGAAGATCATTGCACAAAGTTTACAGAAGTTTTTGAAGATATAGTTCTGAACCTGCAGAAGAATCACACACATTTGCTCAAAAACACATTTGTTCAATTGCAGAAAGGTACTCACTGGCAGAAAAACTGTATGTTGCACAAAAGCATTGCAGAAGAGAGCAATGTTGTCCATAAATGGCAGAAAAAATGTGAAAAAACTAAAAATGATGCAAAACATTTCTGGTTACCTAATAATTTCTTTTTAAAAAAATGAAAAATACGAGACAAACGTGTAATTTCAATCAATATTAACAAAAATATGTACAAGAGAGGTGATGTGTAAATATAAGAAACATATGAAGAGGACAAACCTGTAAATCAGTATTAAACTTGTAAAAATTGGCTAATATATTCCCTAAAGCTTGATTTAAATAAAAGATCTGTTCTAGTGTAGACAGATATATGTATAGAAGTGACTGTGACATATTTCAAAATAAAAGTCAATAGCGGAAATGCTCTTTCATTTTCATTACAGCTGCATCAGTCTTTCACTTTGCATTTCCAAGGGGCGCACCACGATGACAGGCAGCGCTCCGTCTTCCTCTGTCGCTGGATCGGTTCATCCCGGTCCGACATCGGGACACTAAAAACTTTTTGCGCAGTTACAAAGATATATTACTAGATATGTTGGTAATTTTTCCATTAGAGTGGGTCTTTAAATAAAGGTGACATCAGTTCTATATGTGATGTCCAGCAAAAGGGCTTCCAAACAGCAGTGATATACATGGTCAGTCCTCCTGATCCTGCTTAGAACTCTGGCAGCTTTATTGAAAAGACAAGCTTTTCACAATCTAACTTGAGCAGGGGTGTCCACTACTGTGAAAACTGACTATGTTGTTTGAAAATGTTTTTGTGTATTTATTTTATTTTGACAGGTTAAAGCCTCTCAAACTAAAACAAACCCTCTACTCCATTGCTGATTAGTTCTGTAAGTATATTAACTCTCAAAATTACCTAAAAATGTGTGACTGACTATTAGGACATAAAATAAATTATCTGTTTACCACTTTATTGATATTTATCATAAAACTGCATCTGTGCGAGGAGCTCAGGAGAACGACCTCTGCTGCAGCCAGAGTGACCCCAGGCTCACACCGCATGCAGAGGCTGTCTGCAGCACAACCGCAAGCAAACCGTAGTCAGTGTGAGTTACCGACCGTGGCTAGACCGCCCTGGCGTCCGCACCAGGGGCGGACCGCATGCGGCACGAGCCCGCGGTCAGAAGTGACTCTGCAACAGTATTCCTAATAGAAAAACCTCTTCCTCTTTGATAATGTTCAAATCCAGGAGCAAACTATTCCTCATAGCTCAATGTATGTCAACTAAATGGCTTTTATCCACAATAATGCACTTTATGACTTGAGTCTTCTCATGTTGAGTCACTCTCAATGTGCGTCTTCCCACCTTAGTAGTGATTTTGTGTGTGCTTTAATTTGACATTTGCAGTAAAGCCCTTTAAATGTCCTTGTTTATTCATTGTCTTTTCTACCAATAAATGTGGTTGGTGATTTTGAATTGAATTAGAATCAAAATGAACAAATAAACATAAGAGTGTAGACTTAAGTTACCATCGAGGGCGGCGGTGGTCGAGTACAACCAGACGAACGCCCCCGGTGTCCCGTAGACTGAAAAGGCAGCAAACGCGAGGCTGATCCTGAGGTATCCTGGAACACAGAACAGATCACGGAAAACAGAACATCTTCCTGTCTGTGGAAAGCAAAAGATTTAAATCACCAGGACAAATTCCATTGTTGGAGATTTGGCCATCAAAGACGCACTTTAATTTTTTTTACACACATTTAAGAAGTAGCACGTAATTTACGCCGTCTTGTGTTCTGGTGTATGAAGCAGAATTTTATCAAGTTCAAAACTGCATGTCCATAATGCCGTTCTAGCACGTTTTCAAAACCGTGCATCTAGAACGCTGTTTTGCTGTGTCACATAGGGGCCTCGAAGAAAGGCTGTCACAATGGAATAAAGAACCTAAAGCCGACGGTGTCCTGTAGATCAGGTTATACGGCTGAATGGAGTATATTTAATAATGTTATGGCTAATTGAATATACTTGTGCAGGTTTTTCACAATAGAATGATCTTTTAATAGATTTATGAGATATTTATTGGTTGAATGGCTGATTTGCACAAGATCATATTTATTTATTGAATTATGACCAGTTTGGGGCTCCACATTAAACAAGCTCATCCATTCAGATGTACATTTCACATCAGTTGTGAACATCCAATTCATGCAAGAAGAAGAGGAGCAGTGCTGTGAGTGGGACGGGCGCTGGGTGGAAAGAAAGAAAGGAGAGAAAATGGATCTGTGTTCTTATCGAGTATCAGGAACACATTTGTAGGTTACATTTCGTTATTGTCTAATGGGATGACCTTATAATAGTAAAATAAACTTGTGTTGATATTTTAGTTCATTAATAAAACAAATATTTGAGGAAAATGAAAAAAAGACTACCTACAATCAAAACAACACGGTCACTAAAACTCAGAAAAAGAAAGAGATGACCAACAAAGAATCTGCTCTGTACGGCCTGGATTCAAACACAGTTCCTGCATGACAGACATAAAGTGGTGAAACATTAACTTCTAGTCCACAGCAGCTTTTTACAGGACACCGTTGGCTTTATGCTCCTCATTCGAATGAGCTCGTATGTGACACAATAAAATAGCTTTTATGACACACGGGTTGAACGTGCTAGGAAGGCATTTTGAAAGTGCGTTTTAAACTTGATGAAACTGCTTTCTATGCCTTGGGACAACACAAAACAGCATTAATTACGTAATGCTTTTAAAACGTGCATAAAAACGGTGGTTTTGATGGAAGAAACGCAGCGTTTACGGCGTTTTTCCCGAGTGATTTATGATATCTTTGGCTTGCCATACAGCCGGCTCATCATATTCCTTTAGCTCGCAGAGCACAGCTCCAGTGCAGGTCGAAAGAGAAGCAAATGTCATAGGAACGGCGGGCTCTCACCTATGATGTTGGGCCAGTAAAGCAGAACCTTCAGGGCCATCAGGAGAACCAGAACTTCACTCTGGCTTGTGATCGGGATGTGTTTTGCTGTGGAACCCCGCACCCTTTATCTGCCGATGCATCACACCTGTGCGTGGAGCCCCCGAGCCGGGAGCTCAGACGACACTCACGGAATGACGTAGACAACAACATCCCGCCCAGAGGGGACTTCCGGTTTCTCCAGGCGCTGAACAGAAAGGCTATCCCTGTGTCCGAACCCATGCCCTAACCCCTAACCACTAAAAAAACTATAGTGTGTCACGATATAGTGCTGGACTATATAGTGCCCTGGATTTTAAAAGCAATTCGGACTCCAAGCTCGATACTTTTTGTCGCCGTTCTTCTTCGGGTGTTGTTTATACGGCGGTGGCCAAACAACAGAATTGTTGCATTCCCGCCACCACCTGGTCAGGAGGGGAACTATTTTCAGACGCCAATTATCACGTCACTGTTTTGCCGAAATAAAAACTACTAAATGTAAACACATTACTGTAGCGAATTCTACAATGACGGTCGCAGTAAAGCGAATAGAAGGAAACTGGCTTTTATCTTGACAACCCAAATCGATGACGTCACGAGGAGCATGATTATCCTCCCCCACCTTCTCACTCGTGGTGCAGAGCAAACCAACACAATGGGACAAAATAATAAATGAAAACAATGTAAAACAGCCAGACAACAAAACACATAATGAAACACCTACACTTAAACTTAACTTCAACAAAAGAAGTAAAGTAAATGGTGTCCCATAATTCCTAGCGCTGCCAAACGAGGCAGCAGGCACAATGTGTCTGTGACCACCACTACATGAATGTACTGTGTTCTCATTCATTCACTCTTTAATTAATTAATGTTCTGTGTTCTGATGATAAAAACAACCTGGAAGATTTATTTAAAAAAAAATAAAATAAAATTGCATACGTTTTTGTGAAGAAACTTACTGTTTTTGCTCAGAAATTAACTGATAAATAACTAGTCCATCGCAATGTTTATTTATTATTTTCGCACAGTTGAGCCATTTACACTCTCATGCGAGGCAGTACTTTTTCTGTACTTCTTTCTTGTACTTTACTGAAAATAACTTCCATGTCCCTGTTTGCAATAATTCAACAGTTTTTATTTCAATCAAACTGAAAACGATCTGAAATGAAGCACAGAGGCAAGTTGTAAAGACGTCTCACATTACTCAGGGTTACACCATCTGCTGGGCAAGAGTTTAACTGTTTTTCCCAACATTGGATTATGATTTGATTCTGATTATTATATTTTATAATTACCTGTAACACTCTTGTGAGTTCAGAGAAAGTGTTTTTTCTACATAGTCAAACCATATCAGCCTTCAACAAAAAGTGTTTTAAATCATTTTATTCACAAAAGGATTTACAGATACTTGTTTTAAACAAAAATACTTACTTTCATATTTAAAAATTAACATGAAAATCCAAAAACCCAAACAAATAAATAACATGAGATTTTCCAACATCCATAAATACTTTCTAAAATAAATTTAAGCCATCAGAATAAACAGAAACATTCCAAAAATAAAACCTAATTTAACAAATAAAACGATTCATGTTACATTTTACAGGGTCTTCCACGTCTCTCCTGCTTTGCCAATATAAAGGTGTCTGCTCTGGCCTCTCCAGTGTGGATGAACTGCCATTAGTTGCTGCTGGTTTTGAGCAGCTCACTGGATCTGCTGCTTTCCAAAAGGTCGTGAGCATCAATGTCTGCACCATAAGAATAAAGACCCCCAAAAGAAAATGCAGCTTGTTATTCTAACAGGAAGCTTTTATATTCAATCCAAATGCAGGCTGTATGTGACTCTAATATCACATTTTTGTCAGGTGTCCAAATTCAGTCCATGATTCACAGGTTCTACGTAACAGACCAATTTTTATCAAACACCTGAAGGATTCATCATTTTGGGGTGACAGTGGGTATCCCTGCATTGTGCATCCCATCACGCTGCTGACACCCTACAGGGAACCCGTGAGGAATGCGTTTGAGGTCCGTTACAGCCGACACCACGCCAGGACACGCTCTGTGGTAGAGAGAGCATTTGAGATGATGAAGACAAGATGGAGAGAAATAATTCTAGAGGCGTTGGAAGTAAAACTAACCTTTGCAGTTAGAATAATGCAGCTCCATCCTGCACCATCAGTGATGATCAGTGCATCAGTGAAGGGGTCTGCTTAGAGCCCACAGATGTTGAGCCACAGCAGGAGGACAACACCAGGACCAGCAGGATGAGCAAAGTGGCGTCCGTCTGTGAGGACAAATCTCTGGTTTCCTGTCAGCTCCAACTGTCAGATCAACGGCTCTTCAGGACTATGACTATTGCTGAAATGCATAAAAAATAAATGTTAACTACAAAAGGAAATCTTAAGTGTTTACCATGATGTTTATATGAAAAGATTCTTGAGATTTTAAAAACTGCTCATATTTTTAAAAATTCATGCGAATAATTCTTTTTTGTAAATTGATTAAATAAAACAATTCAAATTACATTTTTTCTAAGAAAGTTAAGAGCCTCTCCTCTCGCTCCTAATCCATTCTTGCCGTTTCCTCCTCTCTGCCTTCTCCAGCAGACTGAATAGGCCGCCACGCCGTGGCCTCTTGGCTGAAGGAGCCTCTTCTGTCTCCTCCTCTTGAGAACCACTTCCACAAAGCTGCTGATGGTTCCTCTGCTTCAGTACCACTGCTGGTGGGAAGCCCTTATACGTTCTTTCAAATAACAAAACAGACACGTGTGAATAAAGAAATAATTACAACTACAAGGAACTGTCTAGGCCCTTCATTTCACAAACCGTCTATGTTTTCTTTAAATTCTACCACTTAGTTCTTGGCTGCTCTGGCTGGACTAATGAGGTGGATCACCTGTATCACTGCTCTAAATAGAAAGTAAAAATCTTTAACCCAATGACAATGATTAACAGTTTAATGATAGATTAATAAACATCTCAGCTGTGAACGTACTCCCACCTGGGTGCTGAGGCGCAGCGTTTGCCTGAAAACTGGCTCTCTTTCACCATCTGCAGGCAGATCAAATTCTGTACGTCCTCGTCTGTCCCTACATGTGTAAACACTTTTAAAAAATGTTTTAACAACTCATGAAAACTGATAGAATCACTCCTTTTATTATCTACTATGTATATTTCCGCCTTCAACGCAATACAAAAGCGTTAGCAGAACGATAGCGGTAGCAAAACTCATAAGCTCCAGAGGAATATACATCTTCAATAAGAATAATAATCTAATATGACATATATCATATTACATATGTAGCAATGTTAAATTCCACTAAAAATACTTAAATATTAAACATTTATGTCTTCCTTGAGCGACTTGCTTCTGCCATTTAGAAAATCACTCAAAGGCAATGCATTGTGGTCTATTTTTTCCAATATAGTGACCATCGATGCACACTTGTTTTTCACAGAGGATTCTGGGAAATTTCTAGTGCACTTTATTTTGTAATTCTGGATTCGGACACCACTACAAAATGGCAAACACACTATATAGTGAGTAGTGAATGAATTGGGACAAAGCTAAAGTCTTCTGTCTTCTCTGGTTTTGACCTTTGCCTGTTTTCCCGTCGTTCTGCCACGCCCTTCGTTTCTGACTCCTGCCTGACCTCTGACTTCTTTCTGTCTTTGCCCCTGACTGATTTGGTCTTTAATAAACTCCTGCCTGCAACTGGATCCGAACACCTCAGTGTCTTAATCACACTTGAATCTGTGCAGGGTAGAATGAAATCTCAAGACTCTCAAAGGATTCTAGAAAGAAATGTTCTGGCCTGTGTCAGAAAGCTTCGTCTCTGTCACAGGTCATGGGCCTTGCAACAGGACAATGACCCAAAAACACAGCTAAAAACACCCATGAATAAATCAGATGAAAACATTGGACTATTCTAAAGTGGCCTTCTAGTCCTGACCTAAATCCTGCTGAGCATCTTTGGAAGGAGCCAAAACGTGCCATCTGGAAAAGGCATCCTTTAAAGCTGAGACAGCTGGAGCAGCTTGCTCATGAGAAGTGGGCCAAAGTACCTGTTAACAGGTGTAGACAGTCACAGGAACAGTTTGATTGCAGGATTGCCTCGAAAGGTTGAGTAACTAAATATTAGGTTAAGGGTACCATCATTTTGGTCCAGGCCTGTTTCTTGATTTTTTTGGGGTAAAGATTTTTGTTGAAGCATGGTTGATGAAATGGCTGATTTTCATTGGTTCAACGTCATAAAACGTTTATTACTTTTGTAAGATTTGAGTTTTTTCTGTGACCATTGTGAGCTTTTCTTTTGTTTACTGAAGGGTACCAATAACTTTGTTCACGTGTATGTATATAATGGGGATCAAATGTTTGGACATCCCAGGTAAAATGATCTATTATTGTGCATAAAGAACCCAAGGAAAGATAGAAAAATCTCTGAAAGGCATCAGTTTACAGATGAGACATCCTTTTAATATGTCAAAAGTTATGATTCATTTCCATCATTTACCCTTTTCACAATCACAGAAAACTAAAATAATGATGTGTGCAGAGGTTTGGACACCCTGCAGAGCTGATAGTATGCACCTTCCCTTTGGAAAAGCTGAGACCTGACAGTGTCATAGATCGTTCACAATCATCATTTGCAAAGACCAGGTGATTTCAATCAGAAAGATGGAAAAAATCATCTGACAACAAAGCAGTAAACGCCCGTTTTTTCTGTGTTTTTGTAGCGGCTCCACGTCTCATTCCTCCCCTGCGAGCAAACGGGAACTCTGCTCTTGACGACGCGGGTTTGAAAAGTGTTTTATTTAGTTTATTTTTTTTGCATTTGTGGTAGCTGCGTACGTGATGCTGCAGCTTCTTGATCATTTACAGCAACGAGCAACATGCGTGACTTGACAAGCCAAAGCGACTGAGCAGCAAATCAACAACCTATAGCCTTTAGTGTTTAGCGGTCATCAGAAAGGGCACATCCACAGCTCCATACAGCTCACCCGCTCCAACTGGAGTGTCCAGACACACCGGGAACAGCTGAACGTATTCCCATGATCACAGCTGTTAAATCAGGTGACACGCCCACCAACAGAGGAAACAATCAACCTGGATAAAGCCGTGCATTACCGTGATCAATTACAACCCAAAAGTGTGATTAATCGGATGTTGTAATCGATTGGCAGCATACATACACTTGTAGGACACTTAAATGGACTACTTTTTGCTCGAGGCAGTTGTGTTACGGTCAAAGTGCGTGACTGACTGTCGGGAACTTCCGGATTTTGTCCTCTCGATCCACCGCTGGGTGTCGCTGTGGTGCAGGACCAAAAGCGGCGGAAAGGGCTTGAACTCTGCAGCGGAGCTTATTTCACTAAAACAAGAAGCGACTCGGTCTGTCTGTGAAGACATGCAGGACATACAAACTATCTCTGAAAATAGGACGACGGAAGCCATTTGACTTGGGTGCGGGTTACTGCGGGCTGTGTGGAGTGACGTACAGAGTGAGATCATGTGACAGCATGGAGGCGTCACTGAAAACATTCATCCGTTCACTGCCGCGCAGCGATTTTACAGTAAACAGATAAGACGGCAGGCGCTTCTGATCGACTCCGTTTGTGACGTCTCTCTCGTCGCATGGCTGTGAAATGAGGGGAACATGGGGGCCAAAGAGTCGAGGATAGGATTCCTGTCGTTTGACGATGCGTCTAAGAGAGGTAAGCGTAAAGAACGGGGCCAAATCTGTCTTAGCCGCGCTAGCCTATCGAACCGCAGACCCCCGGTCTAGCCAGGTGCAAGGAGACGGTCCTGGTCAAGCCAGGTTTCCGCTAGCATTAGTTCCCTTCCTCTAGCCGCCTTAAAACAACGATTCAACGGGTCTGATTTAGCCGCTCCAGTTCAACATTCAGTTCGACTTTGGTGCATGATAATGGATTCTACGTAGACTGGTTATAGTACAGGCATCAACCGCTAACGATGTGTTCCTGCAGCCGTTTGTCAGTGAAGTAAACCACGCAGGCTGCAGTTAAAATGTTCTTTATCAGACCGTAAGACATCGACTGTGAACCGCTGTTGTATGCGCCGTCCTGCCCGAGCAGAGTGACTCTTCCCTGGAATAGCAACATAGTGCAAAGAAGTGCTTGTGTGACACTAATGTGTTCACATAGCTCACATTGATCAGAGTGACTGTCGGACGCTCCTCGATATGCGATCATTCACTTCCAAGAAAAACCTTGCGACGTATAATGGAGGCTTGACAAGCAGTACTCGTGCAGCTGGTCTGGGTGTGCTAACTGTTTTTAGCTGACACATCACAGGGCCACTTAGCTACCAAACTAAACAAGCTGTTGCTGAGCGCCGTCGACGTCTGCTGCCGTGTTTATAAGGCTTTGAGACAGACAGTTAGCTAGCGCTAAGGAGGCAGACAGTTAGCTAGCGCTAAGGAGGCAGACAGTTAGCTAGAGCTAAAGAGGCAGACAGTTAGCTAGAGCTAAGGAGGCAGACAGTTAGCTAGCGCTAAGGAGGCAGACAGTTAGCTAGAGCTAAAGAGGCAGACAGTTAGCTAGAGCTAAAGAGGCAGACAGTTAGCTAGAGCTAAAGAGGCAGACAGTTAGCTAGAGCTAAGGAGGCAGACAGATAGCTAGAGCTAAGGAGGCAGACAGATAGCTAGCGCTATGGAGGCAGACAGATAGCTAGCGCTATGGAGGGCAGACAGATAGCTAGCGCTATGGAGGCAGACAGATAGCTAGCGCTATGGAGGCAGACAGATAGCTAGCGCTATGGAGGCAGACAGTTAGCTAGAGCTAAGGAGGCAGACAGTTAGCTAGAGCTAGAGGCAGACAGTTGGCTAGCGCTAAGGAGGCAGACAGTTGGCTAGAGCTAAAGGAGGCAGACAGTTGGCTAGAGCTAAAGGAGGCAGACAGTTGGCTAGAGCTAAAGGAGGCAGACAGTTGGCTAGAGCTAAAGGAGGCAGACAGTTGGCTAGAGCTAAAGGAGGCAGACAGTTGGCTAGAGCTAAAGGAGGCAGACAGTTAGCTAGAGCTAAGGAGGCAGACAGATAGCTAGAGCTAAGGAGGCAGACAGTTAGCTAGAGCTAAGGAGGCAGACAGTTAGCTAGAGCTAAGGAGGCAGACAGTTAGGCTAGACAGTTGGCTAGCGCTAAGGAGGCAGACAGTTGGCTAGCGCTAAGGAGGCAGACAGTTGGCTAGAGCTAAAGGAGGCAGACAGTTGGCTAGAGCTAAAGGAGGCAGACAGTTGGCTAGAGCTAAAGGAGGCAGACAGTTGGCTAGAGCTAAAGGAGGCAGACAGTTGGCTAGAGCTAAAGGAGGCAGACAGGCCTGCAGGGTATTGTATCCACACTGCTCCCCGTTGGATAAAGAGGGCACTGACCGTGTTTGTTGCTTCTGCCACAATAGTACCACAATGGCGATGTTTGAAACAAGGACATAAACTGAGCTGCTGTTTGTAAACATTCAGTCTCTGACACGGCCATGCATCCAGCAGTTCCACGGATTCAGATGTGTTGTTGTGTTTTTATAATTTAGCCTCATGCCTTGCATGTTGACTGTGTGTAAAATTTGTAGGATTTCAGTGCTGCTTGCCTTATGTAATACGAGTGAACATTTATCTAATCTTCTCCTTTAATGGCTTTCTGGTTGCACTTTACTCCCTGAGTGAACTTTTTTGGTGTGGTTTGCTGTTACACATTCATCCATGACTGTTCCATTTCTGTCAGGCTCAGCGCAGGACAGAGAGCTGCTCTTTATTGCAGTCATTTTGTCTTTATGCATTCAGTGCTCTCACGCTTCAGTTAAATAGCAGGGCTAAATAATATAGAGCTAACCATTGACATCATGCACTAAAGCATTTGTTCATATACTTCGGGTCATGTTGTTATGACTGTAGATGTACATCCTTAGGAGGTTTTTTTTTTTTTTTTTGTGAGTGTTATTGGTTTAACCCATAGTGACCCATTTGACCAAGCATTTTTCAACAGTTTAAATAATCTCCATTGCAAAAATCGCAACAAGTTTTGGCAGTTAATACAGACTGGAAATGTGTTAACGTAGTATCCTGTTTGTTTTTTGTAAAAACAACGACACTAGATTTGTCTGCATTACTATTTCCAGGACAAAATATACAAACACTGCAAGAACATCTTTCATTTATTGTAATCTAATCTAGATAAAATGAGAGAGAATACTGTTTTTAATTCAATAGTGAATAAAAGTTTGTTTCACCTTTCCTAAATCTTGCTTTGCTCTGGGTAAAAGTGGTGATGTTCACTGTCCCGTGCAGGTTTTTTTTTTTTTTTTTTTTTTTAGCAGTTTTTAACAGAAATGTGATTAGTTTGCTCTCAAATCTCCTGATCTGGCTCAGTAAGAGCACCGCTATATAAAGACCCACTTCAATCATCTTTTGATCTACTGTAAAAGTGTTCCCAGTGGTCTTTTAATTATGATGATGCAGTTTTGAGGAAAAATAAAAAAAAAAATCTGTTGTTTTCTGTAACATAGTTTCTGCAGAGCAGCAGGAGTTCATCAGAAATTCACCTTTGAGTTGTGGGCAGGACTGTTGGCGTGGAGTTAGCTTTCCTTAATTTTCCATAACCCAACTGTTAACACTCTCTCCTGCTAGCTTTCATCCCCTCACACCACAACCTGACATTAACTGTGCCACAAAAATGGTGAGCAACATTGGAGCTATCCAGTCGTACATTTTTGAGACGGATCACAGCTCTGAGGAAAATGATGTACGTGGATTTATGTGCTGTTTTTTTGTTGATAGATTCTACATCACTGCTTCAAGCTTTTTCCAACAACATTTTTGGTCTGCTCCTAATTTACTAGGATTTGAATAAATACTCAGAAATGCAATTTTAAACTTAATTTTCTTCATACACGTCCTCTGTTATGAGAAAAATGTAACTTTTTTTAAATAGTAAAATAAGTCTTTTGTGATAGACTTTTATTTTGAAAGGTCCGGAATTAAACAAACACTCTCGACATGAGACATACTCCCACCCCTGCGGTCACTTCACCTGTGCAGTGTTTAGTTTGGCTGATGAAACAGCAGAATATGTGACGATTTCTAACAGGATCCAGTCAGAACTAGAGGATAAAGCTGCTTCACCTAAAGCATCAACAGACAGATGAATAAAATGTGTTGATTTGGAGACAGAGCTGTTGTTACACACTGATGCTAGGATGCTAACTTGTTAGACGCTAATGCTATTATGCTGTCTTGTTAGACGCTAATTCTATGGTGCTAACTAGCCGCTCTGGGTGTCCTGTGTGAGCACGGACCAGTTTAAAGTTGGACAGTATTTTCACTGACCAGCTTTTAGGACTTAACGGATAAATACAACAAGATTGATCCAGAGGACATTAATAAAAATGCTATTTTTTAAATAACAGAATTGAATGCACTGTTTTAGCTGCGTCTGTGTAGCATAACGGAGTCTGTGTTACACTGAAAACTGGGACCAGTCAGATGTTGTACTCAATCGGATATGTCCTTGTTTTCTCAGCATGTTTGAATTTGAGTTTACACTTAGATGACAGTAAAGACGTGTTCATACATTAACTGTATAAATTACTTTGATGCAATTTCATTTTCCTAAAAAAAAATCAGAAAAGTTTCTAATAAGTAAAATGCCTAAGGTATTTCTGTGTAAAATAGTGTTAGCATTTGGCTGAGAAAATATACGTCTGGACAATGGATTTTTTTTTTTTTAATAACCGAACTGGGCCAGTGTTTCAAAAATTAAATTTGGGTCCCTGTGCTGAGGTATTTTAGTTATTTAAAATCTAACAAAAACAGAGCAATATGCACTGCAAATCGTTCAGAAGGCATGTTCCTTCTAAAACTGGAAATACCTCCAACCTTTTTTTCACCTGAAGCAGCAACACCAAGCATGTTCAATCTCAGACTGAAATGGGCCAGCGGGCTCCACAAGCGTTTTCTGAGGCATCTGATTGGTCAGCTTATAATTTGATTAACTTGCGATAAAAAATAATGAAAGATAATTAGGATTTCTTTTTGTTAAGAAAAAGGTATTAGAGCAAGAATTGTTATTCTGACCAATAGAATGACGGAGTCACAGCTGTTTATTTCTTTAGAGAAGTCTATGGCATTTTGGCTTCTTGGAGTCAGCAGGTACTTCCTGTTTGGAACGCCACGGGGGAGGGATAACTCAGTCCAGTTCTCAATAGTCAGTGTTTTGGACTTGTAATTCTTAAAGACTATACTGAACATTTCAGCATAAATTGTAATATTATTTATTTATTTATTTGTTTTGCATAAGCTCTAATCAAGTCTAAAATAGTGTTCTACTTACAGTATGACTTATTGTTACTCAAGGATGTTTAATGACCTGTATTAAAGTCAGTACAGTATAGGTACCAGATTATTAGTTATGAACTGGTTTATATCTAATGTATAGTAGATGGTATGGTCGAGTCGGGATTATATAAGTTCGCTTCCTCCCACTCCATTTCAAGCAGTCTATCTTCTGATGCCCATTTATCCTATGTTTGACATGATTACTGATGCAAATCTTTGTTGTTGATGATTGTGTTACACACGTCTTATATATTTACTTGTTTGCTTGAAATAAACCATTTTCAAATCAAATTAAAATCAAAGCTGAGCCAAAAGAATGAGGTCCCAGATCCAAGCGTCTGAAATGAGCTTCCTCCGTAGGGTGGCTGGGCGCTCACTTACAGATAGGGTGAGAAACTCGGTCTCCCAGGAGGAGCTCGGAGTAGAGCTGCTTCTCCTGCATATCGAGAGGAGCCAGTTGAGGTGGCTCGCGCATTTGGTTTGGATGCCCCCTGGAGGTGTTCCGGGCATGTCCCACTGGGAGGAGACCCTGGGAACGGCCCGGGGTCCCCCCAGAGGAGCTGGAGGAAGTGGCCGGAGAGAGGAAAGTCTGGGCATCTTTACTTAGACTGTTGCCCCTGCAACCTAGTCCCAGATAAAGCGGAAGAAAATAGATGGATGGATGGATGAATATTTCTGTTAGGACAGTCCTCAGGTTTGATTCCCTCTTGACTTGCATGACAATTTTTGTAATCTCAAGTTTAGCTCACTGTTTGTTTCATATTTACACATGCCAACAAATGAAGTTTATTTCTTTTCAAGAGAAAATGATGTGCTTTTATTTCTAGTTTAGGTTTAAGGTGAAAATAATTGAACGCAGCATAATTTTCAGAGAATTGCTCATGTTTATGTCAGACACTTGTCTCTTAACCCTTTTTTTTGGTTGCTCCTAAATTGAAATCAGTAGGCATTGTTCTTAGTTCTCTGGTTATTTTTGGAAAACTAATTTGGCTAAACTGCAGCTCTTTCCATTTCCTCTTGATCAAACAGAGAAACTATTCAGCCCTTCAGCCCTCGGTTCTTTAAAAAGTGACCCAGTGACAGTTTAACAGCTTCACATCCTGAACTCTAGAAAAGTAGGCAACAACATTTCAGTAGAAATAGAATAAAATAATGTAATTTTCACAACAATGCAGTAAACCTAACTGTTTAACTGAGGATCTTTACATTTTATGCACAAAAAAGTGGGTTTCCTTTCTGTTGTTTGCTAAGGCCTCAAAATAGTTGAGATGGGGCATTTGTACCACCAGTAAGCAATGTTTGAAAGTCAGGGTTTGTGTTACTAGAGATTTGGCTTTGCTTCCGTCGGATTTTTGGTACTGAAGAGTTTGTGGTTGTCTGCCACATTTTAAATGTGCAGTTGAAACGTCACTACATGGAGCTAGTTCAAACTGCTTTTAAAGACGATAATCCCAGTAATGTATTGAACCCAAGGAGATTGACATGAACAGGCAGTTTATACTAGATGAACCACTGCATAACATACAATCAAGGAGAAGCAGAATGTGCAGCAGTTGGAACAGAACAGTGAGATGGTTGGCATTTCTGCAGTTTTACACACGTGGACAAAATTGTTGGTACCCCTCAGTTAAAGAATTAAAAACCCACAATTCTCACCGAAATCACTTGAAACTTACAAAAGTAACAATAAATAAAAATTTATTGAAAATTAAATAATCAAAATCAGCCATCACTTTTGAATTGCTGATTAACATAATTATTTTAAAAAACAAACTAATGAAACAGGCCTGGACAAAAAATGATGGCACATCTATAAAAGATTGAAAACTATTTGACCAGACTGACATGATTAACTCAGGTGTGTCCTTTAATTGACATCACAGGTGTTACCAAACTCATAATCAGTCAGTCTGCCTATTTAAAGGGAGACAAGTAGTCACTCTGCTGTTTGGTGAAAAGGTGTGTACCACACTGAACATGGACAACAGAAAGCGAAGGAGAGAATTGTCCCAGGACATCCGAAAACAAATGATAGATAAACATCTTAAAGGTAAAGGCTATAAGACCATCTCTAAACAGCTTGAACTTCCTGTGACAACAGTGGCTCATATTATTCAGAAGTTCAAGACCCACAGGACAGTAGCCAACCTCTCTGGACGTGGCCGCAAGAGGAAAATTGATGACAAATTGAAGAGACGGATCGTTGGAATTGTATCCAAAGAGCCCAGAACAACCTCCAAAGAAATTAAAGGTGAACTCCAAGGCCAAGGTACATCAGTGTCAGATCGCACCATTCGTCGTTGTTTGAGCCAAAGTGGACTTCATGGGAGACGACCAAGGAGGACACCACTGCTGAAAAACAATCCTAAAAAAGCCAGACTGGAATTTGCAAAAATGCATGTTGACAAGCCCCAAAGCTTCTGGGAGAATGTCCTTTGGACAGATGAGACCAAACTGGAGCTTTTTGGTAAGGCACATCAACTCTATGTTCATAGACTCAAAAACCAAGCATACGAAGAAAAGAACACTGTCCCTACGGTGAAACATGGAGGAGGCTCAGTCATGTTTTTGGGGCTGCTTTGCTGCATCTGGCACAGGGTGTCTTGAATGTGTGCAAGGTACAATGAAATGCTGTAGACTATCAAGGCATTCTGGAGAGAAATGTGCTGCCTTGTGTCAGAAAGCTTGGTCTCAGTCGCAGGTCATGGGTCTTCCAACAGGACAACGATCCAAAACACACAGCCAAAAACACCCAAGAATGGCTGAGAGAAAAGCGTTGGACTATTCTAAAGTGGCCTTCCATGAGCCCAGATCTGAATCCCATTGAACATCTGTGGAAGGAGCTGAAACATGCCATTTGGAGAAGACACCCATCAAACCTGAGACAACTGGAGCAGTTTGCTCATGAGGAGTGGGCCAAAATACCTGTTGACAGCTGCAGAACGCTCATTGACAAATACAGAAATCGCTTCATTGCAGTGATTGCCTCAAAAGGTTGTGCAACAAAATATGAAGTTATGGGTACCATCATTTTTGTCCAGGCCTGTTTCATTAGTTTGTTTTTTTAAATAATTATGTTAATCAGCAATTCAAAAGTGATGGCTGATTTTGATTATTTAATTTTCAATACATTTTTATTTATTGTTACTTTTGTAAGTTTCAAGTGATTTCAGTGAGAATTGTGAGTTTTTCCTTCTTTAACTGAGGGGTACCAACAATTTTGTCCACGTGTGTATATCCCGTTTTCTTTACAGTAAAATTTTGTTTTTTTTGCTCTTCAACAGAAAAAGCTGATCAGTTCAGCTGCATGATGTGTTTTCCAGCCTAGCTGTGATCCAGAAGACGGTTTATTTGAAGGGATATTGTTGGAGATGTCGCTTAAATTGTAATTCATTTATTAAGGAGGTGCTTTTCAGTCAGATTTGTCTTTCCTGATGCATTTTTAACAGCCCAGTTTTGTTGGCAAACGAAAAGTCTTGTTTGTTTTTTTTTCAGTAAACAACACTTGTTTTGAAAGCACTGGGTACAGCTTCTGCGGTGTATTCAGGATCTTTTAAAAGAGAAATTCTCTTTTTGAGGGAGAATGTTTCAACGATTCTTGGGGTTTAAAAGCTTTGGATGATCAATGGTACCAGCATGTTGCCTATTTACCATTAATGGATCGTGGAGGCACACCACAAGGCTCCAATGTGGGTTTTTTTTTTGTATTTCTTCAGCTGAAGAGCATTCCTGCACCTAAGATTGATCATACTTGCTTACTAAAGCACAGATAATGACTATCCAGGCTTACTTAACTAATCACACAGCAGCATTCCTGATTTGCACGACAGATGTGTCTGCAACAGTTGGGGGTTGAGTTATCTTTTAAGATAATTGTGGGGAATGGCAGTCAAACATCTTTTTTATAGGTGTCTTTAAACTCCCACTCCAATCATCTTTTAAACTATTTTAAAATGTTTCATTTGGTCTTTTAATTATGGTTATGCCATTTTTAGCTAAAATCCACGAACCTGTTTCATTTTTAGGACATAGAAGTAGAATGGCTGCTGACCGGTGCAATGTTCTTTGGGTGGCAGTTGAAGGCAGTGCGGTGCCCTCTAACCCTAGTTATAGAACTTTGCTTTTGGGACAGGGAACGTCACTTCTCTGGGAAGAAAGGAGACTGAGCTTGTGTGGGAGAAAAGTCAGGCCCTCGAGATGGACTACCACTCTGGAGTTGCACATGGTGAGAGGCGGCAGGCTGGCGTGGGCTTACTCATGAGCCCCCAGCTCAGCTGCCAAGTGTTAGAGTTCACCCGATAGACAAGAGAGTCGAGGTCCCTTTGCCTTCAGGTGGGGTACAGGCCTTTGGCTTACGGGCCGCAGTCTCTCGAAGGGCTACTGGAAGTGCCCCTATCTGAACGAACTACTCTGATGTAGTTCAACTCTAATGAACTACTGTGGCTCTGTAGAAAGTATGTCCTAGAAAATGACACAGGTTGTGCTGTCAGCAGTGCAGTTGTATGAAAACCGCTCACTAGGTCTTCTCTTTGGGTCCTTTCAGACAAGTCTGAAAAGAAATAAAAATTGACCACAAAGTTCTTCTATCTGCATATTCCATTATTCCCCCATTCTGGACTTTGGTAGCATCATCTGGTCTGGGGCTGCCAGCCCACACTAAAAACACTTGGAGAGGGTACAACAATAGTTCCTTATGTGGCTGTCTGGTCAAACCAAAGGCCTGAATAAAGTTTTACTTTCAGTGTTATCTCTAGATCAACAGCATCTTTAAACATTTTTAATCTCCCACCACTAGAATTGTACCATGTTGAATTTGATCTGACTTTTCTGAAGAACATAACGACGGGCAGGATCGACTCCTCATTCCTGTTGGGCTGCTTTGGACTCCATGTGCCACAGCGAACAGGAGCACTGGAAAAATCAGAGCAGGGCCTTTGTTTGTTTATAGTAGAAAGGTGAAGAGCGGTCAAGAATCAAGTGCTCACATGTTTGGAAAATTGTGAAGCTGCTGTCAGATTGACTGTTAAGGAACAGCCAAGTTAATGTTTAAATCCAACTACTTTTAGGTGGTCCAGTACAACACACAGAATCTGTTCTAGAGATAGCTAATGACAGCAAACCAGATAAGAGTGGATAATGTTCAAGCAGCAGAACGGTCATTAATGTCAGAGGTGCTGTCACACCTGCAGGTTTCTGATCACAAGTCTACTACTACACTGTATTGATTGCAGTACTTTTGACAATACTTCCTAACATTTAAAACATCTTAATGGGACGTATGCTGTGAACACTTTCTGCATTTATGTATTACAGACTTAACAGCAAACACTGATTGATATTCATGTCTAAACTGCACAAATAACAATACTCAGAAATGAGGACTTTGACAGACTGTGTGGGATGAAGTCAAAAATGCAACTCTTAACATATAAAGTAAATGGATGAGTTTAAAATTCCCAGGAAATAATGAAACAAAAGCGAGGCTTTCCTGCAGCACTGTGGTCTGCAGGGTAATTCACAAATGGGGTCTATCATAGGAAACAAAGCTGTCTTTCAGAAGATGAGATATTACTGCATTATATTCTCCTTTAACTTTCTCGTTCATGTTTTTTTCATAAAATGTTGTGACATCTGCTTTGACTTCAGTACAAAACCTTAACTCAAGCTGTATTTGTCCATCTAGCAATCTCTTATCAGCCCAGTGAAATCAACCTTTTATTTTCATTCCACCTGTTTCCTGTTTTTAAGGTGAGCTCTGGCACATTAGAGCACAGTGTAGTACAGCAGCGCAGTGTTCATCCTCGTGACACACAGCCGGGCTGTTGCAGCACTTCACCACCTTTATCTACCTTGTTAACATCCAGCCGCTTTGCATTCTTCCTTTACATTACCTAGTCAGCAGGTGAACATTTGCTTGCTGCTTTCACTGCACCATCCACCCTGACTTTCTGCTGGGAACACAACTAGTGTTATAATTTTCAATTGACCTATGATGTTCAGTTTACTTTAGATGGGATTTCACATTTTTAAACGATTAAAATGCTTTATCAATTTGTTTTTAAGATTTATTTTTATGCGGGTCTTTTTTTTGTCCTCAAAACAAGTTTTGGGTCCTGCGATGGATGTTTTCTTTATAAAAACACAATGATACGTTAAAATGAGAAGGATGTGGTCCATGAAGGATGTAGTGCATATTGTCAGACTGTGCTTATGTATTGTATTGTTTCATTTTTAACTGATTTGTTTGTCTGAGCCAGGATCTGCAGCTTTCAGGCAAAGTTAACATTCAACCTTTGGAGCTATGAGTTTTTGCCTCAGAAATGATATCTGCTTTCAGACTAACGGGCCCTGGATGCCCTCAGTCTTTTTGAACCTGTTCTACACAGGTTGTAATTCATTAGATATTCACTTCTGAATTGTGGGCGGGACCTTTGGTGCGGTGGAACACCATCCCGCCTACCCTTCCCTATTGCTGAGAGCTCGGAGCCGGGAGGTTCTGTCTCACCCAGCACATTTTCTACATCCCTCTTTTTTTAGTAGAATGAAGACATTTGAAATAAAGAAGTGTCAAAACAAACAGACAGAAAAACCTTGTCTTAGTGTTTGCAGAGTCAACACCTGTGGGTAAACTGTCCAGGGTGTACCTCAGCTTTGCCCTGATGTGGCTGGGACAGACTCCTGTGACCCTGCACAGAACTGAACAGGTAGAGAAGATGAATGGGATGACAGGTCAATAGGATTGCTTTGTCTTCCTGCTTCCAGTGACGGATGCTTTTCCCTGCAGTCACTGAGAGCTGAGCGGGTGAAGGTTGCTGTAGTTATCGAGCTTTCTGTGTCATTTGTGATGACTGCTCCTGCTCAGAAGCTTGGGCAAAACATTTGTGTGGTTTGGGCTTGTTCTGCTCACTAACATTACTGCCACAGTGAAAGTAATAAGCTGTGTGAAATCGAAGCATGCCAGCTTTAATGTCTTGTGCAATGTTCTAACTTCAACTAACCGTAAAACATGGGTGACATCCCAGAGTCCACACAGATGGAGCAAATTCCAAAGAGGAGCTTGTTTCCCCTCTCCAGCCATAAAAACCCCCCAGAGATTTTATGGAAACATTTCCAGGCCTTTTTTCTACACAGGATGGTAAAAAAACTAAAACTCCATCTTCACTCCTTTAAAGCTCTTCACCATCTTTCTAAGGAAGCAAAACCCTAGATAACAGCATGAAGGATTTACAGAATTTACTTAAAAGATAAATTCAAAGAAATCCTCCCTGAATAATGTCAGAACCAACTTTCTGCTCTCAGCTTTTTGGAATTCAATGGATTCCTGAGTTTACCAGCTTGCTGCAGGTCAGATGAAAAATTCTCTTCCCCAAGAAATGTTTGAGTTTAAAATGTTTGAATTATTTCAACTTTTCTGTTTAATAAATAAATGTTGAAGATATTGATTAATAAAAAAAACACCAACATCAATAAAGCTTAAGTGATGCCGGAATAACTTATTTACAAACTATAAAAGGAACTTTGAAAAACTTTGCAATGTTTCATCAAATAATCACTTGATGATAGAAGCTTTACACTGTCTCATTAATTAAAACTGCATGCTAAGTCTTGTGCTCAGTTCAGCTGGACTAATTGTTCTTTCATCTGACAAATATAAGTGCTGTTGAGAAACAGCATTCAGTTTACGTTTTACTGAGTTTTACCTTCATGTTTACTGGTTCATTCATTCAGTATCAGAATTTTGATATTGAGCTTTATTTAAGCTAAGCACATTTTATTTAAGGGTTATGATTAACTTGTTTCTTCACAGAAGTAATTTATATTTGTTTGGCATATTTCCGAGTTGCTCTGACGCCAGTAAAACACAGTAAAACTCATTTTCTGTTGCATTGCGTCACTGAATGCTCAACAATTTGCATAATTTCTCCCCACGTAGTTTGATATTTTCAGAATAAAGCTAAAATCTGCCACAGCTTCATGGTACACGTTTTCCACCAACTGGTTGAAAGAAGCTGTGGACTCAGAGCTCAGTTTTATATTTCATGTTTGATTGTTTGGTTTTTATTTCACTTCGTTTGCTGTTGGTTTTTTCTTGAACTTTTTCGCTTTATGATTTGAGAACAGTAAGTTTTGTGCCAAGACGAAATCAAACATTACCTACATCCTTTAGTGACCTTTAAGTGCATTTCCCTTTTGCTTCTGACATTCAAATGAACTTTAAGTGCATCACACTTACGCAGCGACAATCTTCTGTTAGGCTGCTTAACCCCCACTGATCTTCACCTTTTGCTGCCTCGGGTCCACAAGAAACTTCTTCCTCTCTCTGAAGGAGAACCTCTTTGGTTTCCTGATATAGAAGTCCATTCAAGCAGAGCTTTGGCTATTTTGGGGAAACTTGCAGTTCACATAATTCTTACGGTTGTTGTTTAGTAGTGTAATAAAAAGCTAATTTTACTTTTTCTAAATCCATATTTGTGTCTCAAACACTTGATGTCAATAGTTTTTCTATAGATGACACTATTTCTCTTTGAAATTATCTCACAAATGACTTTCTTCCTTCAGAGATGTTCAGACACATTCACCAACACACCACATTTATTTTTTAATCTATTTGCCATATTTGTGCAAGTTTAGTAATAAATACTAAAGACAGTTGTTCATCTTGTTTTTGACTTGTGTGTGCTCATTTTAACACTAGACTGACTGCAGTGTTGAGTCTAATCTTTTTAATTCATTCATGAAAATGGATCATTTAACATCAGAAACTCATGTTTCCTTCTAATAAGGGAATGAAAAAAGGAAATTAAAAAATAATAAAGATTTTGTTTATAAACTCTTTAAAATGTAGGTGTTTTAAGAATTTGTACTATTCTGTACAGTCTCTTTACAGTACCGCTCCAATCAATTTTCAAACCTATTGTCAAAGCATTTTCAGTGGTCTTTTAATTACGATAATCTTGGCTTTAGCCACCATTAAAAAACAGTCATTTTCTAGGGCATAGATTCTACAGAGCAGCAGGAGTTCATTAGAAATTTCCCTCTTAATTGTGGGGCAGGACTGTTGGCACAAACCAACCCTGCCCCCCTTCCCATCACCCATCTGTTTACATGATCTCCCACTAGTGCACCTCTAGCCTAACATTACTGGTGCAACAAAATGACAAACGATAACAGAGCTATCCAGTTGTACATTTTTGACTCAGATACCAGCTCAGACAAGGAAAGCAGACGTTTATGGAGCTACAGTATTTGTCTGCAAGTGGATTTTCAGAATAGAGCAGGAAATACACTTTTTATGAATGTCCTTTGGATTCATTTTACTGTATCCGCCGTGTTTTAAAGGCCGGTCTCTGAAAATATTGTGTGACTTTAAACTGGTCCGTGATCACACAGGACACACAGAACAGCTAGTTAGCACCGTAGCATTAATGGCTAACAAGCTAGCATTATATTGTTGGTATCTAACAACAGCGCTGTCTCCAAATCAACACATTTTATTCATCTGTCTGTTGCTGCTTTAAGTGAAGCAGTTTTATCCTCTAGTTCTGACTGGATCCTGTTAGAAATCATCATATGTTCCGCTGATTCATCAGCCAAACTAAACGCTGCACAGGTGAAGTGACGGCAGGGGTGGAGCGTGTCTCACGTTGGGTTTGTTTTGTTTACCTCACCTGCAGACGGTAGAGGAAAAAGAGGACAAAAGAAATGTACCAGAAGAAGAGCTACTAAACATGGCTAAGTTTACACAAACATTTACTCTCCATGTGGTGACTAACTCTAGCTAAGGAGGAGAAAATGCTTGTTAATTTTGGACCCTTCAAAGTAAAAGTATTGCGATGGGCTAATTTTACTATTGAGAAAAGGTACTATTGCGATATCTTTAGCTATTCTTTTACCGCCCAGCCCATATATACCGTATATCTTCCAATAATGGCCGGTCTCTAATAGACTTTGGTCTCCAATAAAAGCCGGGTCTAACAGGTGTTAGTTGTGATAGACGCTGGTCCCTAATAGTGGCCGGGCTCCTTTAAGACCCAACCACAACAGTTTCAGTCAATCAGAGTAAAAACCAAGAGGCACCCAGCTGCAGATGAAACTGACATTAAAAGATGTGTACATCTTTTTTCGTCATTTTCAAACAATGCTGCACTTGAAATTGTCGGGGCGGTTCTTCACGTTCTGGACAGAACTCAGTTAGACTCAATCATGGTCGTCTTTACATCTGCTGGAGAACAACGTTTCATGATGTCTTTCCAGCCATTTATCTCCCTCTGGAACATCTCGTTAAGTGCTCCTAAATATTATGTTCATTAAATAAAACTCAAGAACCATCCTGCTGCAGCATTGATATTAGCTTACCTTTTGAGACCAAGTTTTCCTCATGACTCCATCATACAAACAACGTTAAGAACATGAGAAGAGTACAGTTTTAAATGATTCTTTTTGTAATGTACAAATCAATGTAAACCAAATAAAACGAGGTAAACACGACAACAGCTATCACAAACAAGTAAACAACATCAACAATTAACTGCTAAATAATAACAATAAAAACCAAATGAAGTAAAAGAATTAAAAATGCTGCCTGTAGCCAGGAGAATGTCCGTCTGCAGACTTGTGCTTCCCTTTTATTGAAGGATGCTTATTAGCAATCATACCTGGTGACATTACAAAAAACGCTCTGCTTTTTTTTTTTTTTTTACTTTCCAAGTGAAAACCACAAAGAACATCTCACCTCTGGGAGCATAACATCAAAAACAAATTTCAGGATCAGGATCTCCTCTTTCCTTATCAAGACCTCGACTGCTGTGGCTTCCTCAATGGCCCCCAGTAGCTGAACAATCTGATGGGCCAATAGAACAAACGTTGAATGAATATACAGACAAACGACTGATATCTTTGATATTCCTGGTGGTCACTTAAATTTAGGCTAAATTTTTTGGCTCCAGGCAGCATAACTATTTTAAATGTTTTTATCTTAGGTTTCCTCTATTTTGAATGCTATCTATGTACCTTTAGTAAAATAAGTTGGACATTCTTCCCACTAAATATATTAAATTTTTATAAGCAAATGATGCTTTCTGGAATTTCCTCCCATTTAACAAAGTGAATTTCAGGCCCTGCACAGGCTGTTTTGTCATTAAGTGGTTTGGAGATTTTTGAGATTATAGATGGTTTCCATAATGGAGCTTTTTTCCACCTGCAAGGACGTGATTGAAGCAATTTGTGACTTGTGAGATCATTAGTTCTCTATTGTACCATGCGCTTGGTGTAAAGCATCTTCACCTGTCATGTTATTTTTAAGTTTTGGGATGGCTTTACAAATGTCCTTTTCTATAATTGATTGAGTTTATGCTTTTTTCTGCTCCGTTCCTAAAGGGGTAGGTCAAGGAAGAAAAGGAAATAATTTACAGCTCACTGATCGGTTTCTTGGGGCTGTGTGTAGAGTTGATTATAATGTATTGCAAAAGACTTTAGTATATGTTTAAGGATATTTTTATCAGTTGGGTTTATTACTTTCTGTATATATCTATCAGTCTGTTGTTTGCTTATTCTCCACATTAGGTTTGTTTCATAAACGTTGACCTCTTTTCAATCTGATATTCTTGCATTTATGCAATTCTTGCTGTGTTTCTTTAATTGATAGTAATATATTAGTGTTAATGGTATCTATATGTTGTCTTTTAAGGAGTTTTTTGTTTGGTAATGAGGTTGAGTTTGCACGTTCTCTCGTGCATGCGTGGGTTTTCTCCGGGGACTCCCACCATCCAAAAACATGCTTCAAAGGTTTATTGGTTACTCTAAATTGTCCCTAGGTGCGAATGTGAGTGTGCATGGGGTGTGATTGTGGCCCCTGCGACAGAATGGCGACTTGTCCAGGGGTGTCCCCAGCCTTTGCCCATGAGTGGCTGGTTTAGGCTCTGGCAACCCCATGACCCTGAAAGGGACAAAACTGTTTAGAAGATGAATAAATGAGGTTGTTCATATTGCCCTCTCGTTCCCTTTTTCTTTGCTATACAGACCAGGTTAGTAGTTGTCCTCATAGAACAGCCTTTTTTGTGTCCCACAATACACTGGGAGAAATGTCACCCTTATTGTTATATTCCAGAAATTCTTGAAATTCTTTTTCTAGAAAGTTATAGAATTTGTCATCATTCAAAAGCCTAATGTTAAACCTCCACAATTTCCCTTTAGATTGTTATTCAAGTGGAGTGTTAAACACACATCAGCATGATTGGAAATATCTCTAATCCCTGTGTCACTAAGCTCAACTCTGTCTGTGTTTACTACCGGAAATAGCCTATTTTTGATTATATCTGGTGTGAATGTCAAAAAAGGTGTAACTTTTATTGAGTCAGAGCGAAGTTCTCCAGACATCTATCAGTTCTTTGAGCATTTTTTTTATACTTGTCTCAGATTAATTCTATTTTTTAACTTTGCTGGTAGTGTCCATTTAAGGAAAGACATAAGTTCCAGTCTCTTCTGCAGATGAGGATACCTATTGTAATTATGTCAACGATTTTCCTTATCAAAGGCTCCTCATAGCCTGGTGGTCTGTATACATTAAACAGTGGGATTTCCTTATGGTCTTTGCATCCTTTGACCAGTATGTCTTCCTGACCACTCAGGTAAAAAAAAAGGAAACCTGACTTTGTTTGATATCAGTTTTGATACTTCTTTATAAACGAGAAGTAAGAAGTCCATCTTAACACCATAGCGTAGGGTAGTTTTTTTGCCCAAAGATTATCTCCTACTTCCCACATTTCATCTTAGCAAGAGCTTTGCTTCTTTTATTGGGGTTATTAAAATCGTTGATGTTAAAGGTAATTATTTTGTATTTCTGTTTATCTTCCATTAGAGAGCGGTAGAACGGTATGATGTGTACACATAAAGCTTTAGATGAGAACAAGCAAAACATGGGTCTGCTGAAAACAACAATTGAGCAAAGCACACATATGACTTCCCTGGAGCTCCTAATGAGTGCTCAGTATTATTCCAGATGTTTTAAAGAGGAACGTTATCTAGTTTTTTGGGAGTTAGAATTTCTTTAGGTGATGGTTCCTCTGCATTTGAATCCTTGCAGCTTCTCCTGGATGTTTTTCTTTTGTACCTCGCTGTTCCAACGCAGTGTTGTGCTCCTCGTGTCTGCAGGGGATCCCTTTCTTTCCTGGCTCGGGGAGACAGTTTTCGGATTTCTCCGTGGCCGCTTCAATCATCCCCTTTTTCTTTTTTTTTTCTTTAACTTCTCCTGTCCAGCAGCTGAGCAAGCAGATTAGAGCTGAAGGCCTCTTGTGTTAGACATTATTTACAGTTACATTCGGGGGTTATGAATCTTTTCACACACAAGTTGTATATTTGTATAAACCCCGTATGTAGTTTAGACTAAGCTTTATCTATATTGATCATATTTGTGTACTTTTTTTGTCGGACTCGATGGAAACGAAGAAGAGAGGGATGTTGGGGTTGGTAAGGGCATGAAAGAAAGGGGGGGTTGATCAAATTAGAGAATGATTGTAGGGGTGGGAGTTAGAAAAGCAACAAACTGCTGGAAGTTTATTAACATTACTGTCAGATGTAAGTATTACTCTATAGAGCAGAACCTGTCCAAACACTTAAATGTGTCAAACATAGCTGTTGGCTCTAAACATTTTTACATACAAACATGTCAACATGTTGCTGTAATTGGTTTTAAGAGACTGTATCTGGTTTCTGCAAATTATTTTAATACTAAAGTTCAATTTTAAGCAATGAAGGACATCCTGTTTTTAAGTTCAATTCTGTTGATGTTTTTGGTCTGTTTTTTTTTCTCCCACACACACAGTTAAACTGTAGGTGTGCCACATCACTGCAAGTGCTGCATTTGCTGTCTATTGTTTTTATGCAGAATGATGTGACTTCACTGTTGAACTGATTCGTTTCTGAAGCGTGAAGTTGTTCCATGAAGAGATGTAGAGCTGGGCGATATGGCCAAAAAATAAAAACCCAAATGTTTTAACACCAAATGCAATTTTTGATCTTGTTTTTTGTTCTCCCTCCTTTTACTTTCTTTAAAAAATATAAATGACAGAATTTATTTAACAAAAACTATTGTATTTAACATCTCCTTTGGAAATCTGCTCAAACACAATATTAAACTAAATCCAAGCTGTAAGCATGTTTGTAGATCAATGCAGCAGGTGTTTGGTGAGCTACCACTGGCTGAAGCATCTCATAAAGAGAAACACTTCTTGTCCATTTCAGGTGTTGAAACTATTTTGTCGTACTCCCACTTTTAGCAGCTACGATCTTCAAGCAGGTTTTGCTGTGTGTGGTTTGAGGCTTCAAGTTTGAAGTCACAACACCACAGGTCAACATTTCATTTTTACTCACCAGACAAGTTGGCCGGTAGATGAAAGATATTTACCAGTCAGGCACATTTTTTACTAGACAAATAATGAGATCATCTTACAAAGAAAAACTATAGGTGTTATTTTAAAAAATGACATTATGTTGATTGTAAAGCTCGCTGCCTCTGCAGCGTGTAGGAGGAGCTAGCAGCTAATGGTTTTAACCTTATTGCTACATGGAGCTAGCAGCTAATGGTTTTAACCTTATTGCTACATGAAGCTAGCAGCTAATGGTTTTAACCTTATTGCTACATGGAGCTAGCAGCTAATGGTTTTAACCTTATTGCTACATGAAGCTAACAGCTAATATTTTTAACCTTATTGCTACATGGAGCTAGCAGCTAATGGTTTTAACCTTATTGCTACATGGAGCTAGCAGCTAATGGTTTTAACCTTATTGCTACATGAAGCTAGCAGCTAATGGTTTTAACCTTATTGCTACATGGAGCTAGCAGCTAATGGAATTAACCTTATTGCTACATGGAGCTAGCAGCTAATGGTTTTAACCTTATTGCTACATGAAGCTAGCAGCTAATGGTTTTAACCTTATTGCTACATGGAGCTAGCAGCTAGTGGTTTTAACCTTATTGCTACATGAAGCTAGCAGCTAATGGTTTTAACCTTATTGCTACATGGAGCTAGCAGCTAATGGAATTAACCTTATTGCTACGTGGAGCTAGCAGCTAATGGTTTTAACCTTATTGCTACATGAAGCTAGCAGGTAATGGTATTAGCCTTATTGCTACATGGAGCTAGCAGCTAATGGTATTAGCCTTATTACTACATGGAGCTAGCAGCTAATGGTATTAGCCTTATTGCTACATGGAGCTAGCAGCTAATGGTATTAGCCTTATTGCTACATGGAGCTAGCAGCTAATGGTTTTAACCTTATTGCTACATGGAGCTAGCAGCTAATGGTTTTAACCTTATTGCTACATGGAGCTAGCAGCTAATGGTATTAGCCTTATTGCTACATGGAGCTAGCAGCTAATGTTTGTTGCCTAATTGTTAAGGGTGGGCCTGCTTGTTGCGAGAGACGAACAGACTGACTTTACTCAGAACAATGGAACAGCCCAAGAAAGCAGAGAGCTAGGAAAATGAAATCTGTATTTTCCAGAAATAAATGGTCTAAAACAACAAATTTGAAATAATCGATTAAATTAGTATATCACCTAGCCCTGCTACACTTCCTGCAGAAGAAAGACTCAGCTGCTTGTATTTGTTCCATTTAGGCAGCTGGTCTGCCCAGTGGGTCCTCTGAGATATTTTCTGGGTGGCCTTTTGAATTTGTGGCCCATCATCCACTCAACACCTTAATTACCACTTTGGGATCAAAATAGCATGTTTGAGTTCAAATGTCATCTGAGATGTCTTAAGCTCCCTCTTGAGTCAGTCAGGTAATGCTTTCCTCAATGCTGCACTCAGTGAGTGAAGTCATTAGAGCTGTAATTTCTGTCAGCATCTGTCAGCCACGTAGTTTAGTGTCTTTGTGGTTTTGAAATGAGTTGACGTGCACGTCCAGCATTTCTAGATCTGACGTTGGCACATTTCTGATCCGAGTTTCAGCTCCACGCTAAGGTGAAAGAGTTCTGGTGTTTGGAAGGCCCCGGCAATTCTGTTTGGATGTGAAGACAATGGAGCCGCATTTGATCAGTGCAGCAACAGATCAAGCAGGTTCTTTGTTACAGTTGGGAATCAGCTGGGTGGTGGTGTAGAACGATCCTGAAAGTCAGATCTGACTGATCCAGTTCCTCATCTGTAACTACCTGTGTAATCCCTAAACCCAAAGATGCAATCTGTGGAACTGTTGATGGTACTATTACTTTTGACAAGCCAAACAACAGATTAATGAGTAAACATCTACCAGGAAAAAGAGGGGATGAGGTCATTTTGTATACTAAAACTTCAGTAGTTCTATACCATTGAAGAGTTTTTGTATAATATGTTATTGACAAAGGAAAAAGTAAGAAAACATATTTACAATATGTGATTGAATAATTAAAACTTTAAAAGCTTAAATAAATGCATTTAAGATTGTGGATTATATTCAATAACAGGTTGTGGTTTTTTTTTTTTTTTTTTTGTTCTTCTACCAAAACATTTAGGCTTTAGAATATTTCGGGCATAAAACTGCCAAATCAAATATGCAGAACAGTGAATGGTGATTCACTGTGGTGACCCCTGAAGGGATCTGCCGAAAGGCAGTTGTTAATTGTCATTAATTCTGCAGTTCCAGCTGCAGGTTTACTGAGTTAAACCTCTGGGATTTAGAAAATAGAAAATGAAAATATGAGTGACGCCAACAGTAAAATCCTATTTAGAGCATGTCATCAACTTTTGTCCTCCCAGCATCCTTTGGGATTTTGCTCTTGGTATTGAATTAACTCTCAGCCTTGGTTTGTGCCACACCGTGCTCCTGTGAATTAGCCTAACAATCTCCCTACATATACATTTGTTTAAGGCAATCCAGGCTCCTTTTGTCAGAGGAGAGGAAGCACACAGGTATTCAGGTATAATTCCCCTTAAACAGGAAAGGGAGTAATCCTGAAATTCAAAGAGATTTGAGAAGTCTCACGGGCCAAAACTTTGTTGAGAACAGCCTGTGTTTTATTTCCAGTGAGCTGTTCAGACGAACACACAGGCCTCAGTGTGTTTCCACTGCCTCACCGCTTTCCATCTGAATGAAAATAGTTATTTATTCCTGGTTTTTCCAAGTTCAGCTTAACAGTAAATGGGTTTTAGTAGAGCTCACGGTGGGCTCATCTGAATGTTTTCTCCTCTGCAGTGGGATCACATTCAGATTTGATAGTTGGTCTTTACACTGAAACTGTGACAGCACACAACAGTAAATCATCCACTAGATTAAGGAATTTTCTACATGAATCTCTTCCTGTATTCCTGCAGTTACTGAGGTGGAACTCAAGCGGCTCAAAGATGCCTTCAAGAGAACCAGTGGCCTTTCCTGCTACATGACCCAGCAGTGCTTCTACAGGGAAGTTCTGGGAGATGGAGTTCCCCCGAAGGTTGCTGAGGTAAGACAAACCTCTACAGATTATTATCTAAAAACACAGACTGATGTTCTTTTTTCTAAATGCAGAGTCGTCTAGCGCACATCAGCATCAAACAGCATGAGTAACAGAAGGTTTTTGGTGCTTTTAGCAGCAAAGTTTAGTTTATGGTACCTGAGGATTTTTTTTTAACTGGCTTTCTTTTGTTTTCAGAAAACTTCAAACTCTGTGATTGGCTTCATATCCTCTTGCAGTGTTGATATATACTAGGGCTGTCAACATGAATGCATTAACATTTAAAAAGTGAATACGTGAATATTTATTGTTGCAGATTAATTACATGCCAGAAGCGACTGTTTCCCGCTTTGCGTCGGACAGCTCAGGCTACCACGGCGTGCGTTAATTTCAGAAAAGGCACACTTTTTTGGGCATCATCGCACTTATACCACGGCCACTTACAAAAGAAAGAAATATTCAATCGATTTTTAGTATTTTGTTGTTATTTTTTGGTTTAGATTTCCTTTTCACAAAAAGCGGACTATTTGATATGTAATGTGGCCCGTTGTCCAGAACGCATCGCTGGGCCAGCAGACCTCGACTGCAGCGGCAAAGGAAAGCGATGTATGTGCTGATCGTCACAATAGATTCAATAAAGCATCAATTCAGAGAGAAAGTTCACCTCTTACCGCTTGTTTTTGTCCAGAAGATGAAGTAAAGTTTGTTTTAAAGAAGCCTGTGCAGTGTTTTAGAACATTTGGGATTTGTGAGCGGAACTTCTCGGAACTTTATAAATGTAAACATTACAGACAATAATAATGAAGGAAAAAGGTCCCCTCTGGCTTTTGTTTTCTTTGGCATATTGTCTTAAAAATATACCCAATAAAACCTTGGTGATTAAGCATGATTAATTACAATCCAAAAATGTGATTCATCTGATTATTTTTTTTAATTTACCAAACAGGCTTGGCTTACACTCTTTGGTATTTTCACGGTTTGACATTCTGACATTCTTCTTTTTTTTTTTTTAATCACCTGAAGCAGTTCCACCGATCATGCATAATCATTAATGTAACTTATTTCTGTGATGCACTTTTATTGCATGTTAAATTAAATGTTTTTCCATTTTTATGTTAGTTTGCTAATTATAGTAATTTAAATTTTCTGCAACTGGACATCATCATTCTTCATTTTCACCCCCAGTAAATAGACTGATGATCAGCTGTTCATTTCATATTGACATTTAGCAGAAAGAAAGTCTGTGTATAACAGGACCTTGAATGATTATTATTCAACAAACTGAACTTATTAATCAATCTTTATTCACAAAAAGAGCTTTTCTTGTGTTGCAGCTCAAAGCACTTTACAATTAAAGACAAAGAACAAAATACAGAAAAAACTAAAACCACATTAATTTAAATCGCTCGGTCACAAAGCTGGCGCACAAGGTATTATACTTTGTGTGAAACTATAAAGTTTTATTAAAAAAAAAAAAAAAAGGCGAGTGTTTATATGGGTGAGCGGGGTCACAGTGACGGCGCTGTGTGAATGGACCCTTTCCTTATAACACCAATGGGGAAACAAAGATCCGTGTGAGAAAAGATTGCCACTCTGTCCAAATCTGACGATAGATCAAGTGCTTGTTGTTGTCATATCCTGGCGTGCCACTGTCTTTCCCTCCACGTATGCCAACCGACCCCTGGTCTAAACTATGACAAGTAGTTAAGAGAATTTGCTTTTACGTATTCACAGGATGGTGAAAAAAATGTTTGTTGATTTTTTGTTTGTTCTGTAAAACCTGAAAACATTAGAATTTAAACAGAACTGATCAAGCAGTTTAGTGTTCTGTTTTATTGATGTTCTCTTTTGAAACTTGAAAGCTTTTGCTTTAATGTTCAGTTTAGTGTGTAATATATATTCCTTTTCTTAATTTCTATCTAAAAAAAGCAATTGCATCATGCTTCTTCAGTGCAATCATTGATCCTTAAAGTACAATCGGAACGGACAACCTGCTGATGATTACACATTTCCCTATTAGCCACAGAGTGTTAAGATTTGACAGATATAGTTATTTAGTTTATATCGTGATATGCAGTATATCATTATCACCTGAATAAAAAAAACTATCATGTTATAAAAAAAGTCTATATTACACAGCCCTACTACTGATCATAAAGTATGTCTTAAAAAATCAAAGTCTCTTTGATTTTGGCTAAAAACTGCACAGTCATAATTAAAAGACAACTGGAAACAATTTTACAAAAGAAAAAATATGGTTGGAGTGGAACTTTAAAGTGAAAATGGTGCTGTAGCAAAGATCAGAACACGACGCTTTGTAAATATGCAGTAGCTTGCAGCTTTCATTAACTTGTAACTTTATCATTAACACTTATGAGTAATAGATCTTTGTCTTTAAAGAAGCAGCCTGTGTTTGAACCAGAGCCTATTTTTTAGCAAAAATATGAACAAAAAATGCTTTAGACTAGACAAAAGACACATTACCAAGTTAATAAAAGGTCTATGGTAAAGCTGTGTGTGAAGACACTCAGCCCTCTTACCCCTCAGTGGGTATTGGCTCAGAAATCTCTTTAAAAAAAAACCCCAACATTTATGAAAGGACTCAACAACCACCAGCCCCATGTTCTCCATGTTCTGAGCATCAACTGGACTGTTAGAACTAACTTGAAGAAGATTTGTACCTTGGGAACACAGCCTCAACTGCATGCACTGGTTTAAAATTTAGAGAACAGGTTCCTTCTGTTGTAATCACGACACATTCTGTGAAGATGTCAGTAGTGAACTCTGCTGCGCATCAGACTGAGCCCTGTGTCTGGGGAGCCTGATTGTGATCAAGAACCATTTTCCCCCAAACGTCTAGTTCTGCCACTGGGCCTACTGTTCTAGAGAAGAGTTGAAGGGTCATTGCGCCAACACAACTATGTTGGTATACACTGCAGGAGTATGTGGCCCACATGCTACTGCAAAGCCTGCTTTCCCACAAAACTAAATCTTTCTGTTCAACAAGGAAAATTTGAATCTACTCCTCTTGTTTTAAAGGACACCTGTATTGTTTCACATGTAGTTCATTCTATATTTATGTTTCTTTTGTAAAATACTGGTGTGCATTTGGCCAATCTCATTAATAGGCAGAGAGCTGGAAACACTTCCATCAGTGTAAACAACATCCTTTATTTTCTACTTTTATCAGCTGTTATTTTTTGTGATATGAACTTTATTCTTCTTTTAAAATCTTCTTTTAAAATAATTTGCATTATTAGTTACAAATGAGTGGAATAAATTAAACTGAAGACAGACAAATGAAACGAGTAGTTATGGAACAGAGGTCTATGGACAGTCAGAGCTATAGGGCCAAACAAGCCTGATGTTTCCTTGGGAATTCCATTAGATCATTACAGCATGTCTTCAGAAAGCCTCAGCCTTCATTATGCTGTCCTCCCCCGTGCGACTACATCTTCCCTGAACCCTGCAGTGCACGTCCTATCGCAGCGTCGTCTACTTTCCTCATGCTCTTGCTTCTTAGTTACCATGGCAGCTGTTACCATGGTGACAGAGGTCCAGATGCAGGATTCAGGGCTACTGCTGTGTCTTTAAAAGAGCCTTAGTTGTTACACATTGTACTACTTGAGACAAAGTTCAGATCCAAATCCATTTCTAGTTATTTAGTTTTACCCAAATCTTCTTGGGATTTTTAAAAATCTTCTGCAGGTTAGGCATATATGAAAAACAATTATTGCGTGCACCGTTTGGAAGTTGTTTTTTTCCCAGTGCAGTTTTAAACTGTTCAGAACACTTTAACATGTTGGGGAGGCTTTATTCAGTTAATTGATCTCATCTGAAGAATAGCCTTTAATTTTTAACCAGTGTTTTGCCTGGAGTTGGCCTGATGCAGGGATGGATCCTGTGATGGAAACACACTGACTAAAGTCTGGATGTTCATCAGCTTCTTTCCTGGTTCATTTCAGCTGAGGTTTCTGAAGTCTTCCCTTCCTCTGTCCGATGCTAAACTTTCCCGTTTTCACATGAAAGAATTACTCCCTCATTTCTCACCCTTGATACTTGGAATGCTTTATATTATTGTGGTGTATCTTTTACAAAGAAAGTATGCTCAGGGGTTTGACTCCTTCGCCCTGTGGTAAGGGTAGTTTCTTATTTAGGCTAATAATGTGACATATTGCCTATTAGATAAACTAGTGTTGTTAAACCTAAAAGTATACTCTAAAGGCCATTTTAAAATGCATTAAAACTTAAAAATCATTAAAAATGATAGAGTAGAGCAAGAATTGTGTGTGAGTTGCCATTTTTCATGACTCATGACAAATACTACTGTTCAAGACGCTCTCTTTAATCTACTCAAAACTATTGATTCGTTTTACAAAAAGAAATTTCATGTTTAAACTTAAGTTTACATGAAAATCATTAAACTGAAGCCATAAAGATGCTTGAAAGCAAAGCGATGCATAACATTTATAAACTCCTGGCGGTAGTGGCTGGAGCGTGCCAAACTAACAATGTTTGATCTTGAACTAGATTTTGTGTACAGCGGAAACTTCCTCCTTTTTTCTGACACATCAAGTTGTAAACAGAGTCCTAAACTGGTCAGGTACTTCTGCTGATGGTTGTTAAAGCCCACAGAGGGGAAGGGAGTGTGAAAGAGCTTCAACCGTTACATCATTGTTTAGAGAGGAGAAAGTATTTCTCTCCTGTTGTTTGATCTATTCAGCCCAAACACAAAACTGTGTTCTGTCACCAGATCGTACTACATGATAGATAAAACCAAGAGTATGTTACATACAGTGTCTTGCAGAAGTATTCATGCCCTTTGAACTTCTCCACATTGTCTCACATTATGACCTCAAGCATAAATATATTTGATTGGAATTTTATGTGAAAGACCAACACACAGTGACACACACTTGTGAAGTTGAAAGAAAATTAGACAAGAGTTCAATTATTTTTTACAAATAAAAACTGAAAAGTGCAAAAGTGTTCAGCCCCCTGAGTCAATACTTTGTGGAACCTCCTTTTGCTGTAATTCCAGTCTTTTGGGGTTTGTCTCTACCAGCTTTACACATCTAGAGACTGAAATCTTTGTCCATTCTTCCTTCAAACAATTCTATCTGAGTCAGATTAGATGGAGAGCGTTTGTGAACAACAGTTTTCAGATCTCTCCAAAAAGTCTGGATTGGATTTAGGTCTGGACTTTGACTGATCCTTTGACAGTGGTTTTGAAACTGCAGCAAAAATGTGACCCACAGACAAAGATGCCATTGCTGGGCTCTGTGCCGGCTGAGCCACATTCAGTCTCTGCCGCTCCTGCTCTTCAAGCGGTGCCATACTGAATGGCAGCAACACCTTCAGGAATGAACCTGCACCCCTGAGGGAAACACCATGCTGATTTAGTGGCTGAGCCACTAAATGCATTTTAGTTTTAGACCATTGAAGCATGCTGGGAAACATGGAGGAATGTTTACTTACGTCACATGTCTGAGACTGGACTGAATGTTAAACCTAAAATATAATAAATGCATTTAAATCGTCCCTGTTTGGTGTTGCCATAAAGACATCCAAAACTTCTTTGAAGGTTCTGACTTGGACAATAGCATGATAAAATGTGACTTTCTACAGAATAGTGATCCTTTTTAAGGAAGGGTGGGCTAGGTTGATGAAGATTTGGTTTGACGGTTCGGGTCTAAGGTCACCGAAGGGAGGAGGTGAGAGAATGGAGGAGAGGCAAAGCTGGTTTTCATTCTCTATTTCTGAAAGTCTTCCTCTGTCGCGTTTTTTTATGAAGTGCTGAAAGATATTCTCATGCCTATAAAATGTATATCATCAAACGCACATGAATCCACTTGGCTCGCATCACTTTCAACTTTCTGATGGTTTGTGTTGTGCAGAAACTTGACACGTGGGATGAGAGTTGGTTTCAGCAGGAGCTGCTGGAGGCTGTTTAGACCGTTGGTATTTGAGACAGTTTGATGTTTGAGCTTGTTTTCAGTTGGTGGTTATCAGCTCCAAGCAGAAAGTGCTGAGCAGATTAACCGCCAGTCCAGTCGTCCATAAGGACTGGTGGATAACTTTAGCAACGCTGCAGAGACTGGACTTGAATCGAGCTAAAAGAAAGCAGAGCAATCTGGTAAAAAGCACAAATGCCTCAGCTCATACCCTCCATTTAACTCTGTCATCTGACAAAGTGGGATAATGTGCAGTGCAGACGTGAGCCAAACATCCAGCCGCTGACATGTTTAGAAATGTGCCAAAAGAGACTCTAGAACTGCAGGGAGAAAAGCATCTGCTAACTGTTTTATGTCAGAAGAGCTTCAACCCCACACTGAAGCTCAAAGAGAGAGCTGTGCGTGTTGAGGTGTGCAAAAAGGTTTTCCAGTAAGAGATCGTTCTGCCAACACTCCAGGTTCAAGCCTTCCTTTAAGGGTTGACTCCTATTGCTAATTGAAAATAACAAAACGTATGAAGTTACATTTGCTGCTCAAGTTTTGTCCGTCTCTAAAAAAATTATGGTACTCGTAGGAAGAGCTTTGTGTGTCTGTAAAATGATTTTGTACCTGTAGAAAAAAACTGTGCGTCCGTAAAAATGCTTTCTATGAGTAAAACTTCCTGTTACAGACGTTACACATGTTTTTTAAACATGCAAAATCCTTTTACAGATGCACAGAACTCAAGTTTCAAGTCACAATTCTTTTGCTTATCAACAACTCAACCAATCAGCAGCCTTTCCTGCCAGCCAATCGGTGCGCTTGCTTGGATCTGTTGCTCAGATGTATGATATCCATGCTTGAAGAACATAAACAAAACATTTCTTCACATAACCTTTTGTTTGTTTAAGATGCTGTTTTGAAGGATTGTATACCTTGATGTTTTGTTGAAAAATTCTAACATAAATCTTGATATATTGTGTATTTCCGTTCAACACAAGAACATTTGAACATTTCTTCACAGATAACTTTAATTATCACCCTAGCTATGCTGCAGGAAAACTTTTAAATGTCCCTTTTACAAGGTTCCACAAATCAGCAGCTTTATTGGATTTTTGAGGGTTTATTGATTGATTGATTTGATCATTCTCTGTAAAATGTTTGGAGCTCATTTAAACATTTTGATTCTCAAAAGGACACAAAACTGTTAGATGTTGGAGTTAATGATCATGTTCAAGTATGTGAACATCATTTGCACAAATGGCTCTTTCCAGACGCATTTGCTAGTTTCTCATTCACTCCTTGGTGAGAATACCACGAGTGATGTGTTTACACTTTTTCATTAAATAGATGATTGAAATATTAACCTCAACTTTCAATGTCCACATTTTTTAAACTGCACATTCCTTTGTTGGTCAGTAGGCGATGCAGACAACAGATTGTAAAGTTGCACAGCAAGTTTTGCTGCTGTGAAACTGTTGCTGCTGAGTGTGTGCTAGCTGTGAGTGTGGGTAACATGTTTGCTCTTCTCAGAGGTTTGAATCAGAGCCTGACATCAGCTGTTTGATCCAGCAGCCCCATGAGATCCGTCAGATCCATGCACTCAAACAACCTGTGTGATATTTGTTTGTGTCCTCATTAGGTCAGGTTAATACAAGCAAATACTGGATACATTAAATAAAAATGTTCCCTTTCTGTTAAATTGGCTGCAGAGCTGCCAACATGTTTCCATCTATGGCATAGTTTTCCATGGCAGAGCTGACATGAAGAAAACTTGACCACTAAGTAGTGAGGAGTTGTAGAAAACATTGAAACCAACAGCAGGACTGAGCACTCTGTGTTCCCCCTGTTGAACACAGGTTGTGTTTTGTAAATAAAGGATTGGGCCGATTGAATTTCTCTGAAGCACAGCCGTGCTGGTGTGGACCCCACAAGGTCCCCGTTACTTTTTCCATCTGATCAGATCTGTTTTGACCCTCAGCAGTTCAGTCCAAGCTCAATATCTAAGCCGAGGCTTTTTATTTCCTGGAGCTTTATGTGTCAAATGCACGTCTTACCTGTCCTAAAACAATCATACCTAGAGATAATAGTAAATAAGTCAAGTGATAAACATTTTAACACCTTGCAAAACAGATTAAAACCTACTGAAGTGTAGTGCAGGTGTTGTGCAGTGTGAGTATGTGCTACAGACATGCATTGTTCCAGGCTGAGCAGCTGCTCATACACTTGTGTTCTGCGTGTGCTTCAGGTGATCTACACGTCGTTTGGAGGCTCATCCAAAGGGCTGCACTTTAACAATCTGACTGTGGGTCTGGTTCTCCTGACAAGAGGACGCGATGAGGAGAAGGCCAAGTGTAAGTTCATTGAAGTGAAATCGGCGTTAACATTGGTTCCTCTTTTTTCTGTATCTTCAGTCTGTCTAATGCAGAGTTTTCATAAAAATGACCTTGTCTGGAGTGTTAGAAAACCTTTGTGGTTGTTCTCTATTCTGTTAGTGCTGGGTCAAAACTGGGGAGAACAGCTCTCAAAAAGCTTAGGTCAGAATACATGTTTTTGTACAGGAGTTATAACCCCTCTTAAGAGTTAAAAAGACAAACATGTTTGCATGAACTTTCACATGTTTTTATCCAACTGAACGGACGGTTTGATCAGTAGAGATCCAGGCCTTGTAGAAAGTGACTTTTACCTTTGCAGGAGAACTTTTTTCATCTTTTCTTTTGAAAGGATGCGTCATCATGAAATCCATGAAAAAAAAGAGCTCACATTGTATGGAGAGTTGAAAAAAGTTTCAACATGATGTCTGACCTTTGTTGAAACCACAGAGACCAAATATAAATCATAAACCAAAGTGTGACATCATGGTGAAAACATTTACCGCCTTCAAACTCTTGCAACTTCCCTCCGGGGATTACACCATACATCAGTCTACGGATAAGGTTTTGTTTTTTCCATCACATTTTTCAACACAGCCCCCATCATTTTGTTTAGAAATGCGGTGTAGTTGTATGCATAACTTCTGACTTTGGATGTTATCTCATGTGCCAACAAAGATCGGCTACGGGAATTTTAAGAAATCAGCTTGGGAATGATTTTTGTTCTCCGTAAATCTTTTTTTGGTTCGTAATTTTTGTTTGAGCCTCTTATATGAACAGGAATTTCATTAGTTGATGTGACAAAAGGGGATTCCTTTTTTAAGACCGGTACCAAAAAGAAAGCAGAGTTTACCTCCTTATAGAAGTGGTTCTGAAAGCAGCTGCAGCTCCTGCTGTGAAGGGGATTTCCTCCAGTCGTAGTCAGAACTGAGACCAAGCTCCTGAGGCTGAAGGCACCTGCTGTGTGTGAATGCTCCCACATGGAGTATTTCAGCACTGTTCTTCTCCACACTCCAGCACTTCTATCAGTAAATGCTCGGCTGATCCGTACAAACTGTAATAAATGAAGATGGAGGATTTGCTTGGAACATTTATCTGCCTGAAAATGATCACATGTAGAAATCTTTGTTAGTATCTCAGAAAAATGTTTATATAAAGCCCAGAAAGAAAAAAAACATTAAAATAGTACATATAGTACAGACGCACACTCAAACAAACAAAACAATCACTTATTGTGGAATTTTTGCTAAAACATAAAAAATCCTTATGTTTTTAATTTCACAGCAGTTTCTCGACTCATTATTTGCATGTATATTTCAGATAATACAGGTTTAAAATGGTTTAAATGGTTACATATCTGGAATCAAACTGCTCAATGAAAAATCCAATTCATAAAAATGGAACAGAGCTTGTGTTCATGCTCACCCAGTTCTTCAAAACTGTCAATGTTGGAATAATCCAGTATGTAGACCTGCAAGTGTCTCCTGCATGAGGAAGACATGAACACACTTCTTGGTAGAAAGTAAACAGCACAATAAATGCATTACAGCTGTTTCTCATTAATGGTTCACTGAACTTGGCTTTCCTGTCTACTGTTTATGCCACATGTAATTGAAGGAGTTCCTTATTACCAGCAGCTCAGAGGAAATGATGAGCAGGCGAAGCAGTCAGGACGTCTTTGTTAATTCTGTGTTTGTGGTGTCCTCAGACCTCTTCAGCTTGTTTGCCAATGATTTGGGTGGATATGCTGCCAGGGAAGACATCGAGGCTGTTCTGCAGGTCCTGGATGGAGAGGTGCCAGCCACCCTCAGCAAGTGTTTCACTGAGGTCAGTTAACCAGGAGAACTCATCTGCATCCTCACAGCCGATTACAGCTGTCAGAGGCGTCTGCTTTCACACAGAAAATGAAGACACATCAGCTGCACTCTCTGCTGGTCATGACTCTTTCTTTGTAACAATCATTATATTCATTGTTGCCCTCAGAAATGTAGATAATACATTTGATGTATTTGTGGGGTTTAGTGACGTTTATGAAAATATACCCATCTTTTGAAAAATTACAGTCAGCAGTTAAAAGGATTGTGAAAAACCTGCAGAGTCCAGATTACAGCTGGAGGCAATATATTATGATCCATTCAGACTGAAACTCAGAATCAAAGCAATCAGTCAGAAATGACGCACGCTTTCCTCTTTACAGTTCAAGCTACCTCAAAATCACATGAAATCAAACTAAACTTTTCTTTTGATTAAATGATAATTGTATAAAGGATCATGAGATAAAGAAAGCCATTCTTACACATTTACCAAAATCTTGTCACATTACAGTCACATTAATACATCTGTACACATGAATCCACGATACCACATTACAGTGTTCCCTCGTTTATCACAGTGGTTATGTTCTAAAGGTAACTCGCAATGGGTGAAACCACAGAGAAGGTTTATAGATGTTTTAAGGCTGTAAAAGCCCTTACTACCCACTTTATACTCTTTTCACAGAAAGACATGAACATTTTTATATTTTCTCTTTTGTTAAAGCACTTTCACAGTTTAACCTGTGCGCAAAAATAAGTCCAATAGTATAGAAAGGAAAAAAAGATCTGCTCTTCATTAGAGATTTGTAGAAATGTGGCAAACTGATCGCAGTCTGTACAGGAACACAACACAGAGGAGATTGATTGACAAGGTCAACAGCCAATCAGGACACAGAACAGTGTGTTGTAAATAAAATAATAAAATTTACACTGAATAATATGCAAAACAGTGAGATTGCGAAAGGTGAACTGTGGTATGGCGAGGAAACACTGTACAATGTTGTAATTAAACAGGAATAAAAATAAGTGTTCTTATATCTTAATGTCTGTTTAATTGTCTTTATAGCAGCAATTTTTAAAATTACTTTATTTTTCCAATTTACCACACAGATGTCATTTTGTTTTAAATTTTAAAGTTTCTTTAGTTTATGTTTTTAAAGCCCAGCAACTATTTGAAATGTTTGGCTGTACGTGTTGCCTAAGAACGCTAACATGAAGGGAGCTGTTTGGGTCTTCAGTTATGTCTGCTGTTTTCAGTCAATCTGATGGAATTTTTAAGGAAGTGCTATGACAGCTCATGCAGCTTTCCCATTACTTTCACCAAAGTTACTTATGATTGTTAACTCCATTTGCTCCCATCCTTCCTGTGTATTTTCATGACCAACGGCATTCCCTGTGGTTAAAGTAACCAGTTCTAGAATTAAAGCAGTGGTAAAAGCCATTTTCAAATGGCTACACACTTAAAGCAAGTAAAGAAATGTGTTATTTTGTAATTTGGTCATCTAGCTACAGTCTCATGGTCAAAGAAGTGCAAACATATGGTGTTCCATTTGTGCCAAAAATATGTTTTTGCGTCCACTGTCTATGTCTTTGTTCCATTGTCAATATCTACTGAACAAGTTTATTGAACATTTGTCCATGTCTATGCCCTATTAACCATCAGAAAAGTCCTTAGCAACCGTTGCTACCGCTGATAGCTCCTGCCGTTAGCTCCTGCCTTTAGCTGATGTCGTTTCACAGTGTCGTCGTCAGAAGAGTCCTTAGCAACCGTTGCTACCATTGTTAGCTCCTGTCGTTTCACAGTGTTATCGTCAGAAGAGTCCTTAGCAACCGTTGCTACCGTTGTTAGCTCCTGTTGTTTCACGGTGTCGTCAGAAGAGTCCATAGCAACCGTTGCTACCATCGTTAGCCCCTGTCGTTTCACAGTGTTATTGTCAGAATAGTCCTTAGCAACCGTTGCTACCGTTGTTAGCTCCTGTCGTTTCACTGTGTCGTCATAAGAATCCTTAGCAACCGTTGCTACCATCGTTACCTCCTGTCGTTTCACAGTGTTATCGTCAGAATAGTCCTTAGCAACCGTTGCTACCGTTGTTAGCTCCTGTTGTTTCACGGTGTCGTCAGAAGAGTCCTTAGCAACCATTGCTACCATCGTTAGCTCCTGTCGTTTCAGTGTCATCGTCAGAATAGTCCTTAGCAACCGTTGCTACTGTTGTTAGCTCCTGTCGTTTCACAGTGTTATCGTCAGAATAGTCCTTAGCAACCGTTGCTACCATTGTTAGCTCCTGTTGTTAGCTCCTGTCGTTTCACGGTGTCGTCAGTAGAGTCCTTAGCAACCGTTGCTTCCATCTTTAGCTCATGTCGTTTCAATGTGTTATCGTCAGAAGAGTCCTTAGCAACCATTGCTACCATCGTTAGCTCCTGTCGTTTCAGTGTCATCGTCAGAATAGTCCTTAGCAACCGTTGCTACCGTTGTTAGCTCCTGTTGTTTCACGGTGTCGTCAAAAGAGTCCTTAGCAACCGTTGCTATTATCGTTAGCTCCTGTCGTTTCAGTGTTATCGTCAGAATAGTCCTTAGCAACCGTTGCTACCATTGTTAGCTCCTGTTGTTAGCTCCTGTCGTTTCACGGTGTCGTCAGTAGAGTCCTTAGCAACCGTTGCTACCGATGTTAGCTCCTGTTGTTTCACTGTGTCGTCATAAGAATCCTCAGCAACCGTTGCTACCATCGTTACCTCCTGTCGTTTCACAGTGTTATCGTCAGAAGAGTCCTTAGCAACCATTGCTACCATCGTTAGCTCCTGTCGTTTTAGTGTCATCGTCAGAATAGTCCTTAGCAACCGTTGTTAGCTCCTGTTGTTAGCTCCTGTCGTTTCACTGTGTCGTCAGAAGAATCCTTAGCAAACGTTGCTACCATCGTTAGCTCCTGTCGTTTCACAGTGTTATCGTCAGAATAGTCCTTAGCAACCGTTGCCACCATTGTTAGCTCCTGTTGTTAGCTCCTGTCGTTTCACGGTGTCGTCAGTAGAGTCCTTAGCTACCGTTGTTAGCTCCTGTTGTTTCACTGTGTCGTCATAAGAATCCTCAGCAACCGTTGCTACCATCGTTACCTCCTGTCGTTTCACAGTGTTATCGTCAGAAGAGTCCTTAGCAACCACTGCTACCATCGTTAGCTCCTGTCGTTTTAGTGTCATCGTCAGAATAGTCCTTAGCAACCGTTGCTACCATTGTTAGCTCCTGTTGTTAGCTCCTGTTGTTTCACGGTGTCGTCAACGGAGTCCTTAGCAACCGTTGCTAGCGACGTTAGCTTCCGTTGTTTCCCCATGTCATCAGAAAAGCCCTTTCTTTGTAAATTGTTTCCTTTACTCTGTCAAAAGGACAGTTTCCTGTGACACAGACTTGCAGCAGCCCAGGACAGTCATGTTGTGACTGGAGTCCTTCAAACCTTAAAAGATGTGAAACTATAAATAAATAAATCTTTTACTCCCCTCTGCAACATTCAATCAATATTGTGGGTTTTTTTGTTTGTTTTTTGTACATTGGTGGAAGAAATGGCAATGCAGGTCAAGACGATGTGGAAGAAAGGCTTTTTTTTCCTTTTTGTCATGGGCATACATGCTTAGAGGTGTGCTGTTAATAAAATGTTCTTGTTTTATTGGCATTTGGCTGTTGATTTTGAGTTTTCCAAAATCTTAGTGTTTACTGTAACTTATTAAGTCAAGTGGTTATTTGTGAATGTTGACATTTATGTAAATAATATGGTAGGAAATGTTGGTAGTAATTTAATGTTTGAGTATTTGTATTTAAAAGTGTTTAACTTTAAAGATTATCTTAGACAAAACTTCTTAGATGAGTTAACTTCTCAAATTTCAGTTGGCCGAGTCTCTAACATTGATAGAAATAACAGTCCAAATGGATTTTGTTTACCTTTTCAATTACAGCTGTTAGGTATTTATTGGACCACGAGATGGCGCTGTTGGGGCCAGTGTAATGCTCTTTCTGGCCCGTCTGCTACTCGTGTAACCATTAGATGTCAATTTACAACGTATTTTAAAAATCTCACAATTATTAAAAACAATGAATAAAACTTAAATAAAATAATCACTACATTTATTTGAATTAGTACTTTAAACTACTTAAAAGCAATTGGCAAGCACCGCTTCAGGGAAACGAAATCGTTGTACTCATCGCCTCCCTTTCTTGGTGTGCGCATGCGCAGGAACGTCAGCTGTCTTTCTCATGGCTAACTTTAGAGCCGACTTTAATAAACACATATTTTCTTCGTGATGTGAGAGCAAACAAGGATGCATTTGAGCCAAGTCAGTGACAGGTCTGACAGTCTGTGTTACAGGAAACTGTCCTATTGACAGAGTAAAGGAAATAATTTACAAAGAAAGGGCTTTTCTGACGACATGGGGAAACTACGGAAGCTAACGTTGCTAGCAACGGACTGTTCTGATGGTTAATAGTGCATAGACATGGACAAATGTTCAATAAACGTGTTCAGTAGACATTGACTGGACCAAAGACACAGACAGTGGATGCAAAAACATATTTTTGGCACAAATGGAACCCCATACAAACTTGCAGTGTGAGTACAGTGCATGACCACAGCGAGGAATGCTGGTCTTTGATGGCCACACTGACATGTCCATTTGTGTCGGCAGGGGGACAAGGTGAACTATGAGCACTTCAAGCGCTGGTTGCTGCAGAACAAGGAGGCTTTCACTTTTTCCCGATGGCTTCTTTCTGGAGGAGTTTGTGTCACGCTGACAGATGACAGCGACACACCCACCTTTTACCAGACGCTGGCTGGTGTCACACACTGTAAGTTCCCCCTCACCCTTCCTGGGTTGTTGCATTTGCATGTAATTACACAGACATGAGATCTCTTCATGTTAATCACTTTGTTAAAACAGCTGTTTTCCATTGAAGCTTGATGAATTCCTCCTTAAATCTTTTCTTCTCTTCTGTTCTGCTCTTTTACACTCATAGCTGAATACAGACTAAAGGATTGAGCCACTTGACTTAACACAAACTCATTCAGTGTTTCTGCTCTGTTCTGAAGTACCATTAAGATAATTAGTGCTTCTTTCACAGATCGATACATTTAGCTTAGATTTGATCTTAAAAAATTTAGCTCCTGCTTTTCGGACTGTTCATGCTTGACTGTGAGAACTATTGAGTTTAGTTGTTTAGTGGTGCAGACCTGCTGAAATCTTGCTGAGACGTTAGCAGCTCATGCATTGCTCATGCTGTGTGTTCATGTTGATGCAACATTATTCAAGTTGTGCCAGTCCCCAGTCCAGCTGGTTTGAAGTCAGAATCTGTGCAAAAGCGAAGCATTGCATCATAGGGAAGTTAAAAACAGAGCAGTCTGGCCACTTGCTGGTTTAGATGAGAGTTCCTGCCGTACAGATCAGTGAGGGTTTGTGAGGACAGTGTGGTCCTGTTTAATGGATTTATCCATGCAAAGTTATAATTCTGTAGCCTTTGAGGTGACAGCAGGCTTTCATGAAGGCTGCAGCCTCTTGACCACTTTTGTCACATTTGAGTTAAAAAGAGTCCTACTTTAGTGCGCTCAGCTCAGGAGTCAGGCCCTGCTTTCACTTTCTTTTCTGGCTATGTAAAGATCAGCCGAATCCTGGCTATCAAGCTGGACTTTGTTTGTTTGCTGGCATGTTTATCACCATTTACAGTAAATAATCTTTAGCCTATTTTGCATTTTTGAAGACTTGTAAAAATGGTTTAAATAAAGCTGCAGGCAGTAAATATAGGTAAGCTTTAATTTACCAATTAAGGGCAGAAGGCTTGAAAAAGCATGCCTTCTCTAGTGAACCTGGATGCTGCTGTTAATCTGCCTCCTCCATGCTTATCCTCTTAACTTTGTGTGTTTGCATGTGAGTGTGTGTTGGTGGGAGACAGTGACTGACACAGTCCTGGTTCATGACTCTGTCTACTCACTAAGGAAGTGAAGCTCGACTTGTAGCTTGACACGGCGAGTCGAATGCTAATTTTGACTTGCATGGACAGAAGAAAACCTGGAGATGACAGCCTTCAGTGCAGGATGGCATTGTTTTCAGGGATGGTTGTTGTGGGGAGTGTGACATGCTACATGAAGGTTGTGGCACCTCTCTAAGGATGTTCCCTGGATAATGGTATGGTATCTCTGCTGCCACTCAGAGAGAGTCGCACCTCTAGGTGGGTATCGGACCTGCAGCTCCTAAACCTGTCATTACTGGTTCTGCCACCAATAATGACTTGGATGTGTTCTGTTTTTGAGTCTTTATCCATTTGTCTGTTGCGTTACGTAACAAACTATATCCACATGTATACAGTTTTTATGCTTTATGTATGGGATGAGGAGCTTTAAAGGAACGGAAGTTTTGAACACAGGCTTTGTTCTTAACATTCCTGTTTTTTTCTTATTGTCTGTAGAAGGTGTTGTCAATAACCTTGGTTTTGATGCTTTTCTTATTTTGAGGCGTGTCCTGAGTGTTGAAAGGTCAAAGTTCTGCAGTCAAACATAACCTCAGTATATTTGAAATTTAAGAATAAGGCAAAGAAGAAGATAAAAGGAATTGAATGAAACTAACTTTAGTCTTTTTAACAAATATTTTACAAAGTCATCAGCTCCCATCGGTTGTGCATTTCTGTGCAAACAGTTTTTTTGTTCCAGATGTTGGATATAAACACATGTTTAGTTTTGAGTTACAGATGAGTGAGTTATAAACGTCTAACAAGAGACCTCCTCTATGTACTGCTTTCAGGACAATTTCAAAGAATCTTTTTTAAGTTTGCTATGAAATTAAAAAATGTGTGAGCTGTGTCCTGCTCCATGACCCTGATTGAATGATAGGTACATGTTATCACAGCAAAGCCTGGGAAGCCGCAGCAGCTACGTGTTTGAACTATAAAGTGGCTTGATGGGGAAAAGATGTTAGTTGGTTGAACAGATTAAAAAGCTCAGTAATCCCATCACATTTATGAAGTCATCTCAACATATTTTCGAAGTGTTTCTTCATGGCTTAAGTTTGAACTTATTAGATTTTGAAGGAAATCACAGTAACAAAGTGCTGTACAAATGGTCAGCCTGACCCCTCTAAGATTAGAGGCTGTCAAGAAATGAACCAGAGCCTCACTTGGAGCCCAAATTTACCAGCAGCCAGTGTTTTTTCACTCCATGTAAACAGGAGCCGCTTTAGTCAGATTAAACCTCTAGGTTGTTGTTTTGATGGGCCTGTGTGGGAAACCACTGTCCAGCAGCCAGGAACTGACCGTCATTTGATTGCATATCTGTGTGTGACACTTGTCATGTATATTGGATCCATACCAGTGACAAGCTGACTAGCTGCTGAATCCAATTACCTTAAGCTGTGGATTACCTGTTGTAAGGGGAGACTGGCTCGTTGACCTGGCAGAGCATCATGTGGCTTGCTATATTTGTCTGATCTGTATCGCTTCATCACCAGGAGAGTCAAAAGCCAAGCCCTGCAATGGCTGTTATGTAAAGTTTACTGCTCTAGCCCTCTCATGTTTACCCCGCTTTTCACCCCACACACAAGTGTTAATGAGCTACGTATGTGTAGCTTAGCCTCTACCTGTAGCTGTTTGTCCATGCCAGCCCACTGATGTGGAAACAGTTGTACAGCAACATCACTGCAGGTGGAAAGGGCTGTTTTCTGTTGATTAAATCAGGAAGAGACCATGTTTGTAGCAAGAAAGAAGATGTATTCTTCCTTAAAATGACTTCCAGTCAACATATACATCTGCTGGATCCTGGTTGGATCCCAGCGCGAACCCCCATGCAGTATTTTTAACAGATTTGTCTGTCAACGTCTGAGAGGTTTAGAGGATGAACAAGACAGTAGTTCATGAAAAGATGTGCTGAGAACATGCTGCAGGAATTCCCACATCAGGATTACAATAAACATACGGGATCCTTTGGTTTTTGCCAATTGTTTCTTCAATTGTATTAAAAGTGAAAAACCTGTAAAATGACATGTACAGAAGTATTCACAGCCTTTTGCTCAATACTTAGTTGCTGAACCTTTGGCAGCATTTACAGCCTCAAGTGGTTTTGAATGTGACGCCACAGGCTTGGAACACCTTTCTGTGGACAGTTTGGTCCGTTCCTCTTTGGATTAGTGCTCAAGCTCCATCAGGTTGATGGAAGCGTGGGTGCACGGTCATTTTCAGATCTTTCCATAGATTTTTAAGTGGATTTAGGTCTGGTTCTGGCTGGGTCACTCAAGGACATTGACAGAGTAGTTCTGAAGTCACTCCTTCCAGATCTTGGTGGTGTTCTTTGGATCATTGTCCTGCTGAAAGATGAACCGTCGCTCCAGTCTGAGGTCAGGAGCTCTCTGGAGCAGATTTTCATCCGGATGTCTCTGTACAATGTTGCAGTCAGCTTTCCTTCTATCCTCACCGTTCTTCCAGTTCCTGCTGCCCAAAAACATCCCCACAGCATGATGCTACCACCACCATGCTTCACTGTAGGGATGGTATTGGCCTGGTGATGAGCGGTGTCTGGTTTTCTCCAAGCATAACTCCTGCCATTCACTCTAAAAGTTGTATTCTGGTCTGGTCAGACCACAGAACTTTGTTTTTCATGGTCTGAGAGTCATTCAGGTGCCAGACGGGCTTCCATGTGCTTTTCAGTAAGAAGGAGCTTACCACAGGTTGGCTTCAATGAAGCAGCTGAAACATCTCATCTCACTTTGGAGCTTCACAGTAAAGGCTGTGAATACTTCTGTACATATAATTTTCAGGTGTTTTATTTTTAATAAATGTACAACAATTTCAAAAGATCTTTTACAACATTGTCATTATGGGATGTTTTTCAAAAATTTTTTCAGGAAGAAAACTGATTTAATCCATTTTGAGATAAGGCTGTGACCTCATAAAATGTGGAAGAAGTGAGGCGCTGTGATGACTTTCCTGATGTACATGTCTCTATGTGGAGTAAAACTGTCACAGTTTAGTGAAGCTTGTTTTAATTTGACCAAATGTTAAAATTCTTACCAGATTTTTCTTTGATGTCTCCAAAACGGCTCTTATTTAGTCAGAGGTGAAGCTGAGGATGGTTAATCAAAAGTCCAGAAACAACAGACTGTCTGGAAGCATGTCTACAGTCTAGACCTTTGACCCCTCCTTTCTTGTGCTCCTTCAGTGGAGGAGTCTGACATTATAGACTTGGAGAAGCGTTACTGGCTGCTGAAAGCTCAGTCAAGAACTGGCCGCTTTGACCTGGAAACCTTTGTCCCGCTGGTCTCTCCTCCAATCCACGCCTCATTGAGCGAAGGTAAAGCTGGCTTTAGTCACGTCTTTGCATCTTTAATATTCTCTTGCGTTTATTATGTGCTGTCAAAATGCACTAAGAGCTGTTTCTGTGCTTACCTTGTGTATGCATTATCTTGTTTTGCAGGCTTGTTTCATGCCTTTGATGAAAATCGGGATAATCACATCGACTTTAAAGAGATCTCCTGTGGACTCTCTGCCTGCTGTCGGGGGCCCATCGCTGAAAGGCAGAAGTGTAAGATGAAACAAATGGATGCAGATGAATAAATCCCAGAAGCTTCACATGATCAGGCTTGTGTTTCAAAAGAGCATTTTCCTAAACCCAAGCTAAAAAGTTTAAGTGCTACTTTAGGAAGTCCTGAGAGTCTGTGCAGCCTGAACTTCTGCTGCCGTCAAGATGTTCTCTGCAGCCTCAGATGACACGTCCTTTGTTTTCCTGCCAGTTTGCTTCAAAGTGTTTGATGTGGACCGAGATGGGGTTCTGTCTCGAGATGAACTGCATGAAATGGTGGTGGCCCTGCTGGAGGTGTGGAAGGACAATCGCACGGACACTCTTCCTGTGAGTTAACTTCTTGACTGTACCACGGTCAGTTAAGAAAACTCTGGCTGTTGCAGTGTCAATAAAACAGTCTGGGAGCCAATGGCACTTGATTGAAAGAGTAGCAAATGTGGTTTCATTCATTTACATTTCAGATAAATGTTGTAAATATATGTTTGGAAGCACAGTAAAGGATACGTGGTAGAAATAACTGAAATAACTGTACTGTGAAAGGTTTTTTGGAATGCTTACAACATACATTTAGCTTCCGAAGAGCCAGGTGTTGTAAACCGTCAAAGTAATCTATGCCAAATGTTCTTCACGTTTTGTGAAAACTCATTTTCAGACTGAACATGTTTCTCTGCCTTACAGAAGTCAAAGCGCTTTTACACTGATTGACTGATTGTGCTTTTACTCATGACCACAACAACACACATGATGGGGGGCTGCAGTGCTGCTTAACCAGCCTGCCAGAGACAACCAGATGGTTTCTCTTCATGACTGTGAAGGAACTGCTCTTCCTTGAAATCACACGGTCTCCAGTTGAAGGTGTTTGCATTCATCTTCTCAAAAAACTCTAAAAGCATGAAACAAGGGAAAAAACCACTAAAACCCCCTGAAGGAGCCCAGATGTGAGGACTGGTCTACTAATGACACAAAAAACATCTTTTCCCAAAAGGCCTCAGAAGTTGTTATCCAGATCTTGTTCTAGAGGGAAGACTTTCAGATTTCTGTGAACATGTAGATCTGTGTACATAGAAATCTGAAAGGTAACTGCACCTTCCTTCTTTTTTCTGTAGCTTGATTTAGCTGATTGTACATGCTATCTGTGTCCAAAGCTGAGACATCTGTTGATAAGCGTTGAATGAGCATCTGACCAAAAGGATCTCACCATACCGTTGGATTCATTTTTTTATCATTTAGGATTTTCTATTCTTCCAGGAGCTGAACAGCAGTGTGTCGGACATAGTTGAGGACATCCTCAAGATGCACAACACAACTGAGGTGAAAAGTGACTGCTCTTACTGCTCTGCTGCAGCAAACCAACATGCTGACACAGCAAAAAACAAGAAGCATTTTTTTCTCTTGAACTCACTGACATGTGACTCATATTTACTTATACTTGTATTTTCCTTTCGTTGTGATGCAGATCACTGTTTTCTGTACATAGGTTTCAGTCTGCTTCCAGCTTGTCTTTAAAGTGAAAAAGTGGAAGTTAGTTGAGTCTGTCTTGGACAGATAATTTAGCAATGTGTACACCCACCTTTTATCTGCACCTCTTTGCGCGTCAGAGCTCAGGTGTTTTTCTGCACACAGGTAGGCTGTTGCTGCCACCTGAGAGGTTCTGCTGTTTCTGTGCAGTTTCACTCTCTTCACAATTAAGTGTAAAGCAAAGTATCATTACTGCTACAAAGCTCATTCTCATATATTTCATATATTTTAAGTATTTGTTAAAATATAGTACACCTTAGCATTATATCAGTTATCATATAATATAACAAAACAGACAGTCTGTTACCTCTTTCTGTTTGTAACAAGACTTTTACCTGTTGAGACATTGAGAAAGTTTGATTTGATTGTGTACTGTTTGTAAAAGATTTTGTAATATTTTTAGACATTGCTAGTTTGCACACTTCTGTTATGAGTGTGGAAGCAGTACTATGTGCTGATCATTGTTGTTGGAACCCTCATCAGCAGGGTCACCTGACCCTGGAGGACTACCAGATCTGGAGCGTGAAGAGCGCCTTGGCCAATGAGTTCTTGAACCTGCTCTTCCAGGTTTGTGTGCCCACATCTAAAAGTTGCAGCAGTCACCAGCGGTGCTCGCTGGTAACCCCTTTCATTCTTTGTGTTTTGGTCTGCTGCAGGTCTGTCACATAGTTTTGGGGCTCAGGCCTGCTACCCCAGAGGAGGAGGGCCAAATCATCAGGTACCCGTTTTCTCACTCATAGCGTGCCTTATGAGTTCTAGCTGAGGTGTGTTTGATTCTATTGATTTTTCTGACACAGTCAATGAATGTTTAACCATAAAAAACTTAGAAATAGCTCTTGGCTTTCTCTAGCATCATCATAAATTGTAGATGTGTAAACTTTGGTTTCAAACCGTCTCGATGTGCCATTTTTCCTGCTCCATAACTGGTGGAGTTACTGTGTCCCTGATGTTAAATTTCAATAAAACAATGAGTTCAGTGCATCCTCAGTGCACAAATGAATTGGGATTGGATTTGTGTTTTCACAGGGGCTGGTTGGAAAGGGAGAGCAGACATGGACTGCAGCAGGGCCAGAACTGGTTCCTCATCTCCAGTCTGTGGTGGCAGACATGGAAAGACTACGCCAAATATGTAAGTTCATCTTAACTTCCTGGCTCTGGGCTCCATGTCCCTGACAGTCCTGCTGCATTGCTCCCATTCAAATAAAGCAAATTGTAATAAAAACAAAAAATGTGGCCTAAAAAAGGCCACATTGGACTACTTCATTTCTGATTACGTTACACTCCTCTATGGGATAGGAATGGATACAAATGTGTTCATTGAATGAGCCCTTTTATTGATAATCTTTGATTTCCTTCTTGATTCCTCTTCTGATATTTTCATGTCAAAGGACAGACTGATCTGTGACGGTGACAGGCAGCTGCTGTTGATGTCTTCCTTTCCAGGAGCAGAAGGGCATTGTGGTGGAGCAGCCGTCCATCCTGAACTCTTTCAGAAGCCCTATGGCCACAGCCACTGTGCAGCCCACCCCACCTGAGAGACCAGGAGGACTGGGGTCCTTTAACTCCATCAGCCCCTGTGAGGAGAGGTCCCCTGATGCTGTGTCCAGCGCCTCCGAGGCCACAGAGTCTGGTGAGTCATCCCGTCCTTTCAGCAGACGGTACACATTCGTCTGCATTGGACTTCAGGGTTGTCCATCTTTTTTATGACGAGAACAAGCCATGCACTCTGAAACATGCAACCATCACTGTAAAAAGAAACTCTTTTTTTTACAAATGCAGTAAAACCTGAAGAATTAGGCCCTCATCCAATCGCCTAACAGTTGAAATGAACTTCTCCAGTTAGGAGTCAGGAGTCTTCTGTGTAGCGTACTGTGAAGCAGGGGGCTGTATTAATAATGGTGGTGAAGTAGACCTTGGAGACGGGCTGAGTTCAACTTTTGTCAAAGGCATCGCACGTCCCTACTTTTGACAAATCTCATTCCCAGGTTCTGTGATATGCTGTGTGTGCTGCAGTGTATCACATCGGCTGCAGGGAATGTACTAGCAGGCTAAAAATACATTTCCATGCCCCCCTCTTTAGTCAGTTTGTCTGGAATTCAATTAATTTTCCACAAAAAATAGTTGAGTTTTTATAGAAGACCAATTCTGATTTACAGGCTGCAGGGGTTTGTGTATTCTTTGGATATTTTCATTGCAGACTTACTAGAATCTTAAGTTTGGTTTTCAACTTGGTGTTTTTTTGTGCATGTGTGTGTGTACGTATGTGAGATTCAATATAGAAAGCTGCCACACAGTTTTAAAGTGACTATCAAAATAGATTCCCTTTTCTCTGTTTCATTGATACAGTTTATCTTCATTTTTCAACTTTGAAGTGAAAGCTGCACCAAAAAACCATTTGAAGGCCTTCTCAGCCTGTTTCCAGTGCATGCTAATTGTTGTACTACTTGTCCCTGCAGCTCTGAGCCCTCAGGTAGTTCCTGCTGCAACAGAGAGCTGTTTTGCTCGTCAGCAGAACATGTCTGACAACAACAATCAGTGTTTTTCTGGAGCCAACGGCCATATCCCCTCACAGCTGGCAGCACAAAAGCCTGGAGCCATCGACAACCAGCCGCTGGTCACTACCGAGCCCATGAAGGCAAGTACAGCAATAATGAGTGAGGGTCATTGGTGCCCAGAATGAGCAGTAAAGTTGGCGTGGTAACCATGGACATCAGCAGTGCTGTATCCTGCTGTAGCTGTAGTTTGATGTTCCTTGGTCAGCAGTGCTTTGGTAACGTTAGAATAAGTGTGGAGGAGTTTGTCACTGATTCTTCACATACAAAACAGAAATGGTAACAAATGACACAAAGAATGTGTTTGGCTAGTTTTGTTTCTGAATGTAACGTAGAGGAAGTTCTCAGATGTTCTTTCCACCTGGTGGAGAGGTTAAGGTGCACTCACACCGAACGCGATTCGTGTGGTAGAGGCGGCCACTTTCAATGTGAAGTCAATGGGGCAGACATGATCTGGTGTCCTGCTGCAGGTGCGGCGAGCCACAGTGAAAATTGGAGGGGCCTCCTGAACTTCATGATGTTTTTCTTATTTTCATCGAGACAGTTATACTAAAAAGGTCCCTCATTTGATTTTTGTTTATAGTTTTTGCTCTCTCGGGTTAATGCGGGACAGCGAGTTTCAAACGCGTTCAGAGAAAGACGGAAACACCGCGGAAGCGGCCGTCATCCAGACACAGCGAGACTGAAGCTCACTATACCAGAGAATCTCTAAATCAGGGGGATCAGACTTTTTTAGCCTGTGAGCTTCTTAAAACACATCAAATAAAGTGAAGTTCTCATTTTGAAGTGTTCAAACATACAACCAACATGGTGTTACAACAGCAACACATGATTCCTGTTTGAAAACCATGACAAATCCATGGATGAACAAATCCCTGAGTGAGAACCTGAGCGAGCCCTTCCCTCTGCATTGTGTGGGTATCTGTCTTTATAAAGGGACAAACTCTACTTTAAATCAGCTGTTCTTGAGGTGAATGTTGTTAGTCCCATTCCTAGTATGTTTTGTAATCAAAACACCTCGGGTTCAAGTCCAGCATCTGGTATTGGGAGTTTCTTGAATCTTTTTTCCGTTTTGTTACTTAATTACTGAACACACATGACTATAAATATGAATTGAAAACATCAGGATATTTTTTTAGATTTGAAACCTCACTGGAATGTCTTTGCTTTACAGCCATGAGTTTTTGTAGGAATAAACATTCATAAATGTAGTCTATGAAAGCCTTGGTTTAATATTTGTTGTTTTTAAAAAGATGTTCATAGGATTTCTTTTCAAATGATGTATTATTTATGCTTATTAAAATGCAACTATGTATTTAAAAAACAATAACAGTATTGGAACCGGTTACTTCCAGAATTGTTGGATTACGAGCACAAACACAAACCGCTGTCGTCACAAGAACAGTTAACTGATGCAGAGTGTTTGCTGACTGAATTTTCCTTTTTTTTCTGCAGGCAGAAGGTTTCTATATATATCATTTCTTTTTGATGCCAGCGATCTACATGGAGACTTGATCCCCGATGTTTTTGCTGAGCTCTTTAAAAAAGAACAAATCTCTAAACATCATCCGTGTCTTTGGTGCTTTGTAAATGAGATGAACACACAGCACTTCTTTAGTGATCAGGGTGGAATCATTCGTTTGTAGCTCCTCCCACATGTGGCCGAGGTGGCGAGCTTAGAGAACAAATTTTTGGCCATGTGGCGGGAAAGGCACGGTGAAAGAGGGGCGGGCCGCTGCAATGGCTTTTGGTGTGAATACATCTTTAGTTGTATTTGGGAAGTCGTGCTCTAAACAGATTGTGCATCAAAGAACCCTGCAGAAAGGTGTGAAATGTGAAGAACAACACTAAACGACCTTCACCGCACACAAGATCTTGTTCACAGAAAGAGTATTCTCACTTAAAGGCTTCTTTAAGTTCCCTCCACAATGATAGAGGACTTGATGTTTTCATTAAGGTGCTCTGCATGCTCTTCGGTTTGTTGTGGAGAGTGAAATCCTAACACCAATCGTCTGTTCAGGCAACAGCATCTGAATTACAGACTTACAGAAGCTGACCAACCTGAGGAAGAAGGCCGTCTGTTCTGCTCTGGAGCCTTCAGAGACGATCCTTCATAGAAGGATGCTTTGTAAGAAGAAAATGTTTATGGAAAACCTGCTTCAACAGACAGAGGCTTCTGCAGATCTGCTGCAACTTTGACCACTACAGGAGATGCTTCCTGCCCACCGACACCAACTCATTGAATAATCTGAGTGACTCAGTTTCTAATTTCCCCTCCAAGGTCAACAAACAATAAAGTATTAATGAAGGACATTTTGATTTCAAAGGGTCATTCCTGCCCACAGAAACAACTTTTCATCCTACTAATCTTTTCTAAAGAAAACAATTCACTGTTTCTAATATTTATATCATCTTATTAAAAAAAACTTTCAGAAATAAAAATATATAGTTTATTTATTACTAAGCAGCAAGACATTAAAGTCTTAAAACCTACAATATAGTTTGAAGGATTTTGAAAGTGGAACTAATGAAAATCTTGTGGCTTAACATGAAGAAAGTTTAGAAAGTTTTGGCTGTTCTGGTGGTTGATGAAGACATTGGAGTGAGAATCGAACATGAATTTTTAGATCTCATATTGTCCATGCGTTTGATGTAGGATAAAGGTTCTGTCTTTGCTGTCTTGGTCTTCAGCTTGACAGGAAGTCATGAGGTCTCTGTTTGACAGTCTTCCTCCTGTCCTGGTGGCAGCTCCCCAGGACCAGATGGTGTTTCCGCTTTCTACAGTCTTATCTCGGCTATTAACTGTCTTAATAGAAGCCTTGCTATCTTGCGCATAGCATTAGGATACTGTCTCTGACTATTATGTGTAATTCAAAGCGACAGACGCGTGTCTCTTGTGTGCTTCTGTCAATGCTGATGCGTGTGCTTCTCCCACAGGCCCCTACATTAACCATGGAGGGAGGCAGGCTGAAGCGAGGCTTGCAGCTGCTGCCTAGTCGAGATTTTGAGACGGTGCCAGAGCCAGTGTGGCGGGCACTGTACCACTGGTACGGTGCCAACATCAGCCTACCACGACCAGTGAGTGAACAGAGCACTGCAGTGCAACACATCATCCACCTTCCATCTGCTGAGGAGCACAGGCCGGGCTCCTCAAGGCTGTCTGACCAGAAGGAAAACCATCTAAATGTGGGGGGTTCTGTGCACATAGCTGTGAATTAGAATTTCTGACAAGAAGTTGAGTTTCTGTTTGTTTAGGCTTTCAGCAGAAACAGAGCATCAGCTGCTGAATAAAGTGTGTAAAGTTGGAAACGCATGAAGAGTGTGTTTGGCATTCTCAACCAGTTCTTTAGGCTCTGTGCATGATTGACCATGAGTGAAAATGGTTGCCATCATAGCCCCTGGTTTTAGTTGAACCCCACATGTATACACACATAAATCACACACAACCCAAAAAACGTAATCATCAGAAAAAAGCCTGGAGAAGGCCGGTAAAGTTACAGAAGAGAAGATTTCAGAATGTTAATCAATCCTATTGGTAATATTCTAATGAAAAATGTGTTTGTCAAAGCAGAACCAGCAGGCAGACTTTTATTACACATATGCAGCTTCTACCTTCCATTCTTTCCTGCAGGTAATTCTGGATGCCAAGACTGGCCAAGCAGAGCTGGAGCTCTACCCCCGCTACCTCCTCTTCCTCCGCCAGCAGCCAGCCACACGCACCCCCCAGTCCAACATTTGGGTCAATATGGGTATGACCAGCCTGAGAATGTTCCCACCGTATTTACCCCCACCAAGAGGTAACGTAAGCATGCAGCAAGACCAGAGCAAGCCGTCGAGCAATGCATCTCTGAAAAACCCGCACCCCGAGCTTTAGTGCTGAGTGTTCTGATCCGGCCCAGGAGGCCCTCTGAGGGGGCTGTAGGAGATTGAAGCTGTGGCTTTAAGATGCAAAACTAATGAATCATTCTGATCATGTTCTGGTTTCCTCCATGTGCATAGCTTGTTGCACAGAGGTGGTGTCCCAACAGGTGGAGCAGTCTGGAGATAAATCGAGCTGCTGCTAAGCTCAGTCATGTTATGAATGAATGAATGAATTCAGCTTACCTGCACGCCCACTTCATTTCCTGCCTGAATTCTTAATAAATTACATTCACGTTTGCACACAAGACAGAGAATGTGAAGCCTCTCATCACAGAGAAACTAGAATCTATTTAAGGAGACACTGATTTTGTGGTAATTTGGAAAAAAACGACGATGAGCAAGATAACCAACTTTCACTGTGTCTTCATTTTCCCACGAACCTTCATCTTTGTAGTGCTCATATTTTTTTCATTAACAGTCTGTCATGTAGACAGAAGCAAACATGCCAGTTAGAAAACACAATGATGCTCACTGTTTCATGCCTGAATGGAAATCGTGGACAGGAGCAGAGAAAATGCCTTTTTCAGAGTGGTGGCGCTCTAGATCCTAATCCACAGTTAGTTGTAAATGGGTTTGGGCGAGCTCACCCTGACATCAGCGCTGAGATCCCAGACCCAAAGGCACTTTGGGTTTCTGCCACCTCTGGGTTGCTGAGGACACACCTCTGATGTAGATCTAAGTTAAAGTCAGAATCTACATGGTGAGCAAACGTTTGGGACGCTGCTCTCTGTGACGCAAAGATGGACAAACGGGATTGCTTTTTGGAGATCACTCTTAATTAAAGGAGTAAATAACAATTGTTATTTCTCTTTTCTTTTATTTGATCCATTTTGAGAACTAAATCAACTGAAGTGATTGACTGATTTTTTTTGACCAATCAAGCTTGCAGTGATTGACCAAAGATCCAGTTTCTTGCTGCTTTCTTACAACTAATCCTCAATCATCATCTTCTGGTCTAAAATGTTTTTGTGTTTTGGTGAAAGCGTGTGTTTGAGTATTTATGTGTTGGCGGCACAATGCTCTCTGAAGTGTTATATTACTAAATAATCAACAGTTAACTGAAAAAAGTCACAGGATTTCTTAGAGGGTGTTCCTTCAGCAGCTTTTTTTCTGACATAATTAATTATACATAAAATATAACCCTAATATAGTGTTTTGTTTACAATTGTTTTTAGTATTTTGGAAGAAAATCCAATAAAAAACTAAAAACAGACATCTTTTTTGCGGCAGTTTGACATCTTTGTGACAGAAATCAGTCAGGTAAAGCTTTTTAGCATATCAGCTCAGGAAGCAGAGCCTTTCTGTGAACATGTTTGTTCTGCTTCCAACATAAACGATTAACAGGAGCAAAAAAAGTCTGAACTCTGGTGAGAGATCACACTGAAAAGGACCTCATCGTCTGCTTTCATGAAAGGAGAAACCTCATTTAGTTTAGCTGTTTGCCCTCAGCCTTTGACTGAGTAACTTCCTTTATTCTCTGCAGTCAGGCTGCTTCCTCAGTTGTGTTTAGTAGATCATTCAAAATTTTGGTTTCTGGAGCCAAAATGCACTTTTTTGTAGTCTGTCTCTAAAATGGCCTGTATCCATCCTGAGCCTCCTGAAGATGTCTGCCATATGTGTCCATTGTAGTCCAAACTACAAAACATTTTTAGGATTTACCAGCCAGTTCAACAAATACAAAAGCCTAAAGAACATCTTTTAAGAATTCTGTTACTGTTCTTTAGAAACGGTTTTTTAGGTACAGATATTTTTAAAAATGATAGTATTTCTTTAAGTTAATTGTTTTTCCATTTTTTTCGTTGAAACAAATGTTCCTGTCCTCCACCAGGCAACGTGCCATCCCCTAACGCCCCTCTGAAGAGGATGTTGGCTTACACTGGCTGCTTCAGCCGCATGGCCACCATCAAGGACATCCACCTGTACCTGTCACAGAGGCTGCGCATCAAGGAGGAGGACATGAGGCTCTGGCTCTACAACAGCGAGGTCTGTCTGGGCTACAACATGTCTCTCTAGATGAGACGTGTTTCATCTGTTTGCTTGTTTGTATTTGGTGAGCTGGTGAAGTTGTGTGCACTCATGTTAGGTTGCCGATGTTAAGTTTACATCAGCTATCAGTTAAAATGGTTCCAGTTGAATAATTGTTGAAGACAAGTCAAAATAAATGGATGTTTTAATTGAGCGTGAGAGGTCTGGTAAATGCAGTTTGAACACGTTTTCCTGATCTCATTCTTTAGAACTACCTCACCCTTCTTGATGATGAAGACCACACACTTGAGAACCTGAAGATCTACGATGAGCAGCAGCTGGTTATTGAAGGTACCACACACCGGCTCCAGCTGTTCCCTTTTTCCCTGCACAGCTATGTCAAAATCTAACAGCTGCTTCTTTGACAAATAACACTGAAAATATCCCTGTTGGACAAATAAGAACTCTTTCTCCTCCTCAACAGTCAGGAACAAAGACATGAGCTGGCCTGAGGAGATGTCTTTTATTGCCAACAGCAGTAAAATAGACAGGCACAAAGGTAAGCTGGATAAAATCACACTTCTCATGTTCTGGCTGATTAACAGCACACAATACAACATCTTAAAATGAAAAGTGAAAGATGAGGACAGGGAAGCACATGCTGTTGTGACCAAAGGGCAGCTTTTGCACTGGAGCTAAAAACCTCATGGAGCAGAGACCCTGTGGTTCCCTGCTGGCAACCCCAGTTCATCAGAGTTCTGCACAGAACCATAACATAGTACAAATACATAAAAAACCATAAAACCACATCCAGCCAGAGAACAACAGAAGTTAAAAACGATTAAAAAATTAAAAACAACATCAAAAAGAAAATGTAAAAATGGAGGTAGTACGTTAAAGAGTTAAGCATAGATGTGAACTTGAAGTAGAGATGTAATCAGAAATGAACTGTCGAGGCAGCTTGTTCAAGTGTCCTGGTTCTACAGTTGTGTAGAATTTAACACACACACACACACACACTTCTAATTTTGTTCAAACATCAGCCAAAAGCACAGAGCTCTTGTGGGGGTGTTGACTTGCATTAATTCCAAATTGTAAGGTGGTGTCATGCTGTTAAGACTTATAAAACAAATACAAATCTAGAATTGGATCCTGAAATAAAAGGGAAGCCATTGCAGTAATGTGATTACATCTTTTTTATTTGGTTAACAGACAAGCTGGAGCATTCTGCACAACTTTCAGATGATGCAGCAATGAGTGATCAACACAACGGCTCATAAAACGTGGCTAACTCACATTAAAGGCTTTGGGAGGTTGCTCTTTATTCTTCTAAGAAGTTTCAAGTTACAAAAACTGGTGTCTAATTTAAAGTGAAGTAAAATGACTGCAGCATTTCTGACTGCTGTTGTTTTGCTCTTATGAAGATGAAGAGAGTTCAGTTCACCACCTCTGCACATCTTTAGGAAACTTCAGCAAAAGCTGGAAAACAGAAGCACTGTTTGTTGGTAGGGACAATAAAGCTGTTAGTCATCAGCATAGCAGAAGTGAAGCCAGATTATATTGTGTGATTAGCCCTGTTGATATTTACAGCTAAAATCAACTGTCAACGTCTCTTGTCTGATTGTTTAAATCTGAATGTTGGATCAAAGCACAAAGCTTAAACCTCCAGAATGTACTCGGTTAGTAGTTAACTTTGTCTTAAATGTTGACAGGAAACCGATTTGTGGATCAGATGTGTAAATCCTGGAAAGATGCTTGTTGAGCTGTGATGGCTTTATGCATGTTCTCCTCTCTTTCTTTAGTTCCTACAGAGAAAGGAGCCACCGGCCTCAGTAACCTTGGCAACACCTGCTTCATGAACTCCAGTATTCAGTGTGTGAGCAACACCAAGCCTCTGACAGACTACTTCATCTCAGGAAGACACCTCTATGAGCTCAACAGGTGCTGCAGGAGTCTCATTAGACCAGCTTATGCTGACATCTTTACAACCCTTTTTCTCATCTGGGCCTGTGTTTCTTTCGCGTGCAGAACCAATCCAATCGGGATGAGAGGTCACATGGCCAAGTGCTACGGTGACCTGGTGATGGAGCTGTGGAGTGGGACACAGAAGAATGTGGCTCCCCTTAAACTCAGGGTCAGCAGTTTTCACTTTTATGACGGCGATCCTCCTCTTCACTGCCTTATTGTTTGTGGTTAAACTTGCAAACTGTGAAACCAGCTTTCAACAAGTTATCTAAAAAACGTGCAATGCCACTGCTTCCCCTCCAGTGGACAATAGCTAAGTATGCCCCACGCTTCAACGGCTTCCAGCAGCAGGACTCGCAGGAGCTTCTAGCCTTCCTCCTGGACGGCCTTCATGAGGATCTGAACAGAGTCCATGAGAAACCCTATGTGGAGCTGAAGGACAGTGATGGCCGGCCGGACTGGGAGGTGGCCTCTGAGGTCAGAGCGTTCTCATTTCATCCTGACAGTTGATTCAGTGCAGTTTTTCTTTTTCTTCCCTCCTCACGTGGACGCAAATGATGTGTCTTTAGAGTAACTGACCATTCAAATCTGCAGATGCACAAACATGTTTGTGTACAAAGGTTTTGAGCAACCTTTGTTTTTGCTGTTTCACTTTGGAGGAGCCAGATTCTGCTTTGACAAAGTTTTTTTGTGTTTGAGTGTGTCATGTGGCTGTTCTCAGTGGCATTAGCTGCTGATTAAGTGAAACATCAGAAAAGTTCAGCACTCATGAGGAGAGTCCATCCATCCATTTCTTAAAACAGCTTTATCCCTATTTGGGGCCCCGGGGTTGCTGGAGCCTACCCAGTTACTGATGGACAAAGGTGGGGTACACCTTGGACAGTCCCCCAGTCCATTGTTGGTTAAAACAGAGACAAAAAGATGAGAGATCTGTAATGTTCATCCCTGGTACAGCTCACCTATGAGAAACAGAATGTTAAAAAATAATGACAAAAATAGAATGAATGATTTGTTCAACATGTCTTGGTATACTGGTGCAGAAAATCTATATTTGGTCAATAACAAAGTTAACCTCAGTACTTAATAATCTCTCTATTAGTAAGTATTACTAATCTGACTCTAACTGAGAGACCAACAATTCTCTGTGGATTTTTTCCAGGTTAGCACTGTAGCTGCTATGTTCCTCATTCTTCCATACAGATCTTTCACAAGAACGCTGAGCTCTTGGAGATGTCACTGAGCAACAATGACTTTCTATGTCCTCCACTCACTTTCTTTTAAATTGAAGTTCAAAGACTGGCTCCACCTCCATGCATCACAGTGATCTTGAAATGCAACTCTGCATTCTTCCCTCTCCAAACACTGCAAGTGGCGTTTTTACCAAAGAGTGCATTTTGGTCTCGTCTGACCACCTGACCTTCTCTCAATACTTCACTGGATCATCCAGACGATCTCTGGAGAGCTTTAGACGGGCCTGGTCATGTGCTGGCTCAAGCGAGAGGACCTTTACTGAAGGGCTTGAATCAATGACAATGTAATGTGTTACTAAACTTTGTTACTGTGGTCTCAGCACCCTTCTGGTCATTGATCACTTATCTCCCCCCTAGTTGACCTTTCTTCATCAAGCTTCTTCTTTATAACAGATTGGTTCATCCCAGTCTTATTCAGGTAAACCATCTTGTCCCTGGTGTCCTTCGACAGCTCCTTGGTAATGGCGGAGAAGTTGCAGTCTGACTGTTTAAAAGATAGGTGTCTTTTAGATAGGTGTCATTAATACATGTAACACGTTGAAAGAAGCGCTTTTGAAAGAAAAAACAATAGCTCTAAAATCAGGCAGGCGGCACAGTGGCGCAGTGGTTAGCACTCTTGCCTCACAGCAAGAAGGTTCCCGGTTCAAGTCTGGGGGACTTGAAACACTGTCACCTTTCTGTGTGGAGTTTGCATGTTCTCTTCGTGCATGTTCTCTTCGTGCATGTTCTCTTCGTCCCCTCTGGGGACTCCGGCTTCCTCCCACCATCCAAAAACATGCTTCATAGGTTAATTGGTTACTCTAAATTGTCCCTAGGTGTGGATGTGAGTGTGATTGTGGCCCCTGCGACAGACTGGCGACCAGTCCAGGGGTGTCTCCTGCCTTCGCCCATGAGTAGCTGGGTTAGGCTCTGGCAGCCCCGTGACCCCGAAAGGGATAAAGCGGATCAGAAAATGAATGAATGAATGAATAAAATCAGGCATTGGGATTTCATGGATTTTTTCAAATATTTTCCACCTCTAACAGTTGTAGTGAATCTATGATGAACATTACAAGCCTGTTTCACCTTTTAAGATGGACAACTTGCAGAATTGCCGATTGATACAAATGTTTGGCTCCAATGTAAGTCAAGTCAGGTTTTTAAAAAAATCCTTCTCCTCCAAAGTTTCTCTGGAAACTGTGTTTTTGATCTCCAGATAGGTTCCCTGCTGTGATCTCACTGCTAAAGAGTTCGTTTTGGAGGATGAGACAATCAGAATAGTTTGTCTTAAGATTTAGAAGAAGAGTTCTTGTACTAGTGCTGTGTTTTGTTGGGTTGGTGGTCTTTGTGGTTAGTGGCATGCCATCTCACTGCTGTATGCTGGTGTTTCTGTCTATGCAGGCGTGGGAGAACCATCTGCGGCGGAACCGGTCCATCGTTGTCGATCTGTTCCATGGGCAGCTCAAGTCTCAGGTGAAGTGTAAGACCTGCGGTCACATCAGCGCTCGCTTTGACCCCTTCAACTTCTTGTCCCTCCCCCTGCCAATGGACAGCTCCATGCACCTGGAGATCACTGGTGAGTGCGTCGAAGACGGTGTGTGAAAATGGTCTGCAGGAGACTTCATGTTGATTGTTCTTGCAGTCATCAAACTGGACGGGTCCACTCCTGTGCGGTACGGCCTGAGGTTGAACATGGATGAGAAGTACACAGGGCTAAAGAAGCAGCTGAGCGAGCTGTGCAGCCTAAAGCCTGAGCAGATCCTCCTGGCTGAGGTTCATACTTCCAACATCAAGGTACAACATGTCCCTACAATGTCCGATAGATCCTCTTTCATACAGCGTGGTCAGCATGCTTTCTTTTCTCTTAGCTTTCTTTAAAAGTCATAGGAAAAACAGCTTTTTAATAGATTATCTACAGACGAAAAGACAGTGTGAAGCCTGGAAACTATCATTTTTGTCATTTTGAAAGCTGGAACATACAACATAAGTTGTAAGCATCATGCTTAAGTCATCATGCATCACAGTAATTGTTGCTGAAGCTTTAGAGTGCATGCAGACACTTAAGTGATTCTCTTTGGGGAGAAAACCACATTTCAGGAAGAGTCAAAACCTTCTGTAGTGAGCTTGGATCATTTAAATGTTCATTTTTGTTTTCTCTCTTGACAGTATGACTTAAAGAAGCACCAAAACAATCTGAGAAGTTAGAGGAAATGCACATATGTCATTCTAAATTAAGTACACATTAGATATCCAAAAACGAACGTTTCTTGAATTTTCTCTGATAACAAAAGAACAGGGAACTGCATTGGATTCAATCCCTTCAACTGAGTTATACTTGCAGGATATAGCTATTTATAAGAGCTATTTTGAAAGTTACTCAAGTTAAGTGAAAATAAAAGTTAATGAAGCAACCATACTGCTGGTAGATTTTCTGCTTGATGTTCTTGTTTCAAGCCTTATTGATGCCAGAGTTTCAGTTCTAAAATGTCAGAATTTTTCTTCTGTTTTTTCTGTCAGGTACTGCCTGACTGGAAATGTTGCTCTTATACTACATTCACATTGCGCGTGTGATGTGTGCTTGAGAAGGGGCTAAAGTGCATTCTTGAGCGCGCGTTTAGCACATGGTGTTAACACTGGACTGTTGCTACCCGTTACTGCACATGTCCCTCACCTACAGTTGCTCCAGGCTTTTTCTTTCACAGCTCTACTTCAGTAAATGAAAGACACGGTGTCATTTAAATCCAACCGGGCACAGCCTGCAGTTTTTCATTTCTCCTCCATGATCCATTTTCAAACGGTTGGCACTTCCATCACTTGAAAAGGACGCCATCCACACGTCTCTACCAAATCTGAGTCCCTGATTGGTCAAAGTTCAACCTGGTTTAATTTTCTGCATGTTTTACCATGTTTTCATAGCTGCACATTTTGTATGAGCTTGAAAACAGTTGTCGTTTTTAAAGAGTTAAGTGCTGGTGTTGAAGCTATCATCTCCTTTGTGCTCAGAACTTCCCTCAGGACAACCAGAAGGTCCGTTTGTCCGTCAACGGCTTCCTTTGTGCTTTCGAGGTCCCTGTGCCGGGCTCACCCACGTCTCTGAGCTCGCCCACGCTGACGGGTGACTTTGCTCTGCTTTTAACTGCTTTGACTCTGGCTCTTTTTAATCTCTTGTTTTATTCGGTGGCTGATGTCTGTTCTTGTCTTCATCAGACACAACGCCAACAGCAAATGGGACAACTGCTAATGGACATGTGGGCGACAATACCATCCTTATCCCTAATGGTGGGCCCAGCACCTTGATGCCTTCCAGCCCAGAGACCCCCCTGGTCAATGGGGTTGCCAATGGACATATCATGCAGGCGCAGGAGAGCCCCTTCATCGGGTACATCATTGCCATGCACAGGAAGATGGTGAGAATTTACAACTGTCATCATTAAGTTCTCAGTGAGTCTGAAAAGAATCATCCAATCATCTTGTAGAAAATGCATTTTTTTGTCATTTCTCTAAATTGATTTCTTTTAAGATATTTTCTGTCTTTAAGTACCACAATAGGTTGATTCTCTACATTGAAATATTATTCTTGACAACTAAATTTGGATCAACAAAACATGGATTCTTCTAAGTGTTCATAAATCCTCATATTCTCCAGCCTGGATCATCATTTCACCTTTGTGTATTTAGGAAAATAGTTTTTCTGAGCTGTGTGCACCTCTGCTGGAGACATGCAGATTGCAGCATGCAGAGGGTGGTATAACACCAACATTTGGTGTTAACCTCACTGGATTGTGGGTCAGACTAAATCCATTTTGTATCACATTGTACCAAATATTGTCCTTTTAGGTTGACAGGTTCTTTTATTTTGAAGGGGTATAAAGGGAGTAGTGTGTATTTTTTCATGTATGTTTGGACAAGAACAACCAGCTACACTATGTCACCTGATGTGTTGCTTTCTTTGGTGGGAAATTCTGCATCAACCTTTAAAAAAAAGAGAATGACTCGCCTTGTTTGAGTCTTTGTGGGCTGCATATGAACCACAGGCTGCTATCTGATCAGCTCTGCTCCAGACCACTTTTGGTGATGGTTTGCAGATTAACTGCTGTGTTGCTAGACTCATGCACATGTTGGCTTTGCCTTTCAGATGCGCACAGAGCTGTACTTCCTTTCATCTCAAAAGAACCGGCCCAGCCTGTTTGGAATGCCGCTCATTGTTCCTTGCACCGTCCACACCAGTAGGAAGGACCTGTATGATGCAGTCTGGATCCAAGTGTCCCGGCTGGCCAGCCCACTGCCCCCTCAGGAGGCCAGCAACCATGCTCAGGACTGGTACGCCTCTTCTTTGTGGGCTAGTTTTTGAAGGAAGGGTAGAGCCACAGTCCTCTTTGTGTCCTGATTTTTTTCCTGACAGTCGGCCTGTGATGTGGGTCGATGTGTCTGTCAAGAGCAGGACAGTGGCCTTCATTGTCCACTGCTCTCTAAATGAGAATTGTTTTTTTGTGCTTTTCCATCAAGAAGCAGCAGCTTTGTCTTGTTAGTGTAATCTGTGTTGATTCTTTCTCTAACCTGCAGTGATGACAGCATGGGTTACCAGTACCCCTTCACCCTACGGGTTGTGGGAAAGGATGGGAACTCATGTGCCTGGTGTCCCTGGTACAGGTTAGAGCATTTAGGAGAAGACTGAGAAGCAGGGTTATCTCCTGTTTGATGAGGCGACTCACACGGCTGCACGTGTTTCCAGGTTCTGCAGAGGCTGCACCATAGAGTGCACAGAAGACAGAGCATCGGTGGGAAATGCTTATATAGCTGTAGACTGGGACCCCACAGCTCTGCACCTCCGCTACCAGACCTCCCAGGAGAGGGTAAGACACCGCCCAACAAAGACCAATCTGAGCTGTGACCATTGATTGTATGATTGATGAGAGTTGTTGCCATAGAAACGTTGACTCAGAAGACTCGGACCAGTCTCTGTGCTCTGGATCCAACATGGTGATGTTTATATGGTGACTGACTTGGCTTCATTTTGCTGGAGCCAAAAGTAAACTATTTTCTATGGGTGATGTCACACTCGCTCAGTCCAGTTCTCTTATACAGTCAATAAGTGTGGCAGATGCCTGCTATTAATGGCAGGGTCGCTGTGGATCAGTGGTCTCAGCAGCTGTCTGGAGGTTGGTGGGGTTTAAACATAAAGTTTTGTAAGTGTTGTGTGATGCTCTGTGAATTAAGCCCCGCCCACTGACAGCCAGAATAATGTTCTCACAGCATGTCTTGGAGTGGCCTGAACCATATAAAACACTTTATTATTAGCTGTCTTTTCTGTCTAAAAAGCTTCGGAACAGTTTAGCAACAGTTTTTAGATGGTCATTTTTGTTCAGTTGAACAGCTGCTAACTGTAGATTTTAGTTGAGGTCAGGTGAGGGCTGAAGGATGGCAGTCAAATGAAAACGGACTTCTTCCATGTATTTTGACCAAATGAAAACATGCAGAGAGAAATCAGAAGTGAGCCATGACGGAGCGCCTCTTCCTCGTCACTTCAGACAGTTCAGTGTTGTATAAAAACCTCTGAACCTCACACATTTTACTCTGGTGCTGTGAGCTTCACGGTATCAAAGGTTGCATTGAGATTCAAGATCTGATACGTCTGTTTCTGCTGAAGCAGCGCTGCTTTATCAGGTTTTTAATAATCTAACACTGAAGGACTTTTTTCCTTATGAGGTGCTGTGTCACCCATTACAGTCACAGTGACTCACATTTTTGATACAGACGTATGTGAAAACGTCACGCTAGTGATTCTTCAGACATGATACCAATGTCTACTGTCAGTGAAGTGACCTCCAAACGATTGAACGTCTCTGTTGCATCGCCATTGCTTTAATACTGTGTTTACAACAAACTGCTGTTTAATTTCCAAATGAAGTTCAGCCTCAGCTCACCTGACAGCAGCAGCTGGTTTCTGCAACACAGAAGCCGCTGTTCAGGACTTTGCAGGAGCAGGTGGGTCATCCTGGAGCAGCTCTGTGATCCTTCTTCAGCTGAAATGTCTCACAGGTTGCAGGAAGTTGGTGTAAGGTGTGCAGTTGTTGAAGATGTGAGTGTCTCAGTTCAGATCTGATCTCCTGAAGAACAACTCGGCTCAAATGCTGCTTTTAAAAAGAGAGCTTCTAACTCTGATACTATAAATGCTACGGTGTCGGAGCCAAACGCTTTGGGGGACTTTTCGCTCGTTCTGCTTTCTCTGAAAAAGCTGCGGTTTCCTGTCTGCCTGCAGATCGTAGAGGAGCACTGCAGCGTGGAGCAGTCCCGTCGAGCTCAGGCTGAGCCCATCAGCTTGGATAGCTGTCTGAAGGCCTTTACCAGCGAGGAAGAGCTCGGCGAGAATGAGCTCTACTACTGCTCCAAATGCAAGACGCATCGGCTGGCCACCAAGAAGCTGGATCTCTGGAGGCTGCCGCCCATCCTGGTCAGCGACTGATCAAAGCCGAACCCTGTCCTCTGCACGCTGTTTGCACCAGTGTTTAATGCTGGTAGTCAGTGCTGCATATTTAGAGTGTTCTCCATCCTTCAGATTGTTCACCTGAAGCGCTTCCAGTTCGTCAATGGTCGCTGGATTAAATCACAGAAGATTGTCAAGTTCCCACGTGAGAACTTTGATCCCAGCGCCTTCCTGGCTCCCAGAGACCTGGAGCAGCACTGCCTGCACTCCCGCAGCGAGAGTGAAGACCTGCTGAGGGTCGGAGAAGACAACCTGTCCTCCATATCTGCTCCAGCCGGGTTCTGCAACCTCCCCAAAGGTACTCCCCACTCATTTTTAAAGCCCGAGCAGTTTTTACTTACAAACGCAGACTTCTATCAGAGAACCAACACATTCACCTGTTTGCAGTCCTGCGTTCAGACAGGGAAGCATTTAGATTATTGAAGGAGCTGTTCAGGTCAACACACGACAAACTAGGAAGAAAATGCAAGCAGAGTTCTGATCCCAGACAGACAGAAGTCTAAGACCCAAACGGTTTCCTCTGTCAGTGTGAGCAGAGCACCTGAAAGGTTTGAATCTGCTTTTCTCTCCTCTCTGACTTTGCTTTTGTCTTTGGAAATGGGTTTGGGGGGTTTACATACATTAGAAGCTGAAGAAACTTTTGAACAACAATCATGAGGACACACTCGAGTGTCTGCTTTAAAGACTCAACCTCGGAAACGGTTTCTCTGTTTCATCTGGAGCTGACAGCGTTTTCCAGAAAGCCAGACATGAACGTTCCTCTGAGTGAAGGGAAGGAATGGATGTCTTCTGGTTTGTCTAAAGCCTGTGGTTTTCCAACAGCCTCCCCGGCCTCCAGCAGGAGGTCAGCACCTTCTCTCAGTCGGACCAGCAGTCCCTCTGGTAGCCCAAAGACCGGTGGCCGCAGACCAGGCCGGCTACGGCTGCCCCAGCTCGGCAGCAAACACCGACTTTCCAACAGCAAGGAGAACTTGGACGGAAGTCCAAATCCAGAAGCTGAGTCCAGAGAGGGTGCGCAGCAGGTGGACATGGAGGCGGGGCTGACAGACGGAGCTTTGCCTGAATGTGGGGAGCAGGCGGGCTCCGAATCGTCCTGTGGTACGGAAGCGTCCAGCAGCCACTGTGACGTGATGCTGGTGAACGGGCTGGGCTCAGACTGCAGCATCGAGAGCAGCACAGAGCCTGACGGGCCTCTGCTGCAGCACAGGGACGGCGCCGGCCTGGACGCCATCTACAACCTCTATGCAATATCAGTATGTCAGCAGTATGTCGCAGCAGGAGTGAACTGGACTCCTGCTGCTCACTAACCTGTCTGCCCGCCTCTGTCCTCAGTGCCATTCAGGAATCATGGGAGGTGGCCACTATGTGACGTATGCCAAAAACCCCAACAGGAAGTGGTACTGTTACAACGACAGCAGTTGTAAGGTGAGCCCCAAACTTTAACCTGGGTTTGATTGAAACAAAGAAAGAACAACATCAAATCTGTTGTGTTCAGAGGGAAGGCCCAGAGCTCTGATCAACCACTACAGTCCAGCCTAGATTCGATTTCTGCTCAGGTCCAATCAGAACTTTAGATGTGGAAGCTCCATCCAGAACGTCTGCGGTCATTTATGTCCTTTATGGCAGTTATTGGGTAATGAAAAACCAGATGTCGATTTCTCCTTGAGGAGGTGATGCTTCCCACACGTCTCTGCTCTCATCTGATTTGAAATCTGTGTATGGAGGCAGGGTTTGTGTAGTTGAGGTGTGAGACCCCAGAGTAGAGCTTTGTATCCTAGTCGGCCGCTGTGACTTCCTTATGGAGGTAAAAATGTGTCGTTTGCCGCATGGACTGAACGGCGTTCAGCACTGCCGTGTTCACAAAGCGCGCACAGGTGAGGGGTTTGACTTTCATAATAACTGAACCAATGACTTTGTAGACTAGAACTTTCTGATGAAAGCATTTATACGCTCACTACATCTGATTACTCCCAGTTTTCAGATTTTTATTGACAGGTAAACAGACTCCTGGTAAACGGCGGTGAGCCACGTCTTCATCCTTTGGATGAGCTTATAGCAACTCTGTTGGTTTGATGCAGGAATGTTCCCTCTGCAGCAAACACACAGGTTTGCCAGACTCCACCCCTAACTCAACCGCTCCTCCACTGGCATATGTTCAGGTTTCAAACAAATTCATCCAAAGTTACTGTACGGTTGTGGATTATTCGTCCAGTACTTTGTGCTAACTACCAGTGGAAGCGCCGCGGTGATGTGTGATTGACGTTGGTCTAAAACCAGAGTTGTTCATGAAACCACAGAGATGTGAGGAGCCCCCTCTTCTCCCCACGTGTTCACGTAAACTCTGCTGTTTTTTTCTTAACAGGAAGTGCACTCGGAGGAAATTGATACGGACTCGGCCTACATCCTGTTCTACGAGCAGCAGGGCGTGGACTACTCCCGGTTCCTGCCAAAGACTGACGGCAAGAAGATGGCCGACACCAGTAGCATGGACGAAGACTTTGAGTCCGATTACAAGAAGTACTGTGTGCTGCAGTGACCGCTGCTTGTCTTCCATCAGCCAGCGCTTCCTGCGGTCCGCCACCGCGTGTTCGAGCCCGCATCCTCACACACTGCTGAGTGCTGCAGACGGACCCTGCCGCGCACCTTCAGAGAGCACTTTTTAAACTCTTCATCTTAGAACCTGGGTTTGTAAAAAGGTTTGCCAAGGCCACAGTGAAGCCCCGCCCCCTCCCGACAGCACTGCACAGGTGCACTTTTGTTGAGCCTTGCAAAACAAACTCCGCCCCTTCTTGTTGTGAATCTCTCCATTGCATCCATGTAACATGTGCCAGCACATCTGTGAATGTACGGCAGTCTGACCCGTCACATCGCGATGAAGCAGAGGCGCTCCAGGAAGAGGAAGAGGCGTTCAAGTGCCGAGCAGAACGCTGCGCTCCCAGTCTGTACAGGTGTCACGTGTGCTGCAGGTCCAACCCCACATCTGCAGGGCGTACTGTGACCAGCTTTTTAGGAACGCTCCTCCAAAGGTTTTAGTAGTGATAGTTCTGATAAGGTCATCTGCTACCTCATTGCTTCTCTGCAGTTTTTCCCCAGGAAAGCCTGGAACAGTGTTAATGATTGTGAGAGGCAGTACATTACAGGCTCCCCAAACGCCAAAAAGGAAAGTTGGCCCGCTCTCAGGTCATGCACACCGGTCCTGATGTCGATAAAAGATTGGGCACTTTTGCACGTTTGATGCCAGCTCTCCAAATGTCTGTGGATGCGTGTGCCATGTGGACCAGCGTGCGGCCAGTAGGCCATGGGGAGGGATCATCTGAGAACGGTGCCATGATTTCAAATTACACACATTAAGATAGCAGATGTTCAACTGTTTTCATTCTGAAATTCTGTTGTTTTTGTAAGATTTCTTTTATTTTTGTAAAAAAAAAAAACAGTTTGTGCTTCAGAAGCTGTCAGTGTTGTGGGACGAGGCTGACCTCCGCAGACCTCACACACCTTCCCTTGGCTCCGCCTTTCCTCCCTACAGGATTTTAACATTTCTTTTAATGGATCATTTACCTGTCAGCAAACAAAGTGAGTACATCAGAAAAAGTCCCGGCTCAAATGCAGCTCATTAAATGATAAAACAAATGCAGTGACGTGACTTTAAAAACTCCAAAAGAGACCTCAGCTGTGATGGATAGTGGCTGCAGCGCTCTCTGAGCGATAGAAATGAACCCATTTGAAGCCAGGCGCAGTCTGGCCAGGCGCATCGCTGAGATTTGGGTGAAGGTGCAGACCCAGCTGCTAAACTGCATCAGGCTGCATGCAGAACAGAGCTCCACCACTGAATCCTTTCAATTGACTGCCAGCCCAAAGGCCAGAATGCATTTCAACGTCTGTAGGGTCTGCGTGACCTCCACAGAGATCCCATTCATTTAGATTGTAGAAGTCGAGCGGCGGCTGCTGCTGCTGCTGCTGCTGCTGCTGCGGCGGCGGCTCTGTCTCCCAGCTTCTGCTTAGATGCTTCTAAAGCATCACTACATTTGCTTGTCCTCTGTTTCTGTTGGGCGCCTCCTTGAGGTTTTGCTCCTGATTGTAACCGCCGCGGTCTCCTGCCCATTGTCTCCTAAGTCACTTCTCCCACCTGCTGGGTTTGGTGAAATCACTGTGAGCAAGCAGCAGCCATGCTGTCAGGAGGCAGAAATCTGTCACTGCAGGAGCTCTCTTCAAGCAGTAACGTGTTGAACAAATGGAAATGAGTGCACACCTTTGCTTTCCTGCTCTGCTCTGTGTTTTCCTGTTTGTTTAGAAGTGAGGATGAGGTTTGTCTCTAAAGAACATTTTGTAACATTGGCTGCAGTTAAAGGTGCAATACATGTTGACTTTGTATATGACTGACCCCGTGCAAGTTGATGATCTACAGCTCTGCGCTACTGAACCCCGCCCCTCCCTTAAAGCTCCGCCCCTGAAAAGCAAGTGGGCAGGCGGTGCAATCTACTACTGAGCTGACTGTCAGTGTTTGTAGCCACTTCTTATTTAAGTTCATTACTGTTGATCTTAACCTGACGTGTTAATTTAAGGAAGATTTTTGTAAGTTGTTTGTTGACAGAAAGTGACATTGCACTGACATGAAACATGTACATAAATGTGTTGTGTAAATAAGCCTACAAAAATGATGTATTTGAATACAAAGTGTACAAATACTGTAATTGTAGTTGTATATGGAGTGATATTGTTGATCTGTAACAAAATACTCAAGCAACGAATTAAATTCTGCAGAGAAAACCACATCAGACTGAAATCGGTTTTTGCTTTTAGCGTGCTGGCTTTGTTTGGAGCTTTACACTCACAGATTCTCTGAAAAACATCTGCATGTTTTCTTTTGTACTGTGTTGCAGAAAATAGCATCAACAATTGTAAATAATGGTGGAAAATAAGTCTTTAGTCAAAAACAAAAGTACAACTCAGTACTTTGTTATGGACCCTTTGTTAGCGATGACAGCAGTCAAATGTTTTCTGTCAGTCTTCTCAAGGTTTTCACAAACTTGCTGGTATTTTGGCCCATTCCTCCATCCAGATCTCCTCTAGAGCAGTGCTGCTTTGGGGCTGTCGCGGGGCAACACGGACTTTCAACTCCCTCTAAAGAATTTCTATGGAGCTGAGATCTTGTCTGGGCTAGGCCGCTCCAGGACCTGGAAATGCGTCTTACAAAGCCGCTCCTTTGCTACCCGACAGTGTGATTAGGATGGTTGTCATGCTGAAAGACCCAGCCATGTTTCATTATCAATGCCTTTGCTGATGATGAGAGGTTTTCACTCAAAATCTGATGATAAACCGCCCCGTTCATTCTTTCCTTTACATGGATCAGTCGTCCTGGTACTTTTGCTGAAAAACAGCCCCTAAGCATGATGATTCCACCCCCATGCTTTACAGTAGGTATGATGCTAATTAGATGTAACTCGGCATTCTATGTCCTCCTAACACAAAGAGTAGATTTCTTTTTGGTTTCATCTGACCATAGGACATTCTCCCAGTCCAAATGCTCTCGAGCAAACTTTAGACGGGCCTGCATATGTACTGGCTTTAGCAGAGGGACACGTCTCACACTGCAGGGTTTGAGTCCCCAGCAGCGTAGTGTGTTACTGACGGTTGCCTTTGTCACTTTGGTCTCAGCTCCCTGCAGGTCATTCACTAGGTTCCCCGTGTGGTTCTGGGATTTTTGCTCACCGTTTCATTTGGAGGGAGATCAGTGATCTTGTATGTCTTCCATTTTCTAATAATTGCTCCCACTGCTGATTTCTTCACACCAAGATGCTTATTATTGCACATTCAGTATTTCCAGCCTGCTGCAGGTCAACGATGTTGTTTCTGGTGTCCTTTGACAGCTCTTTGGTCTGGGCCATAGGGGAGTTTGGAGTGTGACTGTTTGAGGTTGTGGACAGCTGTCTTTTATATGGATAACGAGTTCAAACAGGTGTCATTAATACAGGTAACAAAATGAGGATCCTCTTACAGAAGAGGTCACAGGTCAGTGAGAGCCAGAAATCTTGCTTGCTTGATAGGTGACCAAATACTTATTTTCCACTATAATTTATAAATAAATTCTTTACAAATCATATAATGTGATTTTCTAGGTTTTTTTTCTTATGTTGTCTCTCATAGTTGAGGTATACCTATGATGAGAATTACAGATAAAAATGATCTTTTTAAGAGGGAGAACTTGCACAATTGGTGGCTGACTAAATATTTTTTGCCCCTCTGTATAAGGTGCGTTTGCCATATTGTAGAGCTGTCTCAATCGGAAATTCCAAAATCCAGTAGTCTAGAAATTTCCCAGAAATCATAGCGACAAACCAGTGTGTATTGATGCTCATTAGATTAGCAAATATAGACCATAATGCATTGCATTTGAACAATTTGTCATTTGGAAAAATGCATTATTTGTATGAGTCATCCAGGCTTTCCTCATCAGAACACAGTGGATTCATAAATAAGTCTTTGTAAAATGGTTGTATTTGATTTTTACTTTAACTAATGGGGGACTTTATATTTAGTAAAAAAAAAAAAACAGTTGAAAATGTCTCAGAATTGAGTTAAAACCCAGATAGTCTCACGAGGGTAAAGGACAAAATACTGACATTTACATGACTTTGACTTTCTTTGGACTGTAAGGTTTGCTGCTGATAAATGAGCCCATATCATCAATGCTCCACCTCCTTGCTGACTTGAGAGGTTTAAGATGAAATATCATTTGGTATATTTCAGTCTTATTTTCAATGTGCTAATTCATACCAGAGATTGTTTCAAGCCTCACACCAAAAAGCAAGATTCAGTAAACCAGGAAAATCCAGATTTTTAAAATCTTTTTTGGGATTGTTTATTTTGTTCAAATCCTCAAGGATATGAGACAAAGATAAAAGTTAGAGACTGCAGCAATGATGGTAAAGAGAGCAGACAGAGGGACAGGTGTAGAAAAATCACGGTGAAAGAACAAACATCTCAACTTTGGTCCCATCAGTCCAGAACTGCTGCCGAAGTTTTGTGTTTTGTTCAGATGGAGGTTTGCAAATGAAAGCAGAGCAAGAGTTTGAACTCGTCCTGCTTAACGATGACTCAATAAAGACCTCCATTCATGAGTTCATTTTTCACATTGGAAATGCCTTCATTGTCTTGTGTTTAGCATTGCTCTGGAAATGAGTAAAACCTCAACAGAAGAGCTGCTGCTCTGCACACGGCTCTGCATCAAACTACTGAAGTCCTTTCTGTCTGAAGGGTTTGGAACTCTACAGAGAAAACTGTTCAGAGCTGCGTGCACACTGACCCTAAGCATCTTAACAACTCCTTTAAACACTTACTTGTCAACTCATTTTATGAGCTTTACTGAAAATTGTATAAACTAAGAGGTTATTGATTGGAAAATTATTTTGGAGGGAAAAAGAAACCAAAAAATGCAATTTTTGGAAATTCTCAAGACTGTTCTTTTTCCCATAAATACTGGTTTAGTGATTTAAAATATGATTGTTCAAAACAGTTTTTTTGTAGGAACAAACCCTGGTACAACCTCCAGATGTGCAGCATCAACTAGAGGAGGTCATCTTCCCCTGCAGGGGTTCATCAGGTTGATCTCTGATGAGCTGAAGGCTCCATTACACATATTAATTCTGCATAAAGCTGAGGGAGGAAACCAAAAGTTACCATGCGCTTGCATGTGTGGTGGGTGGAGGCGGGGGCTTCCTGTTTGCATGACATCTGGCTCACTTTCAGTGAAGGGACATTTCTCACAACAAAACAACAGACTGGAATTATTTTATCATTCATACAATCTATTTTTTTATTTTTAAAAATGGTGCATTAAAAAAAACTTTTCCAAAACGATTTCAGGATTTTTGCATTGGTCCATCATTTGTTACATCATTCAAATGTTGGTGTAACTTGATGTGCAACAACAGAGCAGTTATTGAGCAAATCATTCATTTTCTGATCAACAAATCTGAACATTGTAATGGCTGCATTTTCCCTGCAGGCTTTTTACAGAAAAGTAAAAGAAATGTTGCTTTCTGTGGAAAAATTCACTTGCTGTGAATCTGAGAGAATCCTCTCACAGACCCACAGTGTTGCGAACCATCATGTGTGCTGGAGCCCTCACAGTTTCTGTGGGGGGCTCACATGAGGGCTTTGTGTCTTGAGCGGTAGCTCTTCACTTCCTCTGACTGTGCAGTGGTTGCTGTGCACAGAATCAAAGGCTCCTGCCGCACATGCTTCAGCCTCACGAGGGGTCAAACTTCATGGAGCTCAGCTGCATTCTGAGCACAGGCTGCCTGGGGAGGAGTGTTCCTTCTCTGTGAGGGATGGTGGACTTGAGCAAACACGAGTAAGATTGGTTCAAACGTGTTTACTGCATGTCTTCCTGTGTGTGCACACTGATTCACCGCCATCCCTCCTTCAGACTGAGGTGAGACTCTACAAGCTCCAGAGCAAACGTCTGCGATGACATGAGCTCCACCAATTCCGCCGAGTGTGCAGGTGAGCTGCAGTGTGGCATGCTGGGAATTTGTCCCATCTGTTGCTGACTGCTGGGGTGCTTTCAGATCAAAGCCAGGGCCTGGGGTTCCTCATCATCATCGCTGTTCTGTCCGTCATCATCGTGGTGCTCACTGTGCTGGGGCTCGTGTTTCTAAGAAAGTAAGAGCAGAGTGAAGTGTGCGTCTGTGTGTGTGAGACATTTTAAATTCCTGTTCCACGTTGATTTAGGGGGAAATTTCCACAGATATTAAGAGAAAAAAGCTCCAGGTTTCCGTCTCAGCCTTCATTTGTGGATAGTGTTTGGATTAAGGTGAAGGTGGGTTTGGGTATCTTCAGATGCCTCATGAGCCCGGTATTTTAGACATGCTCCACCAAAAAGAGGCCAGGGGATGCAGATAGACATGCAGACAAATGTGTAAGAAGACGTGACGAGAGACTTTCAGAAAGAGACACAGCTTGATTAGACTTTGTTTGCCTTAGAGGGTCTGTCAGCACTTCATCATCTCTGCAAGGAGGAAAGAGAGCACTGCCAAGGATTCAGAAGTTTCTGAAACACAAAAAAAGAACTCTAGTTGGAATGTGTGTGGAAGTCTTGTAATCCTCAACCCAACAATCTGTTGGGTTACCAGAGGAGAGCAATAGCAACACATGAAAACGTGCAGCATGCAGACACTGGTGTTAGCATGGAATAGGATGTTCATATTCAGAAAAGTCTGAATGCAAAGTTAACCCGAACGACTGTGATGTGGGGAAAAGATTGAATTATTTTGATGACAGGCCCTTTGTTTTTGTCTGTAAAAAAATAAAACTACAATGAAGAATGTTGATATAAAATAAGTCATGTGGTAAGAACAGATGGAGGATGTTCATCGTGGTGAAGAGCTGTGCTGAGGAACTCTGTTCATAATTATTACTGTTTTCTGCAGGTATCGTTCCATGGTCCAGACCGTTGCAGAGTTCCAGCGCAGCAAGCTGTTTTTTCCACAGATGCAACCTCCCAGCATGCCGATGGTGGCTCCTACAGCAGAGGAGGAAGAGCTGGTGGATGAGCCTCATCCTCTTCGAACTCCTCTGCAGATAAGCAGCACACTCAGGTCCTGCTCAAAAAAGCTGAAAAAACGCCAGGACCAGGTACTGCTGATGGACCCACATGCAGAATCCTCTCAGCTTCCTCTCATTACTGTTCATGTGGACATTTCAGTCTCAGAATCTACATTTGGCCAAATCTGACCTGAACTTGCTGCACCTGATCAAAGCGGGTAAGGAGGGGGTCTTCTACCAGGCCAGGATGAGCAGAGGGACGTGTAAAGGGCACACCATGTTGACCTGCAAGATCAGCAAGGAAGGTAAGAACATCCAAACCCAGAACGTCTGCTCCTTTGAATCTGCTGATTAGACGCATGGCCTTCTGCTTGACTAGTGCAATGATTCAACTGAAACACTTTGACCTCGTCTGCTGTCGCTTATGGTCATTTACTTTTTAATTGAGCTATCTTAATCATCATTTTAAAAAGCTTGGTCTGTCATGCTCTTTTCAAGTGGGTAACATTCAGAAAGCTGAATTGAATAAATGTTTCATTGAGGTAGCTTGGATTAAACACAAAGGTTTTTTAAATTTTCATTCTAAAAATGATGACGCTGAGAACATGGACGGTACCTGGAGGAAAACCAAACCAAATAAACATGTGTACAACACAATCAAACAGCCTTCATATCCACACTTTAGCACAATGCTTTGTTCTCATCAAAAGAAGAAAAACTTTCGAGGTGTTTTGTACATTAAATTTGACTGTACATGTTGGTGCTTGATCTTTTTTTCAAATAAAAATGTCCTCCAGTCTGCTGTAAAAGAGCAGCACCACAGTGTGATCTCTAAAATTAGCACAAAGGAAAACTCTAATGCTGTCATGCAGTTTTCAAAGCTGGCGTCTACATGAAACCTCTGCCTGCAGCACACAGTCCCAGTCCTTTCCACAGCAGACATGTTCTTAGTAATCAAAAATTCTGTCAAAAACATTAGAAAAATCCATTTGCACCGTTTGATTTTTACGGTTTCCCTCGGAGGTGTGCGTCTGAAGCATGTGGAGGCCGAGGTATCCATCATGAGGAAGTTGATGCACCACAAGAATGTCTTGCAGCTGCTGGACTGGAACACCTCAGCAGGTGGGAGATTTCTACTGTTTCTGGTCAAAAGTCTCCTGAGGAGACTGGTAGAACAACCAGCTATCCTCAAGAGGTGTCATGAACGGCCCAAAAAGAGGTCTTTCTTTTGAAAGAATATTCTTGGCTATTGAAACTATCCTATATGCAAACTTGTGGCCAGAGTTTCAACCTGTGGTGTCCTGAAAGAGTTTCACTAAAACAACATATTATCTGCTAAATATGGAGGTAGAAGTATCGTGATTTGTTCCAGTTGGTTTCATTTCAGTCAAAACAACTTTCTTAAGAGCAACAAAGTTTGAATCAGAAACATCAGCTTTGGTCACACCACTAACTATAAAAAAATGAACAAATACAAATTTGTTGTTTTTAAGATGCAGTTTTAAAATTCTGGTGAAAAGAGTATAAAAAGAATAAAACATCCTGTCTGTAGTAACTGTAAGAAATAAAACATTTTCTGTATCATAGTTTTTTTAAGTTTAAGGAACTTGTTGACAAATCTTATAAGATCATTTTAAGGTGCATTCACACCAAACACAAATTTGCGCAGCCAATTCGTGTGGCCTGTCCTTTCTCACTTTGCGGAAGGATTCGCTTTTCGTCGCATGGCCAAAAATGCGTTCCCCAAGCTCGCCGACTTGGTTCCGTGTGGGAGGAGTTTGCAGCTAATGTTTGTTGCCTGATTTCTACATGGAGCTAGCAGCTAATGCTTGTAGCCTGATTGCTACATGGAGCTAGCAGCTAATGCTTGTAGCCTGATTGCTACATGGAGCTAGCAGCTAATGTTTGTAGCCTGATTGCTACATGGAGCTACCAGCTAATGCTTGTAGCCTGATTGCTACATGGAGCTAGCAGCTAATGCTTGTAGCCTGATTGCTACATGGAGCTACCAGCTAATGTTTGTAGCCTGATTGCTACATGGAGCTAGCAGCTAATGCTTGTAGCCTGATTGCTACATGGAGCTAGCAGCTAATGTTTGTAGCCTGATTGCTACGTGGAGCTGGGTCTTTTTATCTCGTTTACAATGCATGGGAGACACAGATGATGTTTAGAGATCAGGTCTATTTATTTCAAAGAGCTCTACAAAAACATCAGTGATCACGTCTCCGTGTCTGGGTTCATAAGAACATTTAGTTTCCCTTTAGCTCCAGTGAGTTTCTCTCCTGCTGCTGTTTCTGATCACTTCTGGTCACTTCTGTGGTGTTTCCATCTGTCTCTGACCGAGTTCAAATGCTTTCTGTCACGCATTGACATGAGAGGACAAAAGTAAAAACAAGAATAAATTGAGGGAACCTTTTTTATTATCATCTCATATATTGTCTCAATGAAAATAAGAAAGCATCATAAAGTTCAGGAGGCCTGAGCAGACTGCTTTCCATCCAGCAGCGGTCCTCTGTCTGGTCGCCAGCTTCTCTCCCAGGAGCCGGCATAGTGAGCGTGTTCATTACAGCTCCACAGGTCCTGCAACAGACTCTCTAGAGTGAACCCGTCTTCACCCAACAGTAACCGGGACGGGATCTAGAAACCCTGCTGCCCAGAAAAGGATATGGCGGGTTAAGAAAATGAATGGAAGTTCAGGAGAACTATGAATCGATCCACCATGTTGGATGTTTTCTCCCCGCTGTCACTGAAAACGTCACATGCCCGAAGTTGAGTCCCTTATTGGTTGAGGAGACTCAGCCACCTCCGCAGAGTTCAGATTTTTTTTAAGTTCTGGCCAGGAGCACGGCCGCTCCATTCACGCTGTTTCCAGACTTTCGTGCCAAGTCAGCCGCTCAATTTGCACTGCAGAAACTCAATTCACATCTAAACCATTGACTTTACATTGAAATTGGTCGCTTCCGTTCGGTGTGAGTGCACCTTTGCAGTTATGAGCAGAGAGAACTCCCTGGCTCCCTTAACCAAACGGCGTCTGTTGTTCTGTGGAAATGTTTGCAGATCTTTCAGTGAGAGCTTGTTGGACATTTTCTCCTCAGAGCCGTTCATGCTGATCATGGAATATGTGAGTGTTGGGACTTTGAGAACTTTCCTCCAGACCAACAGAGTCCACCTGAGCGAAGACCCTGAGCTACAGAGTCTGCTCACTATCGCCTCCTATCACATTGCTCTGGCCATGCAGCACCTGCGCTCCAAAATGGTAAATACAGATTAGCAGCCCAGTGTATTCGAGAACAGTAAGATGCACCGGTATACACCAAACTGCATGAAAATGACAAATTGATTAAAATGGGAGGTTTAATCACCAAAAAGTTCTCAAGTGCAAATGTGTCTGCCTGGTTTCTACCTGGAAGTTTGTTTGGCTGCATTGCAGTGTGGTGGTTCAAATTCCAGCTGGGACCTTTTTTGGAGGGAATTTGCAAATTGTCCTGGCCCATGCATGGGTTTTCTGTGGGGAATTCAACAATTCTCTTCCATGGTCCAATAAACATACTCCGTAGGCTGATTGGTGACTCTAAATTGTCCCTAGGTATGTCTGTGAGTGTGTGTGGGAGTAAATGTGTGACCCTGGAACAGGCTATCGACCTGTCCAAGGTGTACCTCGCGTTTGCTCAACAAATACAGGAACAATCTCCAGCAACCCCGAGGCCTGAAAGGCATTCACCAAGTTAAGAAGATGGATGGATGGATGAATAGATGGATGGATAGATGGATGCTTGGTTGGTGGGATGAATGGATGGATGGAATGTGTAGGGTTTTGTTAGTATCAAAGTAGGGTTTCTTTGGTATTAGAGTAGGGTTTTATTAGTATCAGAGTAGGGAATTGTTACTGTAGAAGTAGGGTATTGTTAGTATCAGAGTAGGGGATTGTTAGTATTAGAGTATGGTTTTGTTGGAATCAGAGTAGGGGATTGTTAGTACCAAAGTAGGGAATTGTTAGTGTAATGTTTGTTTGCCGGGGTTCCAAGACAGGATTAATCCTGTCAGTCAGAAGCCAGGGATTACAAGAGACTCACCTTAAAATGAACTAGGTTTTATTAAACACAATAAAACAATGGTTCATAAAACAGTGGAAGAGGTGGACCTGCAGAATAAATAAGTTCCATAAAACCAACAGTGACAACAGACTTCACAGCAAACAATAAAACACCCCCCTGTCTGTGGAACCGCAAACTACATGCATAAAACCCACTTAAAAAAAAGGGGGGGAACTAAGATTCCTGCGGGCTAACTCTTCCCATAAAAACATTAGACAATATATATAAAAGCATGAGCCTTTAAAATGGAGCATGTGTGACAGTGCACTACTTAGTCTACGCTTCAACGCCGTCCGGTTCCCCGGGGTCTGACTGCTCCGGGCGGCAGTGATAATCTGAGGAATCCCAGCTGCAGTGACACAGGATGCTGATGGATGAGATCAGAGCACTGGTAACCAGCTCACTCCTAGCCCGGCCCTGTTCTTTCTAAAGGAGACAGCTGGCCTCCCCTCCTTGCGCTGGAACAGCTCCTCCTCTCTACCTGTCTTCACCGCCGGCAGCCCTAGACGGCAGCGAGCAGGACCCTCCCCACAAGGTCGAGTGTTTGGTAGTGTCGAAAGGTCGTGAGCGGATTAGGTAGAAAGAGTTGATTTTTATGCCTCTTCTTTCAACTTTCGGTATTCCACCTAAACCACCGGCTATCTTTTAAGCCTGCCCCTCATACGGTCCTGGACTACAAGACTGAAATGACCCTGGACGGTTATAACAGGGTAAGGAGCAGCCCAGAGTCTCTTGTAGTCGGAGCTATTCGTAGTTCACTCCTCACCCCCTAGGGGTGGACTAAAGGACGCCGCATGCTTCATTTAGAAGACTCTTTACTAGTGAAGAGATTTCTTTCAGTTGTTTGGCGTGATTCACTGAGGGAAATTCCCCCTTATAATTTGAGAGTCAATCCTCATGTGCATTCCCAAATTAACGTGTTCCTTCCAAGGTACACCTTTTTTTAATTAATAAACCAGCATGAGACTCACCAGATATGTGGAGAAATGACCCTTGTAGGAGTAGGATGAAGTGATGCAGAAAGATGATTCTTTGTTGATGAAGTGAGGCAGGAAGATGATTCTTTAAAGAGATGACTCTTTTAGGAAAATGATCCCTCAGAGAGGGGTCCCTCCTTAGAGGGGGTCCTCCTTAGAGGTGATTCTTTTAGAGAGATGATCCTTTGTTGAAGCAGGCACATCGGAGAGCGAAGGCTTTGTCTTTTAGTAGCTTTATTAAGCAGTGAAGCAGACGATCGCAGCCGAGATGAGAGCCGTGAAAATGAGTCGAGTGTCTTCGAGCCAAAAGGCTGGCTACGGTCTCTCATCTCGCACTTTTATACAATAATCATACGTCAATATGTGCGTACACAGGATGCTCATGGTGACAGCAAATCCATCATTATGACAGCAAAGTACGTAATGACAGATGACCACCTCATTAGCTAGCGCATTAGCAAGAACATTCATGACATGAGTAATGATAGTACAGTGCGTAGATCAAAGGTAATGAGTGCCTAGGGAAAGCACCCATGACATGATTAGCCTCTCCATGTTCGTGGGTAAGGTATCCATTACAGCAATTCATCAGTATAATGCATCATACAGTCTCCTAACAAGGACTTCCCTTCCGTTTAAGACTTCTGGGGATACGTGCTATTTGCACAAGCCATGCGTTATATCATTTCCTAAAAAGGACTTCCCTTCTGTTTAAGACTTCCGGGGATACATGAGCTATTGCGTAAGCCATACTTTATTCTGTGTAAGCCATATGTACAGTTTGTTGGTGATGCGTCTCCACCTTTTCCTGTGACATTAATCACTTTCTCCAACATCCCCAACAGGTAGCGCTGGCAGAATGCTCTCCCTCAAGCAGTCTCCCTGCTTCCTTTTAATTAGTCCCTCATTAGGTGGGAATGGCTGTCACCAGCGCTCCTCGCTTCACCATTCACACAGCAGGGCTGCAGATTGTCATCACATTAGCTATAAAATAGTTTATTTATATTGTACAAGTAAGGCACTGTTAGTAACAGAGTAGTGTATTAGTAGTGTCAAAGTAGGGCATCGTCAGTATCAGAGTAGGGTAGTGTTAGTAGCAGAATAGGGTATTGTTATTGTAGAAGTAAGGCATTGTTAGTAATAGAGTAGGGTAGAGGTAGTGTCAGAGTAGGGCATTGTTAGCATCAGAGTAGGGTAGTGTTTGTGCCAGAGTAGGATGATGTTACTATCAGAGTAGGGTGTTGTTAGTGCCAGAGTAGGTATTGTTAGTGCCAGTGTAGGATAATGTTTTTAACAGAATAGAGTGTTGTGCCAGAGTAGGATGATGTGATTGTAGCAGAATTAATTGGCACAGGTGTTGCTGCGTGATTAATTGCAGGCGTGGTCTGTTGGGGCGTTATAAAAAATGCTAAGGTCCCCACTGGCCACCAGGGGCATCTCTTGGCCTTTGGAACCACCCACTTCTGGTTGCACCCTCTGGTTAGCCTCACAGCTCCAGAGAGGAAAAACGTCACCCACAAGCTCCATTAGCGCCCCTGCATCCTCGGGCGTGGTGCAGCTTGTCACTTTCAGGTGATGAACCCAGACCCTCTGGTAAGCCTGGTGACATGCAGTCTTAACTTGTTCTCCCTCACTAGGAACCCTCTGTGCTTCCAGTTTTGGAGACAGCTGCTGCTTTCTTGTTTGACTTTTATTTTGCTACACTCTCGTGGTTGTGAATGCGTCGGACGTGTGACGGGGGTTCTGCCAGCGTGGACGCCCGCGGCCACGGATTCCAGCGGTCCAGCTGACGGACAGGGCATTCCGACACGGACTCGCTCCCCCTCCCCGTCAAAGGGATAAACGGAGGGTTGCCTACCAGCAACCCACGGACTGTTTAACTGCTCATTGTTCACGTTGCTGTTTTGATGCATGGGAGTGTCTGTATTTTAGTGTGAAACTTTTTAACTGTACTTTTCTTTTGTGGCCCAATTCCTTCAGTGCTGAGGACCCGAGTGTGGCCGCTGTGCTTTGGGTGAAGGGATTCACAAATTGAGTGTGTGCTCTGCATCACGTGAGTGGGTGAATTTGAGCAGGTTATGGTTTTTTGTAACCTCCACTTTATAGCGGCCCTGGGCCTCAGCAACTGAGTTTTCCCCCAACGTTGGTTTAGTGTTTTTTTATTGGTGTTTTTAGTATTTTTTGTAATAAAACTAGTTTTTAAACATTGTACAACCCACCTACTGCCCTTGTGTGCACGGATCCATTGCAGTCTCTTTTAAACATTCCACCTTCCCGCCCGTTGACCACATTATCATCAGAGTAGGGTATTGTTAATGCCAGAGTGGGGCATTGTTAGTATCCGAATATGGAATTGTTACTGTAGAAGTAGGGAATTGTTAGTATCAGAATAAGTTATTGTTGGTGCCAGAGTAGGACAATGTTTTTAACAGAGTAGAGTATTATTAGCATTAGAGTAGGGTATTGTTAATGCCAGAGTGGGGCATTGTTAGTATCCGAATATGGAATTGTTACTGTAGAAGTAGGGAATTGTTAGTATCAGAATAAGTTATTGTTGGTGCCAGAGTAGGACAATGTTTTTAACAGAGTAGAGTATTATTAGCATTAGAGTAGGGTATTGTTAATGCCAGAGTGGGGCATTGTTAGTATCCGAATATGGAATTGTTACTGTAGAAGTAGGGAATTGTTAGTATCAGAATAGGGTATTGTTAGTGCCAGAGTAGGACAATGTTTTTAACAGAGTAGAGTATTATTAGCATTAGAGTAGGGTATTGGGACACACAGTGTCAGGATAAGAGGTAGATTTGATCCAGTGGTGTAATTATGGCTGTGACTGCGGCATATAGGTTGTAATTGGTGTAGACAACCATTTTTTTCTCTCTTTATTCTTTCGGCTGAAGGGTAGAATGGGCCAGAAACTGAAGCTGCTCTTTAGCTTGTCGTGCAATGTGCAGGGAGTTGGAGGGTTTTTTCAGGCTTTATTAGCATCGTGTCCTCCACCAGGATGACAAGTTAGGAGCCTACAACCGGCTCATTTGATCTTTTTATTTGGTTAGTTGTCTATTTTCTGGATATCCAAACTATTGCCAATTACCTGTATCATATTAATTTTACAAAAAAAAAGAGTAGTTTAGAAACGAAACAAGGCAGAGGAACTAGAGATATAGGGGTGAACATTCTCGCTGTCTAAGATGAACATGTCTGCATTTCAGATTTATACTTTTCTGACTCAAACAATTTTTGAAAAACTATTTTTTGTGTCGCCATCTGAAAGCCAGACTTCAGAATCATTCTCAGAACATCCTGGTTTTATCTTTTGAGTGCTTTGAACATCACATTAAATGACTATTTTAATCAACATTTATACCACATTGGAAATATTTAAGATACTTTTTTTCCATGAGTGGGTAAATACTGGGACTAAATGGTAACATGAATTAAAATAAACACACTCTCCCTACACAATGGACATTTTGGATTGCTTTGTTCACCAGTCATTTCACTTCACATAGAATTATTCGCCTCCGTTTTTCTACATCCACTCCACCACTTTGACAGTAGTGAGTCACGTTGATTGCACATGTCAGTTACCAGTGTTGGATACGTTACTTCTAAAAAGTAATGGATTACTTCCGTTAGTTACTGGATCAAAATTGTAATTAAATTACTTTACCCATTACCAATTTGAAAAAGTAATTCACTACTTGTTACTTTACTTTTTTCCACTCGAATACAGATTTTGAAAAGAAGAACTGCTTAACATAAGCAAGATCCTCTTGTCTTTTATTTAACAGAGCTCCTTTGAAAAAGAGATTTTTAATTTAACCAAGAAATTTAACCGAGAAAAAGAAAGAAAGGATGAGTTAATATAGAAATAATCGTCTCAGAGTCCCAGGAAGGAGCGGACTCTTGTCTTTCACACCAAAGAGCGGCGTTAAGAGTTATTTCATTGGTAACAGACACATCAGTTTACGAGGCGAATCTCTGCTCTGCTGATCACCTGCTGCTCTGTGGAGATGACAGGACTCCTTTCAGGACAGCGTCTCTTTTAGTCTCATCTTTGGTCCAGTTTATAAAGCACCTTGACTGCAGCAATGAGGGCATGTCTGTACTTTGATCGATCCCTGCGTTTTTGTTTCATCTAACCGAGAGGAAATATCAGAGTCTACAATACCTAAGTAACGAAGTAACAAGGGTTTCTACAGTCCAGTCACCGTAATTATTACAGAAATTTGAACTGTAATTTTGTTACGTTACTCTGTTACTGATGAAAGTAGCTAAATTATAGTAATTCGATTCTTTGTAATCCATTACCCCAACACTGTCAGTTACACAAATACATGCAATAACACTGAGCACTTTTGACTTTTGTGCAGATCCTTCACTGCGACTTGGCTTTGAGGAACATCATGGTCAACAAGTTTCCCTGGGAGGTGAAGGTGGCAGAGTTTGGTCTGGCGCGGGATATGAGCCGCATGGCCAGCCGCCGCAGCACTGGTTGGCAAAGTCCACAGGTGAGGTTCTGTGTTGAATCAAATGTTTACTTGCAGCGGGTTCCAAACCATCACAAACAGGATTTTCAACTCTGCTAATGGTCTTTTTGAAAACGTTGCATATCTATTTAAACAACCACCTACTCTATTGCTTTTCACAACAATCTATCTACAATAATCACAACAATCTATCTACATGTTTACTCTTTCATGTTATGGTTTATTTGTCAATGAAAACATATAATTAAATCAGTGATTTTCATTCATTTTTCATTTTCTGAACCTTTATCCCTTTCGGCATCACGGGGCTGCTGGAGCCTAACCCGACTACTCATGGGCGAAGGCAGGGGACACCCCTGGACTGGTCGCCAGTCTGTCGCAGGAGCCGCAATCACACACACACATGCACACCTAGAGACAATTTAGAGTAACCAATTAACCTATGAAGCATGTTTTTGGACGGTGGGAGGAAGCCGGAGTCCCTGGAGAAAACCCACGTATGCACAGGGAGAACATGCAAACTCCACACAGAAAGGTCCCCCATTGGTGACACTGTTTCAAGTCCCCCAACCAGGACTTGAACCGGAAAACCTTCTTGCTGTGAGGCAAGAGCGCTGACCACTGCACCACCATGCAGCCCATCAGTGATTTTATCCCCACAAATAAAATGTAAAAATGGGAACATAAAAAACCCTCAAACTTCCCCTTATGCTGGTTAGCTTGAACAGCTAATGTAGCTGTCACAGTTCAGCCACCCATTCAAGCCTCCAACCACCAGAGGGAGTATTGAGCTCTGCAGCTCCTTATTACAACTCCCATCAGCCTTTACCACAGACACTTTCTCGTTCAGCTGGTTCTCATTGCTGTCATTAGCTGCTGGCATTAATACCAGCTCCAGCCTGCACTTCAATGTGAAGTCTTGCTTTTGCCTAGCAGACTGACAGTCTGAGCAGCTATTCCTAGTTTGATTTCCTGGTTTTCTGATCCCTTGCATGTTGATCGTTCTCCTGCCTCGCCATTGTGTTTTTGACCTTCACCTGGACTCTGACTTCGTTATGTCTCGCTCCTGCTCTACTCAATCTAACATTTGCATATGGATCCAAGCGCCTCAGCCTCCTTAAAGTAGCCATGAGAAGGCCCAAGCGAGGGTCTTACTGTGCTGATCCGAAGTCCAGATAAATACAGAGAAATGTGTCAGGAAGAACATCCAACGTAAAATCTTTGACGAATCAAATATGCAAATCAGAGCTATGACGAGAAACTAATTCGCTGTAGCGACCCCTGAAGGAAAAAGCAGAAAGGAAAAGAAGAAGTAACTGAGAGCAGAGAACCGGACTGTTGAAGAACCGGACTGTTGGAGAACCGGACTGTCTGAGAACCGGACTGTCTGAGAACCGGACTGTTGGAGAACCGGACTGTTGGAGAACCGGACTGTCTGAGAACCGGACTGTCTTAGAACCGGACTGCTGGAGAACAGGACTGTTGGAGAACCGGACTGTTGGAAAACAGCACTGTTGGAGAACCGGACTGTTGGAGAACCGGACTGCTGGGGAACCGGACTGTTGGAGAACCGGACTGTTGGAGAACCGGACTGTCTGAAAACCGGACTGTTGGAGAACCGGACTGTCTGAGAACCGGACTGCTGGAGAACCGGACTGCTGGAGAACCTGACTGCTGGAGAACCTGACTGTTGGAGAGCCGGACTGCTGGAGAGCCGGACTGCTGGAGAACCGGACTGCTGGAGAACCGGACTGTTGGAGAACCGGACTGTTGGAGAACCGGACTGTCTGAGAACCGGACTGTTGGAGAACCGGACTGTCTGAGAACCGGACTGTTGGAGAACCGGACTGTTGGACAACCGGACTGTCTGAGAACCGGACTGTCTTAGAACCGGACTGTTGGAGAACAGGACTGTTGGAGAACTGGACTGTTGGACAACCGGACTGTTGGAAAACAGCACTGTTGGAGAACCGGACTGTTGGAGAACCGGACTGCTGGGGAACCGGACTGTTGGAGAACCGGACTGTTGGAGAACCGGACTGTTGGGGAACTGGACTGCTGGGGAACCGGACTGCTGGGGAACCGGACTGTCTTAGAACCGGACTGTTAGGGAACCGGACTGTTGTAGAAACGGACTGTTGTAGAAACGGACTGTTGGGGAACCGGTCTGTTGGAGAACCGGACTGCTGGGGAACCGGACTGCTGGGGAACCGGACTGCTGGAGAACCGGACTGCTGGATAACCGGTCTGTTGGAGAACCGGACTGCTGGAGAACCGGTCTGTTGGAGAACCGGACTGCTGGAGAACCGGACTGCTGGAGAACCGGACTGTTGGAGAACCGGACTGCTGGAGAACCTGACTGTTGGAGAGCCGGACTGCTGGGGAACCGGACTGTTGGAGCTCCACTGCAGCCCTGGCTCAGACCACCAGCCGGTCTCTGTGTTTCTTTCAGAAGAAAAAATGCAATCTATCTCTATGATGTGACCAAAATATTGAAGCACGGAGAATGTGTTCTTTAGTTTTGTCGCTCTGCCCAGTGTGTGTTTGCTTTGGAGGCATGCTGAATGTGAACTTTTTTCCCTCTGTGTGATCTGAGCAGCAGCGGGTGCCGCTGCGCTGGTACCCCCCTGAGTATTTCAAGAACAAGTATTACAGCTTCAAGGGAGATGTGTGGTCGTTCGGAATTGTGCTGTGGGAGATGCAGACGTTTGGTAAGTAGACAGCTTCCAGACTGAACACCATCAATGACTGAAGAAGAGTCTGGTATGAAGCAGATGTTAAAAATCATGGTTTTTAAAGTCTGTGTCAAAGAGTTTTTTTGGAATGAGCTGAAGGGTTAAATACAGAGATGGTTTGAAACAAGTTACATTTATGTTTTTATATTTGCTTGTACAGGAAACACATTTTTCCTTTCTTTACAGAGATTACAGGTTAGCCATGTGCTTTGAGAGGGAAATGTAAAGAAATGAAGGTTGCTGTAAATTAAGTCATTTTAAAAATATATTCTATTGTCTAAAATTAGCAAACATTAGCAAGCAAGAGTGGATTTTTGCAGCTCTGCAACCATCTTAACCCCTTCAGACCTGGAGTCCACATGCATGGACACAGCCGTCTGCATTTAGTTAATTGAGCTTGCTTCCAGATAACTTTTCATGACTTTGGTTATGAGGAGTGAAAGCAAAAGTGACAGGACTTGTGTTGACGGCGAGCATTTCCAGGTACCTTACCGTACCCAAACCTGGAGCGGTCAGAGGAAGTGGTGTACCACGTCTCCATGGGCCATAAGAACGCCAACCCTCAAGGCTGCAGACCTGAGATGTGAGTTCCCAGAAAGCTCACTGAGTGTTGCGTTTCATAACACATCTTAGTGATGTTTATTCTGTTGATTTGGAGGTACACAACTGTGGGCAGGCAGACACTGTCTCTTTAGAGGAAGATGGCATGGTTCAAACTTTTTCTTTAGTGATGTGAGGTTCCTCCATCCCTGATCCACTGTAGCAATATTTCTACTCTGTTGACTCATCACAGACACTGTTTCATTGTTTTTACACAGCTTGTTTCCCTTTGAAAACCATAACTGTTCATTTGAACAGTGAATGCTTGTATTTTCTAAACACCACAGACTTCATATCATGTGGGACTGCTGGCAGGAGCCTCACACGCTGAGGCCGTCCTTCTCCGACATCGTCTGCCTCCTGGAGAACATCATCGAGGACGATGCTGTAAGAAGCTCTGCATGCTTTCATGATACTTCCTTGTTTTTGCTGCATGTGTCAGACCTCTGAGGGGGGTCTCAAGAGTCCATGATTATCCCCTGGGGGTGATGGGGTTTTCAGCCTGAGCTCAGTTCTCCAGGAGACAGTAAAGTGTTTCTTCTCCTCCACATTCAAATGTGTACCAGTAATACGGTACTAAAAATTACTTTTCTTTTTCTCTCCACAAAAGACAAAATTGTGAGACCTTATAAGTACAAAACTTTATTGTAGGTGGCTGTCAACTACATTAATTATAATGAAAGTTTCTGTTATCTGGAAACAGTGAAACTTTGAAGTGAATAAAGGGGAGATGTTTTAATCATTCATGTCCCAAACGGATGCAGCTGGAATCCCCAGCTTGTGTGTCTGATAATCACAGTGATTGTCTTCTTCCCTGCAGGATTATGTGGATGTGGAAAGTTCACGGAATTTGAAGAAGGATGAAGCTGAATGTCACGAAACCAAAAGTCTACAGACGACAAGTGTTGTCCAACTGCATTAAATGACGGTGTTGTCAAATAGTCATGGTTTTCTAGCACAAATATCATCTAAAAACCACCAGACTGAAAAAGAAAAAAAAATAAATAAAAAACGCCCCGAAAGTTAATCAGTGATTTTTAGCAGTAATTAAGTCATCTCAACTTTGAGACATTCTTAAATGACATTACATCCACCATTTTAGCTGTCAGTCTGAGCAAATCATAAAATGATGGACTCCTACTGAACTTTATGTGCAACCACTGAAGAACAAACAAACTCATGTGTGTCCCCGTTTTTCCCCAAAAACCTCAGAAACAAATCTAAAAGGGGGGAAAAAAGCAAGTAGCAGAGGTTCTGCTACAACTTCATGTGAACAAAAGCGTTTTTGCATTTCTGCTTTTCATGAATCTTAGTGGGGCAAAAGTATTTGGTGTATACCTAACCTTGTGCAACACCAAGTAAAACCGAGTAAAATCCTCCCAAAAACTTCTATCCATTCATTAAACTAATGATCATTTCTTTATCGATCTCTCAAAAAGCACAGCTGTTTCCTGCCTGCTTCACTTTGTCTTTTCATTGTAGCTTTTTGTCTGATCCAAAAAATAAACAACAGGCCAACGTGAAATACAGTACATATATGGAAAATGAAGACACGGATTTAAATATTTCTAAAGTAAAAACGGTTTCGTAAAGAATGACGTTATTAGGATATGTTGAGTAAGCTAAAGGCATGCATTCAACCCACTTCACATAGGATTGCCCGATCTGCCATGAGACTGCGCTCGGTGCTGTGACTTTCACCTCACAAACTGCACTGTAATTGGAAAGGAAAAAAGCAAAATAGAGATTTTAAAGAAAAATGTGATTTTTCTGGATTTTTTTCATTTTGTCTCTCATCGTTGAGGTATACCTATGATAAAAATTACTTTTTGAGTAAGAAAACTGAGAAGTGAAGTGAAGAGAAGTGATTTAAAGCCATGCATATCCATTTCAAATTATAGAACAGATTATTGGACACATCTTCATTTGATTATTAGTTGGTCACGATGGCGGGGATGCTTACAGGTGAGGTACTGGCTCACCTGCCTCCCCTGACCCCACGTCCCTGCTGAGACGTGTTTGATAAGGGACCAAAAACTGCCCAACTCACCCCAAACCCGCCTGAATTCTGGCCAACCAAACGAGGCAACGTTTGTCCACAAATTTAGAATCAAAACTGCCCAAACTGGCAACACTGATTAGACCGTCTCTAGTGATGCTGCTCTGCTTGTGGATGCTGGAAAGGACTGTCTGAAACATATAGTGAACATAAAGTGAGCAAATACTTTTGGCAATATAACATAGAAGGTTCAGAGGGTGTTAAAAACATCAAAGCACTCCAGCAGTGGAGAGAAATTCTGGTAGAAACCAGAACAGCTGGACCAATAGTTTGAGAGTTTGTCAAGGTATTTTTCAAATGTTCTAATTCTACTTGTTTCTGGTTCAAATCCAGGTTCTCTCTGTGTGGAGCTCCCTGTTTTGATGACAAAGTTTTTGTTTGGTTTGGGAGCCTACAAATGTGCATGTTTGTGTGAGATGTGACTTCACACATCTCCCAGCAGTCAATCCTCAGTCTTTGTGCATTTCTAAACATATGAAATAGACAGTTTTATTCATACAACATCCTGTATATGTTTATACTAAATGTGTTAAATTAGCTATTTTAAAAGTGTTGATGATGTATTTTCTCACTGCATCCTATTGAGATGAATTTACTTTTAGAAAGCTTATTTGTAATGTTTTGTTTATAAATGCACAAAATAAAGACAACAAAATGTGACATCAATTGAACATTAAATTCTTAATTTGAATTTTGCTGTGGATTTTTCCAAATATAAGAATCATTGAAAGTCCTGCATACAGTAGAGATCATGTTATATGTTTTAACCAAACAGTCGCTGCTGTGAGTAACTTATGACAATAGTAATCCTCCACAGTAACATGTCTTTATGCTGCAGCAAAGTGCTGTAAAGTAATAATAATGAGTGTTGAACATTCCTCTTTACATGTGTGTTTACTTGTTTATTACAACAGACTAACATCCAAAAATGAAAATATTCAAAAATGCACAAATAAAATCACAAAATGCCAAACATAACCTTTTTCTTTTTTGGCTGTGGTCACTTGAAGCTTATTAAAAGGCACAATAAGCAACTGATAAGGCAATTGTTGGATTGTTGGGGCAATTAACATAATCCAGTGAGGGTCCTTGGGCAAGACCCTTAATGCTACTGTCTATCTCATAACATATGAGAGACAATGAAACCCGTCATGCTGGCTCAGACGTCGCCTGTTCAAACAAGATCTGCATCAGGTGCTGGGGAACCAGAGCACTTTGACGGAAAGTCCACTATTGGAACAAGACAGAAATGGACTAGATGTGAGAACAAGGTTTTGTTGGAATGCTACTACTCAAGTAATCAGACTGAGAAAGGTTACATGCAGAGAATTTGGAGTGAATGTATGCTTCGGAACCCACAATTAAGGCTAACTGTTAAACAGCTAGTAGCTAAATGTTCCAACATCAACAAACGGCAAGTACTATCACAACTTGAGATTGACGAAGTACAACACAATTGCAACACCATGGGAGAGCCACAACATCAGTTCAGAGAGGAGGCTATACCACACTCCCAGCCAGCTGGTTGGGCTGGAGCAGATCACCTTCTCCTCAATCTGGACAAGACCAAAGAGATGGTGATTGACTTCAGTAGGAAACGACAAGCTTCCCAGCCCCTCAGCATCCAGGGCAGGGATGAGGCAGAGGTGGAGGAATACAAGTACCTGGGCGTGACCTTTAACAATAGACTGAGCTGGAAAACCACCAGTACAGCTGTGTACAAGAAGACCTGCAGCAGACTCTATTTCCCGAGGAAAATAAGGTCCTTCAACGTGTGCAGCAAGGTGCCTCTCTGCCTCTGTAATCAGGTTCATTGGATGAGCTGTTCTAATGGCTATCCAGACATTTGAGATTGGATCTGCAACAACAGCCTCCGCCACAACCAGCGGTTGCCTAGATAACCATTAGAACATCTCATCCAATGTGTTTGTCCAGAAGGTAGGACATGCCTTGAACCAGTACAAAAACATGGGCGACAACTCTGAAACTAATCAGTTCAGAGATCGAACAAAATCTAGCTTTTATTTTGGCAGGCCACTTCCGCTTATCGGCAAGTTATTTGCATATCAACTAAATATTTAGTCAAAAGCTAAATATTAAGCTCCAAAATGAATATTTTGGTAAACTTCTAAATATTTAGCTCTAATCTAAACATTTAATGTAAACTTTAGTATTTATTAATTAAACAAAGATTTAGTTACAAAACTTAAATATATATTTTGCAAACTAAATATTTAGGTCAGAGATAAATATTTAGTTTGCAAACTAAATATATAATTATAAAATCTGGGTTCTGAACCTCAGTCACTTGAGAGGGGTTGGACTCTCTACCATCCTGGAGTTGCACATGGTGAGAGGTGGTAGGCTGGGGTGGGCTTACTTGTGAGCCCCCAGCTCACTCCAAGTGTTGGAGTTCACCCCAGTGGACGAGAGAGTTGGGTTCCTCCGCCTTCGGGTGAGGGACAGGTCTCTGACTGTGGTTTCAGCTTATGGGCCGAACAGCAGTTCGGAGTACCCAGCTTTCTTGGTGTCTCTCAGAGGGGTACTGGAAAGCGCCCTATTGGGGGACGGCAATGTCCTCCTGGGCGACTTCAATGCCCACGTGGGCAATGACAGTAGCACCTGGAGGGGTGGGATTGGTAGGAACGGCTTCCCTGATCTGAACCCGAGCGGTGTTTTGTTGTTGGACTTCTGTGCTCATCATAGTTTGTCCATAACAAACACTATGTTTGAGCACAAGGGTGTCCATCAATACACGTGGCATCAGGACACCCTCGGCAGGAGATCAATGATCGACTTTGTAGTCATTTGGGGCTGTCTATTACCCAAGCTGAAGTCACCGAGGTAGTCAACAAGCTCCTCGGTGGTAAGGCACCGGGAGTGGACGAGGTCCGCCCTGAGTACCTCAAGTCTCTGGATGCTGTGGGAGTGTCTTGGCTAACACGTCTCTGCAGCATCGCGTGGCAGTCGGGAACACTACCACTGGACTGGCAGACAGGGGTGGTGGTTCCCCTTTTCAAGAAGGGGGACCAGAGGGTGTGTCCCAACTACCGGGGAATCACACTCCTCAGCTTGTTTGGGAACCACAGGATTTTCTCTCTGCTCTTTGCAGATGATGTTGTCCTGTTGGCTTCATCGAGTCAGGACCTCCAGCATGCATTAGAACGGTTTGCAGCCAAGTGTGAAGCAGCTGGTCAGCACTGCTAAGTCTGAGGCCATGGTACTCAACCGGAGAAAGGTGGTTTGTCCTCTCTGGGTGGATGGAGTGCTCCTTCCCCAAGTGGAGGAGTTTAAGTATCTTGGGGTCATGTTCATGAGTGAGGGAAGATCAGAGCGTGAGATTGACAGGTGGATTGGTGTTGCGTTCACTATCATGCGGTCGCCGTACCGGTCCGTAGTGGTGAAGAGAGAGCTAAGCCAGAAAGCAAAGCTCTCCATTTACCGGTCGATCTACAGTCCAAAACTCTCCTATGGTCATGACCGAAAGAACGAGGTCCCGGATCCAAGCGGATCCAGCCACCCTTCTTCCGTAGGGTGGCTGGGCGCTCACTGAGAGATAGGGTGAGAAGCTCGGTCACCCAGGATTACCTCGGAGTAGAACCGCTTCTCCTCCACATCGAGAGGAGCAAGTTGAGGTGGCTCGGGCATTTGGTTCGGATGCCCCCATGACGCCTCCCTAGGGAGGTGTTCCGTGCATGTCCCACTGGTAGGAGGCCCCGGGGAAGACCCAGGACACGCTGGAGAGACTATGTCTCTCGGCTGGCCTGGGAACGACTCGGGGTCCCCCCAGAGGAGCTGGAGGAAGTGGACGGGAAGTCTGGGGGTCTTTGTTTAGATTGCTGCCCCCGCGACCTGGTCCCGGATAAGCGGAAGAAGATGGATGAATGGACTAAATATTTAGCAAGTGAATGTAAAATTTATAAATACATGAATTAAAAGGTAAAAAACACATTTGAAAAACGAAACTTGTTTTTTTTCTCATAAAACAGGCTAAAAAACATTAAATATTGCTGTTAGAATTTTACTACACTGATTTACAAACGGCGCCCCAAATCTTTTCGTGTGCGCGTGTGTGTGCGCGCGCACGCTGAGTCACACGCCCCCAGTTCTCTGTTTGCTCTTTGTGTTACTTTGGTTCAAATAGTTAGCCAATATTCCACCTCTTCCAGACCAAACGGACACAAACATCGATGCTTCATTTTACCATCAGCAGACAGTAATTATCGTGGTCGTAACTCTATAAATGAAAACTTCTTTGCAGTGCACGTGTCAGTTGGAGTCTTACTGGGGAATTGTTAGACGTATTCTGACGTCATGAACGCATCACAAACTAGAGGGAGTCCTAATGCATTCCTGACGTTCATACTGCTCCACGGACTTGGACAAAAACAGTCAGTCAGTGAAAAACAAGCGACGCTGCTTCGGTTCTGATTTTTACGAGCATCGCGTGAAGCGGCTTTCGCAACTTCACTGGAAGGGTTAAATGAGGCGTTCAGGAACGCCCTCGTTTCCCTTCGCGAGCCAATGGGCTAAGGCGTGGGAACAGGCGGGTTCAGGCCACGCCCCGCTGCGAACTTGGACCAGGTTTCCTCGTCCGCGTTGAGCTCGTGTCCGACACGATGTCCATCCGCGTGCTGGAGCTCCTGTTCTTCCTGTACTTCGCCTCTCACATCCCGATCACCCTGCTAATTGACCTGCAGGCCCTGCTGCCCGCGCACCTGTACCCCCAGCAGGTAGGTGGGCGTGGCGAAGCTGCAGGAGGCCGGTTCATGACCTGCTGACAGCAGGACTGTCTGTGCTCCTGCAGCTGAAGGACCTGCTCAGATGGTACGCGGAGCAGTTCCGGGACCCCATGATGCTGGACCCTCCTGCTTGGTTCCGGTCTTTCGTCTTCTGTGAGGCTCTGGTTCAAATGCCGTTTTTCCCTGTGGCAGCGTACGCGTTCCTGAAAGGTGAGTGTCTGTGAGCCGTTCCGCAGTGACAGAGGCTGGAGTCTCTGTGTGACCTTCAGCCTCTGGGTAATGGTTGGTGAGTTCAGCTCCGTCTCAGCCCAGAGCTCTGCAGGGATGCCGTTTGGCTCTGAAGGCTTGATAAGCCACAAACTCATCTTTGGAACAGACTCCATGTTGTCTTCTTCCAGGGGGGTGTAAGTGGATCCGGACCCCTGCCATAGTGTACTCCACGCATGTTGCCACCACGCTGCTCCCCATCCTGTCCCACATCCTCTTCCATCAGTTCCCTCAGAAACCCCACCCTGGTCCTCAAAGCCAGCGGGAGCGCTGGCTGCTGGTGTCCATCTACGCTCCGTACCTGCTGGTGCCGGTGCTGCTGCTCCTCACCATGATGCTGTCCTCCACCTACAGCCCCACCTCCAGGCCCGCTGGCGCCTTGGCCAAAGCCAAGAAGAAGAGATGAATCCACAGATGACAGATTTACGTGGGCTTTTGTTGTTTGTTTTTGGAAGTCAGGAATTGAAGTGTTGAAGAATTTCCATTCAGTTTTTGTGATGTAGAGATGAAAAAGTCACATGTAAGATACAAAGCTGTTTTATCTGAGGATTCTGGTTCTGTAAAAAATGTCTCTAGATAAAGAAAACTGTTATAGTTTGGAATTTTCAGTCTAAATAAAAGAACACTTCTCTTGGTTGAGACGTCTAATAATATGTGAACTTCAAGCTTCCAGACATTAAAACAAGCTGCCGGTGAACAGGAAACAAAGAATCATTCCAGAGAGTAATGAAGCTAAAATCAAACTAGAAGGAATAAGAGTTAAGAAGAGAAAACAAACGGAATATGAAACAGTCAAAACAGTGTCAGTGTAAAGGTTTGGGTCCAGAAGTATCTGATTGAAAGTGTTCCTTCACAGAACAGCAGCCTGCAGACACGCTTACAGTCTGGAGTCATCAGTTTACTGGATAATCATGCTGCAGTTTGAGCCCGTCAAACAGGGATGTGTTAGAAGGAAAAATGCAGGAAATAATCTAGCTTTTACCAACGTAACAACTTTAGTTACAGAGCACTGAAATAGTCTGTAAAGTTCAATAAAATAGAATAATTAAAGATGCAGTTGAATAGAAAAGTGAATGAAACTTGAATCAATCAAAGCAAGCTTTCTCAGAATGATGTTCTGCTTCAGGAGGTGATGGTGTTAGTGATGTTTCCATCCACTAAGCAGGCAGTCGACACACTGGAGTTCAGAAACAGAGGTCAGTTCATCTGGACAAAACCTGAATCTCATCTCTACTGAACATTTAGGATGGAATTCAATCAAAATGGTCCAAGACGAGCTTTCACTCAGCAGAGCTGATCTGTCAGGATGTACGCCTGCGGGATGAATTGGAGCGCTCAGAAATCATCTCTCCAGGAGCTACAACACAGTTGGTGGTATTTCAGTCTTTTTATTTGTTTTTTTTTTTGCTTCACCCAAGTGTAACTTACAGCTTCTTTTGACAAAGTTGTTGGTGTCCTGCTATTATTTTAAAAAGAACACAATAGTTGTTGACTTCTGCATCTTCACCAGCAACAAACGCCAAAGAAAAAGGTGGTGATGGAGAAAAGCATCCTCTTTTGTCTCCAGGCAGATTCTTTAGGAACAAGACGTTTAACAGCTTTCTGCAGCGAACAGCTCAGAATGAATACAAGTTTCTCTCATTCAACTCAGACCTACATCAAATTAATCAAAAACATCAAAACCGCTATTTACTGGAGAGCTTCAATGAAACAATGGTCCTTTTAATCTGACTAAAGGAAATGTTTGCCGTCATTCATTCAGTGAAAGTCTAACATGGTTATGAAACTACTGTTTTACAGAATCCTTTTATGAACACAAACAGGCCTGAGAACCAACCAGCAGAGTTAGGAACAGCAGATGAATAACGAAACCACGCTCAGAAGAACCCGTGTTTTTGATTTTCAACCCTTTCATGCCTGGAATTAAGTCCAGTTATGGAAAAAAAATCTCCCAAGTTTTTACTTTCAAGATGTTAAATGAAAGTAATTTAGATACATATTTGCATCAATAAACATCAATGGGTTAAAAAAGGTCAGGGGTCAGACCCAGACCCCGTGTGTGTCACAGAGTTCTTGTGTGAATTTGAAATGATCAGCATGAATGCTGGTAATGTTTTCTGAAAACCTCTTGGGATCACAGGGAGCAGCTCTGATATGTTCTTTAGAAAGTCTGTGAAGTTTTGAGTCAGATCTGTGGTGTGTCTTTCAACGGAACATCATCACATGAAGTGTCCTCAAAGTTTGCAGTGACACACATCTTTAGTGCCAGCAGCACGCTGAAGTTCCAGGTTCAACCAGGACCATCACTGCTACAGGTTACAGGATTAAAATGACTCATCACATGCAGCCAGTGTTAGGGGTTGTGAGGGATCGAGCGGCCAAAGAGGACAACAGAAGAGTTATCAAAAGGAAAGTTTTCATTTTTCTCCAAAAAATATGTTATTTACAAATTGGGCCCATAAAAGAGGTCAAAAGAACAGAATTAACTGAGGTAACAAACTGAACTTTAACTCAACCAACTGAACAGACCAAATAACAGAAACAAACTGACCAAAGACACAACAGGGGAACAGTGGGTGATCAGACCACTAGACAAACATGAGGGGGGGAACTAACAACATTTAACAAAAGACTACAGACAAAACTAAACACAAAACTTGGTTTTCTTTGGCTTCATTTCCCCGTTTGGCCAGGTCCACAGCACAGCTCCAGGAGCAGAACCTCAACCACACCTGCAGCGGCCAGCATACCTCAGCACTGGCAACTCAAAAACAGGTGAAATTAAACAAACTACAATAAAATACTTGTTACAAATAAGCACAAAATAAACATATAAAGAAATGTGTGTTGATTTATGAATTAAACTGCAAATGTAAAATATGTTGTGCAGAGAGGTTACCACCATTTTGTTGTGGGTGTGGCAGGGTATGCTGCATCACTGGGGTAATGGATTACAAATGAACGAATTACTGTAATTTAACTACTTTTATCAGTAACAGAGTAACGTAACGAATTACAGTTCAAATTTCGGTAATGAATTACAGTTACTGGACTAGAAACCCGTTATTTTGTTACTTAGGTTTTGTAGGCTCTGATATTTTCTCTCGATTAGATGAAAGAAAATGAGTATTAATTTAAAACAAACCGGAGTAATTGGTGGGACATCAATCCAAGTAGACACATGCACTGATTGCTGCAGTCAAGGTGCTTTCTAAACTGGACCAAAGATGAGACTAAAAGAGATGCTGTCCTGAAAGGAGTCCTGTCATCTCCACAGAGCAGCAGGTGATCAGCAGAGCAGAGATTCGCCTCGTGAACTGATAGGTCTGCATACTGATATGTCACGGGGCTGCCGGAGCCTAACCCGGCTACTCATGGGCAAAGGCAGGGGACACTCCTGTACTGGTCGCCAATCTGTTGCAGAGACTCTGAGACAATTATTTCCATATTAACTCATCTTTTCTTTCTTTCTTTTTCTCTCTAAGCTGCACACCACTGGTCAATATGAGTTTGTGCTCAATGCGCTCTGCGGGGGTGGGGGGGTAAATAGTTTGGTAGACCTGCAGCCGTGCAGAACTGTGCACAAAAGACAGATGTAGAGAGAGAGAGAGAGAGACTGATGCATTTGGTGTAACTCATTATCATGAAATAAATAAAGTTGTTCAGAATGAACATGGAGACATTTAATAATTCTTTCTAAAAACTGGCTTGATTGCAGAGGGCGGAGCCTGTCCCAGGTGAAACAGAGAAACAAACAACAAGATGCACTCGGTCTAGAATCACTCACATGCTTGTTCATGTCAGAGGTGCCCTGTTAGCCTGCTGTGGACAGCAGGTGGGTTAGGTCTTGTCTCAGCTCTTACATTAGTGCAAACAAACATTGAATTTATTTGTTTTCAGTCAAAGCTTTTATCCCAATGATTTGTTGGGAAATCAGTAACATGGATGTTTTGACCTTCCATCTAATGGCAACATTAAAATAGTTACTATAGCAATATTACATCTACAAAAACATTTTTGCAACACATGCCAAACATGTTCAGGGTCAGCAAATACAACAAGGAAACACTTAAAGAGTAGAGTTGTTAGGCATAACAACAACAACAACAACAACAATAATAACAATAATGATAAAAGAAAGTCAGTTCTCTAGATAAAAACCTGTCTGATTGGAGTCAGGTTTGGTTGGGTCGCTTTTCAAGGCGCAGAAGTTATGCAGGTTTGCAGCCACCAGGGGGCGTAAATGCGTGGAGAATGACCCTACAGCCAAAACAAAGAGTTCTCTGAAAATGTTACGTTGTTTAAGAAGAGATTCCCTTTAATAGATAATGATTTTGTAAACAAGAGACTTTCATATGTCTTATTATATTTTATCAGAGTGACGGACTCTGTATGTTTGTTTGTTTTTTTACTTGTTTGTTTGACCGCTTTAACTCAAAGACTGTTTTTGTAGTTAGAAATCACAAAAAATGAATAAAACAATAACATAGCGTCTGCATACTCTGAGATTTCAACGTAATCATACCCAGAAGGTCCTCTGTAAACAAAAACCAAGCGAAAAAAACGGAGAAAAGAAACAGTTTCGACCTCTGACGGACTAACTCATGCAGCGGAAGGGTACACCTTCTCTCGCACCGCGGATGAGCTGCTGTATAAAACCGGGACATGGCGCTAGTTTCTAGCATTGTTCAGGTCTGCGGCAGACGCTGCTCGGAGCGCTCTGTCGTCACTGCACAGCAGCTTGAATTCAGACATTGGTGAAACGTCCGTCTCCGACGGCGCAGGCGCCTCTACCTGAAAACAAAAGCTTAAGCGCGGAGGATAAACCGGCCCCTGTTCCCGCGGACGGACTGTGTGAATTGTGGTTTTTAAAGGAGGACCGGGACTCGAGGACCTCCACGACGGGCGGACACCGGAGGAAGGCGTGTTGTCAGCGGGGACACTGCATCCCTGTCATGTCTCCAGCTAGCCGCTAATGTTGGCTAGCTTCGTGCGTGTTCCAGAGGAGCGCCGGCGTGTTTCTGATCGCTAAAGACCAACAATGACCGCAGCAGAGACGCCGGCTGCAGCTCCGGGGGGGTCATGTCTCAGTCAGCTCCGCTGCAGGGTCCGCGGGTCTCCATCCATCCTGCCGGCGGTCATGTAGACAGCCCGTCCGGACCGCTGGATGACCGGACACCCAGAGGGGGAACGCTTGTTTTCAGGCAAATGCTGAGCGATCTTCGTGGAGTTGCAGACGTCCCGACTTACTTGAAGGGTCCGTGAATGCGTCATGCCCTGGCTGCATGTCTTATTTAAACTGTGAAGGCTCGATGGAAGCAGCCATGGAGTAACCCCGCGGCCGCAGAGCAGCATCAACCCAGAGGACATTTTCGCTCCGTGGACCCGGTGGTGACCGGCCGGCCGCTTCACCATGGAGGCGGTGGGGGACTTCGAGTACAGCAGGAAGGACCTGGTCGGGCACGGGGCGTTCGCGGTTGTGTTCAAGGGGAGACACAGAAAGGTAAACGGGCGGCCCTGTAGACCGAGGCCGCCTTCATCTGAGCGTGCGGGTCAGTCCCGCAGGACGCAGCTGCCGCAGCGTGCGGGCTGTGTGGATGACACGCGGGGTGTGGACCGATGAGACAGGTGACTGCCGAGCACGCGCATCCTCCGCGTTCTTTCATGAAGCGGATGAGTCAGGAACAGCAGGTCGTTTACGTAACGGCGCTCATCCACACCGACGGGCGCCTGCTGTCACGGGGAGGGATGCGGGGCCTGTGGGCACGGCGGAGGTGACGTCATGTCGCCGGTAACACGTCACCGTCATGAACGGGGAGAGTTGGGTCGGCCTGCAGCGCGGCTCCTGCAGAGGCTGATGGGAGCTGCACGCGCACAGTCTGACACGGGACGCTGCGCGTGTTCGTGGCGCGCACAGCGCGCGCTCTCCTCCGTGAGGTCAGAGCCGCGGACAGCAAGGGAGTAGCCTATTTATGGAGGAGAGTTGCCCCGGGTGAACGGCTCTGTTTGGCCCACCCGGGTACCCGTAGACCCCTCTGGTGTGCTTTGACATGTTGCTGTGTTTGGAGCCGCTGTCATGTTAACATCCACTCCTACAAAAACAAAGTTTTGGATGAATTCCTTACAGCGGTCATACCATGATTTTCTGAAGCCTTTCAGAGTAAACTACATCCGGCCTCAGCATGCCTGCGCGTTTCTGCGCATGCAAACAAACATCTGAACTTTTTGAAAAGATGGATGTGCATTTTGGGAGTATAAAATGAAAGCGTTTCACAGATCAACGCTAGCTTAGCAGAGAAGTGTGTGCGTTAGCCTGGGGGCGGAGCTGGCAGCGCAGACGCTTCCTGAAAGGGGCGGTCCTCAATCTATGACGTCAGCTCGTGAGAAGCCGCTGGTTTTCATGGAGAAGTTTTTAGAGGATTACTCAGAAATACTGGTTTGAGGTTGTTTACAGTGTGGAATGAACAGGATAATACACTGTAAAACTTAAAAATATGTTTTTTCAGGGTATGGACCCTTTAACATGCTCAGGTGGAAGGAAAGGACTCATTACAACTGGGAAAACTGACTTTAAAAACCCTGTTGAAAAGATCAACCGCTTTGAGAAAACGGACAATAGAATAATGGAGCTTTTCTACACCACTCCATTTAAGACGATCAAATGATGAAAAAGGGAATGTCTGCTTCTGTTAGACATTCACAAATGGACGCTGTGCCTCAAAGATCTGGATGCAGCGTAATTATCCTGCGTTTCATTTCTTAGATGAAATCCCAGAATAGGTTTGTGTTTCAGCTGAGATTGTTGTGATCATGAAGCTGATCAGTTTTGATGACACATTCTCAAATGTTACCATTTATTTAGATCAGGTGTCTCCAACCCTGGTCCTCGAGGGCTGCCGTCCTGCTTGTTTTACAGCTAACCCTGCTCCAGTAGATGCTGGATTGAATCAGCAGTTTCTGATTGAACACACCTGATCCAGGTGAGCAGCAATTGCCGCAAAACAAGCAGGACGGTAGCCCCTTGAGGAACAGGGTTGGAGACCCCTGATTTAGATGTATCAGTCCTTTGGTCTTCTGCTGTCCTTTGCTTCATCATGTTTTCGGGCCGGGGGATCGTGGCCCTGTATGCCCCATGGTTCCGTTGCTCTGGTCTCTACTGACTGGAGGGGTAGGGCTGGGGGCTGCAAGGCTCGGGCTTCTCGATCAGAATTGTAGCCGCCCAGACAACAGGAGGACACATCTGCCTGCGTCTTCAGGGTTCTCATTCTCTATCGATCTGCAGGGTTGTTTGTGATGCATGGGGAGGGTGTTTTTGTTTTTATTGAACTGTTGTTGTTTTTTTTTAATCTACTGCACTTTGAGGTCTTTTTTTTTATAGGAAAAGGGCTTTATAAATGAAAGTTGAATTTGAATCATGGAGGTGCTCATGCTGTGACTCATGAGATTCATGTCTCATTCTGGAAAACCAAAGCTCGCTCATGCTGTCGCAGGATAAACGGGCCAACATCACACGTCCTAATTCCTGGTTCACTGGAAACCCTTTGAATTTGATGGTGTTGGACACACAGCCCTCCACTCCCCCCAGTGATGCATTATGGGCCATCAATGCGTCTCCTTCCTCTGCTTGAGTTGGCAGCTTAGTCGTGCTTGCCTGTGCAGAGGTGGATGTAACTCACTCATACGAGTATTTCAATGGAACATATCAGACTGGAGTCTGAGGAATGTCTCTTCTTAACCTACATTCATTTGGGAAGCATGCGCTTTTATTTATCAGGGGTGTAACAAGTAATCTGAAATTGATGAATCCATTTCTATTCTTACCATCCAACCAGATCGATCAGCCTGAGGAAAGTTATTAATCGAATCGACTTATACCACGAAAAAGTGCTTCAAAATGAGATAAATTGATTGGAAAATCTCATTTTATATATTTTATTTTACTATAATGTAAAAACGACCAAGTTCATCCCAGCAGAAAACACACATGTGATGCAGCAGAAACTGATCAACCATCATTCCAGTCCAATGTGTGGAAACACTTTGAATTTACAAAGTCATGTGATCATACAGTGTTCTAGAATGTTCTAATAATGTTCCTTTGATGTTCCGTATGAAAATGTCTTTGCGTCACTTCTGCGTTTCGAGGATTCTGAAACAGTAGCGCTCTCCTCTGGCTTTACTTCTGCATGATCAGTCGTGTATTTCTGGCTTCATCACACGCCTCCTGAGCCTCTTTGTTACACATGGGCTCTAGAAATGCTGTTTTTGTTGCTCCTGGAGTCCATCTGCACACATGAACTCAGTCCAGGGGAAATGTGTCCCTCTGGCCTCGCGTGGCTGTCAGTGTAAGTAGGTGAGCGCTTGGGCTCGCCATCAGCCTCGTCTTTCAGCGTGCCGCTCAGCTCTGAATGCTGGCTTAGCTCTTAGAAAGCTTGCTGACCTCATTCTAACATTTTCTTCCTTCGTCCATCTAACGGATCATGCAGCTCTGACTGGAGGGGCTCCACCCTCTGCATGTCACAAATATCCAAGCATAAAAAAATGACCAAAAAAGGCTCAAGTTTATGCTTATGTTCACAAAAACAACGCTGTTGTTCTAGTTAGCATTCCTGATGGTTATGTTGATGTCTCCGTGTGTGTCACTTTGATCAGCAGCACTGCAGTGGATGGAGAGTGGAAACACGGCTTCAGTGAAATGAGATGTTAGGAAATCGGAACCTCAGAACTACACAAATGTCTACTACTGATGTGTAAGTGATGGCATATGAAGTCATGATTGAACCTTTTTGTCTTTGTTCTTTGGAAGAAAACAGACTGGGAAGTGGCCGTTAAGAGCATTAATAAGAAGAACCTGACCAAATCCCAGATCCTTCTTGGAAAAGAAATCAAAATCCTTAAGGTGAGCGCTCAGATTTTCCTGCCAGCAGACATAGTTAGGTTTTTTGTTTTTAATCACATCACATGAAAAATCTTGAGCTTCTCAACATTTTCTTCTGTTTTTATGCAGGAGCTGCAGCATGAAAATATTGTGGGCCTTTATGATGTTCAGGTAAGTTTCCAAACCTTTCAGACAATAAAGATTCTGTGCTGCACACACTCCAACATGCTGGGTGTCACATGATACCGGCCTGATCATGAAGGTATTATATAACATGTGGGCCCTGATAACCTGAGGGAAGATCTACTTGAAGTGGATTTACAAACACTCCTGAGTGAGGAGTGAACTCACTGTTCAGATGCTGCTTTTGCTCGCCCCCTTTGTTTTTTAGGAATGTGATGGTTTTACTTTTTCAAGAACAAGTGTTCATTTGTTTCCTTTTCATGGACATGTTCAGAAGAAGCAGCTTAACTCTCCTCCTCTTGACCTCTGTCTTTGACGCAGATCTGCTGTGAGGATCAGGCTGCTTCTTGCTCTGTTTTGTATCAACACAGCCGCTTTATTCAGGTCCTTCTGCTGCACAAATGCTAGCAAGCTTTAGACTGGGATGTGTGGTCAGAGGTTGTTTTGATGTTGAGGTGCTGGACCTCAGCCCTCCTCTGAATGTTCTAGATCATCTCTTTATCATTGTAGCTTGTGTTTCTATCAGTGTTGTGTCACATGCAGCACAGTCAGACAGGCGTTCAACGCTCGAGTAACGCTTTATGTAATGACAGCTCGTGTGCTGTCAGGTGACCCTCAGTGCTGTGTGGAAATAGGTGAGTTGGTCAGAACACATCAACCTCAGAGCTGCACAGAGAGAAATGCAAACTGCACTTTTACCAATGATTTACAGGCTCAAACATGGGCTTCTGGCACAGGACACTCCAACTGCTTTACTATTTGCCAACGTTTGTTTTTGCTTGGCCTGTTACCATAACACTTTGAGAAGACCATTGTCTTTTAGCTGCTCCTGTTGGGGGGTCTCCACAGCAAATCCTTTCCTCAATCTCATCTACGTTCTCCTTGTTCACATCAACCACCCTCATGTTGTCCATCACAGCATCCATAAACCTCTTCTGTGGTCTTCCTCTCTTTTCCTGGCAGCTCCAACCTCAGCATCCTTTCACCAGCATCATCACTGACTCTCCTCAGAATGGCCAAATAACTCCATCTGCTTTTTATCTCCAAAGCATCTGCCACGATCTGTCCCTCTGATGGATTCTTTCCTGATCCGTCCCGGTCACTCCCAAAGAACCTCAACATCTTCCTCTCTGCTCCCTCCAGCTCTGGCTCCTGTCTCTGCATCAGTCTCTAAACCAACATCATAGCTGCTCTCACCACAGTCTGCTACACCTTTCCTGACCACACCTGAAACCTTCCTCCACCTGTTCTAACCTGCTTGCACCTCTTTCCCACATTCTTTTTGTCTGGACTGTTGACCCACGTCCCTAAAGTCCTTCACCTTCTTCCCCTTTGCTCTCAATAATCTCACCATTCCATTTGAGTTCCTGTCATCTACACCCAGAGACTGTCTTACTACAGCTGGACAGAAGATAAGGATTTTTGGAACCCTTGTTGTTGCTGGAGCTACAGGATTCTACAATGGTTATTTTGATATGTTCCTTTAATGTTTATGATGGGAGCTGTCCTTTTTGAACAATAGTTTGACATAAACAGTTTCTTTTCTTTCCTGGGTGGACGTTTGCTGGCTGGTTGGTAGCATGAACAGCTCTCTGCTGCAATCTTCATCCAGACCAGGATGTTTACTTTTGAGAGGAGACGCATGCCTGTTTTTAGCCTTTTGGAAAGTCAATCCCTGAGAGAAGAAACATCTCACTGGTGTAGACTGACTTAAAAGACTAAAACTGTTTTAGACTGAATTATTAGTAAGTTCAAGTTGACTTCAAATCTGCCAACAGAACAGGCCCTTTACATTTAAAAGATGTTGTTCTTTCTCACTTGCTTTCATTTCCTAGAATTGTTGTTCCTACGTTTAGTGTGATAAATTCATTTCTTAAGTTTTCAGCTTATGTGCATCAGTTGTTCAGACGAGCAGGGTTACTGTTGCTAGACAACAGCTATATGTCTCTAGTCTCCATCTTCCTCCAGTCTTGGTCTTCTCCCAGAACATTCCAGCAGCTGTAAGGGTGGTGTTTAGGGTCAAATATCCAGAGCTGCCTCCCACCAATCCCTGCATTTCAGTGTACTTGCTGACAGACCAACAGGGAGTGAGGCAGACTAATGTGAGGGATGATGAAGTCTTTCCCACATGGTAATGGTGACTTCCATCCTGTGTTTGCATAACTCTGTTTTCTGGTCCCCTGCCGATCACCCCATCTGCTCTCCACGAGTGTTGCTGATCTAAAGGCTTCGGCTCTACTGGAACAGCAGCTGTAATGTTCTCACAGAGCTGAACCTCTCTTCAGGAGTCAGATAGCTCCTAACATCCAATCTGCTTCTGTTTCATGGGTGACAACTGAGTTTTTGTGAGCTTTCCAAAAGGCTCATTGTTTGGTCAGACTCTTACAAAACATAACTTGCAAATTTGAAGTTACAAGGTTTTATACCTTTGTAAGGTGGGTTCATCTCAGCCTTTTCAGTGGTTACTGTTATCACGCTAATACAGATCTTGATAGGAAGCCGTTTACTTTTCTTTGAAAAAGAAATCGATGAGCTTGCCTGCTGCGTAACCGGCCTGTGCATTACACTACTTAGAGATAAAAGGCTCCATGCTCACATTGCAATGCAGAAATGCAATCAGGATGAAAGGAGTTCTGTAAAATGAAAGCAGTGGTTGGTAGTAATCATGGTCAAGGATGGCTTCCAGCACAAATGATGTCTGATTTCCCTACATGCTGTTCATATTGATTACAGCTGGACTGAACAGCAGAGTTTGTACATTTCTTTTTAAATGTTGACTTTGGCTGCTGTTTTCCGTTATAGAGAATGCAGAATGAAAGAAAAAGAGAATGAAAGCATGGGACTCAGAAGAAAGGTGCATTCTTTAGAAACATTGTCGCGTCTGAAAGTCTTGAGCTGTCTGTAAAACAATATAGCGACAGCCACATGAACCAAATCTTCATCTGTGGGGTCTTGAATTTTCGATTTTTACATTTGAAAACAGCGTACAGGTCAGCCATGAATACAGGAAACGTTGATTAAAGGACATCTTCATTTACCAGAACAAGTCAGCACAGCAAATGTTTAATCCCTAAAAACAAACTTTTTAGATGCAAGAAAGTTTTTTTATGCAAGTACATCTCCAACAGTGCTGTGGTGTGTCATCACCTTTAGGCGGAACCAGTTTAGCTGTTCTCCCAGTCATGCCAGCTTCATAGAAACCAGATAAACCTGACAGGAATGGATAGCATCTGATCCCTCAGAGACGCTGCACATGACCAGTAGTCCTTCAGTGGGACCAAGGCTTCAGGTCTGGATTCTTTAAAGGCACACAGTCAGTTAACTGTCCTTTAATGCTCAGAGTGCTGTGACAGCTGTTGAATAACAGTGAAGTCTGGCACCACTCACTATTCTCTCCTTTGTTGCGCTGTTATTTTTAGACAAAGTTTCTACTTGGCGATATATCTGTCCTGCATCCGTAGCTCCCTTCTTCCAGGTTTATCATGGGATGTGGTTTTCTGTGAAATCCCATTCTCTGAAACTGTCATCTAAGCTGACTGGAGCAGCTGGCTTATCCTGGTTTGCTTCATTGTCTGCATAGAAACAGGCTCAGCTGTCGCTGTGCACCACTCTTTGGGCCTTTCACATGACGTAGGAAAGATCAGGTTGTTGTTGTGAATCAACAAACTCTTTCAAACTGTACGTCATGTTTTGTTAGTGACAGATTGTTCCTAACAAAGCTCACTGTTGACCTTTGTACCAGATGAAGTGGCTGGAAGTTCAGTGCAGAATTGATTAGACGTAACCAGCTGGAGACGCTCACCACAAGAACATCATAATTGAAAAGTTTATAGCACTTTTCAAAAGTACAGAGCAATAAAGCTGCTTTACTGGAGGGCAGTTGTTTGTACACAGGTGCTCTTTGAATAAAAGATTTATGGCGTGATGACGGAGAAACTCCAAACAGCTGATGAGTCTGAGTGCGGGTCTGCAAAGCTGGCCTCCTCTTGCTTCTAAAGCCCGTCTGTAAAAACTCTGCTCTGCTGTTTTTGAGTCAATCCCAGCTACTTAAAAATATTGATTTTTGAAGGTCAAAATGTTTTTTTGGGGGGGGGGAATAAAAGAATAGCAACTTTCCTTTTTGCCCAGTGTGTAGTTTCACTTCTGCTCTAATTGTAAATGTTGCATTTAGTTTGACCCCCATTTCCCTCAAAAACATTGTTAGTGGTGTGGAGAGCAATGCCAGCTTTTACAGAACTTCTGTTTAAACTGTTCTTTAATAAAGCAGATAACCTCAACAGATATGGGACGTATCACTGCCAAAAACTGCATTTCATTTCTATTCAGGGGTTGTAAAAATGAGTTTTATTTCAATTGTTTTTTTTTTTTGTTTTTTTTTTTGTTTTTTTTTGTTTTTTTTTATGAAAGTTTGATAATAAAAACCTGTTTTTACCCAAAGTAGGGCAGATAAGCATTTGTTAGTTTGTTCATCTTACAAAGATCAGAGGTCTGTAATGTTCACTATAAGAACACAGAAACAGAATGTGTAAAATCATTCAGGAAATCAACCTTTATCCATAGAATTGTGCAAAAAACATGTATTTAGAAGAAACGACTTTAAAAGAAAATTCATTCCTGGTTGTAATAAATCCATTTTGAATTCTAGTAAAGAGTGAATCTAATTTTGATGATCTTTTTTCTGTGCATGCAGTGGTATTCCTGTGTTAGAGACGGCTCCTCCCAGCATCATTATCAGAGCTGTTCTCTCAGCTGAGTGCTGACGTCTTTCCCTGATGCTCTCACTTTGTTTCTGTTAACAGTGCCTCTCTACCAGCATGGCTGTGTTGGTCCCAACTCTGAGCAGACAATCATGGCTATCTGGCTGTGTGTTTACAGTGTGTCCGTCCGCCTTCCAAATGAAGATGTGCAATAATACTTCAGCATGTGTCCATGTTCACACGCAGAGCCAGATAAGCTACTTAGAAAATGTTATCAAATGAGCACGAGTAGCTCCAGTTAAATTTAGCTTCATGTCACAATGGCATTTGAACACACATGCAGCTCAAAACCTCGTTAGTTTGCTTCATTTAAACATATATCAAATGTTTAAGACGTCAGCATAAACAAAGAAAACCAGTCAATAAGCAGCATCCGTCATTCTGCTAAAATGAGGTGTTTGCTTAACAACCTCTCCCTGACTGGATCGCAGAACGACCTTTTCCGGTAAGAAATCAATAGAACTGAACAGTCATGGCAGGAATTTCTGAAACATGACTGTATCATGACTGAACATGCAGATCTGGCTGTGCAGTCCAGGGCTGTCCTCATACCTGTGACCCTGTTCACCCGTCAGCCCGAGTTAAACTGAACGGCTCTGTGAGATTCCTGCTCCAAACACTGACCTGGAACTAATCAAATGGAAAAGGCCAGTAAAAGCAGCCGCATTCAACAGGGATGTTTGCGATGAGCCTTTATGGTCATGTTACTCCATAACATCAGTGAGTCTTAATGCTGACTGTTGTAGAAATATTCAGAAAAATAAATGTGCAATCAGGCTCATGTCAGTGAGAATAAGGAAGCTCATAGAAATGGTGGGTTTTAGAATCACATTTTAGTGTCCATCTAACCTACACCTTAAAAATGTTTTCTACTCTTTGAGCTGCTGCTCCAGATCATGGACTTTTCTAACGGAACTGCCACTAATTCTGTTTTTGTTTTATGTCTGTAGTTAAAGACTGATGACTTGAATGATCCATCACTCAATCAGATACTTGGTCCATCTCCACCGGGGCTTATAATGCTCTTTTGGGAGCAGGGAGGCAAAAGTCCTTAAAGAAAATGGTGATTTGTCTTATATGTGAGGGCATCAGTTTTATCAGGACATGCCGTCAGGTGAGGAGGAATTGGGTAAATCTCAGCAGCTAGCTAGTGTCCACCAGTGCACAGAAATGGCTAAAAGCAAATTAAGTAACAATTGGCTTGAAAATCATTAATATCTTTGTATCTGAACTGCTCTGTAGAAATCCTTAGAAAACACATTGTTTTGTTTGTCAAAATGCGATTTTGCTCTGGATGTGTTATTAGCAACAGATTTGAAGCACAGCATTGGTAACTGGTTTGAATTCGTTTTATAGGTTGGACTGTAACAGTAGGTGGATTTTTATTTTGTGGTTTTACTTTTGCGTCATTTCCTTTGTGTTTGTTGGCTGAATCAAATTCACATTTCCAGTCTTGAATGTAACTTTTCTGAATCAGTACACACTGTTGAATGTTTGGGGAACAAGCCCCATCATTGTGGAGTGTTGTCATTATGTGAGTGTTTGAAAATACCAAGAAACTCCTGCAGGCTGTTGCTCTGTTTCACTTTAATGCTGAGTTCCTGCAGAGACTGACAGTAGGAAGTCAAACTAAAACGCAGCAGTTTCAGCAGTAGGTCAGTAAGGAGATTCAGGCAGAATGTGTTAAAACCTCTTTCACATTTTTGCTGCTGTTACTAAACATTGTGCACTTTTGTGTTTTAGACATGAACAGTTTTGAATATATTTGATTATGTTGGGCCTGCAGGCCTGTTGATTCTTTTTTTTTTCCTGTCAGTGTTCAGAGATGCTGAACGTGGAGGTGACCACGTCCGTGTGAAGCCACCGCACTCTTTCTTCTGGCTGTATCACGTCCATCCTTTAAGTCTGACAGCAGCTTCGGCTTCTGTTTGCTTCCTGCTCTTCCTCTTTAGACGCCTCAGCTGCTCACTGATGCAACCTTTGTTCAGCATTGTTTTAGCAAACATGACACAGTGACTGATTTACAGTCAAAAACCTTCAACTGAACAGCATCCCAGCTGGCATTGACAATGCAACCCAAATGTATCACTAGTATTTCTATAGTAATTTCTTCTGTCTGTTGTAAAGCTTACAGTCCCATCAGTAACTCCAGTCTGAAAAGGGGGGTTCTGGCCTTGTATGGATTCGGGGGGTTACTGAGGCCAGACTAATGTGATGAAGGGAACTCTGGGAAAGCGCAACAGAGCATGCTCTGTGGGCTTCTTGGAAGTTCAGGCATTTTTCCTGGAAACACGAGTGTCTGCATTCCTTCACACAGCTCTGCTTTCTATGCATTAAACTGGGAGGGGCTTTCAAAGGAAAGCTCTGTTGCTGTTCACTGGGAACACTAACACCCTCCCAGTCACATGGCCCACATTGAGCTCCCCCTGCAGCGCATGTGAGATCACCTCATAGGAGCGCTCATATGACCCTCAGTGCACATGTGTGTCCTGCATGACGAGTCACGTCTGCAGAACACGGCTTGTTGCACGTTGAGTCATTAAACCCTGGAACCCACACTGACCTGCTGCAAACAAACATTCCTCTGGAACTCTCCTTTTTTAAACCTGTATACCATGTAAAAATGAGCCACATTTTGTCACAGGACACGTATGTGTGGGCCCCAGATTTGACCAGTGATGCTGCGGTAATCACCAACCCGGTGCAGGTACCAAATATTTACCTGTTAGGTCAACAAAGGAGAACACTTCTCTTGTCTTGAGATTTGAGCTCTGTGGAAACGGTGACTTCTAACCATTGTTCACACTTCTGCATGGTAAATATTTACCAACTCCTGCTGAGAAGGTAACCTGTGACGGCTGCGGTAACCTGGCTGCTCCCCTGGCCGTGCAGGGTTAGCCTCACACACTCTGTCCTGGTTTCATTTGCATACATGTTTGTATTTCCTGCTTGTCTGCTGTCATTTTAACGACAAACTGGCTCTCAATAAACTATAATCTGCAGTGTCAACAGCACACACACATGAGCATGTTGACACACCGGATTGGCTCCGCTTTGCCGTCTCCCATCCCCCATGTTACGTAACCTCTGACTCCTGGAGCTGGAGTGTGACGCAGCGAGTGAGCAGCCAACCAGACGCAGTGTTGCCTGTGAATCACACGGACTCTTGGCAGTGCAGAGGATTCCTGTGTTTTGTGTGTTTTTAATGGATTTGTTCCTGTGTTTTTCTAAAAGTGGCTGGATAATAAACTGCTTTCATCTCCTGTAGATTGAGTTGGTTGCATAACCGTTCGTTATGATAGTGGAGAAGCTTTTTATATCGCTGGTGTTTTGGAATATTTTGTGCTGGAAGGGCTGGCTTTGGCTCTCTGCCCTCAGTGGCCAAAGATCGCAGGTTTCATCTGGGCTCATAGGGGCGGCTGTGGTGCAGTGGAAAGGGCAGTCACATTTGACACATGGATGGGCAAGGCGGGAATCGAACCTGCAATCCTTCGATCACGGGTTTGATTCCTGCCTTGCCCGTCCATGTGTCAAAGTGTCCTTGGGCAAGACACTGAACCCCACATTGCCTCTGTTGGAAGGATGGCGCCAGTGTTCGGCAGCGGAGCTTCCATCAGTGTGTGAATGTGTGTGTGAATGGGTTTGTGACTGTAAAGCGCTTTGGGCCTTCAGTGAAGGTAGAAAAGCTATACAAGTAAACACCATTTACCATAAAACGTTGGTTTCCTCCATGTTCATGCATATGAATCTGGAAATGCGCCCTCTCCCTCACACACCTGTGAGGTGAATGCAGTCACCAAAGGAGACTGGACGTGAGAGAAAAAGCCTACAGCTACAGAATGACCTCAGGCCTGACATTGACCTGCATCCTCTTCTGACCGTGTTTTCCACACACTAGGACTGTTTATCATACTGAGGTCCTCAAAACAAGAACAAACTCCATGCACAGCAGAAAAAACCAGAGCTGTCAAACGATAAATTCAGTTCTGAATACTTTGGATTGTGTCCAGTGGCTCCTGGCTCAAAGAGCTGGCAGCTGCTTGGAGATGAAATGACTTCTTTTACTGATTTTGCCTCTCTTCTCTTCCAGGAAACTCCCAACTCTGTTTTCCTAGTCATGGAGGTAAGTTTAGAAACACACATGTTCAGATTGGATGTGTCGCAACCTCTCAAGTGTTGCTGCTTGTGTTGAAAATATATTTTCCATCTGGTTCTTCCATCTGTCAATCTACATTTGTTCCTGTTTTCTCTGAAACCATTTTCAGTTTTTGTACGCGATCTGTTTACATCCTATCTTTGGCGTCCCTCAGCTTTTCTTACTCAACTCTCAGCTGCCTGCAGGACAAAAACATTTGTGGACTTCACCTTCAGCTCCTTCCTGAGAGCTCTGCTCTGTCTTTAGTGTGAACGGAGGACTCTAAAGCCACATAAACAGAGAACACTCAGTCTGCTGAGGAGTTTTCCAGCTCACAGATTATAGTTTCAGAGGATAAAGACTTTTATATTTAGGGTGGAGATGATCGTGACTCAACTTAGGGCTAGTACTACTTTAAATGTGTTATGTTGGAGAAGCAAAGGGACTCTGTGATCATCATGGTAATTTTTTCAGACATAAACTGCAAAAAGATCCTGCAGGTTTTGCTATGATAATGGAATTGCCGAGGTTCCTTTATGTAATCAGACATTCACTGCTGTCAGCCATGTTTATTACATAAAGCTGTGCAGCAGCATCAGTGTTGTGATGATGCTGCACAGCTTGACACATCATTGTCAGAGCAAAAGGACATGTTTGGAGCAGTGATTAGACTGAGTTTTACATGTGGAACATTGAAGTTAAACTGTTGTTTGTGTTTGAGCATATGTGGAATATTACCCATCAGAAACACATATCGGCACATACAGAATGTGTCATCCCAGTCAGTGTTGGATCACATTTTTGAATTCTACTAGCAGCACTCACCGAGCAGAAGCTGTGAGACTGGTTGGATCACTCAGAATAGTTTGGATTAAGGATCAGATGATCTGACTGGGTAGAAAGAAAATCTCAAATTAGATTAGATCAATTTGGATATGTCATTTAGACTTAAATGAAACTTAAATTGTTGTGTATAATGATAATAAAAATGTTACAAGAGCATGTTAAAAACAGTAAAAACGGGACTTTCATTGGAGCAGGTCTTTAAGTTTAGCCTGGACATCCTCCTGCATGCAGCTGTTGTGTTCTCTGTGCTGTTCCTCTGGACAAGTGAGGGCACTCCAGCAGCTCTCGTATCACCATAGATAATCCAGCAGATTGATGGATGAGGCTGCAGTTCAGACCATCCGCCATGCTTACGCAGAGCCTCTGAGCTTTTGCAGTGTTTCATTTGAACTTTGTGTTGCTGATGGTGACTCTTTCTCACATGCAGTACTGCAACGGAGGTGATCTGGCTGACTATCTGCAAGGTAAGCTTCACACAAATGTGTTACACAAAGATTATTGTCCATACAAAGTCATAGAAGCAGCAAGTGAACATGTGAGGAATGTGTGGGGGTGATGTGCATGGATTATCTGTGTGAGGGCCGCTGTGAATAGTCAGCCTAATGATGTGGGAGACGCCAACAGTGAGCATTATTGTGTTTGTGAATCTCAGCTCTCAGCTGCAGCTGTGCACTCAGCCCACTTCTGGTTTCCAACTGAACGCTGTTTGTCAGTAAAGAGCTGTTAGAATCTGATGTTTTGATGCAGCCTCAGCTGTAGTCTGGATTTCACACCCAAAATACTTCATGGATATATTCAGTATCTTTATGTTTTCACATTTACAATCATAACCAACTTTAGTTATAAAATTACTTTTCATATAGCTAGTGATATAAACTGAACAAACAGGAAGTTGTCATTCATAAAGTTGTGAATTCATGAAATAAAAAAACGTTTTTGTTTCTTTTTCTTTCCTTAAAAAATCAAGAATTTCTTTAAAAGGTAATTGATTTATGATGATGAATTGACATTTATTTTCTAAGTAAATATTGGTTCAACTTAAGTATTTTATTTTTTCAAGACTGTAGCTCTCTTTGTGTTGTTGGTCTCATCGTCATCTAAAGACAGAGTCAAAAGTCGTAAAAAACACATTTACAATTTCTTTTTTTCCCTTTAAAATATTTTACAAAGCTGTTTTTTTTCCCTTTGCAAATTCAGTTTTTAGTCTGAGTGTAATATTGTTTTTTGTAAGTCTTATTTGTCCCTGTATTCTAGAAAATATCCAGGCTTTCCTGGAATCTTATGAATCAGTTTAGATCATCATTCCTTCAGGATTTCTGAGGAAATGTCCATCTTTTCCTGCCTGGAAAACCATGTTTGTGAAGACATGTTGCATATGTTGGTGTCTCTGCCTTAAAGGACATTGATTTTTGTAAATGAATTATTCTGGGGGTCATCATGGGTCACATTGAGATTACATTTGTGTTGGGTTAGGGTTTGTTTCAGTGAAAGCTGCAGGTAGGAAGCATCCTGATAATATGAGAGGATTTCTGCACTTACACAAATTTACACAGCTTTAACAAAGATAAGCCGATTTCTTTCATGGCCTTTGGGGAATGCAGCCCTCATGCTTTAGTTTAGACTCTTTACCCCAGGATTACTGCATCATGTGCTAAGCTGTTAGCATTAATCAGCTGGTGTTGCTCTCCAGACCACAGGGACCAATCATGAAGCTCCTTTAGAAGAACTCCAACCATTTAGCTGTAATGATGCAGCAACATTAGGAGGAGAGACTTAGTTTCAATCAGCTGGTTTGCTTCAGAAATGTTTCCTCTCGCTCCCATGGATAAACAGTTGCTTTAGCATCAAGAAATGGTAACTTCTGAGACCCATTCTCACAAAGGGAACTCCCTTTTCTCTCAGCTAAAGGGACGTTGAGAGAAGACACCATGAGGGTTTTCCTGCAGCAGATTGCAGCCGCCATGCGCGTTCTCAACAGCAAAGGAATCATTCACCGTGACCTGAAACCTCAGAACATCCTGCTGTCATATGCTGCTCGCAAGAAGTCCAACGTCAGCAGCATCCGCATCAAAATAGGTGAAAAAAAACTAACGTTTGAAGCTGTTAATTCAAACTGTTCATTCTTCTGAACGTGATGGATAAAACTTGTCGTAAAGAGAAACCTTTTAGGCTTTTGGGCCTGGATTAAGCAAATATGACTCCCCTTTCAAACTACCAATTTTGTTGTTAAATGTGAATAGTTTTTGTTTTGTCTTTGAGCCATGTGTGTGTGTTTTTCCTGTGTTGCTTCATAACTGTTTGGTTTTATGCTTCTGTCTGCAGCTGACTTTGGCTTTGCTCGATACCTGCAGAGCAACATGATGGCTGCCACGCTGTGTGGGTCACCGATGTACATGGTCAGTCTTTGTACTGGCCTCATTGCTGCTCCGTTTGCATGTCCAACATTAACATGTGAACGCTGCTTTTCTCTCCGAGCTACTTTCTTTTAAGGTTATTTTTTCATCTCACAGGCTCCAGAGGTCATCATGTCCCAGAACTATGACGCCAAGGCCGACCTGTGGAGCATAGGAACTGTCATCTATCAGTGTCTGGTTGGCAAGCCTCCATTCCAGGTTAGTGCACTGCTCCCTGGTGGCTTTCTGCATGTGTGTGTGTTTCAGTACATGTCATTTCTTCATCTGTTTTCAGGCTAACAGCCCCCAAGATCTGAGGTTGTTCTATGAGAAAAACAAGAATCTGCAGCCCATGTAAGTGAGCTCCTCTGTCCAGGATTATCCGTCTGCCTGTCTCATTCTAAACTCTGATCCTCCATCAAACACTTCTTACAAATGGAGAGAATGCCAGGCGTCAAAGGAAATCATGAAGCTTTGACTTCTCTCTTGTGTGTTGAAGCATCTGTAGATGGGCATCGCTGTTTTCCTGGCTTTTCTGTGCTGCATGACTGCAGTCAGGTTCTCTAGCAGAGTCCTGCTCTGATCTCCATCACACCTTCGTCACTGGATGGGAAGTTTCAGAAATGTGTTTTTGGATTAAACTCTAGCTCTGATGTTGCTTTGTTAGTTCCTGTTTTTGAATCAAAAGGAATTCTCATAAAAACGATGGGATGTGTTTGCTAAAACCATAGTTACCATGGCGACCCTCTGACTTTTATTGACGTAACCAGCCCCACTAAACTCGATATGGTTTCAGGGACATGATAGAACGTAAAATGTTGTCATTCTTGCACATTAATATTCAGCCTGAGGCTGAACATTGCGGCAGCATCCTAGTTCCTGATTACATGGTTATCCACTTCCTCATCCTTGCAGGTGTTCTCTGCAGGATGTGTCTCACCTCATTTTTGAGGTTTGGTTTGAGTTTTGTGTCAACTTGGATCAAAGCATTGATGATGTTTTCGTTCCCCAGAATCCCGAGGGAGACGTCCCCACAGCTCACCGACCTCCTTCTTGGTCTGCTGCAGAGGAACCAGAAAGACAGAATGGACTTTGGTGAGTGTTTGCCGCAGCAGTCAGAGTGTCGGTCAGTGAGCTGTGCACTAATGTTGTGTCCGTCCCTCTGTGCAGACTCCTTCTTCAGCCACCCGTTCCTGGAGTCCTCCTCTACTATTAAAAAGTGTAAGCCTCAAAGCAACAGTCCTGAAAACGCCTGTTTACTGTCCGGTCTGAAGCCGTGTTGACACTAACTTTACCCCTCAGCATGTCCAGTGCCGGTCCCCAGTACCTCTGCTGCTGTGACAGACAGCTCCTGTGGCAGCTCCCCATGCATCCGCTACAGCTCTCCTCCTGTGAGTCTGATATCACCTCATGAACCCTCATTCATGAGGGATTACACTTACACTCAGCAGAGGTACTGAATTATGAATCATACCTACTGTGTGCTGTGTTTTAATGTTCCTGCTTGGTGCTTTCAGTACAATCTGGGCCTGAGCCACAGAACATTAGCAGACTTTTAAGAACTTGACTTTCATTCATAACTTTGTTTTTTGTCTTTGAATGCACAGTCTCTCCCAGACATGCAGACTCTAGCTGAAGACGGTCTTTCTTCGCCTCCACTTGGCCCTCCCAACTTCCTGCAGCTTTCCAAAGAGTCTGCAGGAAGCACCAGCAGCAAGAACTCCTCCTGCGACACAGATGATTTTGTGCTGGTGCCACACATCTCTGCTGACAGCTGTAAGAGCACGCCATAACCTCACAGTCGCGTCGGGAAGCAGACCGTTACTTTCTCAGAAGTCCTGCTGAAAAGGAAAAATGGTTTATTTTTAGAATAAATCACAAACCGAGTCAAAAAATGAGAAGATTCATTGTACAGTTTGTTCTGTAGAACTTTTTAAAACAGAAGCCCTGTGTATTTTGATCTATGGGACAGTAAACTGTACAGTCGATTCCTGGCTGGTTTGGGTCTTTTGCAGTAGCCTTCAGCTTGAAGTGTTTGTTCTGTTCTGGTGGGACATGATCTGTTGGTCAGTTCCTTTCTTCCTCTGTGTGGTGATTTACTGCATGCTTTTTTCATCAAAACTGTTTTGCAATTGTGACCTCCACAACAGAACAGTGTGAAAATGGAGGAGGAACATGAACTTCAGCTTTTCCCGCACACAAACCTGAGTGGAATGAACTGTTGGTTCAGATCAAAGGATGAAAGCTTGAAAGTGAACTTGTGTTGCTCCTGTGTGGGCACATGAATGTCATCACATTCCAGGGTATGACAACCTGATGAGATTGAGCAGTTTAAGAGCCAAAACCATGGCTGCAGAGGCGCATTTCAGAACCTGCAGCACACAGACTCACACGGCATGTCCCCCCGTACAGGCAACAGGCACAGAGACGGGCGTCAAGCGAGGCGGCTGTAGACGGCAGACATCAAGCCCGTTCCCTCTTAGCCAATAAGAAAACAAGCAGTTATACTTCACACTCATCCAAACATGAACCTCCTGCTCCCTGCCTCATGAGTCAGTGCAGGGACAGCGTGCTCTCTTGTAAAGACAAGCTGGAGATGATGTGATGGTTCTTGTCTTTTTGCTTCCTCCACAGATGACCCACCAGTGGGGCCAGGTCGCCGACCTTCCAATGAGTTCCTGATGTGTGGAGGGTAAGTTCAGATTCTTCTTCACTGTTAGAAAGTAATGTAAGATTAAAAGGCACAAGGCTGCGGTCAGAGGTTCCACCTGTGCCTTGGGTGGTTCTAAACTAAAGGAAGCAGCGTGTCTGCAAACATCGCTTTAAACTCAGACGGTTCCTCCTAGTCTGATTGGAGAAAACAAGCAAACATGACAAACGGATAGAGAGAAGCTGCATGTGTTACCACTGACTCACACAGTGATGATGTTTCTGAGCCGTCCAGATGTGCCAGACCATCAGAGGAACGGCCCTCTGTCAGCGTGAGGGCAGGAAGGGCATGTGTTACTGGCCTCGTCCAGATCTGGCTGATGAGCGGGTGTCAGCCGAGGCTGCTTACCTCACCGTGGCTCTGAGCTCAAGCAGCACTGCCACCCTCCACCCCCTGTGACAGAAATAGCTGCACACGTTTTCAGGAAATGGTTGTTATTGTTTTACATGAGCCGGACCCTCCTGTTATGACAGCAGCATAGACTGAGCTGCCATTCAGCGCCTCAGTTCCCAAAGCCAGGAGTTACATTCCACAACAACTCGCTAAGACTAAATCTGTTGGCCGATAAAAGAATGTGACTGGATGGGAAGAGGAAACGAATGCTAAAACAAAGGAGACGAAGGGAATGGCCGCAGCAAAGCAACAACTCTTTGTTTCTGCTGTCCTGCTGCTTCGCCGTCCTGACTCCTCCCTTTTCCTGTTTGCTGGTGCAGCTAGTCTGAAGCATGCATCTCCCACAATGCCTTTCTGCCCCCCCCCCCCCCCCTCCTTTGCTGGAGGCATGCAGACTTTCTCTGGAACCTTCTTGCATCTACATAAAGTAAACGGTTGGCTGGTGAAGCATTTGGGAGGGGGTTAGGCAGTAACGGGGACGTCTACCATCATGGGCTCCATCTCTGTACCTTTTGTCCTGATGGCGAGGAAAGACAGATGGTCTGAATGTTTGGAGGCTATCACTGGAGATGACAGGAAGTCAGGGAGTGAGGTTAAAAAGCTGCCCCCTCCCTCTGATAAAAACAGCAGACCTCGACACAAAGGAGAAAAATGCGAGCGTTTGGGGGGGGCTAGGAGGGCATTGTTTTGTTTTCAGAGGTCAACGTGCGCAGAGGGACTGCACGTGCTGGTGTTTACGTCTCATCAGAGCGTCTGCTGCAGTTCTTTGTCTGGACCTGTTCCTGCTGCACATGTCCTCCCCCAACAGACTCCTCCTCTTCCAACCGCTCTTAACCGCCGGCCCGCCCCTACTTCTCCTTTGGTCCTGCCATCTTTACCATCCCTCTCTCGATGTAGTGCTGCCTTTATGTTCAGAACATTTTGTCTCCTGGAATAACAGAAACATGGAAATGAGCTGTGGCACTCTGCTCTTCCTTCTGCTGTCTGACCAATCAGGAGGCCTTCTCTGACACGTGCTGGCGGTTGCCCCGCCTTCTGAGCTTGAACCCTATTGGTTGGGTGTCGGTGTTTACATGGACGCTCCGCCCCTTTCCCCTCTCCCTCTGGTTCTGCTGTGGTGAAACAGAGCAGACTTCAGCTTCCTGTGCCTTCACAGAGGAGACGTTCAAACGCTGCTCCTTCCATGGCTGTTGTAGAGGCGCTGCAGAAATGCAGTGTGGATTCACGGCCTCCTCCATCTGTTGCTCTTCATTAGGCAGCCTCAACAACCCCAGGGGCAGACAGCCATGGTGTCCCCACGGGCAGAGACCACCCCCATCCCTGTTCCCACTCAGGTTCGCAACTACCAGCGCATCAAGCAGAACCTGTCGAGCAGCCCAACCAGCACCATGTTCAGCTCTCCGAGGTAAGAGCATCACACGGGCTGTCAGCAGGCGGCTCTCGCATTAGATAAGGTTTCAGGCTGAAAACTGGCTGCTGTTTCATCAGCCCTACATGCTACCTGTTACCTGGCTGTTGCTGGACGCTCTGATGGGGGTTTCTAAGCCTACACGAAGCAGTTATTGAGTCTTGAAGCTCCAATGTACACGCTGCCATTTTCAGCCCAAAACACAGCTGTCCTGGAGGCTGAGTTTTAACTTTGGATCATAATCTCTTAAAACAGATAGAAAAGCCATAACTTTGCTTTAAGACAATCCTGCCTGTTTCCAGCTCTCCTTGAGCATCTTTCTGCTGATTGGCTGACTCAAGTAGTTCCACATCCTGATTGACTGAACACACCTGGTTTAGGTAGTTAGCATCAAGCTGTCCAGGGAGAGCTGGAATCGGGCAGGGCGAGGCTCTTAAGGACCAGGGTTGGCCTGCCCTGAAGATAACGTGATAAGGACTTCAAGCTGCTGTAGCTTCTGTTGAGTAACAGCAGTAGACAGCACAACATCAAATGACCACTCGTCTTCTTTTTGTTATACTTGGAAGTTGAAAACATTTGAACTTGTTTCTGCCCACAGCAGTGGAGAGAGGCTAGTCTTTTCTTGTGCAGGTGTGTACCTGTTTGTTCAATGATGCACAGACTTGGTTCTGTTGGAAAACACGCGTGTTCTTTAAAAGCTCCTGAGCTAACTAGCTAAGGGTAAACTGAGCGGGGCTCCAGCTTCCAGTTAGCTGACTGAGTCTGCATTACCGCTGGTTCTGCGGACCCACATAAGACCTGGGGTCTGAAGTCCGACTCTTAAGCTGCATGTTTGTTGGATTAATCCCGACTTGAGGCACGTCTGCATTCTGATCTACATTCTGACCTTAAAGATCTGACACCACCAGACTGTTTTGGTGGTAAAGCAGGTTAGGAGGATCAGGAAGTAATCACAAACTAAAATCCTTCATGGTAAATCTTCATGGTCTGTTTGTTGGTTCTTTTTTTAATTCAGGTCTGGGACAGTGAGACGTTCTAACACCAGCCCGATGGGCTTTCCTAAGGTGTGCTCCGGCTCTCCCAGCTCCGGTGACACCCCGCAGACTGTTGGCCGGCGCCTGTCCACAGGCAGCTCTCGGCCCTACTCCCCTTCTCCTCTGGGTATGTCACTTTTCAGGAGAAGTTTGCAGAGATGCTCGTGAACGTTGCTGACGCTCTGTGTTTGCAGTGGGAACGATCCCCGAACAGCTGGGTCACTGCTGCTGCCATCTGCAGAACCAGGAGCCCCGCAGCTCCTCAGGAGGTGAGTCGGAGAACATCTGCTTCTGTTTGTACAGTCGGCAAACTGTGAAGAACTGACCGCTAACAGCATGGAGTAGCAGCACTCTCATCAACCGCTAGTACAGAGGTCACAAAGACCGTCTGTTAAGACATCTTCTAATTCAGGACCCTCACCATTCTCAGGTTCCCCCATCCCACCCTCCCAGCTTCTTGGAGCTCGGCTGCAGAGCGCCCCCACCCTGACTGAGGTGTACCAAACCAGGCAGAAGCTCCACAAGCAGCTCTCAGATCCTGTGCAGCCCTCCTCCTCCTCCTCCTCCTCCTGCAGTCACTCCCCTCAGTTTGGACGTCCAGCTAATCTTGGCTCCTCCCCCACCAAGTTGCTGGGCTCGTCCCCCCGCACCTCTGACTGGCTGCAGAAGTCCCCGCTGCCCACCATCATTGGGTCCCCCACCAAGGTGAGAGTTTTGGTGGGATGAGTGCAGATGGTTGAAGTAAAGGAGCTGCAGTGGTTGAAGTTTGTCTCCTGCTTCCTTCAGCCCATGTCAGCACCGTTCAAGATCCCCAAAACTCAGGCCTCCTGTAACTTGATGGCGCTGGCTGACAGTCCGGCTTCCAACAAGATGCTGGTGGAGGCTCGAGGCCTGTGTTCCCACCACAGCAGCCCCTACCTGGCTGGCCGGGCTGCAGCTCCAGAGGGCAGCAGAACTTTTGGCAGGTGGGACTCTAAAGCAGGGAAGACCCTGTGTTAACCTAAGCTTTGTGCTCGTGGTCCGGCGGGATGAACGCCTAACATTTGTGACGCAGTTAAAAGTCCCAGGTTCTTGGACAGACATGACACCATTCTAAAATCCAGCAGGAAACGTAAACTGTGATGTCACAGTCTGACGGTCCGTTTGGACAGATTGTTGACAGATTGTCTGCTTTCTGCACACAGGTCTGTCAGCACAGGACGTCTTTCTGAGCAGCCAATCAGAATACCTCTGGGGGGGCAGCCCTCTGAGGGCAGCACGGACAGCCTGAACACTGAGCGACCCATGGACACCGGTACAACTGCTGGCAGGCTGAGCCCCTGTGAGCCCACTTCTGATTTCAAACTTTCAGAGGAACAGCAGCGAGTGTCAGACATAGACCTGTACGTTTCCTCCTCTTTGAACTTTGTAGCTCCAAGCATGCTGCTTCAGGGAGGCTCAGCCAGTCCCCGTACTGTAGTCTTCACTGTGGGTTCACCGCCCAGCAGCAGCACCCCTCCCACCTGCAGTCACCTCGGCACCAGGCCTCGCACCACCTCAGGTAAGCAGCGCCACTGAGTAGCTCTTCAGAGCGGTCTGACAGGCATTGACCTTTTTCTCATCGCTCCCTCAGTGGGCTCCAACAGTTCGGCCGGCTCCTTGTGCTCCACCAGTGGCAGGGTATACGTTGGGTCTCCCCCGGGTATGGCCATCGGGACTTCTCCTCCCGGGAGCTTTGGGGGTGGTCAGGCTGCTGCAGAAGGGGCACCGAGCAGCCTGCGTTACGTCCCGTATGGGACCTCTCCTCCCAGCCTGGAAGGGTTCATCACCTTTGAAGCTCCAGAGCTGCCTGAGGAGACCCTGATGGAGGTGAGGGGAGACTTTCACATGGAAAACTCAAAGCTGAGCAGATTTTTACTTCAAAATCAACATTGATTCATGAAAGTTCCACCAGTGGAAATGACGGTGAAAACAGTTCTGATCCTCAAACTAAACGGTTTTGGATGGAAATGTGGAAGTTAACGGATGTTTGTTTGGTTGAATTTAAACATGTTGGCAGAGCTTTTAGAGACTTCCTCTGTTCTTGGGCAGCGTGAACACACAGACACCCTGATGTACCTCAGAATGATGCTTTCATTCACTGACTGCATCCTGGAGATGGCAGCCCTGCGAGCTGGGGGGCCGGAGCTTGGAATCTCGGTGGCGTCCCTGTACCCTCCCCAAGACAGTGTGGTTGTGGACCAGATCAGTCAGCTGAGTAAAGAGTGGGGGTGAGCAGCGACAGTCCTTTCATCACGCCCTGTCAGGGTGGACCTGCATGCCTGCTGCCTCATTTGTGTGACGGGTGTGGTTGTGCTGCCCCCTGCAGGCAAGTGGAACAGTTAGTGCTGTACATGAAGGCAGCACAGCTGCTGGCCTCCTCCCTCCATCTGGCCAAGGCTCAGATTAAATCTGCTAAACTCAATCCGTCCTCTGCTGTCAAACAGGGTAAGAACTTGCATAGCTATTTGAATGTGCAAACTGTCTTCTGCTGACTCGCTTCGTCTCTAATAATCTTGTTCTGTTTACTTTTTACTGGAACGATTTTGTAGAAGATAAAACATGTGTCCTCCCTCCTTCTCAGTGGTGAAGGGTCTGAACGAGCGCTACAAGAGCTGCATCTCCCTCTGTCGTCAGCTGACCGATAAGCTCAACCACTTCTTCTCAGACAAGCAGCGCTTTGTGGACGAGATCAATAGCGTGACTGCAGAGAAGCTCATCTACAACCACGCAGTGGAAATGGTTGGTCCCACATTTCTGCAGGATCGAATGGAACCACAAGTTTTCATTGAGTTTTTTGAGTAATTTAGTGCTTAGTCACGTCAGTGAGAGCTGGAGCTCATCAGCCGGGCAATGGTGGAGATTCTAAAGTAGGTGTGTGCTCATCAGGTTCAGTCAGCTGCTCTGGATGAGATGTTCAAGCAGACGGAGGACATAGCGTACCGTTACAGCAAGGCTTCCATGCTGCTGGACGGCCTGTCCAAGATCCTGCAGGACCCCACAGACGTGGAGAACGTGGTGAAATGTGAGGACCTGCACACACAGTCACTCAAGAGAAATGTGAAAATGACGAGGCCTTTAGAAAGGGAACTCAGTGCATCATGGGATACTTTAGCTCTGGCTGAAGAAATTTGGTTGTGTCCAAGTGGACTCTATGCTCAGAGCTGTGTGTATTTCTGGTTTAAGATAAGATCACTCTGTTCCTTCTGGCTGAATGTGTACATTGACTTAGCAAATCTCAGTGTACTATTCCTGGTATTTTTATTTCTTACATTGTACGTTAAGTTGTTATCGTGTTTACACACAATGACGTCCAAAAAGGCAACGTTTGTCCTGAAACACCCAGAACTCATAAAACGCTACCATGTTCTGTATGATCACATGACTTCTGGAGATGAAACGATGTCAGAACATTTTAAACCCGTTCAACAGAACTCTGAAGTGACTGCCAGACTGCTGGTTCTACTCCCAGCTGATGAGGAGCCTCTGCGTTCTTCATAGAGCGGCAGCAGCGTGCTCGAACCGTCACCTCGCCTGTCAGACTGCTTTACCTGACACTGCAAATGACATTGAATAAAAGTAGAAGCGCTCTGTTGTGGAGGAATGAAAACACTAACAGGTCGTAAGATAAAAACGGCGATCGTTAGACATGTTGTCTCAAATGAAAGTTCGGCAGAGATTTTTAACCCTTCCTGAAGCAGCCCTGTATTTTATCCGGGCTGGGGACTGGCACAGGGACTCCCAGACTTGGGTCTCCTTGTGGCTTCATAGTTGGGCAGTAGTATGAAGGGTCTTGCCCAAGGACCCACACTGGATGCAGCTCATCGCGCTCCCTGGGAAGTGGACTCTGGTTTTCCGTGATGTCATTTTTACCGTAGAGAGTATGGTGACAGAATTTCGTTAGAATCCAGAGCAGCGGATAGTCCTGCACTATGTAGTCTTTTAGAGGTTAGGGAGGCGTGAGGGAATTCTGACAAAGGACTTGCCACACTCAGAAAACCAGTTTGAAGGAGATGTGTAGTTGGATGATTGTACATTAATCATTTCCTGTTGTGTGCTTGTTGTGTGCAGATAAAGCCAGTGTGGATCGCAGGATTTCTACTCTGTGTTACTGTACTGTCACGCTGTATGAGTAGCAGGCTGCGCCCGCCTCTCCCAGCACCCCGGGACCATGTATGTCTAAAGACTTCTGACCACACCTCTCTCCTGTAGCAGATCAAGCACTTTCCATTGTTGGGTTTCATCAGTATTTATCATGCTTTTTGGACGAACTTTGATCGATCCACAACCAAAGATGATGGAGCGGAAGAAGTCTGAGGAGGAAGATGTGTGATCTGGGTGTCATGTCTGAAGAAAAGGAGGACTCGTTGGACTGTCAGACAGGCTCGTGAACTCTTTGTGTGAAGAAGCTTGGCTTCTAAAATTCTCTTAAAAATGTACTGTGCATTTTAGGTGAACTTTGTAATATTTATTGGTTCGGAAGAACACAGATTTTCCTGCCTGTGAGGCAGAAAAACGGCTTGGAGCCGCTCACTGAAAAGGATCAAACTCTGAGACCACAACACAACAGCCCCTCGTTTTCTCAGCCCCACAGCCACGAAAGACTGTTTGGTTTTATACTTCATGTGTTTTTAGCTCAAGCACTTTATTGTGGAATGATCAGATATCCACGGTGTGTGTGGGCGCTGCCCCCTCACCACTCCTGCTCCACCTCAGCACATATCTGCCTTTTGAGCTCGATGAACAAGCCTGTGTGACCGGCTGTGGACTGAACGTGTGGACTCCTGTCTGCAGGTCCCTGGCAAAGGGGCATTCAACGATGAAGTCAAGCTGGTGTTTGTTCATGCTGCTGGGGGTCGGGATGGTGGGAGCGGATGGAGGGACTCTGTCGCTGACCTGCAGCCGCCACGACACTCTAAATCCACAGCTTTTTATGTTTGTCAGAATCTGTAGCTGTTTTTTAAAACAAATCTAAAGTTTCAAATGTGTAAATATTTAAATCTGGTGCATGTGATGATTTCCTGACCTTTTTTTGAGGTGAGGAGACCAGTTCAGGGGCTGTTGCTGTTCAGTCCTCTCACCTGTCAAAGAGCACAAACCTTTGTATGTAAATAGAAGTGTTTGTATTGATGTTGCTCGTGTCTGCCAAGAGTTTGAAAGGAAGAACCACTGTTGGCCCAACGGGAGTGTGCCAAAGATCTCAGCTGATGGCGGCTCCAAACCCTCAGATCCCTCGCCCCATCCGGACTGTTGCTGCTGACGCCGCGGCTCAGAGCAGACGGCGAGCGCCGTGTCTGCAGCTGTCATACTCTCGCCAGGCGTCTCCACGACCCTCATGTCACCGGCTGTGATGTTGTTTTAAGGCCAGTTGTATGTCATTAGTGAAGAAAAGGAGGTGTAAAATCAAACTGACCGGCTCCCCTGCACACATGTAAATACCTTCTTTCTCTCAGTGCAAACGTGTTACGCGTTGGGCGGGCTCCAGGCTGTTCCTGTGATATACATTTGTTTTTGGCTCCAAACACCTCCTGCTTTCAGCGTCCATCAGCCTGCCACCAGCGTGAGCCACATGAAGTGTCCAGCTGCCCAACACGTCACCGTGAAGCATGGCCTGTTCTTAGCCCCTCACAGCTTCTACCATGTTGAATGTACGCCCACTGTTGTTTTTGCCTCTGCGGTGAATGCACCCTGAAGAACCCCCCCATCCCGTCAACTTGACGATGCATTTTCCTAGCGCAGGTTTGTTTTCTAGTCATGCTGGTGTCTCTTTATGGAACTCTGATACGGTCTTTGGTATTAAAAGAGTGAAGATTGAGAGGTCTGCTGCTTTTGTGTGTGTTTACGCACGCATGTGTGACATCACAAACACCTTTTTGAGGAGGGGCTTAAAGGATATGGTTAATGGGTTTTCAAGTACAGTCAGTATTCACCCCATTTCAAGCACAACTAACCAAGAAAATGACACCGCTGATGATGCCAAAGTTTCAGAGCAGGTCCCATGGAGATCTGGGAGCTCCCGCTTTGTCACACTCGACTACAAAGTTAACGTTGACAAATCCCTCATGCTGAAGGAGCTGCAGAAATGAGCAGCGGGTACAGGATCACAGCTGCATGGACAGATGTGATGCTCAGGATCACCCATGTCACTCTAAACCATAACCCTCGATCCAAAAAGAAGACTTTAAGTTTAGCCTTAAACACAGAGATGATGTCAGCTTCCCAAACTGAAACAGAGACTATCCATTGAGTTAGTAAATTCAAAAGTGGCCCAAGTCCACAATTTTTCCAAATGGAGATATATGTTGAATAAAGAGCTAACCTATCTGCTTATGTGCAAAAAGGTCCCTATAGTCCACTTTACTGTATTGACTATTCACAGGATTTCAAATGCAAACTGCAAGAAAGGCCCACCTCCTGGACTCGAGCCTTCCAAAGCCCTCGCTCAGGGTAGATACAAACCACTCTACAGTAGGCAACTTGGTGAAAAGGAAGCAAAGATAAAGCGTGTTCAAACATTGGCAAAATATCAGCAGTTCCTCAATAAGTTAAGAGTTTGTGATGCTAGAGGTGAAGAGGAGTCAGACTATGATGATTAGATCCCACAGATGTACCTCTGATAACCTGCTCCTTTTCAGGAGGAACAACACATCTGACTGGCAGTTATCATGTATTAGAAGAATGGTTTGGGCATAAACAGATCCTGATAAATGTCATGTGATGGTCCCATTCTTTTACTTCTGTTTAATTCAAGAAGGGCCCAAGTCCAGAGACTTTCCTTTGCAATCCTCTGAAATGAAGAGAGGGAAGAGCTTCATATAATAGCAGTCCTAACCTTTGAACTGGGGTTATATCTGGTCAAAGCGGGAATCCTTTGGTGTGGTCTCCCTATAAACTCAGCAGTTAAGTTCATTTCCTGCAAAAATGTATTTCCTGAACTTGGCCTCCTTTTTTTTTTTTAAATGTTTGTATTGGTTTTCAAAGTTTAACAGGAACATAAAACAAACAGCATGGTGTTACACAGTAAAGTAATCAAGGCAGTAAAGCAAAGTACAGAGCATTCATCACTTACATGTATTCAGCAAAACCGGTTTCCAGATTTTAAAGCATGCACCTTCTTTTTGTCTGAGCGTGTATCTGTTTGTTTTTTAATTCATTATGTTAATCAGCAATTCAAAAGTGATGGCTGATTTTGATTATTTAATTTTCAATAAATTTTATTTATTGTTACTTTTGTAAGTTTCAAGTGATTTCAGTGAGAATTGTGGGTTTTTCCTTCTTTAACTGAGGGGTACCAACAATTTTGTCCACGTGTGTAAATGCAAATATATAGAAATTGAGATAAGATGAGGTTTTTCTGTTCTGTGTAAGTAAAACAGTCTCAAAATCTATTCTGCTTTCATCAGGCTGCCAATAAAGAGAAGCTGAAGTTGCTAAGAAATGAGCTTTTCTTCAGGTTTAGAACTCTGGCTTCAGCGTGTTGGACCACATGACTGCATTTTAGAGAAGTTTAGAGCAGTCTGACCACAAAGGATTCACTAATATGATCTTGGAATTACAAATGCAATAACTCATTTCTCTGCATCTTTCAGAATGGTTTTTGTTTTAGAAATGTTGCTGAAATGAAAGAAAGATTTCCAATAAAGAGATTCCTTCACGACCACAACAAGGAAATCACCAAGGGTCTGAAGAAACATCTTACCAAGGTGGGAGCTGCTGCATCTGTCGTCTCATCTGGGGAAATTCTTTGGAAAAGTTTTGGCTAGTAGGTTTATAATGGTAAAAAAGGTTTTTGGTTGACATTGTAAGAAGAGATCCAGCTGCTCCTGAGCTGGTGAAGAGAAACCTGGCCACATTGTTCAAAGAGAGTTTTCATCAAGCCTCAGCCTCTGGGAGTGCTGCTCAGAACTTGCACTGGTCCTTGACCCTGTTGCCACTGGTGGGCAGAACTGCTTAGTAGCTTCACAGTTACACCTCAAAGTAAGAATGTCGTAAAAGTTCATCAGTCAGATTTAAATGTTTCAAGATTTGACTTTTGTATATTTGATTCAAATGGTCTGTATTTATTAGAATTGAGACTCAAACAGCACAAACTGATGCAGAAACGGGGCAGAAACCTGGGCACTCCAGGTAATATGTTCTATTATTGTGCATAAAGAACTCAAAGAAAGATGGAAAAATCTCCTAAAGATATCCGTTTACAGATGAGAAATTCTCTTAATATGTCAAAAAATAGACTTTATTTCCATCATTTATCCTTTCAAAATAACACAAATCAAAATAATGGTGCATGCAAAAGTGTGGGTACCCCCCACCCCCCGGCAAGTATCACAGCTTGTAAAGGCTTTTTGCAGCAGCCAAGAGTGTCAGGATTCGTCCCTCCAGCTCCATCCTCCGACCATCAGAGGGAGCCCTCTCCTGAATACTAGCTCCCTCCACTCACTCCCACGTCTCTCCAGCTGTCCACAATCATCTCATCAACCCCCCTCCTCTTAAACCCCACCTGGACTCAGTAACATCACAAAGTATTGTGTTGCCTAGCATACAACTCCGAGCGCTTACCTGTCCTGTTGTTTCTCTGGTTTTGATCCTCGCCTGTCTCTCGTCTCCCATGCCCTCGACTCCTGCCTGTCTTTTGACTCTGTTTTTGCATCTGCCCTTGTCTGCTCATCTTGTTCCCTTATTCTTTGCTGCTGCACATGGATCCGAACGACTGTCTGTTCTCGTCTCAGACCTCACTAAGAGTCTCTCAATTCTTGTTTGAGTTACCTTCATCCATTCTTCTTTCCAAAAATCTTCCAGTTCTTTCAGGTTTCTGGGATGTCTGTTCCTCACGGCTCTTTTCAGGTCTATCCATAGATTTTCAATGATTATGAGGTCAGGTGATTGAAGTTCACTGTAAAACCTTCAGTTTCTGTCTATTAATGTAAGGGCGTGGATTTGGAGGTGTGTTTAGGATCATTATCATTTGGAGAAGTCATCCTCTCTTCAACTTTTTCACAGATAACATCAAGTTAGTGTCTAAAATTTGCTGAAATTTGGTGGAATCCATTCTTCTTCTACTGGTGAAATGTTCCATCTGAACCGGGTCGGTCCACAGAACCTGTTTCCAAAATGCATCAGGCTTGTTTCTATGTTCATTTGTGAATTCAGAGGTTGAATTTTGTCGGTGTGGACGTAGAAGAGGTTTTCTTCTGATGACTCTTCCATGAAGATCATATTTGTACAAGTATCTCCTGACAGTAGATCAGTGCAGAACAACTCCAGAGTCTGCAGGTCTTTCTGGAGGGATGCTGCAGTCAAACGTGGGTTTAGATTTGATTTTCTCACAATCCTGTGAGCTGCTCTGAGATTTTTCTTGATCTTCCAGATTTTGCTTTAACTTCCACTGTTCCTGTTGACTGTCATTTATTAATGACATTCAGAACAGAGGATAATTTCATCTGAAAAGGCTTTCCTATCTTCTTACAGCTTCTGCTGCTTTGTGATCATCAACTATTTCAGTTTCATTGTTCTGAACAACTGCTGGAAGAACCCATGATGCTGATTGTTGGGACGAGGTCACATGACTCAGATTATTTACAATCTTTCAGATTGAAATCACCTGGTCTTTGCAAATCATGATTGTGAAGAATCCATGACACTGTCAGGTCTCAGCTTTTCCAAAGGGGGCGGAGCATAATATCAATTCTGCAGGGCAACAAACTCTTGCACGCGCCATTATTTTGTTTTGTTTTTTTTAAAGGGTAAATAATGGAAATAAAGTCTATTTTTTGACACATTAAAAGGATGTCTCATCTATAAACTGATGTCTTTATGAGATTTTTCAATCTTTCTTTGGGTTCTTTATGCACAATAATAGAACATTTTACCTGGAGTGTTCAAACTTTAGATCCTCACTGTAGTTTTTGCAGTTTTACTGTTTCCTTGTTGGACTCCAAACATTAACTGACCCACATCTGATACTGCGAGCCTTAAGTGTTCGCTGACGGCAGCATGTCTGCATGTGGTTCTGGTTCATCCTCCTTATTGAGTTATCGGTGGGCTTAGCTGTAGTTTTGGTCCAGGTGAGGGGCTTACCACGACCAGAATCTTTCAAGCTCACTTTAGGATGTTGAGATGGTGTTAGTGCAGAATGGAAGTCCTCCCAGAGTAGCAGGCAAGTTAACATCAGCTTTTCAAAGAAGAAGGTCTGGAGTTGATGTTTCCACACGAGTCATGCAGAGGAAAAAGGCCCTTCCTTACTGAAAACACTTCAGATTCAACTAACGGTTGTTTTCTGTGAAGCACACACGCTGCAGGTCAAAGAAGATCATCATTATGGAATAAACTGACCTCGTCCTTCAATCATACTTCTGGTAAAAGAGCATGACACTTTAGTGTTTTCATCACCTTGAACTCAAACAGAAGATGATGGTTGAGACAGCAAAAGAGAAATCAGACTTTGTTGTGGTTTTAGCCTCGTAGAACAGGAAGTATTTCATGGCTTAACACCTCAAAGCCTCTGCCTTATAAAACCTCCATTTTACTGTATTACTGTTACTACATAAAATGTTCCAGAATATTCCTTACTGATGCCTTTCACTACTGTTCTATAGGAATAGTTATATGTCACTGGGACAATTGCTTTTGTGCTGAGATTTTCCCAGTCTAGTGTCTTGAAGGCCACATCAGCCCGTCTCGTCTCCTGCAGCAGGTGCTGTGATGAAAGGAGCCTAAAGATGGACAGGAGGATGTAAAGTGATGGATTACTAATGGATTAGGTTTAAGCTGGGAGGTGACTGGTACAATGCTGGATGTGACTCATGCTTGTCCTTGTAAATATCATTGAAGGCGTTTTTGAAGAGTGGCTCCTCCCCTCGCAGCCTCCATCCTACAGCCTGTGCCCTTACACAACAATGTCCTTGTCTCTGACACACAATATGTGTCGTTGTCCAGGAAATCTAACCACATCAAGCCCCCTCATCTGCCTCCCTTTGATTACCCAGCATGCTTTGCTCCCCGTGGCTAAACAAGCTCTTTTGTTTTGGTGAGCTTTTGTTGACGTACACTCTGGTCTCGCTCCTGTGAACTGTGAACTGACTTCTCTGTGTGTCTGTGGTCTCGTGTTTCGCTCAGATGCGGCGGCAAGCTGATCTCTGACCCCAGGCGGGTGTAGGTGGGACAGATCGTAGGCCGGTGTGCTGCGAGGAGCTCCATCCTCACCTGTTGAGTCACAAACAGCAGTGTTAGCGTCAGAGAGATCTCTTCATCATTAAGGTTCAGTCACTTTCACTTTGACAGAATAAACTCTGGAGCTTTTGTTTCAGACTCAGAAATGAAAACATTTGTTATCTGTTGTAACAAGTTATTTAGATTGTAAAGCATACATCTTTCTTTTCAGATGTTATCATCATATTTCTGAGTAGACTTACATGCTTGAAGGCGGCTGTCAATGACTGACTGGTGCTGTAGAGACTTGCTGCCCTTTGACCTGCTGCCTGTAAAACAAGGAGGAGCGTTCGCTCCTGGATTTAAGAATGACTGGGGTTTGTGTAACAAGGTCTTCATGGTGGTTGGTGGTGGGCTGGATGAAGCTCCAGCAGAGCGAGGAAACCCATCCCAGAGCAGCGGGGGCAGCCTCAGACAGAGCCAGCTGGGGAGCGTAGCGCCATCAGATCTGCTTTCAGACGCCGCGCCAGGATTTTCTGCTCTTCCTGACAGTTTCCAGCTCTGCGGTAAGTCGAATGCCTAAATGTTGATCTCAGTTTTCTCAGATGGATAATGCTGATTGTTTTGTATGACTTCAGTGTTGATGGGGAGCTGATAGGAGCAGAATGTTTCACTGGTGATATTCAGGCAGGACAAGTCTCTGGTCATTTTTCAGCTTCATTTGATTTCCTATCCATCTGCGTCTTTCAGGTTCAGTTAGTCTCCATCAGAGCTGAGCTGCTTCAGTTTCCATCTCAGGACTAACCTTTCATCTGAACAAATTAGAGTTAGATCTAGGAATCCAATAGTGTGATTAATCAAATATTTCTGTCTATCCTTCTATTAGATTCTATTAGAAAATCTTAACTTTTCCTCACATTTTAGTCCAGCCTTAGTATTTATCATTGTAGAGGATTCAACCAGAGTTTCTGTGATGAAACCAAACTTTCCTCTTGTTTGTTTTTGGAGTTTGAGCAGGACATAATGATAGACTAGTGCTTCAGCATTAGCTGCAGTGACATGTAAAAGGTTTACTCTTCATCACATGTGGAAAAGCTCGTTGTGCGTTTGAGACCACAACATTAGCTGATCTTGACTAAAGAGAACTTCTCACAAATCCATGAGAGCTGCTGCCCCTCATCTTTTGAGAGCAGAGTCTTGCTGTGGAGTCGCTCATTTTATTCTCTCTGGTTCATGACAGCACCATTGTACTTCAATTAAAACAAACTGAAAGGGAGATGTTTATGTCTGTGTCTTCCTCCGTTCAGAGATCCAGACAGATGAACTCTTTAAAGTGTAAATAATTCATGTGAAATAGCACAGTGTTGTCAAAGAAACAGAGAAAAGCTGGATCCAGATTGATCCTCTGGATGAATGAGAAGCGTCGACTCCTTTACTGACATGGTTTCCAGTAAGGAGCTGACAGACTGCTGAACATGCCTGTGTCCAGTGCAGGCTTTAGCATGGAGAGGCAGGCGGTTCAACGCGCCAAAGAGGCCTTCCTCAGCGGCAGGGCTCGGGCTCTGGAGTTCAGGCTGCAGCAGCTTCATGCCCTGCAGAGAATGCTTACAGAGAAAGAGACAGAGATCTGCACCGCTCTCAAACAGGACATCAACAGGGTGAGTGGGGCCCTGAGGAGGCAGTTTGATGATGTCACTGACCGCTGTGCTGAGATGTGAGCTGGCTCTCCACAGAGCCAGTATGACACGCCGCTACTGGAGCTGATCGGCATTGAGAATGAGATCAAGCTGGCCATCGAGAAGCTTGCAGAGTGGACCGCTCCTCGTCCAGTGGAGAAAAACCTTCTCACCATTTCAGATGAGGTCTATGTCCAGCCAGAGCCCCTGGGGGTTGTTCTCATCATCGGGGCCTGGAATTATCCGTGGGCACTGACCCTGTTACCGCTGATTGGAGCCATTGCAGCAGGTAAAGTGCTGGTCATCTGCATTTCATTTACAGAAACACATTCTGACATTCCAGTTTGAGCCAGAGCAGCACAAAACTGGGAGACCCAGTTTAGGGATAAAACCATGGAAAGCTTTTTTAAGATTAACCACAAGTACAGGAAAAGAGGCAGCACTTCAACCGACGGTGGTTCCTTTGGCGTTGGGGCAAAGGTGATAAGTCATGCTGGAAAATAAAGTACACGGGTTTTTGTTTGACGCCCAAAAACTATGGAACTTATTCAGGACTTTTTGATATTTAGACGTACCAGTCTTTAGTCTTGCACTGTCTCTCTATGGTTTCATCTTTAAACCTACAAGGTTCAACCGTTCTCTGTCTGACTTTGACTTCTATCAAGCTATTTCCAGAAAACCATGGAAATGCGGCTTTAAAATGATTGAACTCAACTCCATTCTACAACAATCCCATTTCCATCATGGTATGAACACCGAAATCCAGTTTTCTGATTCTGGTGATGAAATCTTCCTGATGTTTTGGGTTGTAAGCCTTTTGACAGTAATGAGATGCCGTTTATAAAACAGAAATGTTGACCCCTGTACAGATGCCTATCTAAAAATCCAAAGACCCGTGTCTCACAGTCAGACCTGCTTCACAGAAGATGTCCTCTCAGGATCTGCAGCCCTGCTTCTAGTCCTGTGTTGTGAAATGTCCAGCTGTTCTAAATTCTTTTGCATGTCCTCCCATTTCTGCATTCTCATCCTCCCACTCGGCTGCTCTTCATCACTTGATGATCTCATCTCATTCACAGAAACCTGTGTTCTCCACCAACAGGCAACGCAGCTGTGGTGAAACCGTCGGAGCTCAGCGAGTGCTCGTCCCTCCTGCTACGAGCACTGCTGCCACGCTATCTGGACAAGGTCTGAACTGTTATTGTTGATGGGACAGTGCGGGGCAGAATGACTGCAGTGTTGCATCTTCATGCAGCATCAGCAGCTTTCTCTGTGTGTGTTGGATGTTTTATTTTATCCGTGTCACCCTGATCCTTCAACATTAAATCATCCTGATTTTTAAACACCAGTGTCAGACAAAACAGCCATTTTACTGTATCACAACATCAGAAAAAGAAGACATGTCATGGAAAAAATACACAGCTGGAGGGTTAAACATGTCAGATTATCCAAAAACTTTTTGAAAATCAGGCAACATTTTATCCACAACACAAATGCTAGAATGTCAAACCCTGTTTTGTATGCAAACAAAGGTTTATTTCACAATGATGTCTGCAATCATGCCTCAGACTGTTTCAGAAACTGGCTTTAAGGTGAGAGCATGCTGGAAGCTCCGCCCACCACCGTCTGTGACTCATCCCTTTGAAACTTCACTCATAGGACATAACAGAGCTTCTGGAAACTGTTTTTGTTCTGAGAGACTTCTGTTCTGACATTCAAAGCAGATCATGTATGGAGCCCCAAACTCTTCATATTAATATTATTATATTATGATCAAACACATCAGAACAGACGGATTCATTCTGCTGAAAAAGTTCATTATGAAATAAATAAGTCATTCAGAAAGACAGTAATGTGAAATAAAAAAAGCTACTCTGAAAACTATTGGTTTTGAAATCTGAGTTTCTGAAAACAGTCATATAATTATAGTAATATTCAACATGATTCAAAAGTGAATATTTAAAAATGCTGTGATGAAACCATGAGCAGGTTTTAAAGCTGAATGAAATACATGTGATAATATTATGGCTAATCTAATATCTGTGTGCAGGTTTATCACAACTGAATGATTTTTTAAAAATACTTATGAGATATTTATGGGTTGAGTGTCTGATTGCACAAGATCATATTTCTCTATTGAATTATGACCAGTTTGGGGCTCCATAGCTCGTGCTACAGACCTGCATTCAATGAACTACTGTATGTCAGCAACCAGATGTTCTCCTGCAGTCAAATCCTTTTTTATGCCCAGCTTTTCTGAGACTTGACAGTTCCAGCGAGCATCCTTTGTTTCATGCTTTAAAGGCATTAAACCTTTCCTGTGTTACCTGGGCTTAATCTGAACTTTTCAAGAATTCAGAGAATGTCACAGCACATGACATGTTCCACTTTGCTGCTATTTACTGAAAAAGATCCAACATGATGAGACAGCTCGGTAAAAACCCCGTCAGCAGGCCTTAGATCCATATTGAAGTGTCTGCTTTCAGTTTTCTGGACAAAACTGTGCAGAATGTCGTTTTCTGAGAGGATGCAGATATGGTTATGGAATGGTAAACTTTTGCTTCCAGGATCTGTATCCAGTTGTGATGGGCGGAGCCTCAGAGACCCAGGAGCTGCTGCGGCTCAGGTTTGACCATGTGTTTTACACGGGCAGCAGCACTGTGGGCAAACTGGTGATGGAAGCTGCAGCTCGCCACCTCACCCCGGTAACTCTGGAGCTGGGGGGGAAGAGCCCCTGCTACATTGACAAGGACTGCGACATCCGAGTGGCGTGCCGGTAAGACTCACTCCAGAAGAGCTCATCACAGCAGCGTATACTGAAAATGCAAACACATTGAAGAAAAAAAAGCATAAACTGAAGAAGCACAAAGACTCTGTGGCCTGACAGTGTTTAGTTATGAAGCTTAAAGACTTAAATAGGACTTTATGTAGCTGCATGCATGTCTGAAAGTGCCTGACTTTGGAATTGACCTACATGGAGCTTCATCTTGAGCTTTGACAGCTGGTCAAATGTTTGTGTGGAAACATTGGCCAAGAGTTCAAAGCTGCACTTGAATTAGCAGAAGAATCCCAGACAGACAAGCTTGAATCAGTGCTTCTGTGAGCAGCCGCATCACATGGGGGAAGTTTGTCAACTGTGGACAGACGTGCATCGCTCCCGACTACATCCTGTGTGAGCCCTGCATCCAGAGCCGAGTGATTGACTGCATCAGGCGCACCCTGCTGGTAACCCCCCCGCTACTCTGGAAATGGCTGCCAGTCTCACAGGGAGGAGCAGGATGGTCAACTCGGAACTTTTTTATCTCACTCCAGGAGTTCTACGGAGCTGACCCCAAGTGCTCTGCGGACTACGGCCGAATCATCAACCAGCGACACTTCACCCGAATCATGAGCCTGATGGAGGGTTACACCCCTGTGGTGGGGGGTCAGAGTGACCCCTCACAGTGCTACATCGGTGGGCATTTGTAGCTCCTCGACAGCAGACAAATACATGTTCCTCGTTTAAGCTCAACTGATCTTTTGTTGGAAAGCTCCCACAGTGCTGAAGGACGTGCCCCCCCATTCCCGGCTGATGCAGGAGGAGATTTTCGGTCCTGTGCTGCCCATTGTGACTGTAAGTGACATGGACGATGCCATCAACTTCATCAATGAGAGGGAGAAGCCCCTGGCTCTCTATATCTTTTGCTCCAACAAGAAGGTAAAATGCAGATCATTGTGGCGTTTGCAGCTGCTCTTCCTTCTGCTCCTCCTCCTCCTCATTTCTCTCTTCTTTATCTTCCTCCTGATCACTGGTGGTTCTCAGGAGGTAAAGAGGATGATTGAGGAGACCACAAGCGGCGGAGTGACAGTCAACGACGTCATGATGCACTACAGTCTCAGCTCTCTCCCGTTTGGTGGAGTTGGTGAGAATGCTGATCAGTCTTGCATGTTCTACAAATGACGCTGACTTGTTGAGTTGCTTCTGTTGACCAATGAAAACATGTAAAACAAAAAGAAATGTTTCATGAACTCAGGCTGACTAGACGTTCAGACCCAGACAGCACAGAGGGCCGTTCCGCTGGAGCAGAAGGAGCCCACTGTTCTGTTGCTGTGCTTTCACGGTCTGCCCTGCTGCCTCTGTTGCCTGGTTACCATTTAGGATTTTTGTTAAAAAGTGCGTCAGAGTAGTTAAGTCTGCTGAAGAAAGGAGGAGCCTGGAAAAGAGAGAGTTGTAATCCCAAAATCCACAGAGCTATTTTTAATCACTTGTTCTTTATTAAAGTTCTCAAATGAAAAGAATCAGATAAAGTGTTTGATTAGTCACTGATTCATGCGCTGAACTCATGAGTGGGGGCTCAAACAGGTCTATTTTGGATGAGAAACTTCTCTTCTGATCGCTGAGTCATGACTGTGAGTGTGTGTCCCCTCCAGGTCAGAGCGGCATGGGCTGCTACCACGGCAAACACACTTTTGAGCGGCTGAGCCACCACAGAGCGTGTCTACTTCGCTCACTCAACATGGAGAGTGTCAACCTGGCCCGCTACCCTCCGCAGGACCGGCGCCGGGCACGCAGGGCCAAGATGGCCCTCAAGTCCCCCTTGATTGACATGTCCAAGAGGACGCTGGTCTGGGCTGTGGTGGCCACCATCATTGGCATGGGCCTTTTTGTCACGCTGCTGGTCATCCTGCTCATCGCTGCCGGCCTGAACTGCACCTGCTGGTACTGGAGAGGCTTTTACAACTAGAGACACTGCAAGAAACCCCAACCAACTTGCACATGCACACAAACCCACATGCACGTGAAAACACATGGACAAACGCAGAAGATGTGTGTTTGATTTAACTGTATTTCTGGCTTGTTCTGTTTTTGACTGGTTCTAGATTCCTGTGGTTCTCAGTGACTCTGAGAAAACACGTTTCTGTATTTGTCCAGACATGATGAACACAATTTTAATTCCATGAATTTCTTTGTGAATCTATGTTACCGATGCTCTATCGTCACAGTTTAGTAAGGGTTTCTTACATTTTTTAGAGGTTTTTAATTCATTTTCAGTCTTTTGTTGTAAAGTGCAGATGAGTTTCTTCTAACTGTTTTCTCACATTTCAACGTATGCCCAACAGGTGGCAGCAGAGAGCTAGGTCAGATTTGACAGAATCAGAATAAAAGCTTTTCTCTGCAGCTTTCCAGACTTTTCCTTTACCTTCACTCCGTGCCCTGAATGAAAGAAGTTCACTTAGTGGTTAGAACTCATTCAAATGACATTTTACTTTGACTGCTGACTTTGCAAATAGATTCAAGAGACATATGTTATTGTAGGCAGGATTTACTCCAGATTTACTCCATCACTCTGACAACTTCATATAAAAAAGAATGTTGTTTTTGCACCTGAAAGTGGATTTTTAAGTCTTGGCGATGACATTTATAAATGATATTAACACTGGTACAGGTCACAAAGACGCAATCCCTACGTTTTTTTCCTAAAACCAGCCTCTCAAAACCATCCTGACAAAGTAAAAACAGGAACCACAACAAATGGATCAAGAATGCTGGAATGAAGAAGAAAACTCCCATTCAGTTCCAGGTGTTAAGCAGACAACAAAGAAAAATAATTGTGTTGCATAAATACAGGAGAGGCTGGAAGCAGAACAAGACCAAACCCGACTGGGACCTTTTGAAAATGACTACAGACATTGTTAAGCAAAGCCAATCTGTTCCTGTTGGGGTTGTTAGATGCCTGAACCCCCTCAACCCAAACCAGAGAAAGCAGCTCCCCAGCATGTTCTTTCTGTGCCAGACGGGCGTTTCTGTGATGTGAGAGAAAGAGAAGCACAGCTGCAGGGATGGCTCGCCACAATAAAGCTTCCTGTTGGTGATTTCACCTGTGAGGAGCAGAGCGGCGGCAGCAGGTGAGCTAAGCGGGAAACCACTCAACCCCCCCCCCTTTTGCACGGACACATCCGAGCAGAGAACAGACTCATTTTCCACAAATTCGAAAAAGTGCAAAGACAACACAACATTTAAAAAAAGGAGGAACCTGCATGTTCTGCCTGACAGTCATAACTAACCAGGCAGACGTGTGGGTCCGTTCTCAACCAAGGAAGAAGCTGGAAAAATACAGAGTTAGAAGGTTAGCTGGAAACAAAGCGTGTTTGCGCCATGTGGCCTTCAGCTTTATCTTCCTATTAGTCAAAAGAATGAACCACAGTGTTTGGAGAAAATAGACCCGGTGTGTAGTCTGCTGTGTGCCAGAAGGAAAACTGTCTGCTTCCAAGCCTCACAGATAAACCTTGTTTTTACTACAGAAACTTTCTCAAAACTTCAACCGAATCCAAAGAAACATCTGGTGAGACAGAGTCTGGAGATCAGAAACACAAACCTGCAGTTTGCATGTTTGAGACTGCTGCTCCAGGACATCAGGTATGCTCTGAGGGACCATCTCTCATCTCAAACCAGTGACCCCACGACCTCCCTCGCTTTCTTCTGTTCCAGTTGTTCTTTCCAGGAATGATGGAGCCAAACATTTCCTCCACAGAACAGAGCCAACGAAGGACGTTGTGATCCATCTCCAGAAAACAAAAGGAGAAGAAATGAAGCCAATTTTAGCTGTGGAATCCAACACCAAAAGGTCACCCCCCCATGAAATAATGATGAAATCAAAGTTTCTTTGTCAATAAGAGGACATCACTAAACTGTCTGCAGACATTCTCACCAAAGAACATCTGTGCAACACGGACATGCAGACCAACCAAAGCACAGCAGCAGTCCGGAGAGCGCACAAACATTTTGTTTTCAATGGAAATGTTACCATGGTAACTCTGCACTTTGTTGATTTCAGAGGCTGAATGACTGGTGATTGTTGCTTCATCCAATGCCAAAGGTTTGCTGCAAACACCACAGCTGGACTTTCTGGGACGTTCAAACATCCAATCGCTGCTCAACACAACATTTGAGATCATCTGAGCTGCTGTGATCATGAAATCTGAAAGGAAAGCACATGGAATGTTCACATGAGCCTGACTTTTCCGGGTCTTCTTGGGCGTTTTGGTTGTTGTTTGTGTTGGTTGTTCTTTGAAATCTGACAGCGTTTACAATAGAATGGTGATAATTTTTGCACACTGTCATTGTATTTGGTTTTTATACACATTTTTTACATACTTTAAGTTACAAAGGAATCCCCTGTATTTCATGGTTGCATTTGTATTTGGCTTTTTGTGTGGCTGTGTCATGAAGTTCCAAACACAGCAACAACTGATCATCTTTTTTTAAAAAAAAAAAAAGGCAATTGTGTCTGATAAAATGTTATTTTGAAAATATCTTAAGAACAATATTTCTTTACATTCTAAAGTAGAGAGTAAGCCTCCATTTGCCAACTTTTCTTTTGCTTGTATACAACGACTTTGTACATATTGAACTGAAACTGACGCTTTTTCTTTGTTCCGCTGCCTAACACTGCATACATTTAACACTCAGACGTGTAACAATTCAAAATAATGAATCAGCAGCAGTAAAGCAACATTCATCATTTCATCAATTTAAACATCAAGTTGAGTTAAGCTTACATGTGAGACCACAAAAATGCAGCTTTGCCCAAGAAAAGCAGATGATTTATGATCAAGCAAACACCGCCACAGCCGGTGGAATAACAAAGTACTTTTCCTTGTTACATTCTGTGCTCTTGTATTTCTACTGTAAGCACTGATGATCCAAACGCTGAAACAGATGAACTCTTAGAATGATCAGCTGACAAATACAGCAACAGCTCACGTCTCAGTGAGGTTTTCAGTGTTCAGTGACACATGAGATCTATGAAGACATGAGAGTTTGTGGGAAAACCAGCTCTGTCACACTGACTGAAGCTGGCACTGGAACATTCCCAGCGAAGAGAAGTGAGAAGAGAAGTTGCACCTTCTTCATAATCAGCTGATGAAGCTCAGGGAGGAGCCACCCTGCCTCAAAACTTAAAAAGGCTCAGCAGAAGGGGATCTACACGCAACAATGACCTTCTTGCAGCTGCTCGGTTTTGTTTTTGTGCTTGCCTTCAGTGGTGTTGGTGATGCACAGCGCCGTGGCATGAGGCCCCCTCCCTGGGCAGCCAAGATGCTGAATCCTGATGTAGCTGCAACCCGGACTCGAGTCAAGGCTGAGAAAGACCACGTCCCATCTCTGCAAGATGACGGCTTTGACCCAAAACGGATCCGGCCTGCAGGCGAGCAGCTCAAGTGGAAGTTTCCAGAACCCCCAGCAGATTCAGTGAACAGGCCACCTGTCCAGTTCAAACTGCAGCAGCCGGTGGTGTCCAACAGGGTGGCGGTAAAGTGTGGGGAGAGTAAGGTTCAGGTTGAAGTGAGTCAAAACCTGCTGGGCATCGGCGCGCTGATCAGTCCAGATGAAATCACACTGGGCGGCTGTCCAGTCACTGAGGTGGATGACCACTCCCAGGTGCTGATCTTTGAATCTGAGCTGCACGAGTGTGGCAGCACTCTAATGGTATGACTCTTTTTTTCTGGGACTGTTTGGACTGTTTTCCTCTTGTCCCTGAATGTCTGCTTACTTCTACAACGACAGTGATGTCCTAAAGCAGAGCTGGCCAACCCTGGTCCTCCATAACCAACGCCTGTACTTTTCTAGCTCTGCCGTCACTGCTTCCTGGTTAGCTGACTCAAGTAAATCCTCATCCTGATTTAGGTGGTCAGCATCTAGCAGTCCAGGAGGAGCTGGAAAGCCGGGCAGGTTGTGCATCTCGAGGACCTGGGTGGGGCAGTCCTGCCCTAAAGAAAAAAGTTCATTGAATTTTTTTCCCACACACTTAACAATGTCATTAAAGTTTTCTCTTTCCCTTTCAGCTCGAGGATAATGGTTTTGTTTATGCCTTCAAGCTGATCTACAACCCCAAGTCAATGGCGAGAAGTCCCATCACAAGGAGCCAGAGTACAGCCATTGGAGTGGAGTGCCACTACAAGAACTGAACTGAATAAAGTTGAATGTTCTGTTTCATTCCACTGGTATTCTTCCAGGTGGGTGGTCCAGCCTGTAGTTTATGACCCACCGTTAATCATTGTAAAACACCTGATTCCATTAACATTTTAAAAGACTCCTCTCTGTCTCTGCGTTTGTCTTGTTTCCAGGCAGCTTAAACAGTCTTTTTGTTGTTGAAATATCCTGAGCCAATAAAGTTTTTGAATCTCAGTCTGTTTAAGAAGCAGGCATTCATTCACGCAAAGCTGTTGGTGCTGACTGTCTTCAGAAATGTGGACCCACAGACGCTTGCTTTGAACCTTGAAAGTCCAGCTGCTGTTCTGAGGAGCTGCTTTCAGACACAACAGCGCACGCTGACACTAGAGCGCTTGTTTTTCACCTGTTACCTAAATGTCCATCTGTGGTTTGAAGTCTGTGAACATGGGTGTTTCTGCAGGGGAGCTGCAGCTTTTCTTTTTCTACATGTTTGAAGCAGCAGGAGACTTTAGGATTCATTCAAATGTAAAATGAAGCTTCTGCTCTGAGATGACCCAGACTGAGCTGAGACCACACTGACCGAATGCTAACCTGCATGGAAAAAGCTCATTTGAGCTGTCGGTCAAGCTGATCTTATTCAACAGATTTTTGCTAATACAACATGCATTGAAAGGATTGCCTAAGGTCTTCAGATGATGGATTTGCTGAATTAAGCCCAGAAATGTCTCTTTAAAATAAAAAACATTCAGATCTTTTGTTTTGATTTTCTTCAATTTATGCTTAAAATGTGATATCTTGTTACTGCAACACATGTCAACACAGTACAACATTTCAGTGTAAACCACTTTAAATAAAGGGTTTGTCTGCATACTGCTTCATCTGGTTCAATGAATTCATACTCGGGAACAAGCGTTTCCTCCTCAGAACTTGTTTGGATTCTTGCACAGCTTCAGATATGCAATAGACATAAAGATGACGCACAAACATTTTACAAAGAAACAACAAAGAACACACAAAATGCATTTATTAATAATTTTTTAAAACACAAAATGAAAATAAACACAAGCATTAAAAGTAGACAAATAAAGCAAAACAATCTGTTTGAAAAGGAGTGGAGAAGAAAACTCTTGTTTGGTCCCACCTCTTTTTACAACACTTATGTTCTCCATATTTCTATTTACACTTTTTTCTCAAAACAAATGTCAATGTCCTTCTGTGTAAGACCTGTTGGACCTCATTTGCTTTTATTGCTCATTTCTAGCCTTGTAAAGACTCATCAGTCACGTCTTGGATGGTTTTTGAAAAAGGTGTCAACTTTTGTTTTAAAACCTCATCCAACCGTTCCAGAAATCCACACCACAGACTGACGACACATTTTCCTTTTTGTAGTACGAATGCACAGCTGTTTGAAGCTGAGCTGTTTTCTTCATTGTAACCTCATCTCTGTCCTTAAAAGTGTGTTGTCTGTTCACTGGCAGTAAGTTGTTTAATCAGAATGAGTGCAGTCTGAAGTGTCACAAGTTCCCATAACTTTAATAAACCCGACTTTAAGACCATTCGTTTGTAATCCACAGCCTGAACGATTAGATTAGCTTCTTTTTGTAAAATGTACAGACTGTACATTTGTTTTAGAAGTATTTCCCCAGACTTCTGCACTGTACTGTATGCTTGTATTATCCATGAATGGATCAATAAATGTGCTTTGTGATTCAGTGAATGACGTGTTTTTCCCAGCACTGCTATGTCTTTAGCCAGTTTAGCTTGGATTTGCTTTATTTGTGACTTCCAGCTTATTTTGTGCTCCATAATTACTCCAAGGAACTCCTTTCACCACCTGATTATTTATAGTAGCTTTTACTTCTAAGTCTGCAGGAATATGGCAAATTCCAAACATCCTGTATTTCGTTTTGTTAACATTGAGTGAGAGTTTATTTCTGTCAAACCAGTGCTTTTGTTTCCTTAACTCTGTGTTTATTGTTTTTACAACTGGACTGAGATTCTCCCCTGTGCATACTATAGTACTGTCATTGGCAGATAAAACGTTTTTGAGTATATCTGACACCATGTGTATGTCATTTAGCCATAGGATAAACAGTTCTGGACCCAGTATTGAGCCTTGTGGTACTCCACAGCTTAAATTTAGCAGAGACAGTTTACAATTTTCCAGTTATACAAACTGCTGCCTGTCTTTAATGGGACTGTTTAACCAATTTAATGCCAGTCCTCGTATTCCACACCTTTCCAGTTTGTTTACTAAGATATTGTGATCAATACTTTTGTAATCAAAAGCTTTTTTCAGATCAAATACTCAAACTGTGAACTCTTTATTATCTGTGTCATTTATAACGTCTTCAGTTCGCTGTGTGATTGCCATGGATATTGATCTGTTTTTCTGGAACCAGATTGATCATGGAATTAACAAATGAAGAAACCACAAATGAATTAGGCAGGACATGAGGCCTACAAGCATTTTACTTTTATTTGAGCTTCCAGATTTTTCTGTGTTCGGTGATGTTGTTGTTGGGTTCATGGGATTGTTGAGAAGTTTCATTTATGAGATCAAATATGTGTACGAGGAAAAGTCTTCATTTTTCCGTTTGTTTTCTTCATCATAAAACTTCTATCCCCTTCAGTCTTGTCATATTTAACTGCAATGTCAAAAATATTTAAGGCTACGAAGCTCCGTTTAAAGAGGCAGCATTGTTTTGTTCTTTTTAGAAAACATTTACACGACGACAAAATGACTGTAAAAATGTAACATTGATGCTTTTATTTCGGATGAAGTGCAGTCTGCTTTGGTTTGTCAGTCAGATTCTCTGGATATTAAATATTTCCATGAAGACATTTGTGATCAGAGGAGTATTGTTTAGTACAAGAATGACATTTATAAAGTGCACAAACTAACTTGATTCTGGACAAAGCTACATTTTTAATGTTGAACCTTCTGGGTTGGACCTCAGCTTCTTGCCCCTCTTGTCCTGCTTGTCACCAACCTGCGAGGGAGAGTCATCCATCCATCTGTCCGTCTATCCTTCCATCCATCCATCCTTCAATCCATCTGTCCATCCATCCATTCATCCCTCCGTCCGTCCATCCATTCATCCACCCTTCCATCTATCCATCCATCCATCCAACCTTCCATCCATCCATCCATCCATCCATCCATCCTTCCATCCTTCCATCCGTCCATTCATCCATCTGTCCTTCCGTCCACCCGTCCATTCATCCATCCATTCATCCATCTATCTGTCCGTCCATCCATCTATCCGTCCATCCATCCATCCATCCATCCATCCATCCATCCATCCAACCTTCCATCCGTCCATCCATCCATCCGTCCGTCCTTCCATCCATCCATTCGTCCATTCATCTGTCCATCCAACCTTCCATCCGTCCGTCCATCCATCCATCCATCCATCCATTCATCCATCCATCCGTCCGTCCATCCATCCATTCATTCATCCATCCATCCTTCCATCCGTCCATTCATCCATCTGTCCATCCATCCATCCGTCCATTCATTCATCCATCCATCCGTCTATCCATCCATCCGTCCGTCTATCCATCCGTCCATCCATCCATCTTTCTATCCATTTATCTGTCCATCCGTCCATTCATCCGTCCCTCCATCCATTCATCTATCTATCCATCCATCCGTCCATCCGTCTATCCTTCCATCCATCCATCCTTCTATCCATTTATCTGTCCATCCGTCCATTCATCCGTCGTCCATCTGTCCATCCATTCATCTATCTAGCCATCCGTCCGTCCATCCATCCATCCGTCCATCCATCCATCCATCCGTCCATCCGTCCATCCTTCCATCCGTCTATCCTTCCATCCGTCCGTCCGTCCATCCATCCTTCCATCCATCCGTCTGTCCATTCATCTATCTATCTATCCATCCATCCATCCTTCCATCCGTCCGTCTATCCGTCCATCCATCCGTCCGTCCGTCCGTCCTTCCATCCGTCCGTACGTCCGTCCTTCCATCCGTCCGTACGTCCGTCCATCCGTCTATCCTTCCATCCATCCATCCGTCCGTCCTTCCATCCGTCTATCCTTCCACCCGGCCGTCCGTCCATCCGTCTATACTTCCATCCGTCTGTCCGTCCATCCGTCTATCCTTCCATCCATCCGTCCACCCTTCCATCTGTCCATCCATCCATCCATCCAACCTTCCATCTATCCATCCGTCCGTCCGTCAATCCTTCCATCCGTCCGTCCGTCTATCCGTCTATCCTTCCATCCATCCGTCCATCCATCCATCCATCCATCCATCCATCCACCCACCCTTCCATCTGTCCATCCATCCATCCGTCCGTCCATCCATCCGTCCGTCCATCCATCCATATATCCATCCATCCGTCCATCCATCCATCCATATGTCCATCCGTCCGTCCTTCCATCCATATGTCCATCCATATGTCCATCCTTCTATCCGTCCGTCCTTCCATCCATCTGTCCGTCCATCCGTCCGTCCATCCATCCATCCGTCCGTCTATCCGTCCATCCATCCGTCCTTCTATTCATCCATCCGTCCATCCTTCTATCCGTCTATCCATCCATCTGTCCGTCCATCTATTCATCCATCCAACCATCTATTCATCCATCCATCCATCCGTCTATCCATCCATATGTCCATCCATCCATCCGTCCTTCCATCTATCCGTCCGTCCTTCCATCCATATGTCCATCCATCCATCCATATGTCCATCCATCTGTCCGTCTATCCGTCCGTCCATCCATCCATCCGTCCATCAATCCATCCATCCAACCATCCGTCTGTCCATCCATCTATTCATCCATCCATCCGTCCAACCATCTATCCATTTATCCGTCCATACATCCGTCCATTCATCCGACCATCTGTCCATCCATCTGTCCGTCTATCCGTCCGTCCATCCATCCATCCAACCATCCGTCTGTCCATCCATCCATCCATCCATCCATCCATCCATCCATCTATCCGTCCATCCATCCGTCCTTCCATCCATCCGTTCGTCCGTCCATCCATCCAACCATCCATCCGTCCATCCTTCTATCTGTCTATCCATCCATCCGTCCGTCCTTCCATCCATATGTCCATCCATCCATCCATCTGTCCGTCCATCCATCCATCCATCCGTCCATCCATCCGTCCGTCCGTCCGTCCGTCCATCCGTCCGTCCGTCCGTCTTTCTATTCATCCATCCGTCCATCCTTCTATCCGTCTATCCATCCATCCGTCCGTCCTTCCATCCATATGTCCATCCATCCATCTATCCATCCATCCGTCCATCTATTCATCCATCCGTCCGTCCATCCATCCATCCATATGTCAATCCATCCGTCCATATGTCCGTCCATCCATCCATATGTCCGTCCATCCGTCCGTCCGTCCATCCATCCATCCAACCTTCCATCCGTCCATCCACATGTCCGTCCTTCCATCCATCCGTCCATCTGTCTATCCATCTGTCCGTCCGTCCGTCTATCCATCCGTCCGTCTATCCATCCGTCCGTCCGTCCGTCTATCCGTCCATCTATCTATGCATCCATCCATCCATCCGTCTATCCTTCCATCCATCCATCCTTCTATCCATTTATCTGTCCATCCATCTGTCCGTCCATCCATCTGTCCATCCATCTGTCCGTCTGTCCGTCCGTCCGTCTGTCCATCCGTCCATCTGTCCGTCCATCTATCCATTTACCTGTCCATCCGTCCATACATCCGTCCATTCATCTGTCCGTCCATCCATCCATCTATCCATCTGTCCGTCCATCCATCCATCCGTCCATCCAGCCATCCTTCAATCCGTTACTCCATCCATCCATCTATCTATTCATCCATCTATCCGTCCATTCATCCATCCATCCATCCATCTATCTATCCATCTATCTATCTATCCATCCATCTATCCATCCATCCATCTGTCCATCCGTCCATCCATTTATCTGTCCATCCATCCGTTTTCTAAGCTTGCATTATGTCTTTTACAGAAGTCCTTCCTTACCACTGTTGGACAAAGGCAGAGTACACCCTGAACTGTCCACCAGTGACCCTCACAGACACACACAACCAGACACGCCCACATTCCCACCCAAGGTACTGATTAGATTTACCAAATCACAAGAACCTTCTCTTTGTAAGGCGAGACTGCTGACCGCTTCCCCACAGAGCCCCATGTGTGCTGTGACTGCTATACCACTATAAGTAATTTAAAAATTTAATCATGAACAACATTAATCGGGATCAGTTATTTTTTTGTGCTGCTCAGTCCTCAGTAAATGAAACCCAGCATCAATGCCGAAGGTAGATACATTAAAACCATGTTCTTTCCAGATGGCCTCTCCCTAGTTCTTGGGATTTCTCCTTTGGTCTTTATTTGTGTTTAGTCAATTGAGAAAAGCAGGAAGTCTGATAACCTGCGTGGGATACAGCCTCCGGTGTGTGCTGTCCTGAGATCTGGTTAGATAATCACCTGGTCAGCGCTCACTTACGGGCTTTTAATGGCCATTAACTCAGACAGTGACCTTTTAGAGTGTCAACAAAGCAGAGACGTTCAATACCTCTTTACATCACCTGTACCTTTTGATTGTCGAAGCAGGAAATACAAAGTGTAAAGACTAAGCCAGAGTTTTGGTTGTGTTTTTGGAATCTCAGTACTGTCAGAAACATTTTGCAAAGACCCATGAATGAGTCAAGGCTGTCCACATTGTGTGGGGTGAAGTTTGAACATATTTCTGCAGGCTCTAATTTCAAACAGTGATAATCAGAGGAGTGGGAATCAAACCAACAACTGCATCACTTTAATCTGTGGAGACCAGCTTTCTCCAGTGTCTGCTCTGTGATGCTTTTCATTTTTAGGTTGATCTCTTAAAAAACCTGCTTGAAGAAAAGTGTTAAAGAATAAGCAGGAGTTGTCCTTTGGCGTTCAAGTGTTTGTATTTTAAAGCAAAGCACTGGTCCAAGCAAGTTAAATGCCTAACCATGTCAATGCTGCCCTTTTTCACCCATCAATACCCATTGATGCAGATATGCATCAAACCACATCGGCTCCAAAATTGTCTTCATTTAGCATCTACTTTAAGGCAAAAACATCAGTGAAATTTTCTATGATTGTGTTTGTCACATTGTTTTCATCTTTTAGTTTAGTCTTTTAGTTTCTAGTTGTGTGGTTGTGGAGTAGCTGAATAGTCTTCTTTCCTTTCACTTTTTGCTGTTTCAGTCATTGTTGAAGAAGGTTCACTTTTAGTTTCAGATTAACTAATGATCTTCTGAACTTCTTGGATAGTATCATATTTCCACCTGGAGATGCACAACCTCTTCAACAGTGTCCCTGTGGAGAAATAACACTGAAAGTCATTGATGTGCAAATCAAATGGTCAAAAAATATTCTTTAATGTTTAACTACAACTAAACGCCCCCATTTTCAAAAAAGATGATGTAACAAAGCCGGTCACTGGCAGCGTTATGCACTTATCAATGTGGCTGCCCTTTGACCTGCAGGTCTTTGCTGTACAGGTCACATTCAACTCATGCTGTGGGTGGGTTCACACCAGACTTTGTTTTCCTGCAGTCCACATCATTTGGCAAATGTTTGAGCATACATTACAAAATCTGAATCTTCCAAAAGTATGAAGTTCATTGTTTACTTGTGAACAAATAAGTGACCTTTGCAGTCACAATAAATGCTGTACACATTGTTAAGTGTAGGAGAGATACTTAATTATATATATTTGCAAAAACCAAAAGACACAAATAATTTACCACAAACCCTGAACTTTGAAGCTGAACTTTTGAAGCGTAAGAGAGGGAAAGTTGCGGCACATTGCCTTCAGGGGTCTTCTGAGGAACAACAATATGAGTCTGGGGCACACACAGGAATGAAGGATGGAGGCTTGGTCTTTACTTGGTCTTGTTTTCGGCTACACTACCTACTTAGATCATGTCAGCCAGCTTGGTTCCCTTATTAAGCAAGCAAACTGAACTGAACCCAGCAAACCCATTTACCAGAGTCCATTCCTGCATCACTGTCCGGCTGTTAGGCTTGACCTGAAGGTGGAACATCAGCTCTCTTGTCTGGAGAAACATGTCTGAATCAGCCACAGCTGTCTCTAAAGGAATGAATGAAACCCTTTGAAACATACTTGTGCTGGTTTGGATGTTTTGATTTTCCCCTGGTGACCCATACACTGCAGTTCAGGATTTCTTTCAGGCTGCTGAGCTTCAGGCAGTGACTAACAGCAACTTTACTCCCTTTGTGTTTGCTGTGCGGTTCAGGTCTGCAGCTCGGAATCACACTGTTTTCGTGTTTGCGCAGCTCTCCATTGTGCTCTTGCCTCACTTGTTTCCCATCAGCGCTGCAGTTTTGACAGTTACCCAAGCCCCTGTTCTGTTTCCAGCACCCCTCCCTCTTCTGCTTTCTCAACAGCGTTTCAATATTCAGATGAGTGGAGAGTTGAGCCCCTCACATTCCTCCATTTTTGCGCAGACTTTTGTGCCTCCTGTGGGTAAATGATGGCACTCTTAGAGTTCACAGCATGTCCTCCTGCAGCAGCGGGAGGTACAGTGTGGGATTTCTTTGCCAAAAGCACAGAGCATTAGTCAGCCTCACTTCTGAGAATGCTCATGTATTTGCATTTCTTTGCATGGTTGCACAACATTGTGACATGATGACTACTGAGCAGCCTGCTGTGCAAGCAGACCAGGGCAGCAAATATGAAACAGCTTTCCATAAACCAAATGAGCTTCATCGTCAAGACCTCACTATGGATTCACTGCTTTTTCAGCCAGATTATCATCCCATCATGTCTGTTCTGTGTCATAGTCAGACTCTGTCTTCCAAGATTTTAGTCTGTTTTTGTTTGACATGACTCAGCTTTTGCACTAATGCTCTTGTATTCATTTTTTAAAAAAGTTTGCATACTTTCTCCATGTTAGATGAATGTGTTTTGAGCAGTCAAAGCAACTAAAGCCATATTTTACTGTCACTATAGATGTCTTGCTCAAGTCAATGTAAACATCTGTATTTACATCTATTAAAGCTGTAATTTTCAGTTCTGGTTGTATCTATTTCAACCCACAGAGCAGATATTGAAGGAGCACTGAGGAAACCATTTCAGTGACAGTAAAACCACAGTTCTCTTAAGTTCCATGTGCTCTGCTATCAGTTGCTGCAGCATCAATCCTAGACATGATTAGCGGTGGCCGTGTCAAACCTAATAGGCATGTTTCAATGACATATTAGACTTCCTAAGGCCATCTTCCCCACTCCAAATGTTGACTTGGAGGAGAAGCTCTGACACTGCACAATCAGAGCGGCTTTATTGGAGGAGTCTATCATGTTGATGGAGCTCAAGTTTCGCCAATGATGCACCAGCCATGGCCAGAGCTCCCTGGGGCATCGGTAAAAAGGAAAGAAAATACAATAAAGTGTCAAGATCAATTAAGCTGTAAATGCATTATGCCCAGCTCACTCGTACATAGAGTTTTTACAGCAAACACGTTCTAGAATCATTTTTACATGATGTAGAAACGCTGCTGCATTCAGGAACCACGCCCGGTTGGCCATTAAAACCATTAACTGACATCTGACAGTGGACTTGGAACAGAAGATTTTAATGCTGATGGAGCCCTGGCTTCATTCTCCTATTATCACAACACATTTACTAATGGTCAACTGTAAGAGTTCATGGAAAGAATAGAAAAAAGAACCTATATAAAAACACTAAAGGAACTTTCTAGCTTTCAACCTTAATGACCACTGAGCATTGATTGGTCTGTGTCCGCATTCACGCAAGGATAAGTAATGGTAGACTTCTATAGATCTGTTCAGGCTCATCTCATCATTCTAATGTAATATGAAAGCCCTTTATACAAAACATGAGTGATTGCTGAGCACTGCAACATGGTTGGACACCATTTAATGTTCAGATGGAAATCTGCAGCCATCGATTCTTCTGCTGTTATAAAGCAGTAGAGAAAAGCTAACATGTCAACCACAAACAGCAAGACTGCGTATGTTGGAGAAATGTTCAGATGTGAATTCTACCGGACAAAAACGTGATGTTCTCTCAATGGCTTGAATCTTAACCAGGTTAATAATCAGAAACATCCACATGTGCACACTCTGACAAAGACTTGTTGTGTTTCAGATGAACTCCTCATTCCTCATCCAGTTGGCCTTGTTATCCATCACGGATAACTCTGATGACCCCGTCTGAACCGGACAGACAGCAGAGCGCCTTTTCCAAAAGGCTCTGAAAGCCTCGCTGTCATAAGGAAATCATTTCTGCCACACAGCAAAAGCCTGTGTAAAGATAAACTGCATTTTACTACTGATGATGTACGTGCACCTCAAACCACTTAACTGCTTTTTTTAAACTGTTGTCTGCTGTTGGTTAGGAACAAACCGCCGCCTGTACACTGCTGCTGATACAGTCCACTTTCCCAGTTTGGGAAGTTCTATCGTATCTTATGGTTCAGGTGTTTCCACAGTTGACCAGTATTTTCCTTTGTTCAGGATTTGTCATTTTTTGTTGAGTTTATTTCAAAGTGGACTTTAGTTCTGGTGAATGTTTATCTGGTCTCTCACTTACTCATCCCACTACTACCACCATCACAGACACACACTCACAATGTTGTGGTCCCGTGTTGTGGTCCTGTGGGCCCTGGTCTGGGTGCTTGGCCGGACTGCCGGGCGGGCGGATTTCCTCCATTGGACCCACAGTATGGGTCCGGGGGGGGTCCCTGGCTGCCGCTGCTGCTTTAGCGGGGGACTTGGTGTGGGGATGGTTCCACCAATAACTGCTTGTTCACTTTATATTAAATGAACTGAATTTACTATCAGTCGAAACAAGAAACCACACTTAAGGACAAAGCCGCAATTAACCTTAAACAATTTTAGACCGTGAAACCTTTGGTACAAGTGAAAGCCCACAGATGCATCAAGAGAACATAGAAAGGGAAACAGAATTATGACCCAAGACACTTCATTTGAATAAAATCAAACGTTACTTCAGAGAAAATCAAACTTTAGATCAAAAATGTTGGTATTGTAGTTCTACGTATTGACTTTACAAGGGAAAACAGGCAGTTTTACAGCAGCGCTGCAACAATTCTGTAACTTTGATAAAGCAATAGGAACATGTGGTCTGTTTCAGCAACTCGATAGAGGAAGTCCGTAGTGCTTTTTGCCAACAGCTTTACAAGGGTAATAGCATTCTGAATGGAAGGGGAAAAGAAGCCTGACGCTCGAGTTGTCAGAGTTAAAGAGCCTCTGTGTCACACGAGGTTAATCTGTCAGGAAATGGCGTTTTAGTCCCAGCTAGCCTGAGAAGTATTCAGAGCACATCCGGGTTTGAAAAGAGGAGTTAATGAACGTTGGCTATGATATGACCAGAGTGAGAGCTTCTCAAACATCATCAGCAACGCCTGAAGAAAGCAGAAGACCTTTCACTTATACTTGAAACGCTTTTGTTTGAAAAAACCCTGAGGATTTGATCAAACATTAACCTCTTAAGATCTGAGCTAATATATTTGAGCTAACCCTCTACACATGTAGTCACAGGGCTCCAGTTAAACAGAAGGAAACTACCGCGTGGTACTCGAACCTAAAATGTGATGTCCACGCACACCAGATCTGAAGAAAGTAAAACACATGAACACGTGTTTTGAAGAGCTCATGATTTAGGGAAATTGTTTTACCAAACAAATTATTTTTAAAGGATAATCTAATTGTGAAACAAGACAAGAAAAGCATTGTGATCTCAGCTCTGCTGCCTAAGATCCCTTCACATTAACCCCCTTCACCCAGAACCTTCCTCATACCCCACTATCTGCCACTTGATCAGCAACTATGAAAAGGAAGCTTTAAACAACGCAAAAACTGAGAGGGTGGGGGGTGTTCTAGCAAATGTCCTTTACCTTAACAAAGCTCATATTTGGGTTTTGTTCAGGCAACTTTTGTGAGGATTTAATCCAAACTGCTTTGACCTGCTGACTGAGAATGATTAAGTAATGTCAGACCAAACCAACCCAGCGTTTCTGGTCAAACTGTATTTGCAGCTGCTGAAGCCCTTGTTGTGCCAGTGTGTTTGTTAGCTTGGGGCCTAAATGTACCTTTTATGCTGCTGTTGTGTGGTTAGCATAGATAAAATGCAGCTAAGAAGGAAGTATCAAGTCCAGCTGCTGGTTTTGAAGGAACTGCAGGAAAGAGTTCTAGATGAAAACCAAAGAGGAGGTTTATGGATGCAGTGAATGAGGACATGAAGGAAGCTGGAGTTAGAGGATGCAGGAGACAAGGGTACATGGAGGAAGATGATTCGCTGTGGCGACTCATGAAGGGAAAAAGCTGAAAGAAAAGAAGAAGAAGATGAGTGTGACTTTAAATGGCAAATATGATGTTATCCATTTGACCATAAAAACACTGTGTTCTGATGAAAAAAAACTTGGACGGTTTATAAAATACCCATTCAAACAAATGTTTTCAGGTGAAAAGTCGTTTCAACACAAGGCAATGTGGTCTATGGTCACCAATCTAGTGAGCATTGATGCACACTAGTTTTTGCAGAGACTTCTGGGAAATTCTAGGTCACTGTATTTTGGTATTGTAGATTCCTGCACCCCCCACAAAATGGCAAGCGACGTGTATAGTGCACTAACAAGTGAGTAGTGAAGACATTTAGACCATTGACTGTATAAAAGAATTTAACTGTTTGAAGCTTTTCTCCATAAAATGGTCCCACAAATCCATCAGTGTGCATCGGACCCTACCATGTCTGTTCACGATTCAACTTATCACTTAAATGTCCAGAACATGGAGCCTCAAGTTTGATGACACAACTGTATGGTTAGCCGCAGAACTGCAACAAGTACAGCATGATCATTGTCAACTGCTCAGGAAACCATGTCTCCTAGTCACCCTCCCAGACACAGTCATATTGAGGTCAGGGTGTTTCTAATGCTTTGTTGCCCTAAATTATGTCAAATGGGGTAGTCAAAACAGTGGATTAAGCTTTCTTTAAGGGATTGCAAAGCAACTCTGACTCCAGCTTCAAAGTAAAAGAAAAACTGGTGATGGAATCCAGTATTTTATGATAGTTTCGGAACTACAGTAAAACGGAGATACCTAGGAAAAAAAAAGGATGTCATGGCTGCCATATTTGGTCTGGATTTAATGATAAAGGTTAGTCTAAAATGGGGATCAACTACTAACTAGTATCCTGTTCAAAACTCATGTCAAGAAGAGTTATTTGATTTTATCAGGAATCCTAATCTAAACCGACACAATTTCCACAGGGCCTCAGAATAAGTAAAAAACAAAAGTTGCCTTCGGTTTTCCATTAACTTTATTTATGTGCCAAGTAACTGAAAGAAAAACATGCATTAGGACTTCACAATGACCGTTGCAGAGAGACTCTTTGCAGAAAATGTCTAATCTTCCTCAGTGGTTCATGACTGGAGGAGCATTCCAAAAACTGAAGGTTCATCTGACACAGGAAGGTCTTAGTTAGATAGTTTTCTGAATTCATTTAAATAAATAAAAAGTGACAAAGGCCTGCTGCAAACCCTCTATCCAGGAAGCTAAACCAGCCACAAATGCTTGTGATAACTGAGACAAAGACAGATATTTAAAGAGGAGTGGTGGCTGTTGTCATCAGCAGAAAACTGATGCTGATTTAAGTACAAAGGAATGAGTTTGGGTTGGCTCACAGCCAAGCTTTTGCAAGCAGCCTTCTAGTGTTACAGACAGGAATAAATAAGACACTGAGCCAGCGGAATTTCACATGTATTCCAGTTGTTCGCCGATAGTTTGTCTGGAGTCTTGTTGTAGGCGGAAACAGCAATTTTGACTGTAACTTGTTGTGACTGCTGAGGATATGAGCTAAAATGAACCTTACTAGGAAGAAAATGGTCCTTTTTTTTTTTTAGAAATGATAAATGCTGGCTTATCTATCTATTAAATGGTAAATACTTATATAGCGCTTACTACATTCATTGAAGGCCCAAAGTGCTTTACAGTCATGGTCCCATTCACACACACAGATGGCGGCTCTGCAGCTGAACACTGCCGCCAACCTTCCAACCTTCCATCAGAGGCAATATGGGGTTCAGTGTCTTGCCCAAGGACACTTTGACACATGGGTGGGCATGTCGGGAAGCAAACCTGCAATCTACTGATCAGAGGCCGACCGGCCTTTCCACTGCACCACGGCATCCCCAGGTCAGGGTATTGGTATCTATTAGTTTTTCTTAGACAAATGTTTTTTTTCCTAATTAGCTTCTAACACAAAATGTTTAAAATCAAAATGTAATTAATTTCTGCTAAATATAATAATAATAAAAAAATATTTAAACAGAATAAATTAAAAATGTATTCAGTTCATTCATTTAGGGCTAATCACAATTTAGGTTGATTAGAGCACAACCCAAAGAGTTTTTATTTTACATTTTTATGTTAATTATGTTTTTTGATAAGTTCTCTTTTTTAAGTAAAGTACTAATGTACTTTTAACTAATATGTACAAATCAAAGTTCAACAGAAATACATTTCATACAAATGACTAAATGCACCAGCTGAGCTCAGAAATGGAAAAAAAACAAAAAAACGTTCAAAATCTTCACAAAAATGAACGAAGGAAAAAACAAACCCAGACAACTGAACTTTAGATTGTTTAGAACTGCTTTCTTCATGCTTCCTGCTCAGATTTTGCTTCTTAAAACTATTGCATATGTGTCTTTTTTTAATCATGGCAACACACCTGAATGCTCTCAGACTTCAGTGAAGCAGCTGCCTGTCGCTCACCAGTCCAGGAAAACTTTACGCTCCAGCTTGAAGCTTTGGTTGATTGTTTGGTCAGTGCATTTTCACACAGTGCAATGCTTTTAAATTCAGTATGAACACGTGCTTAGATGCTTTTGTCTTAACTGACTTGACTGAACTGCAGCTGATCTAGTCCTTATCATTCCTTTCCTCAGCTCTTTGACCTTTGCACTTCCTCCTGAAGAGGCCTGGCATTGTTGAACACCTCCCATTTTATTGTCACTCACATCCGCTCTCGACTTTACGTCCGTGAAGGACACATCATCAATCATTTTGGCCCTTGAAAACAGCTCAGTTTTGGAATTTCACCAACCTAAATTTGAGAAACATCAGTAAAATCACCATGTAGATTTTGAAAACCTGCAGTCATCACGCAGTTTTTCTGTATACATTGTAAGTGCCGTGGTGTTAATGAGCCTCATGGGAAAAATGTGTTCACTCAACTATATTATGACTAACCACTAGCAGTACTGGAAATCAACATTTTGACACTTTCTATCTGAGTTTGTGGTTAAGGGTGTCACATGTCCATTCACTCTCCACATATTTTTCTGGATTTAATCAATGAATGTTTAAATATTTAAGTGATGATCAGATTTCGAGTCATTTAATATACAGGAAGTTTCTGCCAGGCCACAAATTTAAGGAATATTTCAACAACTCTATCATATTTAGCTAGGACATATTTACTGTTGCTTTCTGAAACTTTATTTGGATCGACTGATGCAAACCTTTGGTCAGAACTGATAATGTGGTCTTTAAATATATCACAAATGAATTTGTGGGGAGAGCATGTTTACAAATAACTTTCTGATGTATAGCAAATGCTCTGATTGCATGAAATTTAAATAAAACCTTCTGACCATCAGCAATCTTGGTTGTAAACTGAACCCAGCAGCTTTGGTCTTTAAAGGTCCCACACTGCTCTCAGTTTTCTCCACGTTTGATCACAACGCTTACAGTGCACTTTTGAACCCATCCAGAGATGCCGAGTGCTGGTCTCCAATGACCCTTCACTGTGACTGAAACCAGAGCATCCACAATAATAGCATCATTGATCACTGGCCATCTTTCCTCTATTGCTCTCTTCAAAGCTGCCATCAGAAATACTTGATAAGCCATCCTGAGTTTGTTGAGGAGTTTGATCTTTTTTCATGTGAAGCGCTTTTATTTTCCCTGCTTTTGTCTTTTTGACCTTCAGAGTAAGGTAATTTATTCAGCAAAAAGTCTCCTGGGTGAAATATAGAAACTGATTCTGCTTTTCAGACTTTGCATGACGGAGCAATAGACTTGATGAGTTGATCTGCAGATGAGCAGCAATGGCCATCATACACAAAGAGCCAATTACTCATATTCCTGAGAAGGTTGACGTGCAAAATGCCTTGTTTTAATATTTGAATCTTTCTTTTGCACATAGTTTTCAAGAAATGTAACTAAATAATCAGAATCAGAGAAAAAAAATGTAACACTGAATCATATAAATACGGTCAGACATGCATAATTTGCAAATCTCATCTGTCATCTGTCATTTTAATCACAAGAAAATAAAATAAACACACCTATTTGTAAAGATTCAATATTTAATCATATGATAAAAGAAACTTATTTTAACCGGACCATCTTGTTCAGATTTATCCCCAAAGAAAAAAAAGTGAAAAGTAAATAGTACAAAAAGAACAACAGACCCTTGTAACTTAGAGACATGTGCCCTGACTGTGTCTTTAGAAAAGCATAGAAACAACAAACTTTGGACTCAAGCTCACTTGTCTGCAAAATCATAAACTATCTTTTCTATTAATTTAAAAAGTAAATAAACAAGAAATAGATTTTCATCATTCTTTTTCATGTAGATTTGAAATTACATAATTTCTACATCTGCAATATATTTTTCACAAAACTATGAAAATTTGTAGAAGTGCGTTGGACATAGAAACCGTGTGCTTATGTTGTGTAATATTAACTGTAACTGAAAAACAAAGAACAAAAACAGGACTTCATTGTGTGATAAAAACGATTCCAGAGCATGCTGTCTGAGATAACAGCTTTATGGCATTTGTTCAGGAAAAAAGGCCAGACAAGCAACACAATTCAGATATAATCTTCCATCAACCAAAACCCCAATAAAAACACACAGAAGCACTGAAAACTTTACATCAGTGAAATGAGTTGACCTTCAAAACACACCACGTTCTCCAAACTCAAAGAGGAGGGACTGTGTTGTTACAGGAATAAAGCTGATTCAGAGAAAGCATTTTCACACAGGCTTTCCAACCAGTATTTTGGAAAAGGCCTTTCATTTAAAGAACACAATAATCTGTGCACCAAGAGTGTAAAAAATATGACAAGCATGAACTTCAGTCAAAAATCAGACCAGAATGGGACTGCTTGTCTCTCCATAACGTTGATGGACGCTTGACCCAAACCCTACACAGACTGCACTGCCTTTTCAAACCATCAGAAGTCAACAGCAGTGTCTGTCTGGTGTAAGACAGCAAAATCCCATTCACAGCCGACAACTTAAAGTTCTAAAATGTAAGTAAAGTATTTGTCTGTTTCCTTTGAACTGAGATTAGTATGTGAACTCTTCGGAATTGCAGTTTAACAACAAAGTAAAGTCAAAATACGAAAGGAAGGGAGGGAAGTTCTTAAATCGTGCCGTTGTCTCACTTTGTGTTTCTATTTTACTGTGTCTACGTTGATAATACAGTGGCACTAAGTGCAGAGGACACCATTTTCCCTGAAATGTTAAGGAAAAAAAATCAAAGCAAAAAAAGCTGTACTGCGCCTTTAAATCCACAGCAGTTTCCGCCTCTGACACGTCAGCCAATCAGAAGCTCTGACACATAATCCTTCTTCAAAATCTCAACCAATCGGCGCTGCTCTGTCACAGCGTGCGGGGCCGCCTGGTTTGTGGCAGTGAACTCGGTGCTCAGAGGAACGCGTTCGCCCCCGCTGCGGCTCACGCACCCACAATGCCCGGAAAGTGACTGTCGACGCCGGTGGCAGCGCCCGGACGTGGACCGTGGATCAGCGGAGAGCCTCGCGCCGCGCCGCCGGTCTCCGGTGGGTTTCGCCGTCGTCTCCGGGCTGTTTGTGGTCCTTCTTCTCTGCTTTCCCTTCAGCGAGGCGCTGCGGCAGCTGAAGTCACAGTTTGGAAGGTCCGGTTGACGCCAATCTACCGTGTTCTGGCTTCAACCAGCCCGATCCTCATCTGAAATTAGGATTACATAATCCCCGATGGTCGCGCGCGGACCGCAGACAAACGGCGTGTGCGTCTGCTGTCATAGGCATGTTTGGGGTTCGGTTCGGCACGTCGTCAGGTCATTCAGTGAATGTCAGCCGGAGCCCTGTCGGGTAACCCGCGGTGCTGGAGTCCAGAGCCCGCCTCAGAGCCCCGCGGGTCTGCTGTTGGTCTGCTGTGTTCAGCGCAGGTTCCGTCTGTGACCCGGATCCGTCCTGTTGGGTTCGGACACGTGTGCCGGCCTCTCTCAGTACAGCTACTGAGGAAACTCGGTACCTTCCGAACAGAGACTGAAGGACAGCCAAACACGCACGATCCCACTATTCCTCTGACCATCCCTCCATCTCTCCCAGCTGTCAGTGTCAGGCTGTACTACCGGGACTGTTAATCCCAGATTACCTATTGATATTTGGCCTCGTTCCAGACTCCTCTTAAAACCCCTTTATGATGTCTTCTTCCGTGCTTCACCAAACATCCCTAAACCTGAGACGTTTGAGGTCAATCAATCATCTGTAGATCACCTGGAATGGTGTGTGTTTAAGAAGCACCTACAGTCCGTCTCTGCTGCCGAACACCGGAACCAGCCTATACCCACCAGGAACAATGTGTGTTGCCCAAGAACACTTCAACACATGGGTGGGCAGGGCAGGAACCGAACCCGCAGTCTTCTGATCAGAGATTGACTGCTCTACTTCTGCCCCACAGCTACTCCACAGGAATGAAAGAATGGCGATGAACAAATCCATGGGTTGTGCTGCTCGGCTGGTCGTCTGGGTTTTTAGGCTTGTAGTTAAACGTGTCTTGGAAATGTTGAAATGACACCAAAGGGGAATCCATTTCACTCAGTGCTGTCTTTGGTCACATTGATCCTGCTGTAGCTCTGCTGAATGTTGCCAGAACATCTAGTCCAGGGGGGGTCAACCTCAAGTCCTCGAGGGCCGGCCTCCTGCTGGTTTTCCACAAATCCTGCCTTATTTGCTGCTGATTACCTGGATCAGGTGTGTTTAGCCAATAAGGAGCTTCAACGGCAGGTTGGAAAACATGTAGAACGCCGGCCTGGAGTTTGACACTCCTGATGGAGACGAAGTTCTTCTGTCAGAAGTGTTTGGAAGGCTGTGTGTTACTGCGCTGAAGATCACATGGTTGATAATGTGACAGGGAGCTACATCATATCTTACTATACATGCGACATGTGACACACGTCCCACAATGCTTAGAATAACACATGCTACACAGCTGAAGTCATTCAAAGTTCAAACTTTACCTGAAAGTGAGTGAATTTAATTTCAGAGGCTTTCTGGTCTCCTTTCTTGTTAGCGTTTTGCATTAAAACACAGTTAGCTGTGTTGGATCTCTGATGGCCTGTTTCTTCCATTACTTCTTTTCAGTAGCAGTTGCAAATGATCTACTTATTCAGTTTGTTTGCATCGTGAAGTGTTTAGATGATCATCAGCTACAGCTGAACACATAAAGCACCTTCACATCGCTGCGGTGGACCTCAAAGCCTCAATCCGTTTGATAGGCGCAGTCAGGAGCACGTCTGCTGTGTGGTCTGGAGGAAAGGCTCGGACTGAATTCATGGTATTTCTCTGCCCACAATTCTAAGAGCTTTGGACTCCACGTCTGCTCGGAGCTGCAGCCCTCCTCTGTATGTGTGTTTGTGTCACTGTGGTGACAGAAGTCTGGATGAAGCCAGTGGGAGAAAAGCAGTGCCGGCCCTGTTTGGTTAGCAGACCAGGCTTCTCTACAGGAATGACAAGGCGGATAACTTGGCAGCACTAATGAGGACGGATGGGAGTTAGTCAGTCTTCTGATGAAGCTTTTGCCAAGAGCAGAGGATAGATGTGGATCCAGGCTCTGATGGTCTTGATCTCCGGGGACTAAAGGAACTGCATTGAAATCCACAAGTATCTCTGTGTGTAAACACAGGGTTTCTATGACAGCTGTACACCCAGATAAACAACCGTTCTTTTAAAAATGCATCTGTCACCATCTGAACTTACAACAAGAAAAGATTAGGGGTTGTCTGCAAAAAAATCTGTTAATTCTGCAGATTTTTGGCCTCAGCATTCACAGACGGAGACATTTGACTAAGAACGGCTGAAGATGAGCAGAAGCTCCTGTGTGGACTTTCTTCTGTGAATTCTGTGCACCAAGCATAGCAACAGCAGTACAGTCAAACTGCAACAGAGCTGCAGCTCTGTAACAGCGGCAGAGAGTTTCTGAGCGTCTGTTCATGAAGTGCATGTGCTGCGACTTACTCACTTCTGTTTCCTTTTACATGTTGTTTACCTGGATGTGGATGGTGAGCTTCCAGCAAGATGAAACAACAAATGATCTGTGACTGCCCGAACTGAAAACTAGCTACTGTTAAAAAGACACTGCTGTACTTGACCACGCCAGCTTGAGCGCCATCTCAGCCTGTGCATGCTCCAGATTTAAAAGCAAAGAGCAGTGAGGTTTTCTGGATTTTAATCTGGCAAACTAAGGACAAAGGCACAGCTGTTGAAAAATTAGAATTAAAAACCGTTTCCAGAGAAACCCTCCCACACTGACGGCTCAGATTGTGTCTCACTGCATGGATGAGCCCCCCGCTCGTCACAGACATGCTCACTGGCAGAATCGCTGTTGAGTCTGCTGTTTAACTGAGCGGTGGCTTGTTAACCCCTGCTCCCAACCGTACGGCTGTGATGGTAACGACACATGCACAGTAGCTCATTGTAGTCTGCGTTTCTGGAGCAGCAGCAGCAGCATGTTGGGGTGCATGCTTACAGGATTTCTGCACCACCGCAGTACTTCCTGTGAGAACGTGCTGTGGAGGAAGCTGCATGGGTTTGCTCCAGCAGTTCTGCTGGAAACCTCAAAGGTCAAACAGAATCTATTTTCACAGGCCTCAGTCTATCAGGATTGATCAGCAAATCTACTGAGTCACTTCTGTTCTCATGTAGCATACTTTAATATTGATTTATGTATCTTACTGCTATTAAAAAACACATTTTGTTTGGTCATAAAAATGGTTTCCACAAAACTAGTGATTATGGGGAAAATAATGTTTAACTTTCTATACAAATTTCAATTATGGAAAGTAAAAACTGAAAAAAAGCATCTTTTTCCCCAGAAAAATACAAGACATTGTTTGCAACAACACTGATTCATGGCTTTGATGAATCCATAAAGTCTTTTCTTAGCAGAGACTGAGCTAGTTTTAAATCCAACCCCGTTGACCAATAAAAGTAATCCCGCTCTGATCATTTCATAGTTTCCAGTGGTTTTGGTTATGATCATCCAGTTTTTAGCCCCAAATAAAGCTGCTGTTTTGCAGGTCACAGTTTCTGCAGCGCAGCAGGAGTTCATTACAGTTGACCTGTGCGGTGTGAGCGGGGTGCACACAAACCTATTTCCAGCTATCCCTTTGTTTACACTCTCTACCTACCTGAATCTGTTTGTTTGCATCAGGATGGAGTGCAGCTGGGAGATTTCGGCCTGCCGGTTGTAGCACCTACATCACAACTACAAGGATTTTTCAAACGGTCTAAAAAACCACATGGATTTTTAACGTTTTGGCTAAGAACAGAATAATCCTAATTAAAAGACCACTGTGAACAATTTTACAACAGCTCAAAAGATGATCATAGTGGGACTTCAATGCTGCTCTGGCTTTGGTATTCAATACTGGAAAAAAAGAACTCTAAACAAGATGTGACCCAACAGAAAATCTGAAGTTCCCAAATAAATGCCAATGTTAGGATGTTTGCTGGATAAATGGAGTCTGCAGACTGTACTTATGAGAGGCAAACGCTTTGAGTTACTGTCGTACAAAGACAGGTTAGCACTCAGTTAAGAGAATGTGGGGTTTGGTGTAAAATACCCACAGGATGCTCTCTTCAGTTGTAGTTCCACTGATTGCGGTTCCAGCGCAGCTGAAAACAACTCTCAGCAGTCATGAAGTCACAGGCGTTCTGCTGGCCACAGCCGGGATGTATTTATGTTTGCTTTGTATGGGGCGCTTCTGCAGAACTCTGAGCTCATGAGCAAAACAATCTCCAACCTTTAGGAATGTGTGCTTCTGTGACTTCTGCCTGTTTTTTTGATACTTGTCATAGTTCAGGTTCTTGCTGTGGTCCAGCTCAGCCGGTTCACTTGTTTGATCTGCAGCAGAGTTCATGTGAGCAGAATTTAGCAGACACTGCAGGAACAGAATCTGGTACGGCCCAAACGCGCAGGTGAACGCGCCTTTAGTGTGGAGTTGAATGTTAACTACTGGTCAGATAGTGTTTGATTTTTGCTGTTTCGGTGGAAAAATGAAGTGATCTCGACTTTGAAAATCCCCAGCGCTCTTCTCTGGTGGAGGGAAGGAACAGATGAGCTGCTCTTTTTTTTTTTTTTTTTACAAGAATGTAAACATTAGAGTGAGTTTAGTTTCACTGCAGGAGTTATTTACAACTATCGGACAGAGAAAAAGTGTTTTTGTTTTTCGTCCTTTTAAACCACACCTTCAGTACTTGAAGGACATTAGTGGTTCTAGTGAGAGTCAGGACTGCAGCTCTTGGACAGAAGAGTGAGTGCTGATGCGTCACTGTGAGGAGCAGAAGATGGACCTGCGTATTTGGCTGCAGGTAGACACTAATGCAGTTTGTCTGGTGAGCGATGAAGAGGAGGCAGAGCGACAGCTGTCAGTGGTGTGAGTTTGAGGAAGACGAAGGGTTTCCTGTCAGCCAAAGTGTCAGGAGAAAACCGCTGCATCACTGCTAAAACAAGGCTGTGTGTAGCAGAGTCAGGTGTTCCTTTTTATCCAGCGCTAATGTCATCAGTAGAATGTTGTACTCCACGTCTGGGAGAAGACCCATCACACACTTGTGTTGTGATGCACTCACAGCCTCATGCATGTGTGAGCAGGTGTTTCAGGCTCCTCTGGAGCTACTGGCTGCCAGATAGGTTCTGCAGGAACCTTCTGAGGTTCCTTACCTGTGCAGGAAAACGTTGATTTGTGTAGAAACTGGAGTCTGGGCCACACAGTTATGCCTTTGTGCTTTTTGATGATCAAATTGGGACTGGATGAGGTATTAACAACATGATACCCTGTTCTTTTCTGTGGGTTTGAACTCAAAGCTGCAAATGTTAATGAAATGAAGCTCCAGAATTACAAAAGTTACGTTTATTTTCATGGATATTTAAACGATAGGAAATGATCATCGTCCACAATGAGCCATTGATTGGAAATGAAGCTAACAGCGTTTCAGGTGATGCTCTTTCAATATTCTTTAAGCTCATGACTGGTGGCTACAGCCGTGTAGAACATTATTATAGTGCATGCCACATATAGCACATTAAAGAAAGCTGATGCTGAGATGTGTTGTGCACAAACATGTGCATGTCTGTGCAAATGAATACATGAGAAACCTAGAAGTCTTCCTTTCTATATGGTTCACTTTTCCATCCCCACACAGTTTCTGAATGTTGAAAGCTTTGTCACATGCATGTGTGAAGTGCAGCAGAAGTTCAGCTTTTTGACTTAGTTTATGCTGAAACTGTCCCACAATCAGGCTGTTCTGAACAACCTGCTTTTGTTTTGCGTGAGCCGGCTTTAGCTCCAACAACAGCAGGTACTGCTGCGCCGCTCGTCTGAGCTCCGGCACCATCATAACAGAGCAGCAGGAGCTCCCTGATGGGACTTCTCTGATCCTGGTCTGATCATTGTCCTGCTCATTATGTAACCTGTTTGAATGAAGAACCAGACTACTGGTAATCAGCCGAACGCCTCGGAGCAAACGCGTCAAAGCTGGCAGAGTTGACGGTGACTTCCTGTTCTGCTACCACGGACACAGAAACACACCAGGGCTTCCTGAGGTGGAGAGTCTCCCTCCTTATTAAATGTCTGATGGGCTTGGGTTTCACCGCTCGGGTTCACTTCACTCCATGGAGAGCAGCTTCCCTCCAACCCTAACAGATCAATGAGAAAATATCCTGTGTGGAGGATAAAGTATCTGCAGCAGCAGAGAAGAGGTTCAATTCATTTAACACAAACACGTTTCACCCGCAGTGTGAACGGTAACATGATCTGGATCTCATCTGCAGTTTATCAGCCCGTGTTTCTCCTCGAGCACGTCTTTACCTTCTCCTCCTCCTCAGGCTGACGGAGGCTTGTGCTGCTTCCTCTGTTTTGTTTCAGAGGGCGGAGTTTCAACACAGTGTGGTCACGAAAGGTTTTCTTTTGAACATCTGGGTTGTTTTTTAACTGCCAATAGTGACCCTTTTAGATGAATCTGTACTAAACCATTTTATGAGGAAAAATGTCAACTGTTGACCATGGACAGATTCATTTTAATGTACTTTTTCAGTTCTTTCTGGTTCTAACTGGATTTAATCAGCATTTGGAGTTTGAATGCAGCCAAAGTTCTATCATCTCACTGACTTTTTTGACTCCATTTTTAGGGAACAATTTGACTTTCACTTTGATGTTTTTCTATCAATACTTCTTAAAGTACACAACACTTTCATGTTTTTAGGACATTCAAGCACTTTTAACCTCTTTAACTCTCTATGATCCGTCCTCAAACGTTGTACATGCAGAGCAAATGCTTTAAAAACAAGCTGCAGGAACCTGGTAAACATGCTAAACAAACACACTGTTGACACGTGAGCATGTTCTGAATTCAAAGAATTCTTATCAAATCAGGTGAGAGGATTCCAGAATTGTAACCTTCATCCTCCTCACCTCTCAGCCTCACCTGCTGCTCACAGGAGTTTCAGGCTGTTTCTCTGCAGATCCAGAATGTTCTGCTGGTCTTTCATGCTTCTCTTCCTGTTGTTTCACTGTATCATTACCATATCTTTGTAATGCGATGTAGACTTTTGGCTCCAGTGAGAGATGACCTTTGATTCCCTCAGAAGGACTGCAGTTGGTCAGCAGTGAATAATGCAGCACTGGTTCCTATTTACTCCTCAGAGTGCTCGTTTGGTCTTGGATTGCAGATTTCCTGGTCACAAACATGAATGCAGAAGGAGCCTGACTGGACTCTGCCTTCTGTATCCTCCCATCTGTGCTTGGTCAGCATTACAGCACTGATAATCAAGTTCAAAGTGATGCAGCAGAGAAGCGAGGCTGAGCCCACCCTGATCTTTGTACTGTTGCGTTGCAGTGTTGCACTGTCTGCTTCATAGAAACATCTGTTGGCTTTTGATACCTTTCCCCTCATTTTTTAACCGCAGTCGCACTATTTCTCTGCTGTTCACTCCTCTTTCTGTTTGTTTGTGGAAAACACTTATGTTTGTTTTATTGAGTCATCATTGAAAGCATGTTAAATCTCATGAATACACTTCCATTCAACCTGTGGAGCGGCGTGAACGGTTGGAGCAGGCAGACCTTCCCTTTCTCTGCAGCTGCAGCCGTCGTGCTGCTGAAACAGCAGACCGTCACTCAGCTCGCGTCATCAGGGTGGCAGACTGTTCAGCACTGAGGCTGTTGGTTCTGCTCAGCACCCTGAGGAAGATGTCCGGGTGGGCTTCAAGATGAGGCAAAGCTCATAACAGCAAAGGAAACAAGCACAGGTAGCATAATTTCTGTATTTCTTCACACCCTTGCATCACTGCACATGGAGAAGAATGGCAGACTTATCTGCAGCTTAGCCCTGAATAAACTCCACCTCGCAGGGAGGCCAGAGCAAAGCTTTAGCTGTGAGGATTTGTTGTGAAACGGACATTTCCTTTAAAACTGCAGCAGGCAGTTCCTGCTCTGAGAAAGGCTGCTTATTGTCACTGGTTTCTGTGCTGAGAAATGAAACATGCCACTTCTGATCGCTTGTACAGTGTCACTCATTTATCACTGGAGCTGTGCTCTCACAGGAACCAGAGAGAGGTGAAATGTGCTAAGTAGAATTACAGGAAGTAAAAACATTTTCACATTTTTCTCTCGAATTTAAACTCTCAAAGTTCAAACCTTCAAAGAAAAATCAGTCCAGGATTATAGAATGAAGACAAAGATCTGATCGAGATCAAAGATTTATGGACATGTTCAAAATGAAGAAGATACAAAGGAGATTGAGTAACAAGGGCAACAGCCAATCAGTGCACAGAACCCAATGTGCTGTAAAAAAAAGAAGAAAATCATTCAAGATTACACTGAAAAAAAACCTGGTGAGAACTCAGAAGGTGAACCATGATGTGAGGAATCGCTGTACTTTGTTGCACAATAATGTTGGAGCATCGCTGGTGTTAGCGGATAGTTGTTCATAATGGAGTAATTTGTATCTTTTGAAATGAAAATCAATGTTGATGCACTGTTATGGACCTGCTTTCACCGCCGTTCCCTCCCTTTTATCTTTAGTTCTGATGTAGGATTTGGTAAATCCAAAGTAAAATGGTTTCTTTTTTTCTTGCTTTTAGCTAGAGTCTAAAAATAAAATAAAAAGGTAAAATATCAAATGTTTGTGTTGACTAGACTGTTTTCATTTATTATCAAAAATATATCTGTCTTTTAATGAGTCGCTCATGTGGATCAGCATCTGAAGCAACAGGAGAAGTCAGGAGTGTCTGGAGGCTTTAGCTCCAGTTCTTAAATCATCATGATTCTGCCGTGATTCATTTTCGTTTAACTCCTTTGATTCACTCAGAGTCCTTGCAGTGTTTCCATCGAGTCCTGATGATTCAGCTCTGGGTCTTTGTCATTGCTGCTGGAGTTTCTGCTGGAGTTTCTCTGTCCTGACAGACGAGTGTGTACAGGAAAGGAAGTGTGTGTCCGATGTTCTACCTTCAACCCTCTGCACCTTTATGTCCGGATGTTTCTGTATGTTTTGTTTCTTTAATCTTCACCCCAGTGAAATAATTTCCACTGCTGATATACAGTGGATTACTGTCCTTATTATAGAGCTTTTTTTTTTTATTCAAAGCAGAAACCAGACTTTGATTTTGTAAAAGCGGCTTATGCTGCATATTTCTTTGAGTTGTGTTTGTTCATTGTGTGCCCCTATGATCTCAACTGCTGTGACGCTTCCGAGTGTTTCTAGTTTGGTGCTCTGATTTTCAGCTGACATTGTTGTCATGGTTACCCTTTGTAACGGATGCAATGATCAGCTGAACCCCACCAGCAGCACAACAAGCAGCTGGGCTTTAAAAATGTTTTTAACCTGGAAAAGTGCTCATCTGTGGAAGCTGAGCAGCCAATCTAAAACCACTTTAGCACGAAAAGCCTTTTTTTTCCTTTCACTTCTCTAAAGCTACAGAGTTCAGATGTTTGAGAAAGTAATGAGTCAGTCAGTTTGTGTGAGTCTCTGCAGCAGTTGTTTCTCAAGTTTGTGTTTGTCTTTCAGACTGTGATTCTGCCAGAGTTTAACACACATGTACATTAATTTCATCCTGTTTCTGTGAGTGCCGGGTCATTTTCAGAAGTATTGCTCAGCATAAATGAGAACACCCCACTACATTTTTCAGGAAACCTTTAGTGTTCTTTCAGAATCAACATTTTCTATGAGATCTTACACTACAAAATACTCCCACAAATGTGGGCCATTGATTGAAAACAAGATTTGTTCTTTTGCATAAACAAAAAAAGGGATTTTTCCAACTAATTCATTTGAGCCCATGTTGCAAAAATGAGTACAAGTATAGTGTTTGGAGAAAAGCCACACTTCAGACTCCAAACTTCTAATGAACAGGTATTCAACCACAGGTGAGTCTAATGATTCATTTAAGATGTGTGCAGGACACAGGTGACTAGAAAAGAGCATTACTGAACAAAGAAAAGCCCTTCCATTTCATGCTGTCAGAAATGGCTCCTCATGGAAGAGAAATCATTTCTGTACACAAAAAAGATGAGAGCTACAATAAGATCAGAAACGCTTTACATATCAGTCCAAATACTGGAGCCAAAGTGATCCAAACATGTAAGAAAGATGGAAGTGCAACCATCTTACAGAGACGTCCAGACCGTCCTCTGAAGTTAACATGTCGACAGGAGCGTCTGCTGATGAGAAGGTTGAAGAAAATCTCCATGTAAGTTCACTGCAGTGAACTAAAGCTGTAGAAAGCCAAACTGGAGTGACTGTGTCTGGAGTGAAGCCACACTGCAGAGGAATGACATGCATGAGGATCGTCCATGGAGGAAACCTCTCCTAAAGCATAAAAAAACATGCCTAGAATTTTCTAGGGCCCATGCTGAAGAAGAATAAGACTACTGGAACTCTGTACTCTGGAGTGATGAGACAAAGATCTCTGTTTTTGGAACGAATGGTTTTAAAGCTGCATGGCGTCACAACGGTGAGGATTTCAAATAAGAATGCATAGAAACATGGTGGTGGTAGTGTCCTCATGTGGGGCTGCATGAGTGCTGCTGGTGTTGGGGAGCTGCATTTCACTGATGATATCAGGAACTCAGCAATGAAGGAGAAGATGCTGCCATCACTCCGTGCACGTTTGGTCCTCGTGCACGTTTCCAACACCACAATGATCCAAAACACACATGGAAAGCTGCTGTTGCATTTCTGAAGAAGAACAGGGTGAAGGGGATTGAATGACCAAGTATGTCTCCTGATCTGAATCCAATCCAACATCTGTGGGGGATTCTGAAGCAGCAAGTTGATCATCTCTCTCCTTCCAGCATCCAGACCATGAAAGAGGTTATTCTGGAAGAATGGAAGAAGATAGATGCTACAATATGTCTCCAACTTGTTCATTCCATGTCTGGAAGACTTGGTGCTGTTCTTTAAAGTCACGGTGCTCATAATACTAGATGTAGTAGTTTTTGATGCAGGATGGATTCATTTGTGCTTCAACCAATTTGAGTGAAACTGAAGATTTTGTGATCTAAGTGACATAATTCACCTTCATTTCATGTTTTGGAGTTAAGAGTTTTTAATAAAACTCATCCTTGTGGAAAGTTTGGAAATTGTCCTTTTGTTCATTGTGCTACTGATTACATTAGTACTTGTTAAAGAGAGTGTACTCATTTATGCTGAGCTGTGAAGCCTGTGCAGCTTTACTATCCACAAGAAATGAAACCCTGAAACTCCTGTTTTTCACTCCATGCACAAAGAAGAATCCTGAATAGAAGCAGATGTCTGCTGTTTCCATCAGTGGTTAATGAAAATGCATTGAGATAGTTCCCCTGGTTGAAGATCAGATTGCAGCAGAGCAGACTGTATGTTCCTGTGCATACGATCTTTTGAATTATTTACTGTTTCATTTGAGATACACACCTTTCCACAAACAGAAAACGATTTTCTTGAAATCAGAAATCCAGCTTAGAAAAGTATCTTTTTCAAAAACTACAACCTCATCAGCTAGCTGTCAGTCATGTCTTTGTGTGGAGCAGTATAGGTCTGATTGCTGCTGGCGTTCATGTCAAAACCAAGTATTTTCCAGAGGCAACCGCTGGGAAGGAAAAATGATCAAGTCAAGCTGTGTGCTGTACCGTTTCCTCTCGTCTGCTGTGACTACACTATGATGTAATCAGCACTGGACGAATTCAGTCTGATTTTTCTCTGCTCCTCTTAAACTCTACTTTGAAAGGCATAACATGAGGGCACAGTTCACCGAATGTCTCAGTTTCCTCCAGTTCAGTTTTGATTAGAAAGGAGATTTGGAGACAAAATGGCTCATGAAGACCATAAAGGTCTGTCGTCCTCTGTTGGTTAAAGCTGTCCTCCCACTCTGACTTTACCAAGACTAATAACACATGATTGAATTACATTTCTTAATAAGATCCTGTTCTCATTTGTGTGGCAAATCAATGTTTTCTGTTCATAACCCGAAGGCACTAAATCTAAAAACAAATCCTGGACATAAAGTTCCTCATGTTTGAGTCACAGTTGTCGTCTTAGCTAGGACGGAGGGAAATAAAAATGGGTAGTAATGGAATTCATTGCTGTATAGCTGAAATAAGGCTAATAGCATTCAGAAATATCTGTGATCATTTTGGACTGCAGGACCCTCAGTCCCCCTCATGGCAAATACTCCGGTGGTTCAGTGTTGCTTCTGAAGAAGCACTTGTTCTTCAGAGACCAGTCTACACAGGTTTTGCTTGAAACGAGTGTGGATTCTGTTATAGTACCCCTGTGTGGATGTGTGAAACACTTTGGCTGCTTTATCATGTTTGCAGAAATGTTGTCAGTCATGCTGGCAGACATGGCCTCGAATGGAGCTGTTTTTGTCCAGAACCTTGTTGAAGTTTACTGTCATCATGATGTTCTGGGAATGAAGCGTCAAGGTTCATTTTGTCTAATGGCGCCGTCAAAGGGCGTACCACCACCTTGTGGTTGTAATGGCACATAACCAACAAAAGCCAGTTAAAACAAGACATTTGCAATGCACATCCTTTTACTGTCCTGCTTTTCAGCTCTTTGGGGAATCTGGATGTAGAGATTTTGCAACCAAAGAAGTATCTTTGGAAAACTGTATTTTCTTGATAGGTCAATCCTTGATGCTTCTGGACTCTTGTGTTGTACAAAGAGCTCTGTGATAATCTGCTAGTGTCTTCATCGTCTCTTCACTTCATCAATGCATGACTTTGTGTAGCTCCATGACTTGTTGGAAACTCCCACAGTGACCTCAGGAGTCCTTGGAAAGACAACAACAAAAGTTGTCAATGAGGTTTTAAGAGATCTCAGGGTTCAAGAAAGCCATCGATTTTTGTTACACATGTGACCTATTTCTCTGGTGCCACCAATAAAAGTCTCAGGTCCCACCGTTGTTCCCAGTTGTCTGAAAAGCCTCCGTGTGTTCAAAAACAGACACAATAAAACATGTTCTAAACCAATCAGAGCTAGTGAAAAGCCAGAGCTGTAGAAATTCCAGTGTGAACAGTACTCTGTAAATCCTGCAGTCAGAGGGAGGTAAGGAGGAGCTAGCTGCTGTGTCTGGTTAAAGAGCAAATGGAGCTTCAGATGATGAGATTAGATTAAAAGAAAGATTGACAACTATTTTGTTGAGAATACTCAGGCCTGATTTGTATTTATTTTATTTGAGCATTTAAACAGGCACTCTCTATTAAACACAACATTTTCCTGGCTCAGCTACGGGAAATAATAGAACAGATTGAGTTTATTGTAAGGGCTGTGGTAGGATAATGGCTGTCAATAGTGCTGATGTGACTGGCTCGAATACATTTTGAGTTGAAACTATGAAAAGCTCAATGCATCTATAAAACACATTTTGTGCTGTGATAAATGTCCCCTCTCCCTTACAGCAGCAGCGATTAGACTTTAGAACCAAAAGTGACCCTGAAGAACTGCTGTTAAATGCAGTGCGGTTAAAAACGTGCTGCATCACAAGGCTCGTTTCCACTGAGCCGGTCCCGTCTTTTGAGCAGTTTTCATTTTTAAATGGACCCATGAAACAGTACCGAACCGGACCCTGGGGAGCCCCCATCGGTTGTAGGTCCACAGAAACGTGGAATGGAACGGTTGGGGCGGAGCCAGCTGCTGATTGGTAGAAAGTGCCAATATAGCGCTAATAAGGTAAAGTGTTTTCCTCTTTACAGCTGTATTCCTCTTAGTCGTCTGTAATCGTCTTTAAAATAACATTATATTACTGTTATACACGATATACCGGGAGTAAAGCAATAAAAATGACCTCCATAACTGTTGCTTTTCTAGTCATCGCACTACAATGATGCGGTTTACACCACCCATACGTGCACCGTGAAAAGAAACCGCTCAGTGCAAACGAGGCTTCATTGAGTGGAAACGCTCACCGTACTGTACCACTCCTTACCGCACCGGACTGGAGCGCTCAGTGGAAACGAGGCTTAAGATAAGAAAAGTTAGGCCCAGTGTTTTAACCAGTGCAGAAAGTCCAGATTGTCAGAGCCTTCAAGTTTGTTATGGACACGTCTGCATTTCTTTATTCAATTGATTTTTAGCTGTCACACAAAGGTCTGATTAAGACGTTTCAGGCTGTGTGTTGCTCCTGGGCCATGTAATACTGAGCAGCAGCCCTCCATGCTCTCCAGCTGTGTGCTGCTCTTGACCTTCCTCCTCCAGGAGTGTCATTCTTTGACAAATGCGATGCATTGCGCTGCAGCTTTTTGCTGCCAGCCTATTAGTTGTCAGTCAGCCCACCGCAGCCTTTTGTGCAGCCCGCATGTGTCTGAGCCTCTGCATAATTAGTCTGCAAGCTCACCCTTATCAATGGGGGTGGGGTGTGTGTGAACGTCACATCTGATGCATGTGACAGTGCTGAATTAAAGGAGATGAAATGGAGCTCTGTGGGTTTATATGTCTTTCCCTTTTGAATTCAGACAGTTCATTTTGGTTTTGTACATCTCCATAATTGTCTGGAGTTGTTGGCCTGCTGGCTTTGTCATGAGATGCAGTGGCCTGTCGGCTGAACGCCTGTGGTTATCAGTCAGTAGAGAGAGGCTTCATGGTTCTGCCTGGACGCACTGATGGCAGTACTGTCTCTGTCTGCCAGGAGAAAAGACGTCTCTCAGTAGCTTTTACTGCTGATAGGACATTTGTTTAATCGGGTGAATTGTCAACACTAACTTTTGCTTTGTGTGTTTGTGTTGTCACTCTTCAGGCCTGATGGAGCTGTGGACTCCTCACCTGCTGCACACCAGGGAGCTTGATCCATGCCTGGTACCCAGCAAACAACCATAAAGGGTGGGAAACTCAAATACCCTCAGACTCCTTTTTCCCCACCCCTCCCCCTGAATTGCCCCTGTGGTGACGCTGTCCTGCCCTGTCCCGCCCTCTTTGTGACCTACGGCATGCTGGGAAAGCTGAAGCAGAACCTACTGGTGGCCTGCCTGGTCATCAGCTCGGTCACAGTCTTTTACCTTGGTCGCCACGCCATGGAGTGCCACCATCGCTTTGAAGAGCGCAGCCAACCTGGAGGTGTCCTGCCTTTGTCGGCGCTCGGAGGCAGCATGCGGACCACCTTACGGACTGGCCAGAATCTCAGCACGGCTTTTGTTTACAACAAAGACATGCCGCTCATCTTCATCGGCGGCGTCCCTCGCAGTGGGACCACACTGATGCGAGCAATGCTGGACGCACACCCAGATGTGCGCTGTGGCGAAGAAACCCGTGTCATCCCACGCATCCTGGCTATGAAGCAAATGTGGAGTCGTTCCGGCCGGGAGAAGATGCGTCTAGATGAGGCTGGTGTGACGGATGAGGTGCTGGATGCAGCCATGCAGGCCTTCCTGCTGGAGATCATCGTCAAACATGGTGAGCCTGCCAGCTTCCTCTGCAACAAGGACCCTTTCGCTCTCAAGTCTCTTTCTTACCTGGCCAAGATTTTTCCTCGTGCCAAGTTTTTGCTCATGATCCGTGATGGGCGAGCATCTGTCCACTCCATGATCTCAAGGAAAGTGACCATTGCAGGCTTTGACCTGAACAGCTACCGGGACTGCCTGACCAAATGGAATCGGGCCATTGAGACCATGTACACTCAGTGCCTGGATGCGGCAGACAAATGCCTCCCGGTGCAGTACGAACAGTTGGTTCTCCATCCGGAAAAATGGATGCGGACATTGCTAAAATTCCTTGACATTCCTTGGAATGATGCTGTCCTCCACCACGAGGACCTCATTGGGAAAGCTGGGGGAGTTTCCCTTTCCAAGTAAGTCATGCTGATAGTTTGATGTGTTTTGTTTTTCCTCAGCTCCTCCTGCCTTTAGACCTTCAACTGCTTTCTGTGTTTTCACTTTTTCAAATGTTTTTTGCTAGTTGGCATTCCTGGGAAAAAGCCTTTAGACAGTTTAGCTATATTTATCCCTCAGACTCCAAACCCTGACTCGTCTTAGAAATGAACCAAAGCAGCAGTTCACCATGAATTTTAAAGCTCTTCTCTACTTGTTCACTTGTTTTCAGTCCAGTCTGTGATTCTCTGCACAGAAATGCAACTGGACGTTTTGAACTTTGCATTGATGCATCACTGGCTTACTTGTTGAGTTATGGAGTCGTTTGTAAAATGCTGAACTGCAGCTTCGTTAATCCGTCAAAAGATGATTAGGCAAACACCCGTGAACTTTATGAGTGACACATCATCTGGGTTTCCCTTCTTCATCTTCTGGGACTACAGAGCTCTGTCGTCTGTGCTAAAACTCACCATGGAGGATGGTATTCCTGCAGGATAACTTTGACTCACCAGAAATCCAGATCAGGCAGGGATTGATTTTCCCTGCATGTTTCCCTCTGGAATATTTCCAATGCTTCAGCTGCTTGGAATCTGGTTTTGGAAGGGTTTGGAAACGTGTGTCCACGCATGGGGCAGCCACTCCTACTTTTATTAGATTTTTGACCCACAGCTGCATAAAAGCGTAGCTGTGAGAGCAGTAAAAAGTCAGTGTTTGTTGTAGGAAAGGCAAGTTGTTGCCAGGCTCACAAGGTTCAAATGGTGGGCCTGGCTAGCCATGTGCTACCTTCCTTCTCAGTGCAATGAGCTGAGGCCTGTCGGTCTCAGTGGTGCAGCCTGCAGCGGCAGAAAGAGTGGACTAGTTAAGGACCTAAAGCAAACTGACATGTGGGGCAGGTCTGTGTCTGTCTTCTTATCAAGTTTTGGGTGAGAATAGATGTTCCGCTCTGGCTGCTGCTTTCACCAGGGACTAATGTTGCTTTTAATTTGTGAATGAAACGTCCTGCTGCAGTGCGCAGTGAGGAGCCTCCCTAGAACAACATGAAACACGAGTGTTCACATCTGTGGCTTCCCCGTCTGCTGTCAGCTTTGTTTGGGTCAGGGTTTGGTCAGGGTCAGGAAGACGAAAGCATTCAGGGGCTTTAACCCCATTCCTTACTTCTGTGTTCGACACCCCACCCCCTCTGCTACCCACCCGGTTCCTGCCACGTAGCACCAGAAATACTCCATGTCCTCCAGACATGAGATCTCTTTTTTTGTGAGCACATGAAACTAGTCATGTTTTTTATTCAAATATTTGACATAAGGTGAGTGGTTTTCCCTGGAAAAGCTTCCTCATTGCTGCTCCTGATACCTGTACACTGAGCAGCTGATGTTTGACCTCATTTCAAAGAGATTTATGAACACGCCCGTTTCAGATGTCTTTCAAACCTTCTTTTTCTTTTGTGGTTCCAGTTAAATGTGGTGCAGTGGATGTAACACATTATGATATAATATTGATCGAGGAAGACCCAACATTAGCAGATGAAGCTCAGTCCTAACAGATCACTGAGATCAGGAGAAGGCAGCGTCGATCTAATCACCAAGGTTAGAGAACAGCTCATGAATGATCATCCTGGATATGAGACGGCACGCATCAGTCTGCTGGTGTCTAATGTGTTTTCTACCATCTTAAGTCTTTGAGTGTGCTCTAGTTATCGTAATGGAATCACTGCAAGAGCAGGTTCAGCTTCCCTGAGCATGGATGCAGTCAACTGAGTGACCCTGAAGGTCACTGCAGCATCTAAGAGCACCTCGAGTGTCCTCTCCATTGAGCCCTGACGGGTTTGGAACCACAGATTGTGATGAGCTCAAATGTGGTATTTTAGCCCAAACCACAGCATGCTTTTTTACCCACACTCGTTGTGCTTGAAAAGCTGCTCTACAGCCTTTATTAAAAGCGGGCAGCTCAAGTGTGGTCAAAAGAATGTTTGTCTTGGATGTTGTAGAAAGCTTCACAATCTTCTTCTTTGCTTAGATTTTCCTTTAGGGGTTGGTCATTTAAAAAACGGATGACACACTTTTAGAAAAACCAACGTTATCTTTATGGTAATCTTCAAGGTAAATCTTCAAACGGCAAAATCTGAAGGTCATTATTCCACCAGCTCACCATTTCCCCTCTTAGACCGTGAAAGCGCGGAGCTCTTGGGTGAGCTCTTCAGTGGCGGCACGAGGTCCTTGTCCACACCAGAGAAGGCGGTCAGCTCTACACACCGCTCTGCTCTCTGAGGTCAACGAGGACCTCGCTCCGCTGCTGCTGCTGGGGGAACAGCTCTGTGACAAAAGGTTTAGGGAGGAATTATTTTACAGCTATGCAAGTGTTTGATTAATTTTGATTAAATCAATACCACAGGCATTTATGGTCAAACTGTTTCCTCTGTCAGAGATGTCAAAGTTCTGGCACTGATGGAAAAAGTGACAGCTCATGTCTGAAGATCTGTCTGTGGAAACCTCCATGGTCAAACCTATTCTCTCAATAAAAAGCTGAATTCAGGTTTTGTGCACATTGACATGCAGAGTTGATTGGCCATTGATTCAAGGTTTGATTAAACGAACTTGATCCAAGAAATCTGCAGCAGGTAAGGACATGGATGTTTTGGAAGAAAGCAAGACGATGACCAGGGTTGAAGGTCATTGTCTGTGATGAACTCAAAAAGTGAGCCTTCAGTGGTTGTCGGGTTTGAGAGCTTGTATGGTTTTGGAAGAGAAACTCAATTTTGTACTTTTAAAAAATCATTTTTACTGTTTTTTTAGACTTGGCGATCTAATAAAATTCACCAGGTCTTTCAAAAATCCCCAAACAATGACATTTAACTTGAAATGATCAGCGTCCCATTATGTAATGCACAGTTCAATTATTCGTATACAAAACATTTGAGATCTTATCCCTCATAACTATCCTGATTTAAACTGTGTTATCTGCTCTCAGGATGCCACTCATGGTACATTATTACACTGCGGTTGAGGAAATATAAAGTGCTGGTCTGTCTGACAGCCTGCGTTATTTAAAAGGCAGCTGTTGCCTTATAAAAACAACCCTCTTATTTGACAGTAAACTGCCTCACACTGACACGGTCTCTGAAATGTGACTCCTGCAAAGGGAGGCTCGCTCACAAGCGCAGACGGAGGCTGAAGCCCGCGCTTCATCCACGACTCCTCATTGCAGGTGAGCAGGACTCTGGTTGAGTTGAAGTCTTCTGTACTCAAACTGATGAACTGCTCCATCCACCCCGAGAAGAGAAATGACTAAAAGATTCCCGTTGGGTCACATGACCGCCTCCTATTACTTCTGCTCTTAATGGGCTCCTCCTTGTCAATTATTAATTGACACGCTCCTTCACTCAGGGTGGTGATCAGCAGCACCAGTGAGCCATTAGGAGTCGCTCAAAGACATCCAGGTTGCAGAGAAGTTAGAGAGTGGAAATCGAACGGCTCTCCCTTCTGGGATAAGTAATGGAGCGAGTCTCCCAGCAGACGGACCTCCATTAAATCAGGATGATGTAATTGCTGTTGATGCAAGGCCAAGGTCCCGCTCTGTGGCCGGCCCGCCCGCCCGCTGATACACTCAGATAGAGACGCTGGAAGAGACCTCCTCCAGGTATCATGGGGATTGACTGTAATGCAGCATGTGCTAAGCACTTATGAGGAGGCGTGGCTACATTTCTGATGGTATATGGCAGCTGGCTTGCCCTGAAGCGAGCTCTCTGCCACTATTCCCATCAAACCACATTAAGACTTTTTTAGTGGAGTGCTGCTGTAGGCCGACATGCTCCAACAGCAGCCTGTAAACGGCATGCTGAACAAGACTTACTGCCATGGAGCACACCTTCATCAATACTCTTATTAGTTACTGTCAGCTCCATTATGGGGAGGTGAGACAGAGCTGCCCTGCAGTTTGCTACTGCTTCCTATCAATAATTTAGGATTAGCGCTGGTCATTTGGGCTCCAGTTAAAAAAAAACAAAAAAAACAGAACACACAGCTCAGAGGTGAATTCCTACTGAAATTCTGCCGCTCTGTCTGAAGAAAGACGCAGGTTCTTTGGATTTTGAATAAAAACGGCGTCGTCCTAATTAAAAAATCACTTGAAAATAAAATATTGTCTGACGTTAGACTGGTCCTTAAGGCAGAAAAGGTTGGAGATTGCTAGTCCAGTGGGAGGAGATGGAGGACCCTAAGAAAGTGATGCAGTCTGGTTTGGTTTGCTTCACACACAATCTTAAGTGTTTCAAAGAATAAAGCACACTACTCATGTAGTTTCAAACCAACGCTGATCGTTTGGGAGGGATGTTTCCTGACCAAGACTGGGTCAAAGAAACAGGAAATTGACTAGTTATGCTAATCCTCTGGTAATGACATGGTAATAACAGGTTCACAGGCTTCCCGTCTCCTCTGCCTTCTCTGTCGGACTTCTTAAAACTTCTTAAAAAGTGCCACTAGTTTCATGTTGTGGGAAATGTATTTTGCTTCTTATAACTTGCAGCATCTTTGTCGGTTACTCCCTTTATGGTACCATCCCTCAGGTGACCCACAGGTGAGCTTTCACACCAGCTGAAGGAACCAGACAATCCAGCAAACCCTGATGTGAATACATTCTTTTTTGTGTGATCAACATTTTTATTGATTCCACATTGAACTCAACAACTAGTGTACAAATACTAAGTTTCTTGCAGACATACTCATTATTCCTGTACATCTTTAGACTGTTATACTGAACCATTTTTAACGAGTTAAAAAAAAACAAAGAACAAAAACAAATAAATAAATAAATAAATCAACCCAACCCCCCCCGGTACAACGTCCCAAATAAACAATAATTTTGTACAGAATTGTTGGAGACATTCAATAAAAGATTGCAGTTAGTCACCTGTGATACTCTGTGCCTGCTGCACTCTAGCTATAGAAAGTTCTAGGTGATGTGTGTGTGAATGCACCTCTAAAGCCAGCTCCTTCCAACAGACATGTTTACTTCTGTTTATCCAACGTCCAGGTTTGATGAAGTTCTTCATGAAACACTGAAGTTTGAGCTTTATTTGAAGTGTTTTCATCTTTAGGAAAGAGGAGCCAGAAGAGAATTTGTTCAGAACCTTGTCAAATGCATTTTCAGTATATAATAGTGTCTCTGTTTTAAACTAAGTAAAGAACAGGATTAAAACAAGTGCATACATTTCCATATCTATGCATTTTCTCAGATCTGGATAAACACAGGTCTTCTTGCCTGTAAAACAGGGAGCTGGAGCTCTGCTCTGAATCCTCTGGGTCCTGATGGAGTCTCAGTGATTTTTCTGGGCGTTTATCACAGAGTGGATGTTTGGATCTGAACCCGCCTCTCAGGAAGCGTTTCCGCCATCCTCCTGACATGACCAAACAACTACATGCTGTTAATCATACAGGACATAATAGCTGTCCAGTATAAAGATTTAGTTGCAGAGTAAATGGATCGGAGGAAAGAAAATTGCTTGTTGAAGTATTGCAAAGCAGGAAACACAGCGGCAGACGGCTGCACAGCAGGTGGTCAGTAGACCTGAGGGAGGAGCCTCTTACATCCTGGGGGAAGATAAGCATGAAAATACTTGTTGTGCCAAAGGAGGCTTTGATTCTACAGGAAGGAAATGCTCTGCAGCCCAGCTTTCCAGGGGAAATCCATTTGTACTGGATCCAAAACGGGGTCGCTGTCAGTCTCCTCTCGTTCTGGCCTCGTGTTGGCGAGTGGAATCACATGGCCTTCGGTGTTTATCAGCGTAGCTGTCACTGGTTTACAAAAACCCACAAACTTGTTTCCACTTGTCTCAGCGTCAGTTTGTGGCTCAGACATTCAGCAGAAATTCCTCTAAGGTGTTCATTCCAGCTTTCAGGCATTTCAGGGGAAGAGCTCAGCTGTGAGGAAAGAGTGGGAAAGATTTCCCTTTTTTTCTATAACCTTCTTGGATTCAAAGCAAACTCACTGTTTCACTGGTATTTAGAAGTAAATGATCCCATCTTTGCTTCAGCATTTTCTCCTGATGCTTTACTTGACTAAGAATTTGAAATGGAAAGAGGGCTGCATGGTGGGAGATAAACTTGTGATGTGCGATATTAGTGATCAATGTTTTGATGACAACATGATCAAATAGCAAAGTAAACAACTAAATACATCATTTCCATTTCACTACAACAGTTTCATGTAAATAAAATTCCACATAAATTATACTACATGTTATCTCAACAGGAGACGGGTAAGAACTCATATGTCAGGAAACCCACTATTGAACAATTGTCTACCTTTCTAATAGTACTCGTGGGGCAAAGCTAATATGAAGAAGTATTCAGAACAATGTAACGTCATGGTGTGCGCTTGGACCTTTTCAAAAGCCATTGCTTCTCTGGTATACATGTGTGTATCATTTAAGGTAACCATCATCCCGGTTTATGCCGTCTTCTGCGATTGCATTTTGCATGAGCTGATATCACAATGTCAGTACATTTTAGATTTATTGTGCAGATCTATTGAAACAGTTGATCTGTAAAATGACTTCAACTCATTACAGATTTTAAAATGATAATTCAAACAGTTCCCATTAAATATAGGTTTTTTTTCTTTACATGAAGATATTCATTTATAAATTCACAAATCTCAGCTAAAAAATGTGACCATAGCAAGTAGGCCTGAATATTGTATTTACATATCAGACGATAACGACATTTATCACTATATAACCCAAATAAATATATCTGTCAAAACTCTCTGTGGCTCATGAGAGAAATGTGTAATGATCAACTGGTTGTTTATATTTAAATTAAATGTAAATTTAAAGGAACATGATGCAACAGTTTTTCAACAAAAAAGGCATAAATATTACAAACTAAAGTGAACATTAAAGCAAAAGCTTTCAAGTTTCCAAAGAGAACATCAGTAAAACTGAACACTAAACTGCTTGATCAGTTCCATTTAAAAACAAAGAATTATTTCTACAAATCAATTCTAATGTTTTACAGAACAAACATCAAATCAACAAACATGTTTGTCAACATCCTGTGAATAATCTAGGAACTACAATCAAATTCTCTGAATTTCTTCAGGTAGTTTAGCCTGTTGCTGCTGTGAAAGTCTGAACTTTGTTGTTTTTATGGAGAATTCTGGTTCATTTCAGTCTGAGATTGAAGCATGTTTGGTGTCACTGCTTCAGTTTGGTGATGTTTCCAGGTTTAGAAGGAACATGCCTTCTGCACAATTTACAGTTCATGTTACTTTGTTTTTTGTAAGATTTTAAATGACTAAAATACTTCCACACAGGGGCCCACATTGAATTTTTGAAACACTGGCCAAGTTGGCCGGTTGATTAAAAAAAAATCTACCGGCTAAACATATATTTTCTCAGCCAAATTCTAACACTATTTTACACAGAAATACCTTATTTTACCTATTTTGAAACTTTTCTGATTTTTTTGTTAGGAAAATAAAACAGCCTCAAAGTAATGTATAAATGATATGAACGCGTCTTTACTGTCATTTAACTGTAAACTCGAACATGCAGAGAAAACAAGAACAGATTTAGTAGAGATTTCCTTATTCTACTTTCAGATGGGCTGTACGGTGGCGCAGTGGTTAGCGCTCTTGCCTCACAGCAAGAAGGTTCCCAGTTCAAGTCTTGAAACAGTGTCACCAATGGGGACCTTTCTGTGTGGAGTTTGCATGTTCTCCCCGTGCATGTGTGGGTTTTCTCCGGGGACTCCGGCTTCCTCCCATCATTCAAAAACATGCTTCATAGGTTCATTGGTCACTCTAAATTGTCCCTAGGTGTGGATGTGAGTGTGACTGTGGCCCCTGCGACAGACTGGCGACCAGTCCAGGGGTGTCTCCTGCCTTCGCCCACGGCAGCCCCGTGACCCCGAAAGGGATAAAGCGGTTCAGAAAATGAATGAATGAATACCTCCAGATGTTCACATTTTATATGAAATCACAACAAAAACAGTCAAATGTTTTGGGTTATTGTCATTATATATCATTATTATTGACATTGAAGCTTTAAGGAGGATTGAGCCCAACATCTAACAGGTCCCAGTTTTCAGTGAAACCCAGACTCTGTTATGCTCCAACATGGGTAAAAATGCGTTATTTTTAACCTCCGTCACAAAGATGTGGTGGTTTGTAGTAATGAAATGTCTATCTAATCTTTTTAGGATTAAATGACCCAGATCTTAAATCTTTTCTCAATGAAGTAAAAACCTGTCCAGACAGGGTGAAGTTGGCAACATCCCAGTTCAGACATGATGAAGCTGACCCTGCCTTCCCACAATCCTCTGCTGGAGATCAAACCGATGTTCTTCTGTTTCATGTTAGGGTGGAGAGGTCCACAGACCAGGTCATCAAGCCCGTCAACGTGGAGGCCTTATCCAAATGGGTGGGAAAGATCCCCCCTGACGTGGTGAGGGACATGGCCGTCATCGCCCCCATGCTGTCCAGGCTGGGTTATGACCCGCACGCCAACCCCCCCAACTACGGCCAGCCTGACCCCAAGGTTCTGGACAACACCAGGAGGGTGAGTACTCTGCAGCTTCCTGGGGTTTGGACCTCAGAGCTGCTTTAAAGACATGGAGATGTGGGCTTTGCTTCAGAGGATGACAAATATCTTTGCTGCTTTTTGATTTATCCTTTTCTGTCTGGGTGACTTGATTGGCTCTTAGGGGACCTGTTCAAACTGTAGGTGATGCATTTCTGTTATTTCTGATCCGCTTTCTGTGTCAGCTCGCCCTGTAAGGATGCATGGGGTTCACTTCCATGACAGAATCGGTCTTTTCATTGTAGCGTTTTGCTGAAAAACAAACCACAAATAAGCATTCAGGAAAGACATTTAAAAGAAAATATGCTTGTCCTGCTCTTTCCGTTCTCTCGTAAACGTGAAACAAAGCATCAGCTTTTCCTCAGATGTTTCAGAGGCTCAGTGGCAGCCCTGACGCTGTCTGACAGACGGAGCAGCCCTGCCCTGCACCGCTCTGACTCACTCGCTGTACCTGCGAGAGCCTTTGTCAGTGCACAAAAATAACTCTGTGATGTCACTGTGATGTCACCAGGGTGCCTTGAACACGGGGTTGGAGTTTGGTTTCCAGCAGACTATACTAGCTGTTCGGTCCGGTTTACCACTAACTTGAGATGGTAGTAACAATTGTATGAATCAAAAAGCATTCAACTGTTAATTGTTAAAATTAGACACAACAAGAAGGAATTGTTGAAGGAATGAGTGTGTCGGCATGTCGGGCTTTATTCAACAAAGACTTTTGTTCTTCTCCTTTTGTACAATAATAATCTTAGTAGATTGAGATGTTAACACCATCTGGAAAACCTTTGATTATCAATGTGTGTTTGATAAAACCCATTGACTGTATATGAGAACTGGACTGAGTGACTCCTCCCCCCCCAGGAAGTTCCTGCTGGCTCCAAGAAGCCAAAATCCCATAGACTTCACTAGAGAAACAGCCAGTTATTGCTCATTCATTGTGTTTGTTAGAATAACTATTCTTGCTCTGAAACATGTTAACATGTCGTTAGTAATTCTTCATTTTTCATGGTATTTATCTGTAGTGTTGTACACTGGTCACTCAGATGCTTCAATAACATTAGGTGGGCTCACGTTAAATGTTGAAATGTATGATTGACAGATTTTGCGTAACTGCTTTCTAGTGGGAGAGGGTGTGGCCTTCCAATAAGCTAACTCCTGATTGGTGAGAGTGGCTGTCAAAGAAATGTTGACTCAAACCTTCTCGCACCAATCACTACTGTCAATTTCTGGTTCCAGCGTGATGATGGCCCTATCGCAAAAATGACCACTGAATTGACTTCATTTAGTTAGAGCTGGAAGTAAGTCATGTTCTATGGATGACATCACACTCACTCCAGTTCTCTGATGCAGTCGATTATGAAAGCGGTCTTACACTCTGGAATAGCTGGCTAAAACTAACAAGGACAACATCAGATTCTATGGGTAAAATCACAGTTCCTTTGAAAAGTACTGGTATGTGCCGACAGCCTGTGAATCTGGATGTGAGTCTGCAGGAGGCAAATGCAAATGTTTCCTCACATTGAAATGTGCTTACAGGAAAATGTGTCAAAACATGCTAACACGACAGAAGCTGTTTGACCTCCAAAGATCCTCAAACCTTGATGATTATGCTCAGCAGAGCTAAACGGTGTACATTATTAATGAGCCCCTTTATTCTATTACTTATCTTTTCATCCTTGAACAGAGACATGCAGCAGAAGAGTGACTAACTCCTGCTTGTCTGTGTTGTTGTAAACAGACTGAAGGGAGGCGAGCTCACAGAGGAATCCGCTAATCCTTCAGTTTCTAGCAGACCTTGTAGCTGCAGGAACTTTGTGATGCTGCAGGAACATCAAACTTTGTTGTTGTTCAGTGTGTCTAACTTGTTTTCATGGCTATTTTTGGAGTAGCCTATGTTTTATTAAACTCTCCTCCTCTGGCGGTGCTGTTGGTTGACATCTGCAGCTCCTCCACCACATTCAGCTTTTTTTAATCTCTCAAGGACCGTGGAGGCCGGGGTTTTAGAGTCTCCTCGGCTTCATGGATGATTGCTGTTTTCAGTGCTTGGTCAGAGAAGTGCTTGGGTCAACATCTTAGTAAGAAAGAGGTTTGAGGGACTCAGACATTGCTGTAAATCATCAGGGCAGGAACAAAAGCTTTCCCTTTTCCTGTGCAGAGCTCTGCTGAGAGCCGAGGAGCTGAGGCGCCTCATTTTCCACCACTGCTACTCTGTCTGGGAAGGATTTGGGTTGGAAATGCCAAATTGAAGTCATTCTTGACATCAAGTGAAGTTGGAAAGTGATGAGAGGTTTCTATGTGAACCGAGATAATAGTTTAGTTGATGCAGACTGGATTTCTTTCCAGGGAACTCTGCTTTTATCCCAGCCGTCATCTGTCCCTGATGAGCTGCTGTCCAAGTGTTTTTGGCTGCTCTCTGCTCCCACGTTCAGATCAGAACCCTTTTCAGGGATCTGGATTTAACTCCTGAAACATCTTCCTGTTCCTCCTGCAGGCCACGTCCTTGTTCATTCCTCAAGCAAACATGACATGCAGACCTCTGCTCTAAAGGGCCTTTTTGCAAACAATTCCAGCCAACAAATTCAAGTTGCATTTGAAGTGATTCTTGCTGTGCTGAAACTTTACAGTGAGGCATCTGCATCCCACCCCCAGGTCTGCCGTGTGGGGAATTTTGGTCCACTTACAGAAAAAAACCCTTTTGTCCTAAAGTTCTTCAATTTTAACCCTTAAGAGTCCAGGATATATTTGCCCATTTAGATGCATTTTTGAGATTACATTTGTATTTCCACGTTAAACACAGCTTAGCCAGCCTTGGTTGATAATATTTTTTCATCGCAACCTCACGTATGTAAATTGACATTTTTTTCATCATTTAGCTGTATTATATCTGTACTAGATCAACACTGAACCTTCATTTGAATCTGAGAGGAACATTTTTATTTCTTGTAAATAATTACAAAATGGTTTAACAAACCTTTTTTTAAAAACAATTAAAATGTATGGTGTATCTTTGGTAAAACATTGAAGAAATTCTGCAAACAACAAACAACTTTTTAGATTAAAAAGCAGCCGAGGTCTCAGGTCTCTGTACTGCTGTTCTAAAACAGATTTTAAATAAAATAGAAAGACAGCAGAGCACCACAACTGCATCACACGCATGTGCATTTATACAACAAACAGTTATAGGAACCCTACACCAACTATTTCAGACTGATGAAGCCACCAGCATGAGCAGTGATACACTTACATTTATACAAGAAAGACCACTTAAGGTAACGTCAAGACGTCACCTGGATGAAAAGGAAACAGAATTCACAACTTTAACAGGACTTCTATTTTACCAGTAGGATCCAACAGGATCATGTGACTTTAGTGCTCGATGGGTGAAAAGCTGATTCCAGACTTTTCCTTGAAAATCTCGTCTTGGAAGCAGTTAGCTCTTGAAATAAACGTGAATCTGGTCCTTGACATTCAGGTTAAACATGGAGGAAAAATAACAACATGAAAGATTTACCAAAAGTATTGAAAGAGAACAAAAACATACCAGCTTAATCACCGGTTTACATGATCCATCTAATCTTTGAATAATCAGAAATACCCTTTGACGTTGGTCATGTCATGGCTTAACTCTCCATGGAGAGATCCAAGTGAGTGGTAATGTCCTGTGTGGAACGCCCTGCTTGAAAGTTTAGGAAACCTGAGAGACAGTTCAGTTCAGTCATTATAGTAAAAAACTGAAATCATTGGAGTTTCTTGGAGCAGAGTTTGGAGTCAATGGACTCTAATCTAAAATAAGTGCTTGTTGTTTTAGTTTGACACCCATTAAGTGGAGCCATGAGATCATCTTTGCTGTGCAACCAGACTTAATGGAGCAAATATACAGTACATCCGGGTAGTCTTCACAGCGCCTCGCTTCTTCCACAGTTTATGATGTCACATCCTTATCTCAAAATAGATTAGCAGTTTGTTGCAGATGTATTAAAAGTGAAAAACCTGTAAAATGACATGTACAGAAGTATTCACAGCCTTTTGCTCAATACTTAGTTGCTGAACCTTTGGCAGCATTTACAGCCTCAAGTGGTTTTGAATGTGACGCCACAGGCTTGGAACACCTTTCTGTGGACAGTTTGGTCCGTTCCTCTTTGGATTAGTGCTCAAGCTCCATCAGGTTGATGGAAGCCTGGGTGCACGGTCATTTTCAGATCTTTCCATAGATGTTTCAATTGGATTCAGGTGTGGTTCTGGCTGGGTCACTCAAGGACATTGACAGAGTAGTTCTGAAGTCACTCCTTCCAGATCTTCGTGGTGTTCTTTGGATCATTGTCCTGCTGAAAGATGAACCGTCGCTCCAGTCTGAGGTCAGGAGCTCTCTGGAGCAGATTTTCATCCGGATGTCTCTGTACAATGTTGCAGTCAGCTTTCCTTCTATCCTGACCGTTCTTCCAGTTCCTGCTGCCCAAAAACATCCCCACAGCATGATGCTACCACCACCATGCTTCACTGTAGGGATGGTATTGGCCTGGTGATGAGCGGTGTCTGGTTTTCTCCAAGCATAACTCCTGCCATTCACTCTAAAAGTTGTATTCTGGTCTGGTCAGACCACAGAACTTTGTTTTTCATGGTCTGAGAGTCATTCAGGTGCCAGACGGGCTTCCATGTGCTTTTCAGTAAGAAAGAGCTTCCGTCTGGCCGCTCTACCATACAGGCCTGATTGGTGTAGTGCTGCATAGATGGTTGTTCTTCTGGAAGGTTCTCCTCTTTCCACAGAGGAACGCTCTGACAGAGTGACCGTTGGGTTATTGGTCACCTCCCTGATCAGGGCCCTTCTCCCCTGATCACTCAGCTTAGATGGTCGGTCAGATCTAGGAAGAGTCCTGGTGGTTCCAAACTTCTTACTTACAGATGATGGAGGTCACTGTTCTCATTGGAACCTTCAAGGCAGCAGAAATGTTTCTGGACCCTTCCCCAGCCTTGAGCCTCAATTCCTTTTCTTTCAGGCTTGGTTTGTGCTTTGACGTGCACTGTCAACCCTGGAACTCATGTAGACAAGGTCGTACCTTTCTAAATCCTGTCCAATCCACTGGATTGACCACAGGTTGGCTTCAATGAAGCAGCAGAAACATCTCATTAGTGGAAACAGAAGAAACATCAGCTCACTTTGGAGATTCACAGTAAAGGCTGTGAATACTTCTGTACATGTCATTTTTCTTTTTTTATAAATTTACACAGCTACATTTTCTCTTGTTTTTTATCTTAATAAAAGCTTTTCTCTCTTCCTCCTGCAGTGTAATCCAGCTGTATAAAAGATCATTTCTCTCTAAACTGTTTGGTCTTTAAACTGTCGAAGTTATTATATTTTTTATTCCTGCATGAGGGGTCTGTTTTAAAAAACAAAAAAATCTATTTCAAGTATATATAATTACAGATTTGAAAATTGAACTGAACTTTACTTAGAAAAATTAGATAACCAGAAATAAAATCTATGGATATATATATATATATCCAGTCACACGATGACATCGGGAATATAAATGGAATTTATTCCGGAAATATTGACAGTGAAACTCAACCGTAGCGGGATGTCCTCCTTCCTGCTGACGGCAGCTTCCATGGATCAATGACACACACACACACACACACACACACACACACACACACACACACACACACACACACACACACACACCCCAACGCTGAGCTCGCACAGAGAACGATTAGGAAACAGGGCAGAAGCAGGCAACTTTACAGGCTGTTGGTGGTGGAGATGGTGCATGCATACATGCATGCAGCTGTCATTGATGATTGTGTCGAGGTCACTGTGTCATAAAGCCATATTTCCTTGCTGTAATACGAGACCAAAGGAGAATGTTGTGCTGTTGGCAACTCTTCCCAGTCCACATGTGAGCGTGCTGATGCCATCTTCACGCTGTCAGCTGCCCTCCATCACTCTGTCAGGCCTGTTGATGCTTTTAGGATGTATCTGTGGTGCTGTGTGCACATTTCAGATGCAGTAAACATGCATGTGCTGCTTGCTCCTCTGGTGTCTGAAACAGGAACAGCATCGTTATACCTCCAAGTTGTGCTGACGGCTCAGCTTTACAAAGCCCATTATATCGTCTGACTGATGCCTTTCACATCTGCAGATAATCAGTGAGGTTTTCTGCGTCAGCTCCAGCTGCTGCAGGGTTTTTATCACATTTTCTCCCCGACTCTGGCCTCTTTCATGCAGAGGAGGATCTCACAACTCTGGAAAAGTGGACACAAATCTTTTGTTTGCTTGTTCAGGTTAGAAAGCTTCTTTAGCTTCTGTGAGTCTGTGCATCATTTCAGGATGGGGGGGCACTACACCTGTGAAAAGAAGTTATAGGTGATAAAACAAGGATGGATCTTTCTGCTCTTCATAAACGGAATGAAACAACTGTACTTTGTTTCCCTTTTTAGAATTATTCTTTTCTAATATTTTTTGAGTTTTGATCTCATCAGTATTTGCTGGACAGAGAGGCCTGTACTTTAATATTTCACTGCAGCTGCTAATAAAGGAAGAAAATAAATCAAATTATTTCTTTGTCTTTTTATGTCATTGTGTTTAGCGTTTTCAGTCTGCAGGTTTTGATAAGTGCGTGACAGTAGGAGGAGCTCACCCTGAAGCCTCGACAACAGTTTGTGTAAAACAACAGTTTCCTAAAACGACATTAAACACTATGAAACCACTGTTATGTCCACATAATCTTTAGATAGTTGCTGAACACAGATGGTGTTGCCCTGGGCAACGGTCACAGTCGAGCATTGTTAGCCTTTTTCTCTTTGTTGAGCTGAAATGATCTGCATCAGTGGATCTGGACGCAGCCGGGCTGGACGCAGCCGGGCTGGACGCAGCCGGGCTAGACGCAGCCGGGCTGGACGCAGCCGGGGCGCTCACTGAAGCAGGAGTGAACTTGTGGATTTTACTTTGCAAACATGCGTTCACAAACAGCCAAACAAATGTTGTTTTGTTGGTATTTTTAAATCACTGAGAATTTTTTGTACTTTTCTTAAACTAAAAACCCGGAATAATCATTGAAAGTCTTGTTGTTGTTATTAAATAATTTACAACATGATGGACATTAAACCCCAATGGACATAATGATTACATTCAGGAGTGATTTTTACAAAGGACTAGTGCATTCTGGGAAATCTTGGAGCACTGTACAGAAGGGTGGAATCCTGGAGTTCAGTCCCTGGAAATGGTTGAATCCTCTGTGTAGGCGGAAAGAGAACACTGATGAATATTTTCCAACTTAGGAAGAGTTCAATCTCCACATACGATTGGTGAGAAGATTCTCTTTGGTTCAAAATAAATCATGAATTGATCCAGTCAGTCTGTCCCGTCTGGAGCGCTGCAGGGTCCATTTCCTCCATGTTTACACATCTCTCTGTTTACTGCCACTGTTCATTAATGCCAGACACACAACAGATACACAAACAGCTGATTCTATCAAACGCTGAGCCTCTGCAAGAGTTCATGTCAGTCAGCTGCAGCTAATGGACCCCATCAGACATGCGCTGCTCGCTGTGACCCACAGATGACACCCAGCAGCCGCCTTCAGGCCAGAAACAGGACCAGCAAAAGCTCACTGGTGTGGGATTCAAACATGGAGCGTGGAGAGAAAGCGTGTTGGAACAGCAGGTCCTGGCTTTCCTGTCCATGTTTGACACACATCCTCTTTGAATTCACGCCTGTCTGCCATGTAAACATGTCTGCAGCAGACCCAACTCCTGGATTTACAAATTTCCAAAAACATTTTTAGAAAAGTACCCACGTAAAGCCTTTAGTTTCTCCTGAGGACTCTACGAGCAGAGCATGAAAAACCTGTGAAAGAGGAAATGTTCTGTTTGTGCAACTCCCTGGATTTGTATCAGATTGAGGAGCAGAAGGTGGTGGTTTGGATGAATCCAAAACCCCTGTTTGTCTCTGTTCAATAGTCTGCATGTTTCAACCTAACGGTCACACGCTGGCGAACTCGACTCGAGTCCCCCTGAAGCGCCGTCAGACGGCGGGCGCTGATGCATCATGGAGGCCAGCTCACAGTGAAACACGTGCAGCCGCAGGCAGAGGTGTGGGCGGAGCCTTCCCTCCTTCAACAACATGAACGTGTTACAGGAAAACTGCTGCATGTCATGGGCCTGCAAACATAGCAGTCGCATCAGTGATTAAGCAGAACCTTCAAAACACTGCTGCTGTGCTGCAGCGCTGCATGCATGCAAAGCTCTGATCCTGCGTGGAAGCAGCCGGGTGTTTTCTAAGGAAGTGACTTGGTTTCCTCTGACAGAAGTGTCACACTGATGTGAGTTCAGGTGATTCCTGCTCTGCCCCTCCCTCATAAAACTTTCTTAACTTCCCTCAACGTTAGAACATGCCTGAAAAGTTTCCTTCCTCAGAGGAAGTGCATGAGCATGTTCTTCCTGCCCGTCCTGACCCGCTCTGGCAGCGGCTCCGGGTTGTTTCACCCCCAGAGCAGAGCTGCAGCCAAACCCCTGAGTTGGGGTCTCAGTGGGGGTTTCTGTGGGTCCACTGCTGCGGCTCGGCCTGCTGCAGGTCCCGGCAGGTACCACGGTGGGCCTGAGGGTGGTGTTTCCGCCCCAGCTGCTCTCAGCGGGGTTCTGCTGTCAGTCCTCTGAGGCTTTTGGATTCATTCTTTTCCCTCCTGGTGACTCAGGAGAATTTGGTCTGAAATTCCCATATTTGTCAATATTCTTGATTTTGAAAAAAAGCATTTGCACAAACGTATTAATGAATACGGTTAGGGTTAGGGTTATGGTTAGGTTAACCCCTAACCATAACCCTAAAAGAATGACTGCATTGTTGTTGGTAGATGAACGTATACTGAAACAAAACTATGGAGCTGCAGTTAAATATACAGCTTCCTGTTCGTTTCATTTGAAATTTAAAGTTATCTGAAATGAAACTTCTGCAGGAAGAAATAGCTTTTATGGACTATTTTAGATATAATTCTAATGATGTCAGCGTTTAAAGCAGCGAGCTAATCCTTTGGTGTGGGAGCCAAACACTGGGGTGGACATGAGTGTAATTAAAGACAGGAGTAAATGTTAGTCTTGCTGTGGCTGTAATTTGAAAGAGCCTGAAGCTTTGGCAGAAGGAGCTTCCTGCAGAGCTCATGTTGGAGCTGTTTGAAAACGACAGGAAGGAGGTTCAGCAGCGCTCCTCTTCCTTCCTCTTGTCTGAGGAGCTCCTCTCCTCTTCATCTCATGGGTGAGTTGCTTTGTCTAGGAAGGCTTCAGCAGATCTCTCGGAGTAATCTGTAGGTCGGAACCTGTCGCCCTCAGCAGGATGCCGTCCCCTCTGAAGACGGTCTGATTGGTATGAGCCTCTGCTGCACAGACAGGGGGCGCTCTGCCTCTTTTCACTGGAAGCACTGTGCACGCGCTCTGTGCTCCTCTGGTGTTCGTCGTGTCTGTTGCATGGACTCAGAGCCTGGAGAGCTGCGCTCCGCCTTCACCTGGATGTCATTGCAGATTTGGCGTCTCTTATCAAGCTCAGTCTTTGGAGCAGCTGCAGCCTTTCGTTCAGATGGTTCCTGCGTGGCGTGCGGCCTTCCTGAAAGTCTTGATAAGGGTTATTGATTGATCCTACAGGAAAAACCTTGACTGAGTGCATCTGACCGGTCTGTGTATTAAAGGACTGACTTGTTAACTGACTGAGTGGAAGTGCTGTAAGTCACAGATGGACAGGGCTTCATGGGAATGAAGAGCTCAGGGTCAAAGTTGTTTAGGCTCACAGCCGAGTACAGAACGAGACCTGCAGTAGAAAGGAAGACAAAGCTTCTGGTTTTCCCTCCTCGCTGACTGTCCCTCTGCTCCTGAACGCTCTTCATCTTTGGGCGACTTCTTCCATTCAACGAGGTGTTACTTCCTGTTTTGATCGCCCAAGGCGAGAGCCCGAGTGTGCACTCACACTGGCAGCTTTGAACCACCCAGAGTTCATTTCTTGTGAGGGTCTGCCTCATGCAGCTGGTGTGACAGCTCACCTGAACAGAACCTGTTATTGAGCTCTGGTACTGTTCACTTTAGTATGAATGCAGATTGTCCAGAGACCAGAAGGAAACCAAAGGCCTGGAAAAGCAGAAATGATGAACGTGGTGCGAGGGATGACCAGTATTTCATCGTAGTGGGGCTGCTGTTTTCTTCTTCGTGTTTTTTGCTTTTTATAACCAGGTTTATTATGAAATGCAGCTGTTGCTGCGGCAGCTTTTTTGTCGGGTTGCTTCCGTCTCTGCTGGTCTCTTGTGTGAAATGAAACCAGACTGTAAGATGGTTTTAGTAGAGTTTCAGTAGTATTATGGGCTGTTTGAACTGAGTCAGTATGAAGCCGCCTGAGATCCTCCTGGAGCCTAAAGACAACTTCAGAAAGCTCTTATAGCCGGCCTTGTTTCTTGATCCTGCTGAATGAAAAACTTTCTTTCCAGAAAGATCGCAGCAGCAGAGCTCTTCTGTCCTCCTGAAAGACCTTGTTTTTAGAAGATCTGGACTTTGTGTGTCCAGATCAGCGTCTCAGGCTATAAGGCAGTGACGATGACTATCTGCTACACTTTGTGTCTTGACATGCCATGGATGTCCAGCTGTTGACTCTTTAGGCTCTAAACCCGGCCCTCTGTTTTTCCAGGTCTTTAAAGGTGAATTTCAGCTCCCAGATTTCCTAAAAGAGCAGTCACAGGTACAGTAACACTTCTGCCTGTCCACCAAGCCTTCTCTTCTTCTCCTCTTCCAGATGTAGCCTTTTTCTGATGTGTGATTGGAGTTAAAATCTGGTGAAGTTCCAGATTTCCATCTGCTTTCAGTTCTTCATTGCCTATTTTTCACTTGAGTTTCCGGCCATCTCGTGCAGCCTGTTAATGTTTTCAGTTTTGGCTCATATTTCGTTTGTTCCAGCCTTTCTGTTGAAGCTTGGTACCAGCCTCATGCTGGCTCCAGAGCTCTTCTGCTCCCTGCTGGTAGCCTGATGAACCTGCATCTCATCATCACTGTTCCTGCCGTTGAATGTTGTGCTCAGCATGTTTCTGCTGTTTGCCTCTAAATGCTGACACGTCTCTTGATCCACACAGATCCAGAAGTCTGCAGAGAGGTCCAACCCCAGTTAGGACCAGAGGGAGTGCCGGCGCCGCCATACTTAGGTAAGGCTTGACCCCCACATGCAGAGTCAGCAGAAAGTCAGTGAGAAATCCTGGAGAGTGGCAGTGTCATAAACCTGAACTCTGGGTCATGCTGGGTTTGGAGAGGACATGGAGAACTGCAACCTGCTTGGTCTAAAACCACTTTTAGGTTAGACAGTGTTCAGGGAAGGAATCTACTGAAGAGCTGCAGGTTCTTCATCTCAAAAAAAAACCTCAAATACATTTAGAAGAAGAGGAACCAAATCAAGTCTTAGGAAGAAACTGCAGAACTTCAACTTCGTCTTGCTAGTTTCCGATGGAGCCAGAGCCATCATCTCAGGAGCTGAACGTTTCCAGAGGAACGTAAATATTACAGCATCAGGAAGAGCGACGCTCCTCGGATGCTCACTTGTTGAGCAGCTGAAGGCAGAGAAAGTCCTGCCAGCAGATTTTCTTCAACTCCTAAAGGCCACAGAAAAGAAAATGTTCTCATGTCACAAAATGTTCCTCCTGTTTGATGGATGGTTTCTTCCACAGATGTTGACTAAGTGGGTTCAGCAGATGTGAAGAGAGGAAAAAACATACAAAAGGAGAACCTGTGTGTGAACTCATCACATGACCTGGGTTCTCTCTGCTCTTTGACCTGCTCTCAGGTCTGCTCTGTGGTTCTCCTCTATTACGTTAACTGCCTCTCCGAGGGTCCACAGATAGAGAAATGGCATCATTGATCTACTCTTCAGTGCCCCCTGCTGGAAATGGTTTCAGTAGCAGCACTGGTATGACCGATCCAGCTGACCAGCAGCAGCACTTCAGCATGTTGTTGTGTTCCCACAGGACAGAGCGGAGCAGAGGACTACGGCTCTCGCCAGGCTGCACTGGCCTCACCTTCCTCTTCCTCCTCATCGCCTTTAGGAGAGCTGTCAGCCTTCAATGTCGTACCTTACAGAGAACACACTTCTCAGCACCACTGAATGTCTGCCGATCATCACATCTGTGTCTCATCCCAACCATTGATTTGTAGGAATGACTTTTTAGAGAAAAACTGATTCTCTTGTAAGAAACTGCCGAATCTGACATCAGCCCAAGTATTTATGAATGAGAAATTAGCCTTTGAAGAGATGCAATACCTATTTTAATGTTTCATGTTTTTTTGATGCCTTTTGTATTGTGCAATGTAATGGGTACTGATGAGTTTGATGTAACCGTGATAAACAAAGCTTTTTAAAAAAGACGTTTTCTGTTGATTTTGATTGTTTCTGAAGGAACACCGACCTGTCAAAGTACATCAGAGTCACATGTTAATATGTTTGGTAAGTATTCGTGCTGCATACGTTTCAGAAGAAAACAAATCAGTTTACAAAAGGCCGTTTGTGTTCATCACTGAGGAGTTTAGTAGGAGCATGTTTTAGAGAACAGTTTGGATGAAGAACATCAATATTCTGCAGGGTAGTTTACAGAAACCTCTATACTTTCATTCACACATTTGATTTAGAAAAAGGGGAGACTCTAGAAATAAGTATCATCTGTAAACATGAAGCATTTCACTTTGTTTCTCTCATTCTGCATCTCAGCATTCACCAGTAAAGGATGCTAAAACAGGTTTTTCTTTGGAACTAATTTGGATTTACAACCAAAAGTCGGGATGGTCTGGAAGCCAAACCGGAGCAGTCAGCTGAGCTCAAATGAAAACGGCACCAGAACAGAACAGAACGGAGCGCTTTGTCCACTGCAGACAGACACTGGTTACACAACACTTTTAAAAACCTTTTATTACTGTTAAAACTCAACACATTACAAAGAAACAACACACTCACCGGCCTCTCTATCAGGTCCACCTTGCTAGTACCGGGTTGGACCCCTTTTACCTTCAGAACCGCCTTAATCCTTGGTGTTATAGATTCAAACAGGTTCTGGAAACATTCCTCTGAGAGTTTGGTCCATACTGACATCAAACAGTGGCTGCACATCTATGCTGCTCATCTCCTGTTCCACCACATCCCAAAGATGTTCTGTTGGGTTGAGATCTGGTGACTGTGGAGGTCATTGGAGTCCAGTGAACCCATCGTCATGAAGAAACCAGTCTGAGATGATTCCAGCTTTAAGAAGTATCATCAGAAGATGGTACACTGAGGTCATGAAGGGATGGACGTGGTCAGCAACAATACTCAGATAGGCTGTGGTGTTGGAACCATATTCAGTTGGTACAAAGGAGCCCAAAATGTGCCAAGAAACTATCCCCCACATCATCGCACCACCAGCCTGAACCGTTGACACAAAGCAGGATGGATCCATGCTTTCATGTTGTTCTGACCCGACCATCTGAATGTGGCAGCAGAAACAGACACTCATCAGACCAGACAACGTTTTTCAATCTTCTACTGTCCAGTTTTGGTGAGTCTGTGTGAACTGCAGCCTCAGTTTCCTGTTCTTAGCTGACAGGAGTGGTACCCGCTGTGGTCTTCTGCATCAAGGTTGGATGTGTTGTGCGTTCAGAGATGTTCTTCTGCAGACCTGGGTTGTAACCAGCGGTTATTTGAGTTCCTGTTGTCTTTCTATCAGCTGGAACCAGTCTGGTCATTCTGCTCTGACCTCTGACACCAATAAGACATTTCCACCCACAGACCTGCTGCTCACTGGATATTTCTCTTTTCTGGACCATTCTCTGGAAACCCTAGAGATGGTTGTGGGTGAAAATCCCAGTAGATTAGCAGTTTCTGTGGGCTCATTGGAGCCCTACGTCACAATCCTGGACATGTATTTGGTCTTTAGGCCACATTGTGAAAAAATACACAAAGGTCATGTGTGATTTAAGTAAAGCCATGTGAGCCGGCTGCTCTGCTGTGATGTCAGGAGGAGAACATGAGGAGCCAGAACTTTCATGTGTGTGAGGTCAGAGAGGAGCACACGGGTGGATGGATCCAGGCAGGACATTCAAACCTGCAGAGAACGTTTGGTGAAAGCATCTGTCAGAACTTGCAGTATTGCACTGACTTAACTTTAAAGGGGAAGATAAGAGACTGAACTGCTCTGTGGTCAAACCAGTTAGAGGAAGTGGCTGAAGCAGTTCCCTCCACACGTTTCATCTAAGTGATCTTAGTGATCATCACTGGAAACGTTTGCTTTAAGGTGGCCTTACCCTCTATTTTGGAAGGAGCTCCTTTCCTGGAAATCCGTTTCTTTTTGCCCTGTGAAAACACAGACGTTCCTGCTGACATGGTGATAGGAGTGTTAGTGTGCAGCTGCGGCGCCGCCATGACCTGTGTTCATACATAATTGTCTGAGCTGGACCAGTCGGGATGCTGCTGCGCGTGGAGCCGCTTCTCCTCATCAGCCTGGTTGAAATACTTAGCTTTTTGCTCCTCTGACAGCAGGCTCCACTGTGAAACAACAACACACTTTCAGTACACTGACACACAACCACACACAGCTGCACAGTTGTCCTGGTGGGCATGTACAACAGTAAAGCATTCAGGTCCATCCCAGTCTTCATTTAAAAAAGGCATTGTTGCTGACAGTTCTGCTCCAGTAAAGACATAAAACCTGTCTGTAAGTTAGGCCATAATGAAGGCTGTAAGTGGGGGTGTCAAACATACAAGTGCACTTACTTTCTCCCCCAGGAGCTTATTAACAGCTGAACTGTTGCTCTTCAGTTCAGGCGGTACAGCCGCTCTCTGCTCCTTTAGGAACAGCATGAAGGCGTTGGGCGGCTTCTTGATGTAAGGCTGACTTTTAAACTGCTGTTCTATGGGCCGTTTGGTCCTTCAGGTAAAAACACAAGATCACACAGTTACCCAGAAGGCAGCGCTGCTGCTGCTTTTACTGAAAGAGTTATGCAGTCAAACCCCGGTTTCACATCAGCACTCATTGAATGTTGCGGATCAAAGCCGCTGCTGGACATACCTGAAGCTGCAGGCGTTCAACAGAGGAGCAGCAGGAGTGGGAGCCAGATAAACCGGATTAAGGCTTTTAAAGACCACTTGCCCATTACTGCAAAGTTGAACAGAAACAAACAATTACAAGATGATGTTTCTTTTGTGACCAAGCACATGTGTGTGATAACTCACATTAGTCCAACTGGCTGCAGCAGGCCGATACTTTTGGCAGCGTTTCTCTGGACGGGCTGAGGGACAGTCTGCAGAAAAAGAGAGGAGGATCAGGTCAGCGGCAGCGCTGCCTTCAGGACTCAGCCTGAGTGACTAAACTGAGGGAAAATCTAACGCTCCTCAGTCAGACGGAGAGTTATTATGTGATGGAGCGCCTCAGTGCAAGAGTTAAAACAAGTTAAAAGGAACGTTTACATGGAACCTTCTTACAATGAACTGACCCCGCTCTGTTTAGGTGATGTTTTAAAAGACTTTTAAAGCCACTAAAGGCATCGGGACAGGAGAGACCCACTGAAACTGCTGACTTTCTCTTGATCTTGTTGGGTCTGGATTTTAAACTCACGAATACTAAATGAGCTCTATCGTGTTACGACGGCTGTTGCTGCTTTTTCACGCTAATAAACATAATAAATAAACAGCACTTCATGCCTTGGTCCAAGTTGAATTTGTGGCTCTCTAAGCTCAGTGTTGAAAAGCAGGGTCTTACTGGGGGAAGAGGAGCTGCAGGGGGGCTGAAGGCTGTCACTGGATGGACGCCGAGCACAGAGACATTCTCCTGCAGCTTCTGCGGTGGACCAGACATCTGAAAGACACCAAACAGCTTTAAAAGAAAAACCAGGAGAAAAACACCAAAACCTCTGGATTCTCCCCTAAACAGATATTCTATGTTCTGATGGGAAAGACGAACTCTCTGGAAAGCCAGTTTTCTGTTCCATCTGAGCTCAGACGACCAGCATTTCATAGGAGAGACATTAAGCCTCGAGCATGGTGAAGGTGGTGTAATGATCTGGTGCTGTTTTGGTGTCAGTAATGGACCGGAGCTCCTGAAAGCTCAGACTTCAGAGTGTCCAGGTTCTGCAGCATCAGCAAGTCCCCCTCTGGAACAGGCTTGGGTTGACATTTACTGTTGAGTCTCCTTCACTTCTATCCTGATGGTCTCAACATTACAGCTCTGACCCAAACACGGGTCATCTGACTGCGGTGGGACAGATGCTGCCAACATGCTTTTTAACTTTGATTCAAACATCTAACCAAATGGTTGGGTTTTGACAAAGAAAAAATACACACAAATAAGATTTCTGGGTTATGAATAAGTTAAATAGGATTAGAAGCTCTTATTAGGAGCCAACTTGAGGGCATTTGGGAAATCATAAAAGAAGACATAGACAAGTTTGATCAGGACTACTAAGCAGGGTTGGGTCTGATTAGTCCTTAGAGGAAGACCCCAGGATTACCAGGTGGTGCAGGTCAATGCAACCACATGGGTCCACCAACACACAAAGAGTCAAAGCACATCTTCAGAGTTTTACTTGCAGCAAGGAGTGACAGACAGCGAGTGGTTATATTCCTGTGTGTGCACTGAAGGAGTGTTTGTAGTGGTGGTTACACATTCTGATCGCACACATGCAGAGGAACAGACTGTTGATGAGTTCAGGAACTGCAGTGAGAGCTGGGTTTGTCTGGAGCTGCTGCCGCTGAATGTCTGCACAGGAACAGCAGCTTTGCCTCATGACAACATCACGTCTAACGTTTCTATAAACTAGGATCAGGTCCCATAACATGAATCAAAGGAACAAACTCAAACAATAACTTTGGATACGTGTGACAGTAGCACAGTTCAAACACGTGTCCAGCAGGTTGGTTTGCTGCTGCGACGGCCTGAAGGGAGCAGCAAAAAAAAGTGTCCATCCTCTACTCTGATCACATGTGAAGCCTTGTGTTGATTTCTGGAGGTTCTTTTTGACAAACGTACTAAACATTTGATAAAAGAAAAGCCTCTTTTGTAACTCATCATTATAATAAGTTTGAATGTTTGCTCACAAACATTAAAAAGGCCTTCCTCCAGTATGGATACTAAGTTGATTGGTCTTCATCAGTAACATCTGCATGACGTCTTTAGGCTTCGAGCCTCCCTCATCCCTGATAAGTACAGGATGTTCTCTGCTGTGAGTCTGTGTTGAACACACACACACGTACAGTGTGAAAGCTGAAAGGGGTGATAACCTCTCAGAAGTGTGAACTCCCATACAGAAAGCTGACTTACCACACATGTGACGTTTTCCACACTCTTTACAGGGGTCTTATGATGTTTCTCCACCAAAGTCTTTATTTTCAAGTCTTTTGCACAAATATCATCTTCTAACATTTCCTCAGAGCTTGAACTACAGTGACTTCCTGTCATGCAAAAGCTGGCCTGGTTTTGGACGTGGCCTCTGTCTCCTCTGTTCCTCTGATCTGTGTTTTTCAGCTCTGTTTCTTCACTTGATGTGTCTTGAGTTTGGAGCTGGTGACTGTTGTGAGACGCTGGAGTCTGTCTCCTCTCCTCAGGAGTCGGAGTCTGCATGAAAACATCCTCCTGCTTCAGATCAGGCTGCTTTGCATCCTGGCTGATGAAGACCTCCTCCCATTCCTCCTTAACACACGGAGGTTCTGGTTCCCTTCGCTTCCCTCTGGAGCTCCTTTCTTGGTTTCTCTGTTCCTTGTCAGCACTTAGATGATGATGCTGGGGGAGTGCTACTGACATAGAAACACAAAAAAGAAGATGTATGTGTTTCAATCCAACTCATAAAAACAGAAGCAACATTTCTTAAGTGAATCCCAACAGAACAGGTAGAGGATCAATAATCTGTTGCAGAGATCTGGATCCATTCTGGGATATCCTCCTAGATCAGGGATGGACAACTCCAGGCCTCAAGGGCTGCAGTGGCTGCATGACTTCCAGATATCCAAGCCCTACTCATGGCTGATTACCTGGTTCAGGTGTGACCAGGAGGTCTGGAGTTGCCTATCCCTGCCTAGACTCTGTCACTGTGGTGAGTGGGAGGAGTCAACCAGAAGTCCATCATGGACAATCTTCATGCATGAGTGGTGCACTGAGCAGCTCCTTCAGTCAGAGACTGGAACACCTCATAGCCACTGGACACTTGGATTATATTGTGTCATTTTTTTAAGTGTCATTTATTATGTTTTTTTTTTTAGCGCAACGGTAACAAATCAAAGTCCATGTTGTGAGATTAGAGGTGTAATACTTCATTTTTTAACAATGTCTTATCCTGTTGTATGAGGGGGTTTTCTACAGATACTTCGGCTTCCTCCCACAGTTCAAAAACCATGCTTCAGGTTTTGTGTGTGTGTGTGCGTGCGTGTGTGGCCCTGGGACATACAGTGTCTTGCAAAAAAAGTATTCATGCCCTTTGAACTTCTCCACATTTTCCCACATTATGACCACAAACATAAATATATTTGATTGGAATTGGATGTGAAAGATCAACACAAAGTGACACACACTGGTGAAGTGGAAAGAAAATTATACAAGAGTTTACATTTTTTTACAAATAAAAACTGAGGCTGGGATAGACAGCAGCCCCATGACCCTGAAAGGAATTAAGTGGATTTAGAATGTGGATGGAAGCTCTTCCTCTCTGAACCGTCTTCCTCTCTGCTCCCTGTAACCTCACTGTTCATCTCATTCACACACAGATTCTCTGTCTTGCTGCCTCTGACCTTCATTCTCCTCCTTACCAGAGCAAACCTCCCCCTGTATGTTCCCTGCTATCATTACAGATGACAGTATCATCTACAAACATCACGGTCCACCGAGATTCCTGTCTAACTTCAGTCTTACCTCACCACAGCGAACAAGAAGCTCAGAGCTGATCCTTGGTGCTGTCCTACCTCCACCTGCAGCTCATCTCACTGCTCTCATCCATGTCCTGCACTAGTCCCATGTTCTTCTCTACCACTCCAAACTTCCTCATTAGCCCCAGTTCCTCTATCTGCTCTCTGTCACAGGCTTTCTCTGAACCTACAAAGACACAGAGCAGCTCTTCCTTTTCCAGAGATGTTGGATTAAGTTTATTTCCTCTGAAATATGATGGGCTCTCTATAAACAGCCGAAAGTCCAAACAGCTCATCCCACCACCTGCAATACAAATATTTTTATTTCACCGCAAAAAAAAACCCACAATGGAAGATTATGTTTTCTAAAGCTAAAGAATTCAAACCAAGAACATGAAAAAGGAAAGTTAATAAATGTGCAATGGAACTTTATTCTGAATATTCCATAAATTATCAAGATTGAAGTGAACATACAGATGTTTTGCAGCTGAAGTTGACGTTTCCAGCTGATTTCCAGCAGTCTGCGCTGACCACAGAGCCCCTCATCGAACTGGATGAAGGTTTTTTCCACTTGTCTGAATATTTCTTCGGCAGCAGCAGCAAGTCGCTCCTTGATGTACTCTCTCAGAGGATGAAGGGCAGACGTCCTAAATGCAGCTGATCCACTATTCAAACAAGAAGAACCGTCTTCTTCCTTTTCCATGGCTTTGGTCCAATCAGCTTCCACTTCCCTGATCCTGAGAACTGGGGTAGTTCTTGAATCAAGGGTGTTTCGGTTAGGGACTATCAACAAACCCTGCAAATCTGTAAAGCAGAAAACAAGACACATGCAAAATTGTTCAGTATTTTTAAACCAAATTAGAAACAGATTTAAAGTAGAACTGGGTTTAAAAAAAGATTCAATCAGAACCAAACCAATCCACAAATGCTTCCATTTTCTTTTGAAACTGCTTCTGACATTTGTTATAGGCAAAAATTTATATTGCTTTGTATATTTTTTGTTTTTTAATGGAAGCATTTATAATTGAAAACTCAGCCTTTGTTTGATCCAAAATCAAAAAATTTGCCCAAATCCAGGCCTTGAGGGCCAGTGTCCTACATGTTTTTCAAACCAATCTGCCAGGATTTCTGGAAAACCAGCAGGAAGCCGGCCCTCAAGGCCTGGATTTGGACACTTCTGCTTACAAAAACTAGTTAACTTATGAAACGCATGTTTGGACTGTGGGAGAAAGCCAGAGTGCCCAGAGAAAACCCATGCATGCACGGGAAGAACATGCAAACTCCACACAGAAGGGTCTTGAACCAGGGCCTTCTTGCAGGAGGCGAGAGCGCTAACCACTGTACCACCGTGTTAGAATATGTGAATCAAGACAGAATCCATTCAACAACCCATCATTTTGGTCGTGATACATAGAATTCTGGCCAAAGTCCTTTTCTTAGGCAATACTAATTCACTTCTGAAAAACAAACGAGGGCCTGAATCTCGCTGATCGACTTTCTTGAAGGTGCAGAGCATCGGGAGAAGCAGATCAAAATCAGCTCAAACATATTTTGACAGTCTTTGTAAGATCTGAGGTGGGATGCTCTGCACTAGGTTTTTGCAGACCCTCCTCCCTGTTTTTCCTTCATAAACACGCTCCCCTCCCGGTGTGGTGCTAACGGTTACCGGATGCAGCCATGACAGCTGCTTTATGACTGGATTCAGACCAGTCATCAGTTCTTGATGCTTTTAGCCTTTGATTTAAAACATGACACCTTTGAAACTTGACTAAAAGGTTTGTTTAGAGCAGTGTTTCCCAACCCTGGACCTCAGGGCACACTGTCCTGCATGTTTTTATTGTTGTCCTGCTCATGCACACCTGATTCAGCTCTACAGAAGCCTGAGGATGACAGTCATCAAAGGTGTGTGTTTGAACAGGGTTGGATTGAAAAAATGCAGGACAGTGTGCCCTGAGGACCAGGGTTGATGGTCAAAGTGTGTCACACTAATGAGCATATAACTTTGTTTGAAATATTTACAACCAGTTATTAAGAGATGTATGTAATGTATAAAACAAACAAAGAAGTGGAGTCACTCATACTGATTCTAAAAGGAAGAAGAGGCATAAAAAGGAGAAACAGATCTACTTTCCTCGTCCACACAAAGGGCTTACTTGTTGAAAAATGTGTTTTTTCTCTCTACTTTAATTTTGTATTGATAGAAAAAAAATCACAAAGTGTCAAACTTGTTTAGCTTATAACCGTCCCAACCAGAGACTTTCAAATGTTCCTGACTGATATTGGAATGAATATCAGCGACTTTAAGATCCACACAGAAAGCAGAGAGGTAAAACAAAGAAATGAGAAAAAGGTGAAAAGAATGAAGTTTATTTAACACTCTCTGCACAATATCTTAACAACCCAAAACAGCAATGTCCTGACATTTTCATTTATACTCAAAAGACACGTCTTCTTTCCATATCAGGCAGTTCTGACGTCGTGTCTGATTTAAAGTTCATTTGATCATATCAGGTCATGAATGTGTGCAAACAGAGGAAATAAACGTGGATATTTAACACATATTACTAACTGAATTATAAGTTGTCATATGTATGCCTTCAGTTTACATTACTTTTTAAATAAAAAAGTTTTGATGTAACACGGTTACGCTCATCAGCGCTGGACAGGCTTACATTTTAGGACTTTGTCTGTACACACACTGCTGACGTCAGCCAGCATGTTTACACGGCCATAAAAACCCCTGACAACTCCACTAAGAAACACATGTTTTCTGTTTCTCGTTGCCTCGGGGGACAAATAAACAATCTATGTTTTTGAAAAGAGGTTCTCAAAATGTGCTTTTCCAGTTGGTTGAGCAGGCCGGGGGTCAACGTGTTAAACACAATGTGATCGTCTAAACTCCCGGCAGTGGTCGTTTCAGACCGATGGGTTCTTGAATTTTCATGGAATAAAGTCCAATGCTGAGAACTTTTGCTTACAGTCGGCTGCTGTGGTCCAGCCTAACAGCCTACAGCTGAACTTCATTCGAAATCCAGGAGCTTCGCTCTTTGTGTTTCTGGTTTGAACACAAACTACCAGAACAAAGTTACACGATCAGCTACTTCCAGCATTAAAACCTCAGAACACTGACGGACTTCAGGCGTTATGGTTAGTAAACGAGCTTGGTTAAAAAAACTCGATCTAGTCAGATTTGGTTCAGTTTCTTTACAGATCAACAATATATATGAGCAAAGTAACAACAAGGGGGAAAGGATAGACATTAAAACACCCATGAACTGCAGCTCAAAGCATCAAATCCAAACTTTCTGACCAGAGTTTTAAAAGCAGATTAGCAAACTGAGCTAACGGCTAACGGCGCTAACAAACTCAAACCGTCTTCTTTACAACCGTTTCCTACGAGCTAACTTACTTTGGTTTTAGTTAGTACTCCTTCTGTTTGTGTCCGAACATTTATTCTCTAGAACCGAAGGTTTGGTAAAAGAAAAAAAGCTTCTATGCACGAACCTATAGGTCGGCTGTATGCGAAAAAGATCCAAACATTAGCGGCCATCGAACCGGAAATGGTAGGGAAGGGTCTTCCGGTCCGTAAGACCCTCTGATTGGTTGAGGAAAGCCGTCACTCAAATTTACCAGCTCTGGTCAAAAGCACAGCGTTTGTCCTGCTTTTCCCCCAAAATGTGCATTTTTATAACATCATGGTTCTGCCAGTTCTATTAAACAAAATGTTTACGAATTTATTTAATGAAATAAGAGGTTTAAGACATGATGAACATTTTCAGTACCAGCTTCACATGGAACAGTAGTTGAGCCGCTGTTCCAAATGCAGATCATGCAGCAGTTTAAAGGACAATTTGTCCTCCCAGTGATATTCATCTGCAGCTACATTCTTTTTAGGTTTGAAATGTACTTCACTGCATAGTTACAAGTGAAACTACTTAGTGTTTTGTAATCTCAGAGTGTTTAACAAACCATCGACAAAATGCACAAAGAAGTTGGTGAAAATTCTCCAAAGTAAATAGAAAGTAGTAAAGCAGCCAGATGAAAGAACATAGAAAACTGCTGGAATGATATAGGTGGATGGGTTTTTTTTCCCACTATTCTGGATTTGGGAAATGTGTTACTGTGGAGGCGTCTGTGCATTGGAACACTTTCCAGCTCATGTTGGCTTAAACATGCCAACCTAACCAAAGATGAGCCAGAAGGCAAACGATTGGATGTTATCCACATGTCTATGAGGAGCTCCAACTTTGCATCAATGACGTTAAATTGAAGAGCTAAGTGGCTACAGGATAAACATCAAACCAACATGCCAGTAACATGCTTAAAACATTTTATTAACATTTAAATCTGAAATAAAAGCCACATTTAGTACAGAGAAAATAGACATATTTCCTTTGATCAGTCAGTGAGCCTCTGCACGCCTGCTTCTCAGGATGTAACGAGGCTGGACCGAGGAGGAAGATGGGATCAAATGGACATATGAAAGGAGAAAAGATACCTGGTAAAACTTCACGTCAAAGATGAACAACATACAATACAGAAAAACAAAAAAAAACAAGCAGAACATGCAAAGAGTTTTTTTAAAGTCCCACTCCTCTTTTGAACTGTTGTAAAATCTTTCCCAGTGGTCTTTTCATTAGAATGATGCTGTTTTTAGCTAAAATGTTAAAAACCTGAGTCATTTTCTAGAGCATAGGTTCTTCAGAGCGGCATTTCATTAAAAAAAAATATACCTCTGAATTGTAGGCTGGACTACTGTACTGGAAGTAACCCCCCACTGATATCCCATCATCCCTTTGTTTACACTGTCTCACTAGCTTACAGCCTCTTACAACCCCAGCTAACAGTGATGCAACAATAGTGAGTGAGCAATAGTGGAGCTATCCAGCTGTACAGCTTTGATCCAGATTCCAGCTCATTCATTCATTTTCTGAGCCGTTCTGTTCCTTTTGGGGTCACGGGGCTGCCGGAGCCTAGCCCGGCCACTCATGGCAAAGACAGGGGACACCTCTGGACAGGTCGCCAGTCTGTCGCAGGGGGATTCCACCTCAGACGAGGAAAACATTCATGGATCTATTGTCAGTAAAGGATTCATCAGAATGGAATGGAGCTGGGAGCTTGTAACTCCCAGATTTGAGCTTTTACAAACAGTTTTTGCCTGCTTCTGATTCACAGCGATTTCAATTAAAAAATACTAAGAAAGGAAATTAAAAGCTTCTTTAAATATGGCCTCCATCATGCCAAAAGTCCCACACGTACACGTTAAAAAGACCAAAAACACCATTTTCATTGGAGTGGGTCTGAATGGTTGTAAAAAAAACAACAACAAAAACGTGTGGTTAGCTCTGAGCTTGGAAAGAAAAAACCTTTTGACTGCTCAGTGATCAACTTATGAGACTAACCTGTTTGTTCTCCACCAAGATGCTGTAGACCAGAGGAGAGGAGGGGTGAGGGCACCTTCCTGTACCATGATGAAATAGGCCATAAGGTGAACTGAGAAGAAGTGCCCAGAACAGGATCTTTGTTCCCACATCAGAACTACATTTTAAACAGATTTTTATTTAGACTATACTCTTCTGGACCAGGGGTTAACAGTTCTCAATTTGTTCATCCTCCAGTATTTTTAATCAACGTTTGAAGTCTGTACTAGTTACATTACGCAAGTTTTATTTACACGTGCACTGCGGTTTGGGTCATGTGTAACCTGCTGGTTCAGTGGGAGAACGGTCATTTCCAATATGGCAGCAAACATCTGTCCTGAGGAGGACAAACAATCTAAAAGGTGCCATTTGCACAATGCATCTAAAAAAAAAGAAGAAAATACCTGATCTTATGGCCAAGAGATGTAAAATGTTCAGAAACTGTGTCGAACTGTGGCTTTTTTTGAGTGGTGAGTCCAAGACGACTGCCGAGACGAACCAGCACTGCATTACAACGAACTTCAACAATGTTCCAGAAGACGCTGGTTTTCATCCAACATGTTAGAGGATTTATCCATTCAAAAGCGCTTGGATTCATTTGAGAAACGTAAAAGACAACGTCCAGGTGTCCATGAAGCATAAAGAGGTGAGTCTGTGCCCCAAACACCTCAGGATCGATCACTGAAACTCTAGTCCTAAACAGGTTGAACACATTGAAGATAGAAGGTTAAAAGTGACCTGGATGACCAACAGTCCTGCTCCTCAGTGAGTTGCAGTTGGTTCAGTACAGGTGCAACCAAGACAAATATGAAACAAACAAATGTTCCTGTAGGTTTGCAAAACAAGACTGACTTGTGTATAAGTGCCAACACTGTGTGAATGTGCAGAAGGAAACAGAAGATAGGGGACAATGGGATGTTCTGACAGTGATGAATAAACATCTGAAATAACATAAAACCTCATCTAGAAATAAAGAAAAAGAAACCCTGCAACTGTAAACACTGAAAATGTGAGAAGCAATTCTGTTATAACAAAGTGTTCTTCATCAAACTGCATGGAACTAACTCTTCAGGATCTAAAATGTTGTCATTTATATGCAAGTGTCAATTGGTGAGAGATTTGTTGAAGTGAATTTTGAGAAATTAAACAAATGAAATAAGCATAACTGAATTTGTGTTTTTACGTTCTTCATTCATTGGTTGTGACAAAAACCGCAGGATGTCTTGCAAAGAACTTTGAACCCAAAGACCAGAAGAATATAGTCTGCACAAAAATGCATTTAAATGCAGTTCCCAGATGTGGGAACAAAATTCCTTTTCTAGGAACTTTTTCTTGGTTTACCTTATAACCAACACCACTCAAACAAAGCCACCCTTAAAGCAGTTTCTGAGTATGTCCCATCTCTTTGCCACAAAATCCAGTATTTTCTCCTGTTATAGATGCATCATGCATGTAGCACCTTTGATATCGCTTTCATATGCCTAAACATCTGCCATAAAAGGGATGCTGAATGGCGTCCTGTCTAGAATTCACTGCGGTCGTGTTGGCATGATGATCTGATAGACTGACAGTAGGAAGTAACTTGGGTTAATGATGAGAAACAGAATAGAGCTCTGCATTTATCTGCATTTTGTTTTGTAATCTAAATCTCACAGGTGAGGCACCAATTAGCAGCAAACAAGAGAAAAGTGCTGATGAGTTGGTTAACTGAGACTGAATATGGGTTTTACGAGTAAGAGGTTGTAACTTTGAATTTGTGTGGATCTGAGCATGGTTGTGGAGGATGAAACATTTCTGCGTCTTTATGTGCCATCATGAGAACCTGGACGATTTTTGAAGAAAGAACAAGTGTAATTAAGGATAAATTGTTGCAAAAATCCCTAATTTGCTGTGCATTTGAAATTTCTCATTAATGCTTCCACAAATTTTGTTTGTAAAAATTAAAGACGTGTGGAAATCCTTTCACAACTGCTAAATCATTGTGAAAGAAATATAACTTCAGAGATCTCCGTCTCTGCTGCAGAATAGTTTCCTGCAGGTCTTCATGCATTTTTTCAGAATCTGTCTTTTAACGTGTTCGACTACAAACTTAGTTCATCCTGCAAATCGTCTAGGGTAGGGCTAAAAACAACTGGGTCCAAAAGGTCACCTCACATTTTTGATAACTTCTTTTAAACTCAAATAGGCAGAAGCTTGGTCTGCACTGACCATAGTAACGTAATCTGGTCCTCTTTAACTTGACAACAAAAAATCTTTTTAAGACAACTAAAGTTTGGAAAAGGTTGGAGCCCACCACAGGGCTGGCTTTTTTCACTCTGCTTTTGGTGCGTGGACGACTGCAGAGAGGAACTTGCTTCACATGTTTACAGCCAACTGGGAAAACTGAGTGTGCTCTGTTCCTCTTCAGATCTGTGTCAGAATCTGTCATCTTGAATGCATTAGATGTTATGAGACGATTCAAGTATTTGTTTTGATGCAGAAAGAAATCCCAACAGTTTGACAGTTTTTCTCAGTCGTTTTGGTGCATTTCTCACAACAGTATGAAAGTTTGCATCACTGCTAAGGCATTTTTTAACAGAATTAGTGCAAACTGCAAAACATGGTAGATAACCTGCAAAAGTGAGTCCCTTTCTCTGAATGTAAAGTCATTTGCACTAAAGTAAGTCAGTAGCTCAAAATGGGTAGTTCATGCTTCAAAAGCAAGTATTTGTCAATGAAGTGTCTTCAAAATAACAAGTTCTGACTCCAGCATCTTTGAATGATCAAGTCAAAGATTTGAACATGTTTTCATTGAGGCAGATTCCTCTGGAAGTGCTTCCAAAATGTCATGCATGACATTGTGAAAACTAAACTTTTATGCAAACCAAGAGATTGAATATGCACATTATATTGTATATTTGCAACTGTTGTGCAAACGGAAAGAAAAGCATTTATGACAAAAACTTAATCCCCCTTTGGCTCAGTCAACCTTACTGTTGTAGTTTTGAAACAGAAAATACTGTAAGAGAGAAAGTGCTGCAAATCAATCATAGACAACTAGACACTCTGCCTGTCTGGCCACATATTTCCATATATGTAAGGATTGTGACCCTAGAAAGAGCGTCAAAAAAGTCAACAGCTGCTGTATTTTAAATGAATTAAGACAGTCAACATGGGCGTGAACGCTGTTTTCTGTGGTAATATTCCCTCCGTGTTGGCCCAGGACCGCAGTGGTGGCTCTCTCTCCAATGTCATATTTTCCACGCCATCTGCCTTTTGGCATCTTAAAATAGTTTTAAAACAGATGTAAAAAATGTGTGACAAGGTCTTCAACAATTTTGTGTGCAATGATGCAAGGAATGAAATAAAGATGAACAATGACTATTCAGACTGTACAAGTATAGGTAATGTTGACAGACATTATAAAAGCAAGTTAATAATGATCAAAAGAGAGTCAAAAGTGATCATTTTGCAGATATTTGTACTCAACTGGTTCATGTGCAAAAGCATAAGTCATTAGATGACATGAACATGAAACTCCCACTAGGTTGCAACAAATGACTAAATGTTGTGAAGGTTGAACCAACTGTTGTGAGAAATGCACAAAAGCAACTAAGAAAGCCTGTAAAGAAGAAGAGCATCAGGCATCAGCCCAAACACTCACCATCAGGTGAAAGTAGATGCAGGTCTGAGTCCTCCTCAGTCTGAAACCAGCTGCTCTGCTCCGTTTCCATTCTCAGTTTCTCTTCATTTCTTCTCTCTGATCTTCTCTACAAATATGATTAACACAAACCATCAGGAAGTCTCACACGTGAGGACAGCCTCTCCTGCTGATCTCACCTCCTTGTGAAGCCCAACATTCTTCTTTTCCAGATCTCTGCACCTTTCTGCAGACAGAGAGGTGATCAGCAGCTCCTCTCGTCCCACGACAGCTCACCGTAGGACTCACCTGCTCGTTGCAGCGCCTCCTGCAGGCTGCTGTGCATCTCTCTGAGCTGCTGCAGGATCTGCAGGCTCTGCTGCACAGGGTCTCTGTACCGGACACACACCAGCAGCAGAACACACACCCCAACACTCACCATGAGCCGCCGCAGCACACCCACGTACACGGACAGCAGCTCCTGAACACATGATAATGGTGTCATACCAGCATGTGTCCTTCAGCTGAGCTTCAGGTGAAGAGACTGACCATGTGCAGGTGTTCAGGGTGCTCAGAGCTCACCACAAACTCGTATAACTTCCTCTCCAAGTAGAAATTTAAGCACACCAAACATAGCAGGATCAACCTGGACATACACACAGCTGAGCCCTAGCGGTATGTGAGCTGCTGCTCCTCCCCAGGTGGTGGAACGTTACCTGGCTCTGGAGGAGCGCGGTGTGGAGGTGATGAGGAAAGAGGTGCAGAGAGCAGCAGCATTGTAGCAGCAGGAGCTCAGACTGTGCGCCTCCATCATCAAGAAACTCTGCAAGAAGGAGACTCTGTGGAAGAGCTCAGATAGCGCCCCCTGCTGCTCCCTGGAGACTCTGCTGAGATCCAAGAACACAGACTGCAGACCTGGAAACAGCAGAGGTTGAGCCACTGCAGCACACCTGGAAGGTCAAAGTCAGGCTGCTTGGTGCAGCTCTGGTTCAGGGTTCTAAGTGAAAAGTAGCAGCTGGCAGTTGGAATTCTGTAGAAAATTCAGGCACTGAGTGGTTTGATCAAAATAGTTTGTTAAAATGTTTTCAAAAAGTCAATCCTCCAACAAAAAAAACAGACAGGAAACGCTTTAAATTGAACTCCCGTAGTTTTAGATCCCTGATGGCTGCACCCACAGCGTGACAAAGACTGTGGCGTGTCTTACCCTGTGTGGAGTCTCTCAGGAGGCCTCTGAGCTCCTCTCCATTAGACAGGATTTCCTCCTGTGCCTGTAAGGCAGAACTTTGAGCTTCCAGAAGGTCTTTGGCCATCTGCCTGGTGGACTGCAGCTCCTCAGCGACTCCTGCTGACGTTTCAGTTAACCTGTGACAAACACAGGCATCTGTTCAGAAAAGATGCTTCTGTGTGTTTGATCATCCAGCAAGCTCCTACATTATGCAGTATTATGCAGTATTGAGGAATGGCTCAAGTGAAGCAGTCAATAAATCAGTCACTCGAAGCGAGGCAACAGTTATTTTCCATAAAGTACAGCAGGTTGGAACAGCAACGAGAACTACCAATGTGTTTTTTCTGAACCAAATAACACTCCTCACATAAATTAGAGATATTTTTGAAGAACTCAGCAGATGTAAACTCAGCGTTTGTTTTAGGCCACAGCTTCTTGGTATATGGAGCTCGTTGCTTCGTGGTAACAGACACACCTCATTTGGTGTTTTCCACACGTCCGTCGCACTGAGTACAGAGCATCTTACAAATTAAAGCCAAAACTTAAAAACAAAGACAGCTTCAATGTAGCATCAATTTCAACGTTCTGTAGGTATAAAAGCTGATTTAGTCAGCAAGTCATTCTAAGTTCATCATTCAAACAGCCATGAACACATGACGTTCCTTCATGGACGAGCAGCACCACCTGTCCAAAGCTGGTGTTTGGTTGCTAATGGACAGTCAGATGTTGCAGGTGAACTTGGTGAGTCTCAAACCACACAGCTGCAGGCCCGATTCCCAGATGTGAGGGGTTCTAAGGTTTCCAGACAAACCATTCCCAACAGACTCCACCGCTTTGACTGTGGACTGTAGCAGGTAACTCCACTGACACCAAGACACCACCGTGAACATTTGCAGTGGGAACAAGACCATGTGACCTGAAGCCCACAGAGCACGTCTGGGGCCAGCTGAAGCAGAGACTGGATGATTGGCCCCCACCACCAAGTGACCCCGCAGCACTGCTTTGTAGAAGTTGTGGAAGAGTGGAACCCCTCAGAACAACAGCCTGAGTCTAGTGAGGAGCACGAGAAGCTATCGCTGTCAAGCTGTCATTGCAGCAAAAGATGGACATACTGACTGGTCCATGTTTGGAATGTGGGGCAGCTTTAAGGTCAAAAAGGGAAGGAAGAGGAGAAACACTGGCTCAAAGCAGAGGTTTGTCGGTTTGATTTACATTTAATTGACGGGAAATTCATGCCCCTCCCCTGCATTTTAGTCAAAATAGAAGAATTAACTGACAATCTAGTCCGTCCGTCTGTCCCCCCCATCTTTAGTTCAAGACTGAATTCTGTTTTTGGCCACAGCTAATGATGATCCATCCTCTGGAGAAGCGGTGAGCAGCAGAGACAGCCGCTCAAGAACCAGATGGCGGTTTAAATCTAACCATAACCTGTAATCCTACCCTTAACCATTTCTCCGGGTTTGTTCAGCACTGGCCGCATGCACTCAGAAAATTACATGAACATAGACTTCTGTGTGTGTGTGTGGGGGGGGGGGGGGGGTGTCATGGAGTAAATGTATGAAGGGAGCTGCAGGGGGGGGCGCCACAAAGAGAAGCAGCTCACATACCGCTAGGACTTTCTTTCTGCTAAATGTCAATATGAAATGAACAGCTGATCACCAGTCTTTTTTACTGGGGGTGAAAATGAAGAATGATGATGTCCAGTTGCAGAAAATTTAAATTCCTCTAATTATCAAACTAACAAAAAAGTAAAAACATTTAAATTGACATGCAATAAAAGCGCATCAGAGAAATAAGTTACATTAAATTACTCTGGCCCTATCTCATAATGTAACAAAAGATAAATGAGCCAAAAGCTTGTGCTTATTTTAGTTGTGAAGTTCTTAGGAATATGGATGGTATTTTATTTTGAAGTATCCAGTCCTCTTGCTGTAGGCATGACATACCACATATGCAGTACTTTTGGTTTGGAATCAAACAGTTGTAAACAGTTGTTTACTTTGGCCTATTTTTTGTGCATTATTTTTTATTTAAAAATGTGCCTTAAACATACACGGTTGTGTCAGGAAGGGCATCCGGCGTAAAACTCTCTTCCAAACCACCTGTACGACTCAGTGAAGGCTGATTCCTTGTGATGACCCCTGGTGGGACAGGTCGAACGGTGATCCAGTTTATAATGTAGTTGATGATGGCACAGTTAGTAAAGAGATCATTTCATATTAACGTTGGTGACCCTTTCCTGAAGTACAGTGACTGGGATGAATGTTTTCCAATGAAAGCTGCTCACTTGGACATGGCGTCTTCAGCTCGGCTCTGCCAAGCTTCAGACTGCAGGAAGTGGCAGATAGCGTGAGTGTGGGTGAAGAACTCTGTAAAGGTGTTGAAGGCCACTGCATCCATTCCACCTGTACACCTGCTGACATCGGATCCCTCAGGGCATGCTGGGAGATCTCTGCCTGAACTGCACAGACATAAAGGTGTCGTCATTCACAATATTTCTAGTGAAAATTAACTCATTCATTTTTGAAGTAGAAAATATTCATGAAAGAACAACCACTAAGACAAAGAGCAGTAGCTGGAAGTGACAGTAAAAACACAGAACACCCGCAGCTTCTCTCCAGTCCGAACACGTCATCTCTGAGCGCCAATCAGGACAGTCCCCGTGAAGCAGCGCCTCTCACCTGCTCAGGTGACACTGTGTGAAGCGCAGCGCCATGACTCTCTGGCTCTCTGACGTCATGTCCTTGCACCGCACGCCCAGCTCCTTCAGGGCTCGCGCCCAGCACTCTCCGTACCGAGGCTGAGCAGCGAGCACGCGCACCCGCCGGAGCTCCATCCTGCCGAGGTCAGCGTCCGATGAGGGTCCAGAAAGTCCCGAGAGCACGAGAGACACAAGAATCCGAACCTGCAGCAGCACTGTAGCTGCGCGTGCAGCCATCTGCACATGCACGCAGGGTTACAGCTCACAGCCAATCAGAGAGCCCCGTTTGCAGACAAGCGTTTTAGGGCTTCAATGAACAAACCAACAGCTGATAGCAATTGTCTGTCAATCAGCTTCAGCTTCCCTGCAGACTCTGGTTCTCTATTATCTAGTTCGGTTCATGTTCGTGTCATGGAGCTCAGGGAGAAGGCGCATCTGCAGGCCGGAGGCCCAACAACCCTCTCAGGACAGCACTCAAAGCCACAGTTAGGTTTCATCATTCTGGATGTCTCATCAATGTTTTACTCTCATTCACACACTTGGCTTTTCACACCTCAAGAGCTTTCAACAACAATAACTATCAAAGTAAAAACATTTTGTAAAACTTCAACATTTGAGTAAAGACAACATTATTTCCCTTAAATTTGGCTCTCAATCTACTAAATGAAAATTACACAACTTCTACAGGACACTAAGTGGAGTATTTTCTGGGTGACCAGGCTAAAGTTTCCCCAGACTCTGGTTCTAAAAGAAGCACCAATCCACCCCAAAACTCCTTATCTAGCATGATGCTGGGTTATTCTTTTCCTTTTCTCTTTATAGTATTCATGCCCTTTGAACTTCTCCACATTTTCTCACATTATGACCACAAACATAAATATATTTGATTGGGATTTTATGTGAAAGAAGTTGAAAGAAAATTATACAAGAGTTTACATTTTTTACAAATAAAAACTGAGGCTGGGATAGAAAGCAGCCCCATGACCCTGAAAGGAATTAAATGGATTTAGAATGTGGATGGAAGCTCTTCCTCTCTGAACCGTCTTCCTCTCTGCTCCCTGTAACCTCACTGTTCATCTCATTCACACCCAGAGTTCCATTTTTTTTACAAATAAAAACTGACAAGTGCAGTGTGTAAAAGTATTCTGCCCTCTTTTTCTCTGACTGCATCCAATTGCCTTCAGAAATTGCTTGATGACTGATCTAATGTTGACTTCATAGAGTCCTTCTGTGTGTCATTTCATCTCAGTAAACAAATCCAGCTGTTTTGTGACAGTCTCTGTGGTTTGTCAAGAGAATATTGGGGAGAAAACAGCATCATGAAGTGTAAGGAACACACCAGACAGGTCAGGGAGAAAGTTGTGGAGACATTTAAAGCAGAGATAGACTAGAAAAAGATTTCCCAAACTTTGAACATCCATGAACCACTGTTCAGTCCCAAACTTTGGAATGAAAGATGGAAAGAGTATGACACAACTACAAACCTATCTAGACATGATCGTCCACCTAAACTAACAGACTGAACAAGGAGACACTGATCAGAGATGCAGCCAGGAGTCCATGATGACTCTGGATGAACTGCAGAGATCTACAGCTCAGGTGGAGGAATCTGTCCATAGAACAACCATCAGACGAGAACTGAACACATCTGGACTTTATGGAAGAGTGGCAAGAAGAAAACCATTGTTAAAAGAAAACCACAAGAAGTCCTGTTTGCAGTTTGACATAAACCATGAGAATGACCCAGCAAACATGTGGAAGAAGGAGCTCTGGTCAGATGAGACCAAAATGGAACTTTTTGCAGGAACAGGGAATCTGGTTAGAGTTGATGGGAAGATGGATGGAGCCAAATCCAGAGTAATATTGGAGGAAAACCTGATGAAGTCTGAACAACATTTGAGACTGGAGCAGAGATTCACCTTCCAACAGGACAACCACCCTAAACATAAAGACAAAGCTACAATGGAATGATAAAAATGAAACGGATTCATGTGTTGGAATGATCCAGTCAAAGTCCAGACCTAAATCCAATCCAGAATCTGTGGAGAGATCTGAAAACTGCTGTTCACAAACACTCTCCATCTAATCTGACTCAGATTGAATTGTTTTGTAAGGAAGAATGAACAAAGATTTCAGTCTGTAGATGTGTAAAGCTGGTAGAGACAAACCCCAAAAGACTTGCAGCTGGAATTACAGCAAAAGGAGGTTCCACAAAGTATTGACTGAATACTTTTGCACACTGCACTTTTCAGTTTTTATTTGTAAAAAAATAAACTCTTGTCTTATTTTCTTTCCACTTCACCAGTGTGTGTCATTTTTTGTTGATCTTTCACATACAATTCCAATCAAATATATGTATGCTTGTGGTCATAATGTGAGAAAATGTGGAGAAGTTCAAAGGGCATGAATACTTTTGCAAGACACTGTATTTAAAACAAGAAACTTTACAGGCTTTGGCTATTCAAGTTGAGCTTGACATAGAGTGACATAGAATTTTAGATCAGACCTCTGCAGAAGTCCTTTTAAAAAGGTTTCTGCGTACGTCGCAACATTTTGGAGCAATACCCATAAGAGCGTAGACTGTATGAAAACCTTTAACAATCAGTTAGCTGAGGTGACTTAGTTTCTTTGTCTTCTTTTAAACTAGCTGCTCAGCTCATTTAAATGCTAATATTCATCAAAATGAGCCATCCTTCATATATGTGTACTGTACAGAGCACTGCTGTCTGATAAACCTAAAACGGATGTGATCATAAGTTTGAACATCACTGCCATCTTATCATTACAGAACATCTCCAATGATATCAGACCTGTTTGTTTGTTTGTTTGTTTCTTTAGGACATATTACAGCAGGGGTCTGGAAGACTCCACATTATACAAAAAGTCACCAAAATAGGAACACATGAACTCGGTCCCTTAGCTGGACTACAGTGTGTAGGTAGATGACAAAAGATGAAATGTTTATTGTCATTGTAGCACATGCAATCAAATCTCAAACTGTCAACCCTCTATCAGCACAGCATTTGTCTATATTTGAGGCATCCAAACTTTCTTCATCAAAGGCCACCCACTCTGTTGTTTCAACTGCTTTATTTGAGTTCATTAAATCAATCTGCCTATAAGACAAGGAACATGAAATGTTCTTTGTACTCAGAGAAGCATAGTTGTTCTCAGTGGGAACAATAAAGTTATGCCTTGGCGTGCAGGATTGCTGACAGATCCAGACTCAGTTTGTGGTTGACATCTGAATGACTCTCAGTTTGAATGTGATAGTCAGACAAGAAAATTCCCATAAAATCAGTTTTTGTCTGTTTTGAATTTATTGCATTAATGACTACTGCCAAAAAACTGTCCTTGTAGTTATCAATGACCTACAATAGTACTGGTGACCTATCCAGAATGCGCACCTCCTTTGCCAAAAACAGTAGCTGGGATAGGCTCCAGCAACCATACCCCCCCCCACACACACACACACACAAACACACACACACCCCCACAAACAAAAGTGTCTGAATTAGACTCACTTCCAAGAATCCCAGAGATAGAGCGGGGGTGTGGGGTGTGCCTTTACAACAACAGACTAAAGACACATTCTATTATTTTAAGAAGAAATCCTTATATCCAAAGTTTATTATGGTCTGCAGCAGCAGTCCCTGACTGACTGCAAGCGTCATATTGTTTACGCAGCTGTAAAAACTTCTGCGCCTTTGAGTCCAAATGTGACCCCCGTTACATGCGCAAAAAGCCATAAAAATTTGCACCAAAAAAAAGTATCTTTAGTACAGGCTACATATGAAAACTCGTCATAGGGATTTTCATTGATCGTCTTGTAACCTCTCAAGCATCATTGGCAGGGTACTGTGGAAAAAATGTTGGAATTAGAAGTTGTAGAATATGAGTGTTGTGCATGTGGCGAGCTCGCCACTGCTACGATCTTAGCTAGCTCGAACATGTTGTATCGGAATGTCGTAAAAAGGGTTTGGTTGCTCAAGCTCAACAAAACAACATTTGATATAACAATGTTCAAATTGTGGCCAGGGTAAACAAAAAAACCTGCTGATTACGCAAAAAAATATATTTTAAGTTAGAATCTACTACTGAAACCAATGTAAGTTTATCGGGGGTATCCAAAGGAAGTTTTAAAATTATTATGGGATGGCCACACAACCTATGGTGTGGCGGCCATTTTGTTTCAAAATCTAAGATTTGGAAAATGTCAAGTACTGGAAAACGAACCTTTTGTTTTGGACAACAGAAAAGCCGCCATTTTGGAAAAAGTGATTTTCATAAATTTCTCACACACAGCTTAGACCAGCCAGAGGGAAAGGAAAGTGAGGGATTAGACATGTTCTGTGGCTGCTTTGCAAGTGAGTTTGGTCAAAGGCGGGCAGCGAGGATGGCAGTGGTTTGTAGAGGCCAGGGTGGTGGGGCAAAGAGGCGGGCGGCAGGGTTTTGAGGGCGGGTAGCGCCTGCGGGCCCATCCAACGCCGCTTGCGGCTTCAATTTGATTCTTTCATGACTATTTTTATATAATAGTTTATTTTATGTCATTTTGAAAAGCTGCTCAGTGGGCAGCTGTTCCAGACCAAAAGAACAATGACAGATTTCTGGTTCCACGAGTTAAGGTGGATCTATGACCAACACATTCCTAAACAAAGACTGGATCTGTGGAAAGTGAGTCAGCATGAAAACACCATCATAAGATCATGAGACCCCTTTGAAGCAGACCCTCCATTACAGTTGCCAACAGTAGGCGCTACACCAAACGTGTCTGTTCATGTAGTTCCTGCTGTATTTAGACGGTGAGGGGTCATTTCCACGGTGAGGGGTCATTTCCACAGAAGACCAACTCCTCTGAAGCCTCCTTCAACACATTCATCTGTTTGGTTTCTGTAGTCTGTTGTCATGGAGATAGTGACTTCAAGCAATGCTTACTGATAGAAGATTGTTTTACAAAACCAAGTAAAATATCGGGAAAAACCCTGGAATTCTCGAACTAAAAAAAGCGCTGGACAGCACCCGCGGTTTCGAACCCGTGAGGGTGAGAGCATAATCTTCCAAAGATTTGAGCTGAAGTATCCGCTGAGCTAAACCAGCGCGGAGGACCTGCTGACGTTTTCATGTAATGAATGATGTCTCCGCGCACGGACTCAGACACGGACATGTTTTGGTGTGCACGTTTGATGCTTTTGTCACTTTCTCATCAGTGCATTATAGGGGGTGTGACGTCATACGCGCTGTTCTGTTGCACGGCCATTGTTTAAAAAACCCAAACACGAGAGTGACCAACACATGACTCAGATCCATTCACGGTGCATTGTAAACACACGTTTTCCTCGTCCAAAAACAAACAAACAAACAAACAGACCTCTCTCCCCCTGCTGTTCCCCTCATTCCAGCTGCTTTCTCTCGGTCTTCAACAGAGTCGAGTATCGGCGGAAGGTGATTGGCTGTTCTGCCGAAGTCCCGCCTCCCCTGATCTGTGGTTGACAGAGTGAAAACGCAAGTTTTCGCCGAGGATTCACGCATTGTCTGTAAAAGTGACATTACATGAAGTCTTTGTCAGTGTAAAAAAGGATTTGCTTGTGCTCAAACAGCTGGTTGCACTAACACACTTTCCTTTGGTGTGCCAGGCCTTCAGGAAAACTCTAAACATCAAACCAAACTCAGAGTTTCTGCTTTTTAAATGAAAGTCTGCATCTCTGACTCACACAAGAGTCTTAAACACTTCTGACAGAAGGACAGACAACCAACTGACTGGCAGTGAAAAAGAACAAACATATGGGTCAAATGGAATCGATACAGAAGGCATTTCCTTTTACTTCATTTGACCCATTCCTCCCTGACCTGCTGTTGAACAGAGCGGTCTGGTGGCAGAGGTCTTCCTCAGTCTGTGGAGCAGCATGAGGACAACAACCTTTCACTGCATAACCTCCTCTGCATGAAGAGTCCATAGGGCGAGGTCCATCACACCACATTTCCTGACCTTGGTCTCCAGAGTGCACCTTTGACCCCAGAACCTGCTCCTCCGTCTTTCATCAAACCATCATCCATCCCTGCAGGCCACACTGTCAACCAGATTGAAAGAGTGAAGCTGCAGGACACAGAGATGACACAACACCACAACAGAGAGTCATTTTGTTCTACTTTATTGGAAAAAAACCATGAACATGTATTCACATGTACAAAGAGGTTCACATATTCCTCTGCCTTTCTGGAGGACAAAGCAATGCTGGAAATGATTCTATAGAAAACTAACCTTTCATGTTAAAACAGCAGTGAACTAAAAGATCCTTAACTCTCCTGCTGAACACAAGCAGCTTCCAGGAAAGACAACGCAGCAGAAATACAGGAAAGAGCGAACAGAATGACACACACACACACACACACACACACACACACACACACACACACACACACACAAACGGACAGACAGTTCTTCAAGCATTCACTGCCATCATAGTCCTGAATGACACAACTCATTTATCCCAAGAGTGACTGGAGGTGCTGTGAGGGCAACAGCACCGTTACCATGGTAATTTCTAACCCCAGGTTAGGACAATTAATCAAGAGTATAAAAAAAAAAAACTTCAACCTGGTCAGTGAGTCACAGTGAAAATCCAGACAGACGAGTGTCACAGGACCAAGATGGTGGTTGTAAATGTGTTGCTTTGCGTCTCCAGGCTTTTTTAATTCTTCACTGATGTGATGCTGCCAGAGCTGCTCTGGTACATCCTGGAGGCCCCTCCTCGTTTTACGCATGCTGGTGTCAAACACATGACACACACTGTTGTCATGTAAGAGCCCACCATCCATTTCTAAACTTGGTGCAAACTATGAAGGTGATGAATTCAAGAGGTCAAATTTACAAATCTTTTGGGGTGAGACTGCGGGTGAACCAAAGACAGCTGTAAGCTTTGCTTCAGATGAAAGCTGTGGGTTTTTTGTTGTTGGTGGGCATCATGTCTCACTTATGTCAGGTTTCCCAACCCAATGGGTGACGTCTGAGACTATCAACCAGGCAGCCGCCACCCCTTTGAACATTTATTTTATGAGGATAATCACTAGTGTGCGTTTTTTACATTTTCAGGGCAAAAACTGTCTGAATTATAACGGAATGCTTCCATCATCAGAACACAGTTTTTGGTGGGTAGAAACTCTGTGTCTTTCTCTGCAATCTCTACTGTGCATGAACACGTACAAAACTGAAGCACTTCATGCACAAAGCCTCAGCATTGTCTCTTCATTTGGAGAGAAGACTGTAAATGCATGAACTTCATTTGTCTTTCAAAACATTCTTTACTGTCTCGCTCCGATCATCTTTTGATCATTTTCAAAGTGTTCCCAGACGTCTTCTCATTATGTTTCTGCTGTTTTCAGCCAGAATCCCCAAACCTGTCGTTTTCTAGGACATAGTTTCTGCAGAGCGGCAGGAGTTCTTTGTGTCGTCCACAGCAGGTAGGTGTTGATTCTCGTCATCTCTCCTCGTTCTCCTGCACACCTTAGAATCCGTGGGGGTGGGGGGAGCAGGCCAGGAGCTTGTGCCCCCCCCCAGCATACTTCAATGTCACAAATAGGCCCTTTTTTTCCCAACCACATTATTTCCCCTCCTGATTCATCACAATGTAATACTAAGAAATGATGTTTTAAGCTTCACTTTTCTTTAAGCATTTTCTCTTTCATGAGAAAAATGCCACGAGAACATTTAACGTCACCAAAAACACCATTTTCATTGTTCATTATGCTGCAGGAAAACAGAGGTATCTAATGCATATTACTATTAGTGGACAAACTCAGGCCCTAAAATGATTATTTTTACACAAAATACTTGTGAATTGCATGAAAATTAAGATACAAAGTTCAAAACCATTTAAATTTTTGATGTAACCATTTCAGGCAGTGTCTTTAAAGTAGAAAAAGTATGTATTAAATTAGCTTTCGTGGGCTGAGAGTCTTTTGGCGCTTGGACTAGATTAGGATACATTTAAGCATCTATGAAGTGCTACTCCTTTAGCATGAGAGCAAACAGTGAGACCCAAACTTCCTCTCGATTGGGTTCATGTTTCCTCAAACGTCGTTTAGCGGGCGCAGAATTGTTCTGAAGCATCACCCATGCTCGTGCGTTTCACTGCAAACACGGCAGCTCGCCGCCGGCGTCCTGCGTCTCTGCATGACTTTGCAGATGTTCCATCAGCGTGTCTCTTTTCCCAAAGTTTTGAGAACAAACTTGACAAGAGAAGAGCTTTCCTCCAGTGTGAGTCAGCATGTGGACTCGGAGGTTTCCCCTTTGTTTGAAGCTTTTACCACACTCCCCACAGGAGAAGGGCTTCTCGCCGGTGTGGCTCCTCATGTGGTTTTTCAGGGTAACACTTTGGCTAAAGCTTTTACCACATAACCCGCAGGAGAAGGGCTTTTCGCCCGTGTGAGTTCTCATGTGTTTGGTCAGGTTGGTGCTCAGACTAAAGCTTTTGCCACATTCCTTACAGGAATAGGGCTTTTCCCCAGTGTGGGTGCGCATGTGTTTAGTGAGTGTGCTGTTTTCGGGGAAACCTTTGCCGCATACTTCACAGGAAAAGGGCTTCTCCCCGGTGTGCGTGCGCATGTGCTTGGTCAGTGTGCTGTTTTCCGGGAAGCTTTTTTCACAGAGCTTACACGAGAAGGGCCTGTCGCCGGTGTGGGTTCGCATGTGGCTCATCAGGATGCAGTTATCCCGGAAACGCTTCCCACACTCTATGCAGGTGTGTCTCTTTGGTTTTGGGGGTCGTTTTTGTTTATTTGTCCGAGTGGAATTATTGGGGGGAATATTTGCACAAATATACAGTTTTTCTGAGTCAGAGTCACGGCGACTTCCTGACATGTGAGAGATACTTTCATTGTTTTCTTCATGACTTCTGTCACTCCTCCTCCTCCTCTGATCTCCAATCTGTGGGTCCGTCTCTCCATCTGTGGTTGATGCTGACTCTCCATGCTGGCTTCCATCTGCATCCTGATCTTCATTTAAGTGCTGAGTCAGGAGCTGCTGACTGTTTAGATCTGCCTCTCGGTGCTCCTTCTCCTCATAAGTAGGAGTCTCCATCAGAGCATCAGCCTCCTGCTTTAGATCCACCTGCTCTTCATCCTGGCTGATGCAGAGCTCCTCGTGTTCCTCTTTAATCTGTAGAGGTTCTGGTTCCTCCTGCTTGACACTGAAGTCCACCTGCTTGCAGAGATCTCCATCTGTACTGTGATGGGGCTGAGGAAGGACTGCAGAAACACAGACACACAAGAAAAATCTATCAACAACAACAGTACCAGCGTTTGTGCTCCTTGATTTCTGTTCCGATGCCAAACAGTCGCTTCAAACTTAACATCTTCAGCTGTCAGCAGGAAAGACGTTTGAACTTCTGACAAAGCCAAACTCACATTTTAAGAAACAAATTTTACAAGAGGGGAAGACATAGCAACTCCTTCTGAAACAAATGAACCAAAATACAGTTGTAACGGAAAGGGAATATCCCAAATTCTGGAGTTTAGGCACCCGCACTTCCACAGATTCATCTTTTTTAAACTAAAGCTAAACAGCATGTGGAGAGTTAATGACAGAGGCTAAACAAAACCAGTTAGGCGTCAGATAAGTTCATACAGTAATGCCATATTTGAGGAAGATCTGTCGTTCATTTCATTATACTGTAATGCAGAGCCTCAATGGGTGGTGAGGTTATGTAATTCCCAGAATTTGGGACATTCCCGTTCCGTTAAAATACCTTTTTGTTCATTTGTTTCAGAATGTATTGTTGTTTCTTCCCCACTTGTTAATTTGTTTTGTGAAATGTGAAGTTGTTTTGAGAATGTATGTAAATGTGTTTTGTCAAATGTATGTTTGCTTTTGTCAAATAAAGTTTTGCTTCCTGGAATATAAATGTGTTTTTTTTTGGCATTTCTCAGCCACCATACCTCAAAGAGGAGACACTGGAAAGTGTTAAAAATGACGTGTTTTGTTTCCTTCTACATTGTAATTTATTGGTGCACCAGAAAGTGTAACATAGAGAGAAGATGACAACATTTGGAGACTTGATGTAATTCTGTCTTGATAAAGCTCACATTTGTGCAGAACCTTGTCTTCTGATTCTTTTGCAGATTTTGATTATAATATATTTAGTCTGTGTTTTTATTAAAGTGCGATCAGAATAAAAACATATTTGAAAGTCTTTTTGGTGTCTCCATGCTGATTATTAGAGCCTGTCGGCCGCCAGCATATCGGGCTGTGTTTAGGGTGGTGGGGGGCGGACCGCTGCATGGCTGCTGCAGCTCTGATAACTAGCAGCATGTTGGATTTTTATTATTAGCAGAAAATCTCAAAATTACGATTTGTTTGTTATTTTGTAAAATATAAAGATAGTAGCTGGAAAAAACTAGAGAAGATGAGAACTGGAATTTAAACTAGTGAAAGAAGCAGACACATTATACAGCCAGTAGAATCAATCATGGGTTTTTCCTTTCTTTCTTGTCCTGTGATAAAACACTGAAAGGGTGGACTGCATTCAGATTCTTGTTATAACAGAGAAACCTGTTCAGCACAGGAGGTAGTCGGCTTGTCTGTTTGTTCAGCTGCTGGATGAGGCCTAAAAAGTAAACCTCTTTGTCTTTGTCCTGTCCAGCAGCTGAACAAACAGGGTTTCGTTAAACAGACTCTGCTGTTACAACAGGGCAAATGCAATCCATTTGCAGATGTATATTTTTGTAAGCTCTGTTCCTGAGGCCAGTCTTAACACGTTTTAAAGTTACAGTTATGCTCCAGACCGAATGGAGAGAAAGAGGCTGTGGAGGTGATAATGTGGCGGAACAGGATCACAGAGCAGCAGTCAAGAGAAAAAAGATAGAAAAGATAGAAAATAGACAGAAAAACCTCATGAGGCATCAAAAAAAAAAAACATGACAGATGGAAACTACTGCCCCCTGTACACAGATCCTGTACAGTTGTAATGGATTCTGCACATTACGCAGAAAAAATGAGTGCATAGACGTATATGTCAACATACACACACATGCATATCCCAGCATGCCTGTGCACATGGATAAAATCCATTCAAATCCGTGTTTTAAATGAATTGTCTGCAGTTCCACTTCTTACCAGTAGGGGAGCTAGATTGTTCCAGCCCTGCTCGTAAGGCGGTCCTGACTGATTCTCTTTGCAGATTTAATTAAGAATACATTGAAAGCTTGTTGGGCGTTAATCACAGAGTTACGTACCTACGGTGTGCACCTGTACCTGAGCTCCGCTCTCCAGCAGTCCGCGCTGGCGGCGGAGCTCCTCCTCGTACTGACAGACGGTTTTCTCAAAGAGTCTGAAGATGTCCTCCGCAGCCGCCGTTAGTCTCTGGCTGATGAAGTCTCTGACCGGCTGGAGGGAGGACATGGTCTCTGCAGCTGCCTCGATATTCTGCTCTAACCCGCCGTCCTCTGAACACAAGCTGCTGCTGCTGCTGCTGCTGCTGCTGGCGCGTCTGTTTACTTTTGTCCTGCATGTGACGCGGTTCAGCCGGAGTTCTTCTTCTTGAAGGAGGTGACAGGCGAGTCTGCGCTCCAGCGCCATCTGGTGGTCTGGAATAATCAGTTCAGCGTTATGACTGAAGTTCATCAGTTTTTGTCTTTCAGGGTTTTTTTTTTTTACTTTAAACATCACTCTAAGCTTAAATACCAGCATTTACATTTTTATCTCAATTTTTACTTTTAGAAAATTTAATGATTACAACTTTAACTTGATCATATCTGATACTCTTATTTACTATTTTCATGTTTTTTATGACTACTACGCTGTCTTTAATTCAAAATTGCTTTAGTTCTGATATTTAAATCACAAAAATGACTTGCACTCCAACCAGCAGATCTGAATAAACAAATTAAACATTACTGAATAAATCTCTGCGTGTTTTTTCTACTCCACTGTTCTTTGCATGATTTTGTTTGTGACTTTTAAAGAAAGAACGCTTTTATATTCTTCTCATATCAGACAAAGCTTTAATTCTGTTTGAACACATCTATAGGGCCTTGTACGGATTTGGAAAATATAAATAGTGTTGTACTGTTTTTGACTCCTTTCTAGATCTTTTCCATCTTAGCTCCTGGAGCAGCCTTGCCAGTCTCTGGACATGGATCCAATAGAGAGTCTATGGAGGGGATTAAAAGTCCATGTTGGCTAGTGATGCTACAAAAACATCACAGCTCTCCAGAAGATCTGGATGGAAGAGTGAACCATTGATAAACAGACCTCTTTTTCGTGGGTCAGAATGCTGGATTGGGGACAGACAGACTTTTTGCCTCAAAGTATAACTTGGCATAAAGACCTTTGACTCAAAAATAAAATGTTATTTAGACAGAAGGACTAGTCTTTTGAACATAAATGCGGGTGCATCTGGTTTTCCTGATGAGCAGGACTTTACGGTGTTCAGGTTTCCTCTGGGCGTGTCTGCAGGTGAATGATCGACGTCCTGGAGGAGCTGCTCTTTCCGTCTGTGTTCTGCTCTGACAAAGCTTCAGACTCACAGAAGAAAAGACGAAGGAGCAGAGGACTTCTTCTCCACAGACCTGCTCTGGACAGCAGAGAACTGCAGACACTCATGGAAAAATGAAGTGCATCTTTGTTTAATCAGAGTGTTTGAGTTCTCCTCTTCATCAAGGCTGCTGCTGCTGCATGTTTGTTGCTGCATCCATATTGACAGGTGTGTGTTCCTTTTCTGTAGTTGTTCTAGTGTTTTTGTGTTTGTCTCTGAGCTGTCCTCTCAGCTAACGGTTCCCCTCCTGAGTCTGGTTCTGCTGGTTCTGGACTGGTTGGATTGTAAATATCAAAAAGAATAATTCTCAATGCTGATGTTTTGGAGATTTATGGAAAGTTTGTTGTTCTGTTGTTACACATAAACTGAAGAAAGCCACTCCACTGAGGAGCAACAGGGGTTGGACTAGACAGCTGACCTTTGGTCTTCACTTGTTCATGGTCAAAGTCTAACAATGCTGGTTAATGTTTAAAGGGGTCGTACTATGATTTTCTGAAGCCTTTCGGAGTAAACTACATCCACATAAATATTTTACTTTTAGAACACTAAAAAACAAATTCTTTATGAAATATTAGTTATTTTGTGGTCTCTTTTCATACCCAGAAGTGAAACGATTCAATTTCTGAGGCACTGCCTTTCGCTTCTTGTCAGTCCCGCCCATGTCATGACGTCAAACTAGAGCCAACCTCAGCGTGCCTGCGCGTTTCTGCGCATGCAAACAAACATCTGAACTTTTTGCAAAGATGGATGTGCATTTTGGGAGTATAAAATGAAAGCGTTTCACAGATCAAAGCTAGCTTAGCAGAGAAGTGTGTGCGTTAGCCTGGGGGCGGAGCTGGCAGCGCAGACGCTTCCTGAAAGGGGCGGTCCTCAATCTATGACATCAGCTCGTGAGAAGCCGCTGGTTTTCATGGGTTGGGAGAAGCTGCTGGAGAGAACACAAGTTTTTAGAGGATTACTCAGAAATACTGCTTTGAGGTTGTTTATAGTGAGGAATGAACAGGATAATACACTAAAACTCACAAAGATGTTTTTTCAGGGTATGGCCCCTTTAACAGAGAGCAGTGAGCGCCCCCTGTTGGTTCCTGTCAGTCTGCAGTGATCAAACACAGGATCATGACTACTTCATCAACTTACCATGTGTTAACTGACTAGTTGCAAGTGATGGGTAAGTTACTTCTAAAAAGTAATCGTGATTACTTAAGTTAGTTACTGGATGAAAATTGTAATGAAATTACTTTACTCATTTTAAAAAGTAATTCACTGCTCGTTACTTTACTTTTTTCCACTCAAATTCTCAAGAGAAAAACAGCTTCACACGAACAAGATCGTTTTGTCTGTCCTTCAACAGAGCTCCTTCGAAAAAGAGATTTTTAACCTCAATAGGGCATCTGTGGTTAAATAAAAATAAAAAAATGATATATTTTAAAGCAATATTGTTGTGCAAGGTCTGAACATGGTTCAAGACATAACCTGCTTCATCTGAATTCAGACATTGTGAAAAATTACATAAAAATAAGTTACTGTTACAACATATGTGGTCAATGCTACAGCTCAGAGTCAGAGGTGAAAAATACTGTTATATTTATTTATATTCATGTCTGTATTCATGCCTATAATCATTTCTATTTTCATCTCTATATTTATGTCTCTTAAATCTGCAATCAAGCCGGTTTTTAGGAAACACAAAGAATTATTAAATGTCTCCATGTTCATTCTGAACAACTTTATTTATTTCATGATAATGAGTTACACCAAATGCATCAGTCTATCTCTCTCTATCTCTCTCTCTCTACATCTGTCTTTTGTGCACAGTTCTTCAATATTTTTTGGTTGTTTCTTACAATATTCTGATATCAGTCCAATGAGACGGCTGTGGCTGTGATATGGGCTTATAAATAAATGAATTGAAAAATTGAGTTCTGCACGCTGCAGGTCTACCAACTAGTACCCCCCCACCCCCGCAGAGCGCATTGAGCACAAACTCATTAGACCTGGCTGCGTAAGAGAAAAGAAAAAGAAGATGATTAATTAGAATAATTGTTCGCCCAGCTTGTCAATACACAAAGTTTAATAAAGTGAATCTTTTCGTTTCATTTACCCGAGAGAAAATGTATGAGCCGAAAAAAACCCAAGTAACAAAGTAACGAGGGTTTCTGTAGTCCAGTAACTGTAATTCATTACCAAAATTTGAACTGTTATTCGTTACGTTACTCTGTTACTGTCAAAAGTAATTACATTACAGTAATTTGTTACTTTGTAATGCGTTACCCCCAACACTGCTTGCAGCAAGTGTCTCAGCTGATGTAGACATGGCACTAATGCCATGTATGAAGCAATCATAAAAATGACAATGAGACCAGATGTTCTGAACTTGGCACACTTGTACTTGGGGAAAAGGGGCTGCTGTTTGAAAAAATACAAACTCATCAATGGTGAAAGACTTCACATTCGAACATCACTGATAACTTTATACTGGTCAAACTCAGGTGGTATTGGGCTTTTGTTGAAGAAACAACTTTCAAACTAGTCTCTAATTTTAGAAGGAGATTAGCAACATTTAATGAGTGAAGATCTATTTTATTAGCTAAAGAAACATTTCGGCAGATCTGACCGTCCACAGCTTCTGAACATTTCCTTATTCTCAAGTCCCACTCCGATCATCTTTTGATGTATTGCAAAAGCGTTCCCAGCGGTCTTTTCATTAAAATTATGCTGTTTTAGCCCAAATTTAAAAACAGAGTCAATTTCTAGGACATAGTTTCTGAAGAGCAGCCGAAGTGCATTTGAAATCGTCTCTGAGTTCTGGGCGGGACTGTTGGTGCAGAGAAACCTCACCCCCCCTTCTGTACTGTTGCTGAAAGCTCTGAGCAGGGAGTTTGTGGTTTGCCCAGCATATTTTCTACATCACAATGTTTTCAAACTGCGTTTTTTTCTCTGCTCCTGATTCACAACAATTTGAGTAAAGAAATACTCAGACATGCAATTTTGAAGCTTAATTTTCCACATGTATGTCCTCCATCATCAGAAAAATGTCACAAGAACACGTTAAAAACACATTTTCATTGGAGTGAGTCTTTAAAAACAATATGTCTACTCTCTAGTTCTTGTTGCAGAAGCTTGATCTTTCCATTTTGAAAAGGTTTCATGTAGAAGTACGCGGTATTGCATACATTTCATTGCAGTAGATATAAAATATCACGTGAGGAAAGCATTTGAATTCTGGATTTAAATTCAGATCCAGATGACAAACATTTGAGCTCATAAAGAAGCTGCTTCCACCAGTGTTGGACACAGGTGTTAAAAGCATTTCTTTGCAGACATTTAATACAGTATTACAACAAGAAAAAGAATATAAAAAGTCATTTAAATGCAAACTTTCAGTGTCATGGAAAGCATTTCATTTTCTTTTCTTGTTTTATTCTGTATTCCAACTGTATTCAGACCGTATTCCGACTGTATTCCGACAGTATTCCGACTGTGTGCCGACTGTATTCCGACTGTATTCAGACCGTATGCTGACCGTATTCCAACTGTATGCCGACTGTGTTCCGACTGTATGCCGACTGTATTTCGACTGTATTCCAACTGTATTCCGACTGTGTTCCGACTGCATTCAGACTGTATGCCGACTGTATTCCGACATTGTTCCGACTGTATTCCCACTGTTTGCCGACTGTGTTCCGACTGTATTCAGCCTGTATGCCGACTGTATTCCAACTGTATTCCGACTGTATTCAGACTGTATGCCGACTGTATTCCGACAGTGTTCCGACTGTATTCCCACTGTTTGTCGACTGTGTTCCGACTGTATTCAGCCTGTATGCCGACTGTATTCCGACTGTATTCTAACTGTATTCCGACTGTATGCCGACTGTATTCCGACTGTATGCCGACTGTATGCCGACTGTATTCCGACTGTATGCCGACTGTATTCCAACTGTATTCCGACTGTGTTCCGACTGCATTCAGACTGTATGCCGACTGTATTCCGACAGTGTTCCGACTGTATTCCCACTGTTTGCCGACTGTGTTCCGACTGTATTCAGCCTGTATGCCGACTGTATTCCCACTGTATTCCGACTGTATGCCGACTGTATGCCGACTGTATTCCAACTGTATTCCGACTGTATTCAGACTGTATGCCGACTGTATGCCGACTGTAATCCGACAGTGTTCCGACTGTATTCCCACTGTTTGCCGACTGTGTTCTGACTGTTTTCAGCCTGTATGCCGACTGTATTCCGACTGTATTCTAACTGTATTCCGACTGTATGCCGACTGTATTCCAACTGTATTCCGACTGTGTTCCGACTGTATTCAGACTGTATGCCGACTGTATTCCGACAGTGTTCTGACTGTATTCCCACTGTTTGCCGACTGTGTTCCGACTGTATTCTAACTGTGTTCCGATTGTATGCCGACTGTATTCTAACTGTATTCCGACTGTATGCCGATTTTAATCAGACTGTTCTGACTGTATGCCGACTGTGTTCTGAGAGTATTCCGACTGTATTCAGACTGACGCTTTTGGTTTGTTTAAGGTGAACCAGAGTTTGTTTCCTTGATAATCCGCAACAAATGTCCAGTTTGAATACACCCAAGCAGACCCTGGTCCGGGACCAGGAACCGCTCGCTGACCCATCTTTTGAGGTGGTCTCGGTTTGTTTCCGATCAGACTGAGCTCCGGTTCACTCCGAGTTTCCTCAGTCTGAATACAATTTTCTGCCAGAGCGGAATAACTTGACTGAAATGGCCACCGTAGCCGGGCATTATGGGATGTAAACAGATATAGGATTGAAGGAAACGGTGAGTCGTTGAAATGTGGGGCAATGATGAGACACAGCCACTCATTGAAATGTGGTGGAAAGGATGCAAGCTCATTAAAACTAGGGACATGTCTGGTTGAAAGTCACTTCAAACACAAACTAAGCACAAAGTTCAGGACTCGATCCATTCTGTGGACTATGTCCATACCAACTGACTTTTCCAGTCTGAATCCATCCTCAAAGATCATTTATCTTCCTTTCAGCTACTTTCACCAGGGGGTACTACAGCAAACTACCCCATGATGTGCACATATGATATGGCTGATGTGGTGAAGTAGTTGTCCTGACCCAACCCTCTGAATTTACCCAGACTGACCACAAGAAACACAGAAGCGTGCTCACATGTGTGAAATATCCTGAACCTGGCAGTCCCAAATGATCAAAACCAGTTCCAACCCAGGTCCAACAAAACCAGGTCCAACCCAGCTCAGCTTTTCAGTTCAGAAGAGATCAGGGGTGTTTTATCATTGCAGTCGTGCACAAACACCTAAAAACTGTTAAGCCTAGTGAGGGAAGTCATTCATTTTCTAAACCGTTTTATCCCTTTCGGGGTCACGGGGTTGCTGGAGCCTAAACCGGCCACTCATGGCCAAAGGCAGGGGACACCTCTGGACAGGTCGCCCGTCTGTCGCAGTGGCCACAATCACACACCCACACACCCTCACATTCACACCAGGGACAATTTAGAGTGACCTATGAACCTATGAAGCATGTTTTTGGAAGTCATAACAAATGAAAATGATGTGCAGAGTCCATGAGTGTGCACTGCTTTGTGCACAACAATGCAGTCAGAGATCAGCCTGACAGTTTAGAGACCAACCAAATCTCAACAGGAAAATCTAACAAGAAGAAAGAATTTGGCTTTTTAAAAAAACTAACTAGAAAACATTTGTGAGCCTAACACATGAATGCATGATGCGTGTGCCCATTTCACTCCATCAGAGCATATATTCCCTGAAGAGGGGCTGCCACCAGCTCTGACTCCAGCTCCAGCTGGAGCTTGCTCTCTCTCTCTGCTGATCCCACTGCGGGTCCTGCAGGATCTTTGAAGTGGAACCTGCAGCCTTCTTCCACCTTCTTTCATATTCTGTCTTTTGATGACAGTCATTTCACATTTGGTGTGTGAAGTGTTGTTGAACATGGTTAAAAACAGAGAAAGTCAAGGCTTCTTAGAAAATATACTGATATCAAACCAGAATTACACAGAGATGATGTTTAAAGACAAGTGGAAAATGAGTCCAAAATGAATCTGACGTGGTTATTTGTGGTGTTTATACTGCAAATACTTGAACATGCCCTCATGTGGTTGCAGTTACTTCCTGGACATGGTGGTTTCAGATGATCTTTAATTCAAGGACTGAACCCCAGTTGATTTACCATCAATTCTGGTGTGTTGCACAGATTCCTGCTTGATGAGGTCTAAACTTGCTCTCCTTTGTTGTGTCATCTGGATGGTGCTCAGACTGTGTTATTGCAAAGGATTTCTCAAGCAATCCAAACCAATTCTGAGGTGAAATTGGACCTGACCTGCAGGTCCAGATGTGCTCTTTTGAGTCTCCTTTACCCACTGACATTGTGAAGGGGCTGTGGATAGAGATGATTGGTGATGTGTGTTTCTTCTGCAGATGAAAGCAGCACATGTGTGAGCTGAGGTGAATCCAGCAGCATGGATCTGTGTGAGGACAGAGAGGAGGGAGCCACTCCCTGTAATAGCGCTCTGCGACCAAAGCGTGAGAGCCAGAGGTGAGCTGAACCCTTTTACTGTCTGTGACTCTTCACCACGTCAGAGCTCAGCACTCAGGTTTAACACCAACCTTCATGTCTGACAGGGACCAGCTGAGACTTGGATCCAGCTCCAGCAGAGGGTCCCTCAGAAGCGACTGTTCAAAGGCATCTGGTCCCAATTTCAAACAAACCAATTCATCCAAGAGGCTGACAGACACACAGGACAAAAGGTATTTTCTTTCTTTGAGTTTTCTACTTCAGCAGCACCAGCTAATCTCTTAGAGAACTTACGTTTGACTTTGCTGTGGCATGAGTTAACTGATTGAGTTGCTGTTTCGTCTGCTTTGCTCCAGCAAAAATATTCAAAAGGGCTGCCACATATGACTAACCTTTACACCGATGTTTTGCTGATTTCTTGTTCATCTCTATGATCAATAAAGGGAATAGAGTTAGATTCCCAGTATTTCCTCATCAATCTACTCAAATGAAAGTAAAGTTGGATACAGCAAAGCTATCCTCACCTCTGGTGCAACAATAAATGCGAAGTGAAAACTGGCACTCTTTTAGTCAATCTGTGCGACATAAAGTCCCCCTCTGATCATCTTTTTTTTCTATTTTCAAAGCGTTCCCATTGGTCTTTTAATAATGATTATGCTGTCTTTAGCCACAATAATATCAGGAATATCAGGAAGTAGGGGCGGAGTAAGTATATCCGTGTGTTTACACTCTCTCCTGGTAGCTTACAGCCCATCACAACCCCAAGCTAACATTACTGATGCCACAAGAATGGTGAGCAATCTCAGAGCTCCACCTGAACAGTTCTGATCCAGATTCCAGCTCAGACCAGGAAAACAAAGACGTTCATGGATCTGTTTGTCTGCAAGTGGATGCATCAGAATGGAGCAGAGCAGGAAGCACATGGCCTGCTGAGTAGCAGCAGAATCACTGTTACAAGCTTTTTCAAACATCATTTCTTCATCTGCTCCTGATTCACAACAACGTATGAAGAATACTGAGAAATTCCATTTCAAGCCTTTTTTATACATGTCCTCCATCATGAGGAAAATGCAACAAGAACATGCTAAAAACACTGTTTCCATCGCAGTGGGTCTTTATTCTGCCACTCAGGTTTAACACCAACCTTCATGTCTGACAGGGACCAGCTGAGACTTGGATCCAGCTCCAGCAGAGGGTCCCTCAGAAGCGACTGTTCAAAGGCATCTGGTCCCAATTTCAAACAAACCAATTCATCCAAGAGGCTGACAGACACACAGGACAAAAGGTCTTTTCTTTCTTTAAGTTTCTACTTCAGCAGCACCAGCTAATCTCTCTGAGCTTTATATCTTGTGACTCTACTGTAGCATGAGTTGACAAAAATCTTGAAAAGGGCTGCTACAAATACTGGCCTTTACACCCAAAGATTTGCTGATGTTCTTGTGCATCTCTAAAATAGAGGGCATATATGTTACAAAAAGTAACTAGACAGATAAGTACAACTGTAGTTACCAGTATTTACAAGGAGTGATCCGATTCACCGACCTAAAAATGATCAGAACATCTTAATCCAAACCTTCAACAGTGAGACTCAGAGATAAATTCCTGTTACTGAACAGTGAAGTTTTCCAGATTCTTGTGTTTCTTCAGGATAATCAAGTGTAAATAAATCTGTGTACAAACAAACAAGTAAACAAGAATAAATGTCAAATTCATTCACATTTGAGTTTGATAAAGTTCATTCCACTGTTGTTTTTCCACATCAGAATAATCCAAAGGAACATTATTAGAACATTCTAGAACACTGTATGGTCACATGACTTTGTAAATTGGACTGGAATGATGGTTGATCAGTTTCTGCTGCATCACATGTGTGTTTTCTGCTGGGATGAACTTGGTCGTTTTTACATTATAGTAAAATAAACCTAAATTTGTCTCAATCCAAATGAGATTTTCCACTAAAATGCAGCTTTATTACATTTTTTATTATAACAGACTTCCAACCTGTACTTTACACCACCAAGAGGGATTTTATTTCTCTATTTGAACAATTAAGAAAAAAGAAAAAAAATATTCAAATTCCTTTCAAAATAAAATTCTGTCAAAAAATATCCTCCTAACGCAGTAAAGTTACTTGGAGTTATTGTTATGCAATTCTGTTATTGAAGAACTTTGCTTCTGAACAGAAACTATAGGTAAGATAAGAAGATAAAAATGTGCGTTTGAAAATTATTTTTAAAATAAACAGTTCTGCCAATAGATTTGATCGTCATTTTACTCTGTATTCTGACATGTGTGCATTGTGGAGGATTGATAAATAGACAAGACTTTTTAATTTATTGTCATGTCAGGAGTGTTTAAAAACAAGTTTACTTTATTATTGTAAAATCATCTCATTTAAAAATAAACCTAAATGACAAAATGTAACAAACAAAAACTCATTATTGATCCACAACAAAAAAAAAAATCAGCATCTATGAAGCTCCAAACAAAAGCTTCTGCTGAAACATTTGAATAAAAGAACATTTTTAGAAACTGAAAATCTAAAACTCAGGACTACAACTGTCCCCCCCCTCCCACCGCTAGTGCGCGCAGCGACCTTCTCTCTGTTTTCTTTTTTCATGGAGGTTCTCTCTGAATCGGGGTTCACAACTCTGTGATGTTTGCATCTGAAGTTAAAGTTAAACTTGTTTGAGCTTTTATGGGAACGTGTAAAACTCACAGGACGGAGGAAAAAAGAACGTCACAGCTCTAGTGTACTGAGTACTGTAAGGTGTAAGGTACTCCAAAGAGCTATTTTTAGAAGTGCCAGTACCGAGTACCGAGTGTACCGGCCAACTTAAAGCACTGTTTATTTGAATGATAAAGAAATAAAATAAAACAAGTCTTTTCTAGCCAGGTTGCCTCAGAAAGTCAAACATACCTGAGTATAGTGAAGTGAATCCAACCATGTTGAATGGACTGTGAGTAATATTTCCCTCATTTAACAGAAGCAGTTCTGTTTGGTTGATGATAGATCACATACATGTTTTTGTATGTTCTGTCAAGTTTGCATACGTTTTTACACTTTCAAACTTTTAACAAGACAGGCCCATCGAGACAGGTAGAAGAACCCCGGGTAATGAAGAGCTCAGCTTACTCAATCAAACTCAAACAAGTTCATTCGAGAAACCAAATTCCCTTTCGGCAAAGACAGCCTGGTTCTTCCTACTAAATGATGCGACTGCATATTCTTCAGCTGTAAACACTGCTCAAAAAAGTTGGTTTGTTATGAAAGTTCCGTTTTTACACTTTTAGTCTATGAGATTTCACCACTGATCATCAAAGAGCTCCTTTCAGCACACTTTACAGTAAAGAAGACAATCTCTACCAAGGACTTTGAACAGTTCAATAACCATAAACCGAACGAACAAACGAAGACAGGCAAAGCTGTTAATTGTTGTCTCACCCACTACATCTGGTTCAGTGTTCACTTGTAAGCATTGCTTGACATACATTAACCTTTTACTCTCTGTGTGCACTGATGAAACAGGAGCTAAATGTTGATTTCTCCACAGGGAGGACCGCCTGAGCTCAGGAGCTCTTCGTGGTCAGTCTACACTCCAGGATCTAACTCAGCTGGACTCCATATTTCTGGTGTGTTCATGTACAACAGCTATGTTTCCATTCATTTTGTTTACTGTCTCTATGCAGCCCTTTGTACACCAGTGGCTTTTCTGAGCTCACTTATAAGCCTATAAAACTATAACCATTAAATAGGGCTGGGCATTATCAAAGATCTGCTGTCAGTGAGACTTTGGTCACATATCCCATAATGCCACCATGTGGTGACCTCAATACAAGTTTTTCAGCAAATTCAGCAGGTGGATGCGCAGCAGCATTTGTAATCGGGAGGCGGCAGTCGCATTTTTACATGCTGTACAGCGGCCGCGGAGGTCTTAAGAAAAAGTTACAATTTTAAGACAACGGTACAAATTTTTTTACAATGGTCAATGGCCACCTGAGCACATGTTGAGGTCGTGCGGTGGGAGTCCAGTGACAGGCAGGGATGACGCCATTACGAAACTGGGCCGCAGCTTGGCGAACACTTTGGGCAGAACATTGAACCCCACATTGCTCTTCGTGGTGAAGGTTGTGCCAGTGTTCGCCAGTGGAGCCGCCATCAGCGTGTGAATCTGTATGAATGGGGCTGTAAAGCACTTTGGGCCTTACAGTGAGGTAGAAAAGCGCTATTATTCAGCAAGTTTACACAAGTAATGACGTAAGTTTCCTGGTCTGTTCTTGGTAAATGTGGTGTGCATAGCCATAACATTACATTTGCTCATTTGAGAACTAATACTGTGTGTCAGTAAAACTGACAACATGTCGCTGCTGTTCTCTGTCATGCCACTATGGCTCTAGAAGGATCAGGATGGAGACATGCTGGGAAATGTCAGCTTTTTGGGGAGAAAACTAAACACACAAATTGGAATTTTTTATCTTCGGGCAATTGATACTGGATGAAAAACATCAAATGTTCTTGTTATCTTTTCCATTACCTTTTCTGATAACTTTGGACGTCATAAGGTATTGTATATTTGCTGTTTGAGTAAATGGGTTCAGTGTGTCCAGCATGGATCTAATGTTTGGCTCCATCCTTTCACTCTTATTGGCTTGTTTATCTTGCAGCTGCTGGAAGAAAACATTGTCAAATTTGTGAGAAAGGAGTTGAAAAAGATCCAGATATTTCTGAGTCCCACTGATCCAGAAAGGTTTGATAGTCAGAGTGAGGATGAGGAAGACCTGGATGGAAAAGATAAAGAGCAGAAAAGCAGCATACAATCCTTGATGAAGATCACTGTGAACTTCCTGAGGAGAATGAAGGAGGAGAAGCTGGCTGATCGACTGCAGATCAGTAAGATAATTTATCCAAAACGTTTCCGTACTGAATAAATAAAGATGTACGGACATATCAATGCACTAATCAGCACCTACTCTCATTCTCATCATTTAGGGTCTCAGAGTGTTTATTTACTTTTGCCTTTGTGATCATACAGGATCCTATGCTGGAGTTTGTCAACACAAACTACAGTCTCGGCTGAAGAAGAAGTTCCAGTGTGTGTTTGAGGGGATCACTAAAGCAGGAAACCCAACCCTTCTGAATGAGATCTACACAGAGCTCTACATCACAAAGGGAGGAGCTGGAGAGATCAACCAAGAACACGAGATCAGACAGATTGAAGCAGCTTCTAGGAAAGCAGACGGAGCAGAAACAAGCATCAGACAAGAGAACCTCTTTCAACTCCCACCTGGAAGACAAGAACCAATCAGAACCGTGATGACAAAGGGAGTGGCTGGCATCGGGAAAACAGTCTTAACACAGAAGTTCACTCTGGACTGGGCTGAAGGCAAAGCCCACCAGAACCTCCACTTCATATTTCCATTCACTTTCAGAGAGCTGAATGTGCTGAAAGAGGAGAAGTTCAGTTTGGTGGAAATTGTTCATCACTTCTTCCCTGAAACCAAAGAAGCAGGAATCTGCAGCTTTGAAGACTTCCAGGTTCTCTTCATCTTTGATGGTCTGGATGAGTGTCGACTTCCTCTGGACTTCCACAAGACTCGGATCCTAAAAGACCCTAGAAAGTCCACCTCAGTGGGAGATCTGCTGACAAACCTGATCAGAGGAAACCTGCTTCCGTCTGCTCGCCTCTGGATAACCACACGACCTGCAGCAGCCAATCAGATCCCTGCTGACTGTGTTGACATGGTGACAGAGGTCAGAGGGTTCAACAATCCACAGAAGGAGGAGTACTTCAGGAAGAGATTCAGAGATGAAGAGCAGGCCAGCAGGATCATCTCCCACATCAAGAGATCCCGAAGCCTCCACATCATGTGTCACATCCCAGTCTTCTGCTGGATCACTGCTACAGTTCTGGAGGATCTGCTGAAGAGCAGAGAGGGAGGAGAGCTGCCCAAGAGCCTGACTGAGATGTACATCCACTTCCTGGTGGTTCAGGCCAAAGTCAAGAAGGTCAAGTATGATGGAGGAGCTGAGACAGATCATCACTGGAGTCCAGAGAGCAGGAAGATGATGAAGTCTCTGGGAAAACTGGCTTTTGAACAGCTGCAGAAAGGAAACCTGATCTTCTATGAATCCGACCTGACAGAGTGTGGCATCGATATCAGAGCTGCCTCAGTGTACTCAGGAGTGTTCACACAGATCTTTAGAGAGGAGAGAGGCCTGTACCAGGACAAGGTCTTCTGCTTCATCCATCTGAGTGTTCAGGAGTTTCTGGCTGCTCTTCATGTCCACCTGACCTTCATCACCTCTGGAGTTAACCTGATTGAAAAACAGAAAGCAAAGTTCCCAAAACTGAATCAAATCAAGCCAACTCAGTTCTACCAGAGTGCCGTAACAACGGCCCTACAGAGTCCAAACGGACACCTGGACTTGTTCCTCCGCTTCCTCCTGGGTCTTTCACTCCAAACCAATCAGTCTCTCCTACGAGGTCTGCTGACTCAGACAGGAAGTAGCCCCCAAACCAATCAGGAAACAGCAAAGTTCATCAAGAAGAAGATCAGTGAGAATCTGTCTGCAGAGAAAAGCATCAACCTGTTCCACTGTCTGAATGAAGTGAATGATCGTTCTCTAGTGGAGGAGATCCAACAGACCCTCACTTCAGGACGTCTCTCCACTGATCAACTGTCTCCTGCTCAGTGGTCTGCTCTGGCGTTCATCTTAGTGTCATCAGAAGAAGATCTGGAAGAGTTTGACCTGAAGAAATACTCTGCCTCAGAGGACGCTCTTCTGAGGCTGCTGCCTGTGATCAAAGCCTCCAAAAAAGCGCTGTAAGAAAACTAGTGAATAGTAATAGTGGATGAAATGTTTTTTGTTAAAATTACTGGTATTTATTTACAGTTTCCTTACTTTTCTCTCCTTAGTTTGCGTGACTGTAAGCTGTCAGAGAGAAGCTGTGGAGCTCTGTCTTCAGTTCTGAGCTCTCAGTCCTCCAGTCTCAGAGATCTAGACCTGAGTAGCAACGACCTGCAGGATTCAGGAGTGAAGCTTCTCTCATTGGCAATAAGTAGTCCACAATGTCAACTGGAGACTCTTAGGTTGGTTTTTTATAATTACCTCTTTGTTCGATCAAGGTATTCACTAAGTTTCTCTAATTTAACACATTTGCCGTTTTTAAGACATAACAAGTAAAACAAAAATGCAAATAATTAGTAAGCTTCATGGCATCTGAGTTTTTGAGACAGACATATGTCTCTTTCCTTAAAATTAAATACAAAGTTCAGGAAGTGGTCCACGAAGTGGGACGAGACGGGCGGGAAGTAGTAGTAGAGGCAGTGGATCCACGTGGAGCTCCAGGTGGAGGTGGATCTAAGTTCCAACTGTGTCATCGGTCCAGCTTGAGTCATGAAGGCTCCAACTTTAGTACATGAAACCACAATAACAGAGAAGGAAGACAGTTTTAGTGTGTGTGTGAACATGTGCTGAATGTGTGTTGTGTCTCTGCAGACTGTCAGGCTGTCTGATCACAGAGGAAGGCTGTGCTTCTCTGGCCTCAGCTCTGAGCTCCAACCCCTCCCATTTAAGAGAGCTGGACCTGAGCTACAATCATCCAGGTGAAGCTGTGAAGCTGCTGAATGCTGGACTGAAGGATCCAAACTGGAGACTGGACTCTCTTAGGTATGGAGAAGTGAGCGGCAGACATGTGTAACAGAAGAAGGAGAGGCCAAGTGGCAGAGGGAACATCCTAAGACAACAAGCACTCTAAAAATGATACCCAGCATGTCAGGGGTTAAATAAAAAGGTTAAACATTGTTCCAGAACATGGTTTAGATTGCAGGTCACTCTGGGATGAGTCAAATTTGACAAACTTAGAAGTGTGACAATTAGCAATGGTACCTTAACATTAAACATAAGTAACCAAGTGACTGCACGCCCAGTTCATCATAGAGATGAGTCTTCAGTAGCAAAACAGAAGACATGACTGAAGGTTACCTATGTCATCCTTTCCTATCAGCTTTACCAAAAAAGGAAGGTTTTGAGTTAAAGACAGATGTGTTTTCTTTCTCCTAAACTGGAATAAAGAGAAGATTCCACAGAAGAGGAGTCTCTTAGATGAAGGCTCTGCCTCAATTCTAGTTGTGTAAACATGACAGGTAGAAATAGTGCAAGCATAGAACAAAATGCATCAAAAAAGAATGGTAAACCTAAAAACATGGAGTGTTCAGCACAGTTTCCAGACTTGAACCTCATTGAGCTATTTGGCCTGAACCTGTCAGAAGAGTGAAGTTCAAGCAACCTACAAGTGCAAACCATTTATAGAATCTTCTCATCTGTCTCAACTCCAGTGAAGCCAGTTCATCCAGACTGGTTTGGAGGGGGACCTCGTTGAAGGACCATGACAAGCTGAGTCACATCACCAAGCAGTTTCATTTCATAGTTTCATTTCATTTTAGACTTTTTAAAACCTCTTTTGTCTTAAACAAATAAATAACAATAATTCCACAGTTGTATTCAGCTGTGAAATCTGTAAAAAAAAGAGACAACTTTGAACCATTTCATAGTTTAAAGTACAAGATTGGGTTAGGGTTACAAGATGAATTGGGCGTTGGTAACCTTTCATCTGAACATCTAGGGTCACTGGTGAACAGCATGTGGCAACCAATGAAGTTACTTGGAGACAGCTCTGGGCTCTCAACTTGTGGTCCATTTGTTGTGAGTCTGCAGATTCCAGGTAACAGGTTCACAGCAAGTTCTGTCCACTGACCAACTCCCTGAACAGGAAGGGAAATTAGCATCACTCTGTAGGTGCAGACCCACTCATAGCATTGTTCTGATAATGGAAGATGTAAATGAAGAAAATAAAAATTAAAAAGGATTTCTGAGTATTTCTTTATTCAAATTATGAATCAGGAGCAGAAAAAATTATGCAGTTTGAACAATTTTTTTTGTCTAAACTACATGGTCTCCCTGCTCTGCCCCATTATGATGCATTCGCTTGCAGACAAATGAACATGTTTGTTTTCCTGTTCTGAGCTGGAATCTGGATCAGAACTGTGTGGATGGATAGCTCTGATATCGCTCACCATCTTAGCTGCACAGCTAATGTTAGGTTAGGCGTGTGAGGAGCTGTAAGTGAGAGCATGGAAAGAGAAAGCTCACAGCAACAACGATGCTCCCCACCAACAGTCCCGCCCACGACTCAGAGGTCAATTTCTAATGACCTCTTGCCGCTCTGCATGTTCTCAAAAACGACACAGGTTTTTTAAAAATTTAATTTAGGCTCAAAACGGCTTAATCCTAATTAAAAGACCACTGGGAACACTTTGAAAATGGATGAAAAGATGATTGGAGGAGGGCTTTAAACATACACTTAAACATATGCAAAATGAAATAGACATGCATCCAAAGTAAATACAAAAAGAACACGGTCTTAACAGAAACAAAACTACATAAAGCTTTTATAAAAATGAGTTTCACAGAACAAACTTCTGAGAACAATGGGCTACATTTTCTTATGGCATAATTCTGACAATTCAGTCCTGTGTGGTGGGAAAGGTTAGAGGTTGGAGCAAATGTCACAAAGCTTTTTCTAAATCAATGAGTCACCTGACCGCACCTTCCCAACACCAACACTACCCTTTCATCGGTGTAGCTCTGGGCATAAATATTTTGAAATAACTCTGATGCCCCTTCTTCTTTCAGAGTGGAACCCGGTGGTCTCCGATGGTTGACACCAGGTCCCTGGAGATGTAAGCAAGCTTTTCATTTGATTCATGACAACAAAGCAGCACATTTTAGCATCTTCAGTCATCACACTTTCATGAATCCTTATCAGAGTGTCAATGAATGAACAGATGAAGGACCAGTAACTGCAGCTGGACTGTGTTTGTTTTCTCCATCAGATTCCTGCAAACTCACAATTGACACAAACACTGTGAACAAAAACTCAAACTGTCTGACAGCAACAAGAAGGTGACCTTTGTGGATGAGCTTCACTCGTACCCTGATCATCCAGACAGGTTTGATGGCTGGTCTCAGCTGCTGTGCAGAGCTGGTCTGAGCGGTCGCTGCTACTGGGAGGTGGAATGGAAAGGAAAGGTTCATGTATCAGTGAGTTCCAGAGGCATAAGGAGGAGAGGAGACAGAGAAGACTGTTTGTTTGGATTAAACAGTCATTCCTGGAGTTTGAGCTGCTCTGATGATCTTGGTTATTCTGTGTGGCACAAAGGCCACCAAACCTTCTCCTCTTCATCCTCTTCCTCTCACAGAGTAGCAGTGTATGTGGACTGTCCTGCTGGCACTCTGTCCTTTTTTAGAGTTTCCGGTCACTCACTGATCCCCCTCCACACCTTCAACACCACATTCACAGAACCTCTTCATCCTGGATTTGGGTTCAGTTTACTTGGCTCCTCTGTGGTTCTGTGCTGAGTTTGGTGTAAAGTACTGTAAGTCTCTCTTTTGAACAGATGGTTCAGTCTGCACGTCTTTGAGTTTACTCAGACATCTTTGCAAATTTGTAATCCGTTTAATTTTAAACACCCAATGATTCCTTCTTTTTCTTGTCCTTTTTAGTTGAAAGCAACTGTTATTCCAAGATTAGCGGATAGAAAACTGTATTTACATGTACAGAAGCTACTTTTGTTTCGGTCTGCTGCAGGTGATTCACTAGTCTGTGATCTCTGAATTACTAAATGATGCTGAACCGTGATCCGTATGGATCAGTAGCCATAGTTTGGAACAGACCTGTACCACGGATCCTTGGAGTAATATTCCAAAGTCGCATTGTAAATGCTTATTATTTCTTTTGTCAATTATGTTTATAAGGAATAGAAATGTCAATGATTTTATTTAATTGGTATCACTTTATTAACGCTTCAATGTCATATGTAAAATTAATTACTAAATAACTAATGATCAAATAAATCCAAGAGACTTGTGCTAAAATCACAATATAATAATACATTTTGTAAGTCTTTGTTTCCATCCATCCATCGTTCATCCATCCATCCATCCTTCATCTTCCGCTCATCAGGGTCGCGGGGGCAGCAGTCTAAGCCAAGATGCCCAGACTTTTCTCTCCTTGATCACTTCCCCCAGCTCCTCCTGGGGACCCCGAGGTGTTCCCAGGCCAGCCGAGACATAAAATATTTTCCCTTTCAAATCAAACATTATGTGGTTTGAATTTCATCACCAAAAGCTTTAGCCTCCAACATAAAACAGCACGCATCCTCAGATCTCTCTGAATTCAATCAGTATGTGGATTCTTTTTGGTGTGATGGTTGGGGCGTAAAATGTCCTCCAATTCTAGAATGACCCTTGTATCTGCAGTGGTCATGAGGGCCAATTGCCCATTATACTCAATGTATGTATGAAGCTCCATGTGACAAATCGTGAAGAAAACAACACACCAAAACATGGTATGATACAGAATTACAATTTTTATCATCTATTTTTATCCATGTTTTCCCCAAAACTTCCAGATTTTCTTAACTGTGTGTAATAGTTGTGTATATTACACACACAAACAAACCAAAGCCTGTGTTAAACATTAAGCTGTTTCTGATTAAGGCCCGATTAAGCCCGATCTGATTAAGGATCTGGCCAACCCCGGTTGTGGGAGCAGATAGAATTTCTAGCGTGCAAGTTTAGGCATAGAGACCAGCGCAAATGTGACACTGGATTAAGCCCTGTCAAAGCTATATTCTTCAAAATGTATGTATTTACTTTTAAGCCTGTGTGTTCATCTGTTTTGTATTTTTCATGCTTTTTTGGTTACTTTTATTTATTTTAAGCCTCTATGTCTGTCTGTTTATCCTTCTTATTAATCTTTTATTTTTTTAATCTTTTTAGGTGTTTTTTTCTACTTTGTGTCACTTTTATTTTTTACTTTGGTTTAGTTTTTGTGTCTTATGATTTTGAGAGTTTTTCTCCATTGGTTTGTCTCCTGTCTTGAAACTTAAATGACAATCTCAAAACTAAAAGGCCATAAGGTTAATGACGTTTAACACAAAGTTCATGTTGGAGCTGTTTCAGCATCTTCATAGACTTATTGAATGAAACGTATTGAAAATGTTTCTGCCAGATAAGAATCAAGTGTATATGTCACACTACTGATTCGATCAGCTCAATGATCACTGTGCAAAATTTTGTAGGTCAAAGGTCATTTTATGATGTCATACAAATTACTGTGTGTGACATCAACATACACACACACACATACATTGTTATCAAAATAGGGTAATATGACATCATTTTTTGTCAACGTACAGATTACAAATACTGATTTAACAAGCTGCCATTTAACAAGTTGACATTTAACAAGCTGCCATTCAACAAACCAAGATTACTATAAAGTTCCACCTGAACAAAATGATGAGTTGTTTTAAAAGGAAATGGTTTGGATCATCAGAGGCTGACATTCAAGACACTCACAACTTTAAGAAAACATGTTTCTGGAAGAGAAAAAACACAGTCGAGAAATTTTCAACTCAATCAGAAAACCCTCAAGAATTCAAGAGGTGATTGTCGAGTTTCAGCAAGAAACTGATGTGGTTATTGCTCAAAAGAAGGCTTTTGAGGCATTGGGGCATGATAAGCAAAAAACAGATGGAAAAAAAGGATCCAAGGTCAAAGAAAAGCAAAACCAGTGGGCAGCATTCTGTTGTCCCTTAAAAAAGAAATCTAGAAGGGAGACAAATGCTACAAAAAGGGAGGAAACTGAGATGGGAAAATATTTGAAAGAAAAAAAAATACTTAAAAGTTTAAAAGTGAAGGCCTTCACTTTCCATAGGAAAACGCTGTCAAAAAAAACACAGACAGATTTCAAAGAATCCTTAAAGCAGGCAAGACGTGAACTGGACAAGACACTGGTGGCTTTAGAACAAAAACAGGCCACTCTGAGGGAAGTACAAAACAATGTGAAGAAAGCGCGAGCAGCACTTTTTATATTAAGGAATGACTTCCAAAATGAGAGTGAATACATGCAAAGGGTAAGAGAAAGGTTTGAAGAGGAGAGGAAACAGATGGCATATCTCAGGAAGGTCTATTATTGGTATAATATAGTTGTCCAAAAGAAAGCGGCTGCACTTGAGAGGAAGAAAATGGAAATTAAGAAAGAAATGGAGAATGAAAGGGAAAATCTTCAGAACACAGACTCTTCTTGCAGCAACACAGGTTTCATCCACACAGCTGGAACTTTCCTTTATAACGCCATAGCTTTCTGTCTTGAGAGCTTTTACAGGTTCTGAAAAATAGCTTACAGAAAAAATAGCAAAGGTTGATGCATTGGGCAGTGTTAAATAAATACAGTTATAAAGCTAAAGAGCAAAGGGGTGATGTCTGGCCCAATGAATTAAATGTTTTTAGTTGGGCTACCTCTTACTAATTGATGTCTTAGCTGTAGTTTCTTATCCATATTTCTTAGCAGAAATAAGCCATTTGAACTTGGGTTGAGAATCTCTATTCCTTTTTGATTTGCATTTAGTGTTTTAGAGACTGACCCCTTAGAAAGTCTTAGCTGGCTGGGGAAACGTTAGTCTATTCTGACTTCTCCTCTTTGAACATGTCGGTCGCCGTTTCTTTATTTTAGTTATTTAAGCTCTTTTTCATTTGTTTATTTTTTTACTTTTCATGATGGTTATGGTTAACTAGATCCTAATGTAGTAATCCCATATTTCTATATACTTTCAAAATGTGTGTACTTTTTGCAGTATAGAGCTGTTATTTAATGACAGTTAATGACCATAAACAGGAAAAATAAAAATGGCAGTTTCATTAATAAGGAACTTTCTTAAAGTTATGTGTTCAAACCCAGTAATGTTTACACATTTGTTTTGTATAACATACATAAGTGAGTTAAATAATTGTCATTCATATTTTATACTTCCAAAGACATGTAAATATCCTTAATAATATTTGAACAGTGGTTGCATGTGAAATTTAAGGTTTAGTCATTGTAAATTATCTAATATCACATAAAAAAGGAAAACATTGTGATACACATAACTTTCAAGATTAAAAAATGTACTACCATTTCTGGAAACACTTTATAAAAACTACATAAACAAACCATTTTAAAACTGTTAGTTATTGAGTTACAAATGACGGCTAAATAGCAGATAACAGTTTTCTGTGGATTTCCAAATGTGGTGTTATGGTTAAGGATTAGTGTTAGGATCAGGATTAGTTTTTTGATTTGTAGGTTTAGTTGGAAATGTTTCTTAGTCATTAGTAAGTAATTTAGTGACAGCTCCTTCATGATCTGTAACTAATTAATAATGTGCAGTTAAAAATCATTAATATACAGGTAACAGGTCATTTAAAACTCAATAACTAAAAGCTTGTTAGTTATCTACCGTCGATCTATAAGGTACATTTCTAAATCCTTAACAAACTGTAAACTGTTATTTAACAAGTCATTTATAACTCAATAATAAGAGTTTAACATTGACTTGTTAACTAGCGGGTAGTTATTATAAAGTGTGTAGGCTATAATTCGCCGATTATGCCTAAGTGCGTGTTCAAAAATCGAGGTCTGGAACGATTTTGAGGTTTTCCACCAAAAGATTTATTCCTGACACCAAAATATCTAATACATGAATTTGGGGTCTCCAGCTGTCCCTAGGAAGCATCTAACGGATGCTTTTCTCCGTGCACGAAGAATAGAGACACCCTTTTTCCCTTTGACCCAGAGTTTTATACACAATATTCAAAAAGAAGGTTGGATCAAAATAAGAGGTTGGATCTTCTCCCTGGAGATGCATTTTCCCACTGTTAAAAATTTAATTTAGGCTCAAAACGGCTTAATCCTAATTAAAAGACCACTGGGAACACTTTGAAAATGGATGAAAAGATGATTGGAGGAGGGCTTTAAACATACACTTAAACATATGCAAATGAAATAGACATGCATCCAAAGTAAATACAAAAAGAACACGGTCTTAACAGAAACAAAACTACATAAAGCTTTTATAAAAATGAGTTTCACAGAACAAACTTCTGAGAACAATGGGCTACATTTTCTTATGGCATAATTCTGACAATTCAGTCCTGTGTGGTGGGAAAGGTTAGAGGTTGGAGCAAATGTCACAAAGCTTTTTCTAAATCAATGAGTCACCTGACCGCACCTTCCCAACACCAACACTACCCTTTCATCGGTTGTAGCTCTGGGCATAAATATTTTGAAATAACTCTGATGCCCCTTCTTCTTTCAGAGTGGAACCCGGTGGTCTCCGATGGTTGACACCAGGTCCCTGGAGATGTAAGCAAGCTTTTCATTTGATTCATGACAACAAAGCAGCACATTTTAGCATCTTCAGTCATCACACTTTCATGAATCCTTATCAGAGTGTCAATGAATGAACAGATGAAGGACCAGTAACTGCAGCTGGACTGTGTTTGTTTTCTCCATCAGATTCCTGCAAACTCACAATTGACACAAACACTGTGAACAAAAAACTCAAACTGTCTGACAGCAACAAGAAGGTGACCTTTGTGGATGAGCTTCACTCGTACCCTGATCATCCAGACAGGTTTGATGGCTGGTCTCAGCTGCTGTGCAGAGCTGGTCTGAGCGGTCGCTGCTACTGGGAGGTGGAATGGAAAGGAAAGGTTCATGTATCAGTGAGTTCCAGAGGCATAAGGAGGAGAGGAGACAGAGAAGACTGTTTGTTTGGATTAAACAGTCATTCCTGGAGTTTGAGCTGCTCTGATGATCTTGGTTATTCTGTGTGGCACAAAGGCCACCAAACCTTCTCCTCTTCATCCTCTTCCTCTCACAGAGTAGCAGTGTATGTGGACTGTCCTGCTGGCACTCTGTCCTTTTTTAGAGTTTCCGGTCACTCACTGATCCCCCTCCACACCTTCAACACCACATTCACAGAACCTCTTCATCCTGGATTTGGGTTCAGTTTACTTGGCTCCTCTGTGGTTCTGTGCTGAGTTTGGTGTAAAGTACTGTAAGTCTCTCTTTTGAACAGATGGTTCAGTCTGCACGTCTTTGAGTTTACTCAGACATCTTTGCAAATTTGTAATCCGTTTAATTTTAAACACCCAATGATTCCTTCTTTTTCTTGTCCTTTTTAGTTGAAAGCAACTGTTATTCCAAGATTAGCGGATAGAAAACTGTATTTACATGTACAGAAGCTACTTTTGTTTCGGTCTGCTGCAGGTGATTCACTAGTCTGTGATCTCTGAATTACTAAATGATGCTGAACCGTGATCCGTATGGATCAGTAGCCATAGTTTGGAACAGACCTGTACCACGGATCCTTGGAGTAATATTCCAAAGTCGCATTGTAAATGCTTATTATTTCTTTTGTCAATTATGTTTATAAGGAATAGAAATGTCAATGATTTTATTTAATTGGTATCACTTTATTAACGCTTCAATGTCATATGTAAAATTAATTACTAAATAACTAATGATCAAATAAATCCAAGAGACTTGTGCTAAAATCACAATATAATAATACATTTTGTAAGTCTTTGTTTCCATCCATCCATCGTTCATCCATCCATCCATCCTTCATCTTCCGCTCATCAGGGTCGCGGGGGCAGCAGTCTAAGCCAAGATGCCCAGACTTTTCTCTCCTTGATCACTTCCCCCAGCTCCTCCTGGGGACCCCGAGGTGTTCCCAGGCCAGCCGAGACATAAAATATTTTCCCTTTCAAATCAAACATTATGTGGTTTGAATTTCATCACCAAAAGCTTTAGCCTCCAACATAAAACAGCACGCATCCTCAGATCTCTCTGAATTCAATCAGTATGTGGATTCTTTTTGGTGTGATGGTTGGGGCGTAAAATGTCCTCCAATTCTAGAATGACCCTTGTATCTGCAGTGGTCATGAGGGCCAATTGCCCATTATACTCAATGTATGTATGAAGCTCCGTGTGACAAATCGTGAAGAAAACAACACACCAAAACATGGTATGATACAGAATTACAATTTTTATCATCTATTTTTATCCATGTTTTCCCCAAAACTTCCAGATTTTCTTAACTCTGTGTAATAGTTGTGTATATTACACACACAAACAAACCAAAGCCTGTGTTAAACATTAAGCTGTTTCTGATTAAGGCCCGATTAAGCCCGATCTGATTAAGGATCTGGCCAACCCCGGTTGTGGGAGCAGATAGAATTTCTAGCGTGCAAGTTTAGGCATAGAGACCAGCGCAAATGTGACACTGGATTAAGCCCTGTCAAAGCTACATTCTTCAAAATGTATGTATTTACTTTTAAGCCTGTGTGTTCATCTGTTTTGTATTTTTCATGCTTTTTTGGTTACTTTTATTTATTTTAAGCCTCTATGTCTGTCTGTTTATCCTTCTTATTAATCTTTTATTTTTTTAATCTTTTTATGTGTTTTTTTCTACTTTGTGTCACTTTTATTTTTTACTTTGGTTTAGTTTTTGTGTCTTATGATTTTGAGAGTTTTTCTCCATTGGTTTGTCTCCTGTCTTGAAACTTAAATGACAATCTCAAAACTAAAAGGCCATAAGGTTAATGACGTTTAACACAACGTTCATGTTGGAGCTGTTTCAGCATCTTCATAGACTTATTGAATGAAACGTATTGAAAATGTTTCTGCCAGATAAGAATCAAGTGTATATGTCACACTACTGATTCGATCAGCTCAATGATCACTGTGCAAAATTTTGTAGGTCAAAGGTCATTTTATGATGTCATACAAATTACTGTGTGTGACATCAACATACACACACACACATACATTGTTATCAAAATAGGGTAATATGACATCATTTTTTGTCAACGTACAGATTACAAATACTGATTTAACAAGCTGCCATTTAACAAGTTGACATTTAACAAGCTGCCATTCAACAAACCAAGATTACTATAAAGTTCCACCTGAACAAAATGATGAGTTGTTTTAAAAGGAAATGGTTTGGATCATCAGAGGCTGACATTCAAGACACTCACAACTTTAAGAAAAACATGTTTCTGGAAGAGAAAAAACACAGTCGAGAAATTTTCAACTCAATCAGAAAACCCTCAAGAATTCAAGAGGTGATTGTCGAGTTTCAGCAAGAAACTGATGTGGTTATTGCTCAAAAGAAGGCTTTTGAGGCATTGGGGCATGATAAGCAAAAAACAGATGGAAAAAAAGGATCCAAGGTCAAAGAAAAGCAAAACCAGTGGGCAGCATTCTGTTGTCCCTTAAAAAAGAAATCTAGAAGGGAGACAAATGCTACAAAAAGGGAGGAAACTGAGATGGGAAAATATTTGAAAGAAAAAAAAATACTTAAAAGTTTAAAAGTGAAGGCCTTCACTTTCCATAGGAAAACGCTGTCAAAAAAAACACAGACAGATTTCAAAGAATCCTTAAAGCAGGCAAGACGTGAACTGGACAAGACACTGGTGGCTTTAGAACAAAAACAGGCCACTCTGAGGGAAGTACAAAACAATGTGAAGAAAGCGCGAGCAGCACTTTTTATATTAAGGAATGACTTCCAAAATGAGAGTGAATACATGCAAAGGGTAAGAGAAAGGTTTGAAGAGGAGAGGAAACAGATGGCATATCTCAGGAAGGTCTATTATTGGTATAATATAGTTGTCCAAAAGAAAGCGGCTGCACTTGAGAGGAAGAAAATGGAAATTAAGAAAGAAATGGAGAATGAAAGGGAAAATCTTCAGAACACAGACTCTTCTTGCAGCAACACAGGTTTCATCCACACAGCTGGAACTTTCCTTTATAACGCCATAGCTTTCTGTCTTGAGAGCTTTTACAGGTTCTGAAAAATAGCTTACAGAAAAAATAGCAAAGGTTGATGCATTGGGCAGTGTTAAATAAATACAGTTATAAAGCTAAAGAGCAAAGGGGTGATGTCTGGCCCAATGAATTAAATGTTTTTAGTTGGGCTACCTCTTACTAATTGATGTCTTAGCTGTAGTTTCTTATCCATATTTCTTAGCAGAAATAAGCCATTTGAACTTGGGTTGAGAATCTCTATTCCTTTTTGATTTGCATTTAGTGTTTTAGAGACTGACCCCTTAGAAAGTCTTAGCTGGCTGGGGAAACGTTAGTCTATTCTGACTTCTCCTCTTTGAACATGTCGGTCGCCGTTTCTTTATTTTAGTTATTTAAGCTCTTTTTCATTTGTTTATTTTTTTACTTTTCATGATGGTTATGGTTAACTAGATCCTAATGTAGTAATCCCATATTTCTATATACTTTCAAAATGTGTGTACTTTTTGCAGTATAGAGCTGTTATTTAATGACAGTTAATGACCATAAACAGGAAAAATAAAAATGGCAGTTTCATTAATAAGGAACTTTCTTAAAGTTATGTGTTCAAACCCAGTAATGTTTACACATTTGTTTTGTATAACATACATAAGTGAGTTAAATAATTGTCATTCATATTTTATACTTCCAAAGACATGTAAATATCCTTAATAATATTTGAACAGTGGTTGCATGTGAAATTTAAGGTTTAGTCATTGTAAATTATCTAATATCACATAAAAAAGGAAAACATTGTGATACACATAACTTTCAAGATTAAAAAATGTACTACCATTTCTGGAAACACTTTATAAAAACTACATAAACAAACCATTTTAAAACTGTTAGTTATTGAGTTACAAATGACGGCTAAATAGCAGATAACAGTTTTCTGTGGATTTCCAAATGTGGTGTTATGGTTAAGGATTAGTGTTAGGATCAGGATTAGTTTTTTGATTTGTAGGTTTAGTTGGAAATGTTTCTTAGTCATTAGTAAGTAATTTAGTGACAGCTCCTTCATGATCTGTAACTAATTAATAATGTGCAGTTAAAAATCATTAATATACAGGTAACAGGTCATTTAAAACTCAATAACTAAAAGCTTGTTAGTTATCTACCGTCGATCTATAAGGTACATTTCTAAATCCTTAACAAACTGTAAACTGTTATTTAACAAGTCATTTATAACTCAATAATAAGAGTTTAACATTGACTTGTTAACTAGCGGGTAGTTATTATAAAGTGTGTAGGCTATAATTCGCCGATTATGCCTAAGTGCGTGTTCAAAAATCGAGGTCTGGAACGATTTTGAGGTTTTCCACCAAAAGATTTATTCCTGACACCAAAATATCTAATACATGAATTTGGGGTCTCCAGCTGTCCCTAGGAAGCATCTAACGGATGCTTTTCTCCGTGCACGAAGAATAGAGACACCCTTTTTCCCTTTGACCCAGAGTTTTATACACAATATTCAAAAAGAAGGTTGGATCAAAATAAGAGGTTGGATCTTCTCCCTGGAGATGCATTTTCCCACTGTCTGCCTTTTCCCTTTCGCAGGTGTCTCTGCTCCTCGTTAAATCCTTATCAGCTCTTGGTTCACTCATAAGCTCTTGGTTCACACATAAGTATTGGTTTATTTAGACTTCATTTCTTCAAGTGTTACCTAATTTCTTGCTAAACACCATGAAAATTACCTATACAGATACCTCTGAATACATTTCATTTTACAACACCATAATACTAAAGATTATTATTTGACAAGAACTGTAAAAACTAAATTTTCACACACACACCGTCATTTTGGTCGAAAAAAACGAATTAACTGGCATTCAAGTTTTTTTTCTATCTTTAAACCAGCAAGTCCAACTCAACACCAGGTGGTGATCAGTGGACAGCTTTACCCCTCTCTTTACTCGAATGTCCAAGACACACGGCTGAAGGTCGCCTGAAACGACTACAAAGTCAATCATCAATCTCCTGCTGAGGATGTCCTGATGACACGTGTATTGATGGACACCCGTGCGTTCGAATATGGTGTATGTCATGGAAAAACTATGACCAGCACAGAAGTCCAACAACAAAACATGACTTGGATACAGATCAGGAAGGCAATTTCTTCAAATCCAGATGCCACTGTTGTTTCCCCACATGGGCATTGAAGTCCCCCACAATGGAGTCTCCAATTGGCCAGGTACTCCAAACTGCTGATCGGCCCGTGGGCTGAAACCATAGTCAGAGACCTGTCCCCCACCCGAAGGGGAAAGAACAAGAATTTCTCGTCCACTGGGGTGAACTCTACACTTGGCAGCTGAGCTAGGGGCTCACAAGTAAGCCCACAGCGGCCCGCTGCCTCTTACTATGCTCAACTCCAGAATGGTAGAGAGTTCAAACCCTCTTGAGGGACTGAGTTTCAGAATCCAGGCTGTGTGTGAAGGTGAGTCCCACTATGTCTAGCTGGAATAGAACCTCCAGCACAAGCTCAGGGTCTATCCTTCCCAAAGAGATCTTCCTAGAGGACCTGTCTGCCATGGGAGACACTACAAGGGGCAAAGCATCTCTATTTCTGCTCCCCAGCAGCACATTCGTTGGTCCACCTCTGCTGGTGGTGGTCTTCATGAATACCACCTCTCTGAGGATGAGGTGTGTGTTGAGCTGAGGAGGCTCATTCACTCATTCATTTTCTATACCTGTTTTGTCCCTTTCAGGATCAGGGGGTTGCCGGAGCCTAACCCGGCCACTCATGGGTGAAGGCAAAGGACACCCCTGGACAGCTCGCCAGTCTGTTGCAGGGGGCACAATCACACAGCCATGCACACTCACATCCACAGCTAGGGACAATTTAGAGCGACCAATGAACCTATGAAGCATGTTTTTGGACGGTGGGAGGAAGCCGGAGTCCCCAGAGAAAACCCTCACATGCACGAGGAGAACATGCACACTCCACACAGAAAGGTCCCCATTGGTGACACTGGTTCAAGTACCCCAGCCAGGACTTGAATCATGGTGTGAGCCAAGAGGGCTAACCACTGTACCACTGTGCAGCCCGAGCTGAGGAGGCTACATATTGGAAAGTCTGCAGGTCCTGATATCATAGCGCCTCGGGTGCTAAAGGAATGTGCCTGTGAGCTGGCTGGGCCCCTGATGACTTTGTTTACTTGCAGACTTCAAACGGCTTAAGTTCCAGCCCAATGAAAAGCTTTATGTCTTGTTCCAATTCCTAAAGTGGGTATGCTGACTGGGGTCATTGAGCACTGACCTGTGACTCTCACTTCTGCAGTTACGCATTCGAGAGGGTCATATTATGGCTCCTCCTCCATCAAGCACCCACTACAATTTTCCTATTGTGAAAGCATAGGGAGGAGGAGGCTTTTCTATACATGTTGCATCATATTATGCCTTTTTGGATGACTCTGGGGAATCTAAAAGATACAGTATATTCGGAAACTCAGTTGGCTGGCTGGCTCCAGCCAATTTGTGCTCCAACACAAAGCTGCAAGGAAAGCAAAGCAGTTTACGTCAGTTTTCATGAAAAATATTCTCAAACTGTTGAACATGATCTTTAAGCTGCAATTTTTGTTGGAAAATGGGAGTTGGTATAAGGCATGTCAGCATCACCAAAGAAGAAGGGATATCAGGAGAGCAATGTAACGGCACACATGAGAAGTTAGATTAAATACTCTAAGCTTGACTGGTGAACAACGGGACAAGGCTGCACTCTTCAAAAAAGATGTGGAACCTCTATGGGGTAAGACAAGGTCAAAAGAAATATATGCAAAAATATGAATACAACTGTTGATTTTGTGTTTGTCCACTCTGTTTTGAATATAACTTTCACTTGTCTTAAATACAAAACTTCCCGTTTTTTTACTATTAAAAATATATCATGAGGTCACAAGCATATATACTGAGTCCTGAAACATCAATGCTTATTAAGGCTAATTTATGCAATATAAATTTTAATGTTAGAATATTATTCATCCCATGACGGGGGAATTATTTTATTAGCATAGCTTTGTTGAAATGAAAAAACAAATGATAACAGCCATCTCTGGCTACATTTTGTTGCTGCCTGTTGGTTGTGTAAATAGTACATGCACAGATCATTTCAGACCCAGAAGTGGCGGAAAAAAAGTCCAGCAGAGGGCAGCAGCACTTCCTAGGTGTAAAAAAGTTCAGGTTCATCAATAAAGAGATGACAATAAGAGAATGATGATACAAAAAAGCAAAAGCACCTAAACAGGCGGTTCCTGTCTCCCTGCCGCCGCTGTTCTCCCAGGACAGCTCACCTCAGACACTAGACCTGTCCAGTGTCCATATACCCCACCGTTGCCCAACATTGGTAGGGACAGGCTCTGGCAACCCTGTGATCCCAAAAGGGATTTAGTGGGTTAAGAAACTCATTCATTATCTAAACTGTTTTATCCCTTTCTTCAGGAGTTCTCAGAGTAAACCCACACATTCATGGGGAGAACTTGCAAACTCTACACAGAGAGGTCCCTTAATGGTAGCTGGGACTTGAACCTGGAACCTTCTTGCTGTGAGGCAATAGAGCTAACCACTGCACCACCGTGCAGCCTCCATTTAAGAAAATGGATGGATAACAAAAAGAGAGAGCTAACGCAGAGCTGAAGTAAGCTAGCCGACAGCCGACTGTAGTGCCAGATAAAAATAATGGAAAAAATACAACAAAAACATTGGTAGGATCAAAATAACGGCTTACGGATCAACAAATCGCCTTACGCAAAACCATATTAAAGATCATAACAACAATTACAAGGTCAAAACAAATAATAAAAAAACAACAATACATTTTATAAATAAATAAAAATTAATCAATACAATTCCTTAAGACAAAACACAATTCTAAGAAAGTGAAACAAAACAAAAATGAAACATTTCAGAAAACAAAAGCCATTTCCAGAAATCAAAATGAAATGTTGAAAAAGGAAACAAAAGAAATAACCAGAGAAGGTAAGCACTGTGGGACATCGCTGATTGGACTGTCAGGAGGATGCCCTCCGTCTCCCCCTCTGGGGGCCTGCGCACACACTCCCCAGAGTACTAACTCCTTCCGGGTTTTCCTACTGCATTACCCAGCCAAGAGTCTCACCCCTGAGTCTGATCATCACTCACCCTCCACAGTATTTAGCCAGTGCCTCCAGCTCTGCTCAGTGCAAAGTTCTGTTCGTTTATGTCAACTCTGTTCTCAGCTGCAGTTCTGAATCTACTCCTGCCTGCTCCTCTGTCAATGCAGGAGAGTACCTTCTTGAGTGCTTATCCACCCTCTGCAGGACTCTGCTGAGATGTCATCACATTCATGGCTTCTAGCAGGGTTATTTGGACACTGGTCATACACCTTCCACCTCCACCTCTGCTAGATTACCTGTGAATTATCAGAAAAATGATGAATGTTTGGGGGGGGTTAATTTACCTGAGATTTTAGCAGCACCGACAGAGGAGTTGGTGCTTGGGCTTTCATCAAGATTTGGTTAGAAACCAGCAAACTTCAAAAGTCCATCTGAAACATGAACCCAAAATGTTTTAAGATGCATTTTTAGATCAACCCTTTGACCATTCTAAACCAGGAGTCCCCAAACTACGGCCTGGGGCCGGATCTGGCCCGCCTCCACATTTGGCCCGCCCCCCAAACAATATCCGAGACACATGATTTTTTTTTCTCTGAATCTGGTCACACGATGAAGACCCACATAGAACGTGAGCTTTAATTCCAGTCTTCTGCAGTCTGTTCCTATCCGAACAGACCAAACTCTACACATACAGTTTATAGACGGTTTATGAGTGAAGTAGGTGAGGTGCAGGTTTGTTGGACAGTTTTGGGTTGTTTTTTTTACCCCCCTAACAGGGGGCTTATAATTGCTGCTCCACACTCCTTTCATGCTTTTTACAGGTTTTTGCCAGCAGACGTCTCACAGGGGGCAGTTGTGACTTAATTTTTACTTAATGACTGGAGTGTGGTATAAGGGCATCTCCCAACACAGTGTCACACATCCATCATATGAGTGAGCACAAAAACACAGAACTGCTGGTCTTTATTGGATTTTTTTTAACCAAAGTAAGGTAAGCACTGATTAATAAAATCAAAGACAACAGAAAATAACTTTGTTCATCCTCAGAATGTTTTTTATTTTGCTCTAGCTTAAATTAATGTGAGAACAATGTGAACGCTGTATTTTCATTTCAATTGTCCACTGTGGAAATAGAGTGCATACTTATTACAACACAAACAACTAAACAACACAAAAGTTTCAAGATGACTCAACTTGATTCACCGCTGCAGACCAGCAACAACCCCAAAACGGTTGCTGTTTTTCAGATGCTCTTTGACATGTCAGCAGCTGTACTGTTATTCATTGCAGTTCAACCCTGGTCTGCGAGATCGACTAACCGTGTTCTTTTAAACTATTATCCAATTCTCAGGTAGACTTTGCATCTGGAAGGAAAGCCAGGACACAGAAGAATCAAACTTGACTATTTATTACAGATCAAAAATAATACATCACAGTTTCTGAGTTCCTTATTTGTTTCCTTCACAGAAATCAAGCTGAATGGGTTTACAAAGTCTAGGCTCTGTCCATCTTTCCTTGAACTGGTTATAAGGACAAAGCAGATTTATTTGCCCTACTGCGAGAAAAACGGAATACAGATACAATTTAGGGAATGAAAATGCCCACAAGAGAAGGCACACACAACTACTCCCCTGTTTCTGCTGGCAGAAGCTCAAGTGAAGCCATTCTTTAGAGTTTCTTTAGGCTTTAAGGTTGAGGCTGTCTCACCAACACATGGTCAGGGAGAATAAAAGAAACTTGTAATCAGATCCTTCAGGATTTTTTATTCATTTTAACTAGAGTAATTGAAGCGAATTTCCAATTTCAGCTTTATAAATGCAAACAGCTAATGAATGTATCTGGCCGTGTTTTTACACAGCCGATACCTGATTTTTAAACTTTATTTTGATGAAGGCTGCGGAAAATGAACAACTGCGCTTTCACCTAAAAACAAATTCTTATTAGCTATCATGACTGCACCATACTGTCATTTTTCATTGTCCTCTAAATAAAGATTCTGCTTTTACTCAGACCTGGAAGACGTAAACGAAGGTGTATCTTTTAAAGGAAAACATCACATTTACAAAATGGAAATTCCTAAGGTTACAGTACCCAACCACTAAAGAGGACATTTACACATTTTTTCTAAAGTCTTTTTACACTTGCTTATGTTAAATAGAGATGTGTGTATTTTTACTTCTCTGTTTATTTGGAAACGTATATGGGCTACCTATAATGACATTAATATGAATAAAATGTAACGCTTTTAGACTAATTTAAAAAATGTGCTTGATTGTTGAAGTCAGGGGAGATTTAGAAATTTCAATTCCAAAATTGTACAGAGAAAATGTTGAACAAAAGCATTTCAAATTAAGCATACTTTAGGAAGCAAACCATGATGCTGAACAGATGGTTTTCAGGAGAGCCTGCTCATTACCAAACAGCTACGTACAGTCACGCATCATTACTGTGCAACTTGTCAAATCGTTAAAAATGTTGCTAAATTCCTTATTTTTAAGTGTGGGTTCTCATATGGACAGTCAGGCGTTCTCTTCTTTTGAAAACTAGAGCGCATATTTCACAAACAAAGACCTTCTCTCCAGCATGAAATCTCATGTGGGTTTTCAGGTGTCTTCTGTGGCTAAAACTTGCGCCACAATGACTACAAGGAATGGGCTTTTCTCCCGTGTGACCCCTCATGTGGATGGACAAGATATCGCTGCGGCCAAAACTTTTACCACAGACTTTACAGAGAAACGGCCTCTCGCCGGTGTGGCCCCTCATGTGGACAGTCATGTGGGCTTTTTGATTAAAGCGTTTACCGCAAACCCCGCAGGGAAAAGGCCTTTCTCCTGTGTGGTTTCTCATGTGATATTTAAAGGCTTCAGAGTGGCTGTATCTTTTATCACAGACTTTACAGGAATAGGGCTTTTTGTCTGTGTGGGATCTCAAGTGGGTTGTCAGAGCAGACTTCACGTAGAAGCTCTTACCACACTCACTGCAGGAAAAGGGCCTCTCTTCAGTGTGCGTTCTCATGTGAACAATCAGGTAGCTGCTAAACTGAAAACTTTTACCACACTTGTCACAAAAATGCCTCTTTTCTTCTGCAGTTCTTAGTGGATTAAAACTACAGGAGTTTTCTAGCAGTTTTTCAGGGTCAGGGGCACATGGACTTCCTGATGTGAGAGATCTGTCCTCATCCATGACCTGATGTCTGACCCTCCTCCTCCCCTGGTCTCGGCTCTGTGGAACTGTCTCGCCATCAGCAGTTGATGTGGAATCTTCATGCTGGCTTCCTCCTCCATTCTGTTCATCAGTTACGCTAAAACTGTGAGTTAGGAGCAGCTGACAGTTTAGACCTGCTTCACCGGGCTCTTGCTTGGGATCAAGCCACTCTTCAACTTGACTGATGCTGAGCTCCTCTTGCTCCTCTTTTATCAGTGGAGCTTCTAGATTCTCAGAGGAGTTCCTCTGCTGTTCGCCAAGATCCTCCTCTGTAGTCTGGTAACCCTGGAGGACACCTGCTGGAACAGAGAAACGGAACACATCCCATGTGTGTTTTTATAGTGGTGTGATCAGTGTCTCACATTTTAGAATGTTTGACATTTTTAGTGAATAAACAAGCACTGAATGAGGTTTTGGGTCTTATTTGATTGTGCTTTGGGCAACAGGAAGTTTATGTTTACTTGGCAGTTTCTTACAGTAAGCTTGAATCCAAAATGTTTTGGACAAGTATTGAATTTAATGGAAAATGACATACTCATTTAGCACTTAAGTAGGCACAAAGTGTTTTACAAGTTAGTTCCTTCACACATTCACTAATACACAGATAGCAGCAGAGCTGCCATGCACAAACCACCAGGAGCAATGTGGAGTTCAGTGTCTAGCTCAAAGACACTTGGGCACACATTGCTGTGGACTAGAAAATGAAAATGACTCAGACTTCAGATATTGATTTTTAAAGCAGTGAAGTATTTAATGCATCTTTCTATCAATTGAATCATCACATAAAAATAATCATTTGATAACAGTGAAGCTGCAAACACAAACTACAAAATAAACTACCAAGCTGTTTTTTGTACATTTTCTGTTATATAAAAGACAAAGTGCCAGATTTAACAAAAATCTGATGATCTTAAATATAGTCCGTAGTTTTCTTTAATTACTTACATAATCAAGCATGCACAAATCAAAGATTACGCACGCACAAATCCAAAGTTACGCACAAATCAAAGATTACGCACGCACAAATTCCAAGTTACGCACAAATCAAAGATTACGCACGCACAAATCCAAAGTTACGCACAAATCAAGAATTATGCAAGCACAAATTCCTAGTTACGCAAAAAACAAGAATTATGCACGCACAAATTCCAAGTTACGCACAAATCCAAAGTTACGCACAAATCAAGAATTACGCACGCACAAATCCAAAGTTACGCACAAATCAAGAATTACGCACGCACAAATCCAAAGTTACGCACAAATCAAGAATTACGCACGCACAAATCCAAAGTTACGCACAAATCAAAGATTACGCACGCACAAATCCAAAGTTACGTACAAATCAAGAATTATGCACGCACAAATTCCTAGTTACGCACAAATCAAGAATTATGCACGCACAAATTCCAAGTTACGCACAAATCCAAAGTTACGCACAAATCAAGAATTATGCACGCACAAATCCAAAGTTACGCACAAATCAAAGATTACGCACGCACAAATCCAAAGTTACGCACAAATCATGAATTATGCACGCACAAATCCAAAGTTACGCACAAATCATGAATTATGCACGCACAAATCCAAAGTTACGCACAAATCATGAATTATGCACGCAGAAATCCAAAGTTACGCACAAATCAAAGATTACGCACGCACAAATCCAAAGTTATGCACAAATCAAAGATTACGCACGCACAGATCCAAAGTTATGCACAAATCAAAGATTACGCACAAATCAAAGATTACGCATGCACAGATCCAAAGTTATGCACAAATCAAGAATTATGCACGCACAAATCCAAAGTTATGCACAAATCAAGAATTATGCACGCACAGATCCAAAGTTATGCACAAATCAAGAATTATGCACGCACAAATCCAAAGTTACGCACAAATCAAGAATTATGCACGCACAAATCCAAAGTTACGCACAAATCAAAGATTACGCACACACAAATCCAAAGTTACGCACAAATCAAAGATTACGCACGCACAAATCCAAAGTTACGCACAAATCAAAGATTACGCACGCACAGATCCAAAGTTACGCACAAATCAAAGATTATGCACGCACAAATCCAAAGTTATGCACAAATCAAGAATTATGCACGCACAAATCCAAAGTTATGCACAAATCAAGAATTATGCACGCACAGATCCAAAGTTACGCACAAATCAAGAATTATGCACGCACAGATCCAAAGTTATGCACAAATCAAGAATTATGCACGCACAGATCCAAAGTTATGCACAAATCAAGAATTATGCACGCACAAATCCAAAGTTACGCACAAATCAAAGATTACGCACACACAAATCCAAAGTTACGCACAAATCAAAGATTACGCACGCACAAATCCAAAGTTACGCACAAATCAAAGATTACGCACGCACAAATCCAAAGTTACGCACAAATCAAAGATTACGCACGCACAAAGCACATCCAAAGTAAAAAGCACGCGGGCGGGGGGTGGGGGGGAAGGGAGGGGGTGTTGGGTCCTAAAGGAGCCCAGCGACTTTTAGGGACCGGCTTAAACTAACATCTGTTAGACAGGCTTTTATTGGAAACCAGCGTTTATTAGAGACCAGCCATTAGTGGAAGATATACGGTACGTATTAAACTATTTTCATGTGACATCAGATAAAATGTTGACATGCCCGACAATGTAAAAAGTGACTTCAGTTTACAGTTTAGATCGGCAAAGCTGACAACTAAACGCTGTTTAACCAATTTTTAGGTAAATAATAAAAGGTAACCTTACCAATTATGACAGAAAATTTCACAATATATTTTTTAATAATATCCTACCAAATTTTACTTTTATTCACTCTCTAAGATCGTTCTACAAATTAAATCCAGCCTGCAGAAAACTGCACAGCTGCTTCCATAAATTCCTGGACGATATTTCAGGAATTGTTGTGGATCATTTCTCTCTTACAACTCGGTCAAAGTTGGACAAAGGTTACAAGTAGTTCATTGGATGCAGCACATTTGACTATAAAGGTAATTAGGATTTTTACTTTTCTAATCTATGCTAACCTCCCACAATGAGGGAGACATAGATCAGTTTTAAACACCATCAATTGTGTTTGTAAAAAATCAGGTATATTCACAAAAAGACACATAAATCAAGCTGATGTCTCTTAAAGAGCAAAATAAAAGCACAACCTAAGACGTAGTCAAATAACTTTTAGAACTACGTCTGACAAAGAACGAGGTGCATCATTTGTCAACAGGCTATCCTAATAAAAGTGAACATACCGACTGTCTGCAGCTGTAGTGGTGGCTTCCAGCTGATGCTCTGCAGGCCGGTCTGACGGCGGAGCTCCTCCTCGTACCGAACAACAGTTTGTTCAAAGAGTCTGAAGATTTCCTCCGCAGCAGCGCTTAGTCTCTGGCTGATAAACTCTCGCACAGGCTGGAGTGAAGTCATGGCAACCGCAGCTGATCTAATGTTCAGCTCAAATCATACCGTCCTCCTCCCCTGCTCAGCTGAATTAAACTATCTGCGTCTGATGGACGTTGCCTTAAAGATCACAAAAGAACCTTCTTCCTGCAGCACAATCATTAAAAAGACAGACATCACTGGTGTCACCGCTTACAATACAGGTTAAACATTGACTTCAAACGGTCTTTTAGAATTCGGGGAGCAAAATCAGACACAGACCAGACTGCAACAAACAATTTTACCACCACAAAACACAGAGAAGCGAATTCATCCAAACAACATCACAACTGTAGACTTTGTTACACTAAAGCACGAGACTATGCTAGCATGAATCTGTACATGCATTGTTTTAAATAAAGGAAAAAGTTCAATAACGACAACAAAACAGTGAACTGCAACAGACCTCAGTTGGTAATCAATCTGAAATGATCTCTCAAAAGCAGACACGTTTTCAAAAACGCAATGTTTGCTAACAAATGTCTCCGAATTAGCATTAGCAGGCGAAGCTAGCGGTGATTGACGATCTCGTTCAACGAGAAATGTGTCTCGCGGGTTTATAAAACAAGACGGCAAGGCTTCCCCCGTTTTTTTTCTCAAAAACTTTATTAAAACATACAATACGTTGGTAAGAAAAAAGGAAAGGGAAAACTCTGTACATACTGATCCTGCACATTAACAATCAGCATTACAGCTAAGAGGTTTAGGTTATTTTATGAACATTGAATATGAGGAAGTTTTTTTTAACATAAAATATGCATTTAATTTAAAATAAGAAATGTTCCTCTAGCTTTCATATTTTGAATGAGTTTTATTGTTTTGCATAATTTAATCTCCAGATGGAATACGGTAAAACAAAGTTGTGAATTGGACCATTTATATTTGTGGCTGTGGAGTTTCCCAAAGATAATAAACAGTTGAACAAAATAAATTATTTTTGTATTATATAACAAGCCATCAACCATATTATTTCAGATATTTATATTCAAATTTGTAACCAGTGACACTTTGGAAATTTCCTCACTCATTTTTACAATGGAAAATCCACATAGATTTTTCAGCAGTCAGAACATTGTCTTTTCCACCCGCCCGGCAGTCCGGCCAAGCACCCAGACCAAGGCCCACAGAACTGCCACACGGGCCCCCAACACCCGAGCGCAGTGAGGTACGGAAGCACAAAGTGCAAGCCCTCCCACCGCGCCAGGGGTCCCAGCGTGGGGCCCCAGCGCAGGGCCCCACCCCCTCAGACAAGCGACCCACCACCACCCAGGAGTTCTGAGCATCCCCTCACCCCAGCCCTGGATACAAGCCAGGGCCCCCCAAGGGAGACCCGCACTCCAGGCAACCGCAAGAGATCCTGGAGAGAGCACAGCAGGGGTCAGCCAGCCCCACCTAGAGGAGGGATGACCAGGAGAAGTGGGGGTCCCTGAAGGTGTAGAGAACATAGCCTGACCAGGCTCTTGCAATGTTGGAATTTAGAAGGGGCCCGGCACCCGAGGGTAAAGACCAGAACCCCTCACCATGAATACATGGACACCCTCCAGGCTCAGATGGAATATGATCCCCGTTCATGGACTTGCCAGAGAACTAAGGGATCCCTCTCCCTGCGTGGGGAGGGAGCCGCTGGGCCCAGGAGGCAGACACCCAAGAGACAAGGTCGCCGCCGCTGAAGGCCCTGTTCCCTCCACCAGGGATGGGGTAGGGGACAGAAGATCAGTAGTCCCACCTTCCTTGTGTAATGTATTTGTGTGTGTTTTGGGGTGTGTTTCTTGAGGTTTAAAGGGTGTGTGTATTAGAGAGTGCAGTTAAAATTGGAGGGTAGACCACTGAGAGGACATCACCTGCTTGCTAGCAGTGATGTTGTGAGGGCAGACCCCGCTGCCCGACATTTAAAAGTTAAGTTTGTTATATTTCTTTCAAATTTGTTGCAGAATTTATCATTTATACTTGCACACACATTTATTTTACTTTACACCTTCAATAACAAAATTAACTTCATGATTTGTGCACACATTTAGTTAATTTTGTTCTGATGTGTCGAGTAATTCTTTTCTTTTGAGTTCTCCTTGAAGCCTGATGATGTGGCAGAGGGAGGAGCCACACAAATTGCTGATGTGGCGAAAGGGAGGAACTGGAAATCTTCCTGGACACTCCCATTTGGAGATGATGGAAGGGGGGGAGACAAAAGTTTATTCCTTTGTTGAATTATTGTTTCTTTTGTTGAAATATGTTTAACTTGATTTGAAGTATAAGTTAGTTTTGTTTGTTAATACTTTAAAATACTAGTAATTTACTTTATTAGTTAATGGTTATGTTTTCAATGTTTTGTTTTGTTGTCCCCTCCCTTTTGTGTCTTTGGTCTGATCAGCCAGTATAAATTCCCCCTGATGTTTCCTGTTTGGAGGGTCAGTTTTGTTTAGTTGGTTTGAGCTTTTGGTTCTGAGTCTCTTAGTTACATTTTGTTAAGTTGACCCCATTTTAACTTAAGTCTATGTATTTTTGTTGGGTAAAATAAACAACCCTTTATCTAAAGATTCTTTTTTGTCCTGTGGCTCAATCCTCATGGCCGAGCGGCCCTTGACAGATGTCCAGGCTCCCCCCCTCAAGGGTCCTACATGTCTAAGGTGCACTTAAAACCGAGAGAAGGGGGCAAAACTGTGCGGAAATCATGGGAGGAGGGACCACTGCCAAGTGGCTCCATTCATGTAATGTAATGGGACTAAAATCAACCTGTACCAGAATAATGGGGAAAAAAAAGTTTGGAAAAGAATGGGAACAACTCATGATCTCTGTGCTGCCTCATATCACTACCGATGCAAAATCTGAACAGGAACTACTAAAATATCAAGGTTTTGATTATAAAAAGGATTGAATCCACACAAACTGCATTTATAGCACAGATCAGTGGAAAAACATTTCTTTTAACACTAGTATATATTTATTAGGTATTTGATTAAGTTCTTAATGGTTTAGTAATACTTGGGATATTTTATATCCACAAAAACAGGTTTTAAAAATCCAACAATTCTTTAATTTTTTTTCACAAGGAGATTTGTTTATGTTGGACTTGTAGGGTACTTTTCTAAATTTTATACGACAATATGTGGCTTTTGAACAAACAAAGAACCCAGAGAGAACATTTTTCCTATATTTTTGTTGTGTGAAATGTCTTAATTTGTAAAGTGTTAACTCAGATATTCCAGAAATGTAATTTGTGTGTAAAAACACAGTAAGAACAGTAAGATAAGCAGAACTCTAAAGACGTTTATGTCTGCAGTGTTACTTCAAGAAAACAAAGATGCTGATCTACAGCCATAAAGTGTTTCTGCACTTTAAAGGCTCTGTTTGAGTAGTCAAATCTGATTGGCTGCTAGGTATTGACGCACACCTAAAAAAGTTCTGGTCACATCTCCCAAATGTTCTATATCATTGTGCAGGCTTCTTTAAAACAACCTTTTTTATTCATCTTCTGGACAAAAACAAGCAGTAGGAGGTGAACTTTCTCTCTGAAATGAAGCTTTACTGAATCTATCGTGATATCATCTCATATACATTGCTTCATTGCTTTCCTTTCCCACTGGAGTCGAGGTCTGCTGGCCCAGCGACGTATTCTCATGTTACCGTGACAACAGGCCGTACCACCAATCAAATAGTCTGCTCTTTATGAGAAAATAACAGGAGTAAAGCACTAAAAATCAATTGAATATTTATTTTTTTTGTAAGTGACCATGGTACAAGCGGGATAGTTCCTGACGAAGAGTGAATTAATGCAAGCCGGAACCTTTTGACGCACAGCGGAAGACAGTCGCTTCTGACGTATAATTAATCTGCATTAATAAGTAATGACGCATTCATTTTTTAAAATTAATTGTGTGCATTAACGAGTTTACGTTGACAGCCCTAGTCTGAATACACCCAAGAGGACCCTGGTTTTGGACCAGGGACTGCTCTCTGTCCCATTTTTTGAGGTGGTCTCAGCTTGTTTCCAATCAGACTGAGCTTCGGTTCACTCTGAGTTTCCTCAGTCTGAATAGCCTGTGTGCCCGGAGTGGAACATTTAGATCAAAATGGCCACCGTAGCCGGGCATTATGGGATATAAATAGGGTAGTGGAGCAACGATGAGACACAGCAACTCATTGTTGTATCAGGCCTCAGCCGTCCGTCTCCACCTTTGACCATCAGGAGGAGTCTTCTCCTGAATATTGATTCCCCTCGACCCCACCAGCTGTGTCTAGTCTTCTCATCAGCCTCACTATCCTTACAAGCCCTGTTTAGACGTTGTGAAGTCTTGTTTTGCCTGCAGACAGTCTGAGCGTTGTATTCCTGGTTTGTTCTTCTCTGTGCCTCGACCTTTGCCTGTCCCCTGTCCTCCTGCCTCGCCTTTGTGTTTTTGACTTCGGATAACTATAGTTATGTCTTGCCCCTGTGCTCTGTCATTAAAACGTTTGCATCTGGATCCTAACTCCTCAGTCTCCTTGTTACAGCTTGCTCATTAAAACAAATTCTACTGTAATGGATATTGCTTCTCATACTTTTTTTCTGACGATCTATATGTCATAAACACTTATCAGAGTGAAGAGACTGAAGGAATCTTTAGTCACATGGTTTTCTTTACAAGCTTTGGTTCACAACAAAAATGTTTGTTTGAAAGTTCAAAAGCTCAATTATCATTGTGCAACAAATTAGAAACAGCAGTGTTCAATGTAAAACATGGCTTTAGTACTTCTGCTCTGTACTTTGAGGTGCACCGGACATTGTGCAGCAACCTTTTTTTTTCATAAAAAGGGAAACACCAACATGATTCTGAAACACTTTATTCAAACATTTTTGTAGATTAAAAAAACACTTTGGGATTAGAATTTAAACATAACTATAATGATGTTACAGATGAAAACAAAAAAAATGTTTTCGTAGTGAAGTGAGTATGAGAATGTCAAGAATTAAGATATCAAATGAAGCTTCAAATGCATTTTTTAACATGAACTTTGAATTAAAAGCAAAAAGTTCTTAAAGCCTAAATGATTTTTAAGAAGTTTATCTGATTCCTTTTTGTCAATTTAACTCCACATGAAGAAACATCTTTCCATTGGAGAAATCAACTTGCTGAGATTGACTTGAGACTCTGACTGTTATGAGAAACAATGAATCCTGGAATAACGGGAGCCTCCCTTTTTTAGAGACAATAGAAGGAAGAGTTTCAAAGTAAACAGTTGGAAAGCATGTTTGTGAGTAAACGGAAAGACATTTACAGATGGAACCATCTGTTCAACAAAGTTTCTTTGACAGAAACAAAGTTTTTACATCAACTCAGCACAGAACCACAGAGGAACCAAATAAACTGAACCCAAATCCAGGATAAAGAGGTTCTGTGAATGTGGTGTTGAAGGTGTGGAGGGGCATCAGTGAGTGACCGGAAACTCTAAAAAAGGACAGAGTGCCAGCAGGACAGTCCACATACACTGCTACTCTGTGAGAGGAAGAGGAGGAGATGGATGTTTGGCTGTTATTGTGGCAAGCAGTGTAACCATCATCATCAGAGCAGCTCAAACTCCAAGATTTAATGTTCCATCCAAACATACACTCATTACTATTTCCTTTTCTTCTGATTCCTCTGTAACTCACTGATACGTCAACTCTTCCCTTCCATTCAAACTCCCAGTAGCAGCGTCCGTTCAGACCGTCTCTGCACAGCAGCTGACATTGATCAAACCTGTCTGGATGATCAGGGTAAGACTGACGCTCTTTTACCCAAGTCACCCTCCTGCTGTTTTCAGACAGTTTCAGGTATTTGTTCACTGTGTTTGTGTCAAAAGCAAGTTGACTGGAATCTGATGGGGAAAAAAAACGCAAACACAGCTGAAGTTATTGATCCATCATCTGTGATACTTGATGCTTTATCAGATAAAACGCTCACTCACACTTCCTCAGACCTAGTGACAACCATTGGATTCCAGCAGGTTCCACCCTGGAAGGAAGAGGTGAGTAGGTTAAACTTTTTGCTGTGGTTTTCTGTTGTTCATCATCCCTCATCTAATCTGAAGTTTGTTTCTTAACTGCCTTTTAGTTTTTTCCATTTTCATTGATATTCAGAATCTTTTGTGGTTTAATTTCGCCCTCTTTAGCTTTTTTTAAGGTTTTCTTTGTGGTTTTGCAAGAGGAATGGAGTGGTAGCGAAGAACATGGGACTAGTGCAGGACATGGATGAGAGCAGTGAGATGAGCTGCAGGTGGAGGTAGGACAGCACCAAGGATCAGCTCTGAGCTTCTTGTTCGCTGTGGTGAGGTAAGACTGAAGTTAGACAGGAATCTCGGTGGACCGTGATGTTTGTAGATGATACTGTCATCTGTAATGATAGCAGGGAACATACAGGGGGAGGTTTGCTCTGGTAAGGAGGAGAATGAAGGTCAGAGGCAGCAAGACAGAGAATCTGTGTGTGAATGAGATGAACAGTGAGGTTACAGGGAGCAGAAGTGAAAAAGATGAAATTCAAGCACTTAAGGTCAGCCAAAGACTTAGAGCTAAATCAACAAATCAAAACCATGATATCAATATGCAACTTTCGAGCTGAGTGAAGTTAGATTTGTTGCTAAAGTATTGTCTGTCTGTAAAAAAGTTTTGTACTTGTAATGATAAATCTGTCTGTACCATGACGTCTTACACACAGACACACAGACAAAGCATTTTTACGGACGAACAATTTATTTTGACAAGTACAAAATCATTTTACAGACACACAAATCTCTAACTACAAATATAAAACTTTCATCAGACGATAAATCTAACGTCTGTTATGTTTGTGTTTGAAATAATCAGGCTGTGTGCAGCAGCTATCACTTCTTTTTTATTCACTTATTTCTTCTTTTTCTACATCAGTATTCCGGTGCAACAACCTCACAACCAACTGCTCGTGCCACCTAGTGGTGAACATATTTTACAAACTATAATAACAACATTCCTCTTTTTCTAAGTCATTATGCAATAATGCAAACATCCTTTTATTCAATTACTACATCATTCTGTATAACCCCATACAATAGCAGTCTATTCCAGCTTGATGAACTTAAATCAAACTAATAACATCCCTCTCTACTACATTAACAACATTCCACAGCAACAGTTTTAACAGGTTAACGTGAATGTTATGAGTTAGAAGTTCAGTCTACCAGGATTTTTGATTTTTCTTGTGGACCTTCTAAACTCAGAGTCAGTGTGTGTGTTTTATCACCACTGTCCATCATAGCTGCAGGAGTTACCTGAGATTCCTCATAGGTCACATTGTTCTCACCAACACCCTTTTGTGGAGATTTGGACAGACTGCAACGATTGCGCTTGAGGATTTGTCCATCATCAGTTCTCACCGTTACAGGGTTGTTGTGCTACTTCTTGCTGCACGGTTGCTTTGGTATTCCATCCATCTGCAACCTCAACTCTCACAGTGTTGTTGGTTGTCAGTGGAGGCAGATGTTGTCCTGACATAGAATGACTTTTGTCTCATTTTCTGCGGTTGTAGCTTATATTCAGTCTTTGCAGCCTTTCCTGGTCTCTATTTGTTGCTTGGATGACTCAGTAACAAAGCTTTTTCTTCATCCATAATTCCGCTGGTGACAGACCACACTACAGAGGTGCTGCTCTGTAACTCAAAGAGCCAGGTATGGATCAGAGTCACTGTCAGATGCTTTCTTTGAGAGTTGCTTCAGTACGTGAACCCCTTTTTCTGCGTGTCCGTTTGACTGTGGATAATGCGGGCTTGACGGCACATACTTAAAATCGTACTGCTCTGCAAACTTCCTCCACTCTTTGCTGTGGAAGCATGGGCCATTGTTGGTCACCACAGTGTGTGGAATACCATGCCTGGCAAAGATAGACTTTGCATGTGTTATGACAACTGTGGATGATAAGTTTGATGATATTTCTCAGGAAATTTGAGTGATAATCAATTACCACTAAATAGTCTCTGCCACTAAGATAAAAACAAGTCGCTTCCTTTTTTCTGCCGCAGTGCTGTTGGTAACTCGGGGACCATCATGGGCTCTTTGCTCTGCTTGCTTCTGTGTTTCTGGCATGTTACACAGCAACTTATGAGTGTTTCAATATCTTGTTTAATTCCCGGCCAGAAAACAGACTCTCTTGCCCTCCTTTTGCACTTTTCAATGCCGAGATGACCTTCATGAATCCTTCCTAACTTGTCCATTCTCAAAGCCTGCGGGATGACTATCCTGCCCTTTTTAAAAGCAGACCATCCACAATGCTAAGCTCACCTCTGACATGGTAAAAGCGTGGACATGAAGCAACTGGCCATCCCTCCTCCATGATCCTCATGACATGCTGTAGTTCCACATCTTTAGCTGTGGCCTCTGCTATCTATTTCGATTTTGTCAGACACAGGCAGTGCAGCCGACACCATGCTCGGCTGTAACAATTGGGGGCTCGTCCGCATGAGTTGCTTGGTGGTTTCCGCTGGTGGTGTTCCCTGCTAGGCTTAGCGATGTGTCCCAGTAGGTGGTTCACCACAGGTATTTTCTTTTGTGCAGAGGTACGGCGGACAGAGCTTCCCTCTCCCCTTTCCCTACGTCGGCTCAGGAGCAGTTCTAGACTAAAAACTAGGGGTGAGTTAGCTAGTTTGGGCTTAGCCAGTCAGTGAGACATACCTACCTCTTGTGCGCACATTGTGGTTGCTTTCATCTGTTTTTTGTGTCTTTAGTGACATGGACGCCGTCTTAGGTGATTTTATTGGTTCCCAGTCAGAGTATGGTCTGGATTTGTGCACAAAGTAACAGCTGCTCTTGGTAGCGGAGCATTATCATGTTGATGTTGGTGACAATAGGATGAGCAAGGAGTGGATTTTGGTTCATTCAAGGACAGGGTTGTTGGATATGGGGGTTCTGAAACTCGGTTCAGCTCATCCTCTTGGTTGTATGTCACTCTGTGTCTCCTGGATCCACTTCTGCTTTAACATTTGGACAACAAAAGCAGCTGCTCTTGATTCAGTTGGAAATAAAGAGGGAGAAAGCTCAGGTTGAGCGTCCGGTTCAGATTGAGGCTAGGTCCGATGACCTAAGTGACTGAAGATTAGTTCCAAAGGTTGACAAAAAGGACCCGGAAACTTCTTTGTGATATTCGAGCGCCTAGCAGAGACTCTTGAGTTGTTCTAAGGAAACACATTTGTTAAAGTTACAGTGTGTTTTGATGCCTCAATGGCGGCAGCTTGCGTTCTCAGTGTTGCTAAGGGTACCAGGTATTTAGCTGTCAAGTCTGCTGTACTGAAAGCTTACGAGCTAGGTCCAGAGGCTTACAGGTATCATGTTCAGAGCTGTAAGCTAGGAGATCAGGCTCTTTTTGAGTTTATGCAGGAGATGGTGCAGCATTTTGATTCCTGGTGTCTTTCAGTTGGTGTCAATTCATTTGAAGGGCTGAGGGAGCTAATTCTTTTGGAACAGTTCAGTGATCGTGGGGTTAAGCCTTTGGCTGATGCTGCTGCACTGGCGTATGACTATTTTTTTTTACCCAGTCTTCAGTAGTCAGGACTGAATCAGGCCCTGTTGGTGTCTACACCAGCCCAACTCCCATGGGGTGGTGTGGCACAGGGTTTTCGCTGGAAATCGATGTCTGTAATTATTGTCACCAGCGTGACAACTGGAAGAACAAATGTTCTCTCCAAAAGTCTTGACGGGGAAGCTGCCTTGTCCTCTTCAGTCAGCCATGTTTGCCTCATCGGTTCCTCAGGTTCTGTCTGGGATTGCAGGGGAGGTCCAGCCTGGATTACCGTCTTACTTGCCCTTGTTGATGGTGGGGATCGGGTGGACGTGCAGATTTTGTGACACTGAAGCCTCTGACTCCTTTTTTGTGTTATCTGTTTTGCTGTTTCTGATGCGATCTTGCTGGCTCGGTTCCTGCGATGGGGCTATGTCTGGATGTTCTGTGTGTGCCAAGGCACCACCTAATGCTCCATTGTGATTTTTTTCAGGGGGAAGTGTTGATGGGAGTGCATCCGGCCTTGCCTGTTGAAGGTGTGCACATAATTCTGAGAAATGACATTGCCTGGGGTAGTGTCTTGGCAGATGTTCCTCCTCTAGCATGCCATTGGCCTAATGGTTGTGTGATGCATGTTCTGAAGTTTTTCCTCCTTGTGCTGTTACCCCCTCAGCGTGGGAGCTGACCCAGGTAGGGACGTGATGCAGTCTGGTTCTGATGTTGCCAGTTGTTCCCTGGTCTATTTCACATAGTGACCTGGTGAAGGAACAGGCGTCTGATGCTGCAATCTGTGGGATTCGAGACCTGGTTTGCCCCTTACTGAGTTCAGGAGTCATTCTCAGTGTTATTTTTTTCATGATAATGTCTTGATGCGGAAGTGGACCCCTCAACTTGATGGTTTTTCAGGTGCGCCTCTGTATCAGGTGGTTGTTCCTGAGAAGTTACGTGAGGTTGTTTTGTGGGTTTCGCATGACCAGTTGGGCCATATGTGGGTGCAGAAGACGTTTGATTGGGTCCTGAGGTGTTTCTTCTGGCCTGGGTTGAAAAGGTCTGTTTCAGGTTATATCAAGTCTTGCCACACCTGTCAGCTTACGGGGAAACTAAATCAGACTTTGAAACCAGGCTCTCTCTTCCCGATTCTGGCTGTTGGCCCTCGTTTTGAGCGTCTTCTTATTGATTGCGTGGGCCCCTTGCCACCCTGTAAGTCAGGTGCTTGTTATTTGTTGACAGTGATGTGTCTGAACACACATACCTTGCTGCATATCCTTTGCGGAGTATTAAGGCTAAATCTGTGGTCAGTGAATTAGTCAGTTCATCTGTGTTTTTTGTGTCTCACGGGTAATTCAGTCAGATCGAAGGCCTAATTTACACAGGTTTTGGCTCAGCTGGGAGTGAAGAAAAACATTTCCGCTGCTTACCATGCTCAAAGCCAGGGTGCTCTGGAGAAGATTCTTCAGTTGCTAAAATCTATGTTGTGCTCTTTCTATGTTAGGTTGAAGGGTGACAGGGAAAAGGCCTTACCGTGGCTGTTGCTGTTGCTGGTTGCTGGTTAGGTGGTTCAGGAGTCTACTGGGTTAAGTCCGAATGACTTGGTGTTTGGTCATACGGTCAGGGATTTTCTCACTCTTTTGCTGGATTGTGTGTCCGAGCCAGAACCTCCTCTGAACTTGTTGGACTATGTCAAGGATTTTCAGCAAAGACTTTCTGAGACTGGGACCTTGGCTAGCGACTCAGTTTAAGATAAAGTCTAGTTTTGACCATGTTACAGACATGTTTTTTTTCTACAGTTACAAACCATTTTTAGAGATGCACAAATTTATTATCACAAGTACAAAACTTTTTTACAGACTGGCAATACTTTAGCAACAAATTTAACTGTATAGACAGGTATAATGCAGTTCATCTATTGTTCAAGGTCACAGGGTTGCTGGAACCTGCCCAGCTATTGTCAAGCAAAGATGGGTAACCCTGGACAATTTGGAACAGGGACCATGTTTGCAACTAGTCCTCCTCTGTCACACATGTGTCCATAGTGTGTCTCTCCATACCTGAGAGAGTCCAGTCTCCAGTTTGGATCCTTCAGTCCAGCATTCAGCAGCTTCACAGCTTCACCTGGATGATTGTAGCTCAGGTCCAGCTCTCTTAAATGGGAGGGGTTGGAGCTCAGAGCTGAGGCCAGAGAAGCACAGCCTTCCTCTGTGATCAGACAGCCTGACAGTCTGCAGAGACACAACACACATTCAGCACATGTTCACACACACACTAAAACTGTCTTCCTTCACTGTCCCTCTGTTGTCATCCGTCTGAAGATAGGACTTCACTACTCAAGTTGGACAAAAGTCACATTTGGAGCTTTGATCCTGCCTGGAAAGGGCCATCTGGAGCTTCAAATTACTCAAATCACTGCCTCTACTTCTACTCAATTTCTATCCTATTCTTGTCAAGTTTTTGGAAGGATGACATTTGAACCCCAGGTAGTCTAATTTCCTAACTTCTAACATAAGTACCGTGCAATTGTCACGTAAAAAGTATTTATAGGTTGAGCAGTTCGCAGGATTTGGAGGAGGAGGGGGTCAAAAAACAAAAAATATGTATGACATGCCTACGTCTAACCTACTTCACCCCCTCTTTGTATAAGGTTTTGCTATGACCTGTCGGTCATTTTATGTCTGTAGAGAAAAATGTACATAAACATTTCCATTGAAAGTTTTTGTGGGCCACCTTTACCCCTGTTTTCTGACTGAAGCCTTAGCAGTAAACAAGGAGTCAAATTAATCAAAAAAAGATTTCCTTATTGCTTATTTTCTCATTCAAGAAAAAACAGAGCAGAAGTAGAATTACTAATCTGTCCCAAAGAAGTAATCAGCATTGAAACTGTTGTGCTTCTGTAATTGTTGTCAGTCCAGCCTTCAGCACACTGACAGAGCAAACAACATAAAGAACATTTCCACAAGTGTGGCTGTCAGGTTTTTCATTGGTGCCTTTTCTACCTTTGAGAAAACAAGGCAAAACTCAAAGTCAAGAATTACTTAATAACTCACCTGAGAGTCTCCATTTCACAGAATGGACTCTTCAAACCATCAGCCAACATCTTCACTCCTGAATCCTGCAAGTTGTTGTTACTTAGGTCCAGATCAACAAGACTGGAAGACTGAGAACTGAGAACTGAGGACAGAGCTTCACAACTCTTTCCTGTCAGGTTGCAGCAACTCAGGCTGAAATCATAAAAAAATTAAGAATTAAAAATGACACAAATTCTAAAAAAGACAAAAAAAGGGACTTTTAAAAATGGAATTTAAGCCAACAGAATGTCAAATCCCTCTGGACTTTTTTTAGCAAGAACTGAAGCTTACAAAGATATTGTTATTCAACAAAATTGGCTAATTTTGAATTCAATAACTCAGTCTGGTCTCAAACTACATAAGAAAAGTTACAACAAAGAAGAGAATGACCCCCTTATGATCTGAGTTTATTTCCAACTATGAACAAAAAAAGTAAGCAGATGTTAAATTAATTTTTTAGCTGAAGCGGTTTGATGCATATCTGCATCAATAGGGGTTGAGAAGGATTTAACTTAAAGATCATTTAGCAACTACTTGCTTTTAGTTCAGTCCTATGAGTTAAAAAGAAGTTTTAAACAGATAGACAAGAGGTCTGGTCTGAAATACTGCATAGAATATTTTGGGATTCTTTGAAACATTGTTCCTCAATGAAACATTACAAAAGCTTTGAGAGTGTTTAAAATACACTAAATATCACCAAAGATGCATAAACTGAAAAACTGTAGCTGTGTGAAAGCAGGACAAAAAGAAAATACTAAAAAGCATTTAACTACATCTGAGACTATTTGAAGGGACAGCAAAGCACACCGCAATGAAACTACACATCTGGGGATTTACACTGAAATCAGACTTTAATCTAAGCACATTGGACCACCAGCAATGTGACACCCTGTCAATGAAAAAGATCTTTCTTCAATTCTATGTTTTAAAAGTCTTGGATAACATGGTCTCCTGGTGAAAGCTTGACATGTTAGGTAAAGCCTAAAGAGTGCAAAACGGTGGCCCACCTCTTTAGTGCAAGCTCTTCTTCATGATGTGGCAGCTTTGGGCTTAAGTTTTCTAAACGCCAACACAAAGAAGACTGTTCTATAGTAGCTAACTTAAATGAGAAAAACGGCTGTGTGGATTATTAGGTGTTGCATAATCAAAGAAATAAAAGAATTGATCAACCAAGCACTAAAGAAGACTGTTCTATAGAGTTGCATTTTTCCTGCTCTTTTTAACTCAAAGAAAAACGCGGTTCTGTATAGTTTCATCAGAAAAAAGACAGTAAAGAATCAGGTGCCAAACTTCCACCAAGATAGTACAACAGAATGGCAAGTGATCAAAGAAATTCCGTCAAAATGACACTATTAGCTTTGACATGGATGAAAATGAAAATCTCCCAACTCCCTACAGCTTTCACTTAAGACTGTGTCTATACTAGGCCCCGGTCAAAACAAGTGGATTCAAATCAGTTACCAAGCTGATGCATCAGTGTGACGAAAGTACAGATCAACAAAGCCTTTGAACAAATGGATACAAAATACACTGGAATCATTCCTTCCAAGCAAGCAGTGAGTAAGTTTCATGTTCCTTGTGTGCTAAAATGTGGCATTGAGTGCACTACCTCATTTTACAAACTTATAGTCACTGGCAAAACAAATATCCCAAGAATATTCCCAGAAGGATGAAATGTTATATATCACAGTGTAACTTGTAAGAAAACTGCTTCATTAGCATTCCAAAAGATAAGCTGCAAAAAGGCCAGTGGCAACTTGGAGTATCATTAAACAATAAAAATTTAGAAAGGCCAATCATCTTCAAACTCTTTGAAAAAGCAAAGAATACACAAAGAATGTACAATATGGTAATCATCACACGAAGGAGGGTGTAAGGGCAGAGATGTTTGTTCCGCTTAGTCTGTTTAAAAACCAGCTATTGTTTACATTTTTATGACTGACTTTATGTTCGTTGCAAATACCAGTTTAAGCCCAATGAGACGGCTATGGCTGTGATATTGGACTATAGAAATAAAACTGAAATTGAAATTGATGCAAACTGTATTTAAAATTATTAAAAGTATTATTAAAAAGTATTTCAAATTAGCCAATGGTAATTATAAAAATTGAAAATTTTGGACAAAACACTTGTTATCTATGTTTTGATTGGAATTTTACTTTTCATTCAATTCAAATGTGTAAAACTGTCCCAGTTTTTCAGAAACTTTGATATCTTTTAAAGAGAGTTGAGTTACTTGATTGATTTAATGAGTTTTCTTACAGCGCTTTTTTGGAGGCTTTGATCACAGGCAGCAGCCTCAGAAGAGCGTCCTCTGAGGCAGAGTATTTCTTCAGGTCAAACTCTTCCAGATCTTCTTCTGATGACACTAAGATGAACGCCAGAGCAGACCACTGAGCAGGAGACAGTTGATCAGTGGAGAGACGTCCTGAAGTGAGGGTCTGTTGGATCTCCTCCACTAGAGAACGATCATTCACTTCATTCAGACAGTGGAACAGGTTGATGCTTTTCTCTGCAGACAGATTCTCACTGATCTTCTCCTTGATGAACTTTGCTGTTTCCTGATTGGTTTGGGGGTTACTTCCTGTCTGAGTCAGCAGACCTCGTAGGAGAGACTGATTGGTTTGGAGTGAAAGACCCAGGAGGAAGCGGAGGAACAAGTCCAGGTGTCCGTTTGGACTCTGTAGGGCCGTTGTTACGGCACTCTGGTAGAACTGAGTTGGCTTGATTTGATTCAGTTTTAGGAACTTTGCTTTCTGTTTTTCAATCAGGTTAACTCCAGAGGTGATGAAGGTCAGGTGGACATGAAGAGCAGCCAGAAACTCCTGAACACTCAGATGGATGAAGCAGAAGACCTTGTCCTGGTACAGGCCTCTCTCCTCTCTAAAGATCTGTGTGAACACTCCTGAGTACACTGAGGCAGCTCTGATATCGATGCCACACTCTGTCAGGTCGGATTCATAGAAGATCAGGTTTCCTTTCTGCAGCTGCTCAAAAGCCAGTTTTCCCAGAGACTTCATCATCTTCCTGCTCTCTGGACTCCAGTGATGATCTGTCTCAGCTCCTCCATCATACTTGACCTTCTTGACTTTGGCCTGAACCACCAGGAAGTGGATGTACATCTCAGTCAGAGTCTTGGGCAGATCTCCTTTCCTTTTGCTCTTCAGCAGCTCCTCCAGAACTGTAGCGGTGATCCAGCAGAACACTGGGATGTGACACATGATGTGGAGGCTGCGAGATGTCTTCATGTGAGAGATCATCTTTCTGGTCTGCTCTTCATCTCTGAATCTCTTCCTGAAGTATTCCTCCTTCTGTGGATTGTTGAACCCTCTGACCTCTGTCACCATGTCAACACAGTCAGCAGGGATCTGATTGGCTGCTGCAGGTCGTGTGGTTATCCAGAGGCGAGCAGACGGAAGCAGGTTTCCTCTGATGAGGTTTGTCAGCAGATCTCCCACTGAGGTGGACTTTCTAGGGTCTTTTAGGATCCGAGTCTTGTGGAAGTCCAGAGGTAGTCGACACTCATCCAGACCATCAAAGATGAAGAGAACCTGGAAGTCTTCAAAGCTGCAGATTCCTGCTTCTTTGGTTTCAGGGAAGAAGTGATGAACAAGTTCCACCAAACTGAACTTCTCCTCTTTCAGCACATTCAGCTCTCTGAAAGTGAATGGAAATATGAAGTGGAGGTTCTGGTTGGCTTTGCCTTCAGCCCAGTCCAGAGTGAACTTCTGTGTTAAGACTGTTTTCCCGATGCCAGCCACTCCCTTTGTCATCACGGTTCTGATTGGTTCTTGTCTTCCAGGTGGGAGTTGAAAGAGGTTCTCTTGTCTGATGCTTGTTTCTGCTCCGTCTGCTTTCCTAGAAGCTGCTTCAATCTGTCTGATCTCGTGTTCTTGGTTGATCTCTCCAGCTCCTCCCTTTGTGATGTAGAGCTCTGTGTAGATCTCATTCAGAAGGGTTGGGTTTCCTGCTTTAGTGATCCCCTCAAACACACACTGGAACTTCTTCTTCAGCCGAGACTGTAGTGTGTGTTGACAAACTGCTGCAAAAGGTCCTGAATGCAATCACAAACAAAAGTAAATAAATACATATTCTAAAGGTTTGATAACAAATTTAAAAAATGTTGAGTATCGTTAGACATGGGCAAATGTTAATTTGCACAATGGGTAAGTCCTTTAAACATTCTCTTACGGATCTGCAGTCGATCAGCCAGCTCCTCCTGTTTCAATCTCCTTAAGAAGTTTACTGTGATCTTCATCAGTGCTTCTCTGTTGCTTGCATGTTCTTCATCTTCCAACATTTCTTCATCTTTTCTTTGACTTGCCAAGATTCTTGGGTCATCTAGACTTAGAACTTGGTAGATTCTTTTCAGCTCATTCTTCACGAATGTGACTATGTTGGCTTCCAGCACCTTTAACACAACACCACATGAATGATTCAGAGTGAAGTCGCAAAGACAAACATCAAGTCTGTGGTAACACAATGACAATCCAATGGGCTGCAAAGTACAGCAAGAAGATGACGAGGTCAGTATTGATTTTGAAAAGTAGTTATTGTACATATACAGACCAAAAATATGGAGTCCAGATGTGTTTGATCCTGATGGGCAAGTTGACGACTGGTAGCCTCAGAGCTCTGATGATCCAATCTATGAAGGAATCACAAAATATTAGCTCTCTTTCCATATGTATGTAGTGAGACAAGCACATAGTAAAGTCTCTTTCTGGCCAAATGCGAATTCTTCCACTACCCCTACGGTGTGGGGGTGTCTGGGAGCTCTCCCTCCTTTTTTTTCTTTTCATTCCATCATCCACTTCAACTTAACATAACATTCACCTGAGCACAGGCGTCAGCTCACCTTTGCACCTTCAAATTGTTTACGTGACAGAATGTAATGCTTTACTTGTGTTGGCTGGTATCAACAAGTGTGCGTGTGAACTGGATGTGGACAAGTTTGTGAACACTCTTGGAGCCAGAAGGCATGTTTGTAACAGCTGAGCCTGACCAGGCTCTCCTAATGTTGTGATTTAGAAGGGACCCGGCGCCCGAGGGTAAGGACCAGAACTCGCACCACAAGGACACAGACACCCTCCAGGCTCAGATGGAATATGATCCCCCGCTCATGGACTTGCCAGAGGACTAAGGGATCCCTCTCCCTGTGTGGGGAGGGGGCCACCGGGCCCAGGAGGCCGACACCCAAATGAAAAGGCCGCCGCTGCTGAAGGCCTTGTTCAAGCCGGGGATGGGGTAGGGAACAAATCAGTAGTCCCATCTTCTTTGTCTAATGTATTTGTGTGTGAGTTGAGGTGTGTTTCTTGTGGTTTGAGGGGTGTTAAAATAAATAAAGGGCGCAGTTAAAATTGGTGAGCAGGGCACTGAGAACATCTCCTGATTGCTTACAGGGATGTCCAATCACCCTCTCACCAAGGAGCCCTAAATGTCTACGGTGCAGTTAAAATTGGAGGGTAGAGCACTGGGAGGACATTTCCTGCTTGCTGGCAGTGATGTCCAAGCACCCTCCACCAAGGGTCCTAAAGGTGTATTTAAGACCAAGAGAAGGGGGCGATGAACTCCATGAACCGTCACCTTAACGTGATGGAGGGGTTTGAGTGCTCGAGTGATCCCAGGAGCTATGCTGTCTGGAGCTTTGGCTCCTGGTAGGGTCTCCCATGGCAGACAGGTCTTGGGTGACGAGCCAGACAAAGAGCAGTTCACAAACTCCTTCATGATAAGAAACAACATAGATTCTGTTACGCCGCCCGGATTGGCGTTACCGGGGCCTCACCCTGGAGCCAGGCCTGGGGTTGGGGCTCGCAGGCGAGTGCCTGGTGGCCGGGGCTCCTCCCACGGGCCCCGGTCGGGTAAAACCCGAAGGATTGACGTGGGATCACTCCCCAGTGGGCCCACCACCTGCAGGAGAGCTGTGAAGGGGCTGGTGCAATGTGGTTTGGGTGGCAGTCGAGGGCGAGTGCCTTGGCGGCCTAAACCCCGGTCATGGATCTTGGCTTTTGGGACATGGAACGTCACCTCTCTGGGAGGGAAGGAGCCTGAGCTTGTGCGAGAGGTTGAGAGGTACCGCCTAGATATAGTTGGGCTCACCTCTACGCACAGTCTGGGCTCTGAAACTCAGTCATTCGAGAGGGGTTGGACTCTCTACCATTCTGGAGTTGCACATGGTGAGAGGCAGCGGGCTGGGGTGGGCTTACTCGTGAGCCCCCAGCTTAGCCGCCAAGTGTTGGAATTCACCTCAGTGGACGAGAGAGTTGCGTCCCTCCGCCTTCGGGTGAGGGACAGGTCTCTGACTGTGGTTTCGGCTTATGGGCCGAACAGCAGTTCGGAGTACCCAGCTTTCTTGGTGTCTCTCGGAGGGGTACTGGAAAACGCCCCAACGGGGGACTCCATTGTCCTCCTGGGTGACTTCAATGCCCACGTGGGCAATAACAGTAGCACCTGGAGGGGTGGGATTGGTAGGAACGGCTTTCCTGATCTGAACCCGAGCGGTGTTTTGTTGTTGGACTTCTGTGCTCATCATAGTTTGTGCATAACAAACACCATGTTTGAGCACAAGGGTGTCCATCAATACACGTGGCATCAGGACACCCTCGGCAGGAGATCAATGATCGACTTTGTAGTCGTTTCAGGCAACCTTCAGCCCTGTGTCTTGGACACTCGGGTAAAGAGAGGGGCAGAGCTGTCTACTGATCACTACCTGGTGGTGAGTTGGATTCGTTGGCGGGGAAGTAGGCTGGAAAGACTTGGCAGACCCAAACGTACTGTGAGAGTCTGCCTCAGAAGCCAGACTGGAATTTGCAAAAATGCATGTTGACAAGCCCCAAAGCTTCTGGGAGAATGTCCTTTGGACAGATGAGACCAAACTGGAGCTTTTTGGTAAGGCACATCAACTCTATGTTCATAGACTCAAAAACCAAGCATACGAAGAAAAGAACACTGTCCCTACGGTGAAACATGGAGGAGGCTCAGTCATGTTTTGGGGGCTGCTTTGCTGCATCTGGCACAGGGTGTCTTGAATGTGTGCAAGGTACAATGAAATCTGTAGACTATCAAGGCATTCTGGAGAGAAATGTGCTGCCTTGTGTCAGAAAGCTTGGTCTCAGTCGCAGGTCATGGGTCTTCCAACAGGACAACGATCCAAAACACACAGCCAAAAACACCCAAGAATGGCTGAGAGAAAAGCGTTGGACTATTCTAAAGTGGCCTTCCATGAGCCCAGATCTGAATCCCATTGAACATCTGTGGAAGGAGCTGAAACATGCCATTTGGAGAAGGCACCCATCAAACCTGAGACAACTGGAGCAGTTTGCTCATGAGGAGTGGGCCAAAATACCTGTTGACAGCTGCAGAACGCTCATTGACAAATACAGAAATCGCTTCATTGCAGTGATTGCCTCAAAAGGTTGTGCAACAAAATATTAAGTTATGGGTACCATCATTTTTGTCCAGGCCTGTTTCATTAGTTTGTTTTTTAAATAATTATGTTAATCAGCAATTCAAAAGTGATGGCTGATTTTGATTATTTAATTTTCAATACATTTTTATTTATTGTTACTTTTGTAAGTTTCAAGTGATTTCAGTGAGAATTGTGGGTTTTTCCTTCTTTAACTGAGGGGTACCAACAATTTTGTCCACGTGTGTACAATGCAAAAAAGCATGCAAGCAGAAACATCTGATGCAGCAGTGGTCATTTCTTATGTTTTGTGTTTTATGTTTGTAGTTCACTTCACTATCAGCCTTCGTCCAGGTCAATCACATTTAGTTGCATTGCTCATAAAACAAAAGGAAGACCTCCTCTTTGTATTTGCTCTCATACCCCTGTGAGGATCAGCTCACACTAGGACAGACGAGACAACTCCTTCTGGTCATTCAAAAACAAAATGAGCAATGCTGCACTTTTCAAGAAAGGATTTGCCTTATTGGCAACCCAACTTTCACATTTGATGGACCACCTGGTGTTCCAACTCCAGAAACGTTTTCAACATCCATGAATTCAGACTGTTCTGTGAATGTCAAACATACTGCGTTTCATAAATAGCAGAGATGTGAGAGAAATCTGAGCTTAAATGACAAAAACACTCCAGACTGAAACAATCACATTTTACGTAGTTCAACTTGAAGCTCACCTCTTTGCAGCCTGATCCTGCTTTAATTTAAAATGAACAATAGCATCCTTTGATCGGCCACTCCTCAAAGACACACAGCTGGGATTCTGTGGAGGCGTGGTCCTCTGCTGGATCCTGCCACATATTTTGTTTTTAGTCAACAAGAATTTGTTGTCATTGATGCAAACCAGTTCAAATAACCAGTTCAGGTGTCAAAGGACAAAAGGTGATCCACAAAGAAAACAATGTTATGTCTGAGGTTTAAACCGCTATTCCAGCAGATAACAACAGGCTCTGGCAAACTAAGAACATGCAGGGAAACTATCCTTATCATTGTAACTGAATCTAACAATAAAGAGAAAAATAATTTCATAATGCAGGAAGGCAAAATGTTTATAGTGGTAGGAAAGTCAAAGGGTTTTTGACTCAAAACATCTACAGGTGTATTGGTTCTGTTAGCTGCAATACAAATCCCACCTGCTGGACCAGCTAGCTGGTCATGTGTGGCCTTTAGACGTCTGTTTTTGCAGTTACAAAAACACATAAATCTCACCTGTCTGCAGCACAGTGCTCTGACTGAAAATGAACAATGGCATCTTTTGATCGGTCACTCCTCAAAGACACACAGCTGGGATTCTGTGAGGGCGTGGTCCTCTGCTGGATGCTGCAAGAAATGTTTCACTTTTCAGACAAGTCCTTTGCAAATGCTGCAAACCACTTTTAAAAGCCAGTGCAGATGTCACTCAACAATGATCCACTAGGAGAACAATGTTAGAGCGCCACCTGGTGACCGTGCCACACCGCCAGCAGACAACAACAGGCGCTGGGAAACGGAAAACATGAGTAAACTTTTAAATACATTCACTATATGGAGGAAAAGAGTTTTTAGACATTGTATAAAGAGACTTTTATAAAGAATGGAAACTGTAAAGATTAAAAGTCAACTTCATCACTACTACATAAAATACAACTCACCTGTCCACAGCACAGTGCTGCTGGGATTGAAAATGAACAATAGCATCCTTTGATCGGTCACTCCTCAAAGACACACAGCTGGAACTTGCTTCAGGCCCTGGATTCTTGTCAGTTCTAAAAAATAAAGTAGTAAAAGGTAAAAGTAAGTAAAATAGAAAAGGATTCTAATGCTAGTACACAATCTGTACTTGTTGCTTTTTTCACAAACAACTAATCAACTCTGGTAACAAGTGGATGCTGGTGAGAGTGTCCATGTGTAAGCTGAGACAGTATGTAATGTCGTTTGTTTTTCAGAAAAAGCTTCATGAAGATGGAATAGAAAAAGATTGAATGATTTAACCAGTGTGGGCATTAAATTAGTTACTGCTTTACAAAGGATGGATGATGATATCCTGTATGGCTTCATGTCAATAACGTTGAGTTAAAGTGATGGACGAAACCTCATCATACAATCAGCAATGTCCCGTTATACCTACCTTTTCCTGTTTCTCTTTGTGATTCACTTTTCTAACATTTCTTTTGGTTTTCTGGAAAATTTCTTTGTTTGTTTTTGTTCTCTTACGTTTGGTTTCTGGAATTTTGTTTTTCTAAAATGCTATAATGTTGTTTTTTTTAATTGCTTTGCTTTTTTAAACGTCACAGTGATCTTTAAAATGCATCGTGATTTTTTGATGTGATTTGCATTTCAGGGCCACCGTTTTGAAATGGCCAAGTTGTAAAATCTGTCCGTCATAACTTGCAAAAACATCCTTTCTGTCTTTATACAGTGCGGTTGCTTGTAAACTGGGCCAAATTCAGATTCATCCACAGAAGTGCAGTTTTTAGTGTTAAACTCTGAAATGTGAAGTAAATATTTATGTTTCTTTGCACATAAGCTAAAAGAAAAAGCAGATAAATGTCACATGTGGGCCATGATACATGTAGTCATCCTGTAAAATGATTCCATGCTTGATCTTTTTATCGACAGACAATTTTAGAGTCACTGACGCTTCAATCCAGATACATCTGGATTACAAATACATCAGAAATTGCTGACTGAGCTTTTTGTTGAGTGCTCATGAACAGCTGCTGGTGAATCTCACCCAGAGAGGCGGATAAACTTTGGTCCTGCTTGTTTTTCATGAATCTTTGCCGACTTCCTGCTGATCATTCCTGTGTTGAAGACTTTTATTACTCGCCCTTTCACACCAGTCTGCCAGCTTAAGTCTTATGGCGTTGACCTATTCATTCAAAGATTTTCCTGGTAGTTTCCTGCTTTCTGATTTCGGTTATCTTCTTCATTTTTGGATTGTCTTCCCCTTTTGGAAAGCACTGAGCACCAACCACATCCGTTTCTGGATTTACACCGTCCTTCAGAAACTAATCAACTGCTTTCTCTTCATCAGGATGCTTTCTTCTCCTTCCATCGTGGAAGATCACCTGGATCAGGAGAGATCCAAAAACAGCCACAATGGAAAAGAAGTGATCGGAGACTGGAGTTGTTGTCTCTCCATACGATTGGTTGACTGCAGACTGGCTAACTGCTCTGTTAAACATTATCCAGCATTGTTACACTTTGACCAACAGAGACGGCATGGAACTTCATAAATAAGTGAAGACAGGTTTTCTGGTCAAGGTCAGCTGGACACCAGGGTCAGATTCCAGCATGGTCAACCACCGTTGCTCGTCAGTGGATTACTAAACTGAAACATGCATTACAAGCTCTCTCTTCTTAACACCTCTTCACAAAAACCCACTGAAGCAGCTTTGATGAAGAAGAAGAGTTCAGACAGTCTGAGAAAGCACAGAGGCACTTACTCAGCTTCTTCCATGAGTGTCTGCAGCTCTCTGCTGTCCAGAGCAGGTCTGTGGAGAAGAAGTCCTCTGCTCCTCCGTCTCCTCCTCCGTGAGTCTGAAGCTTTGTCAGAGCAGAACACAGACGGAAAGAGCAGCTCCTCCAGGACGTCGATCATTCACCTGCAGACACGCCCAGAGGAAACCTGAACACCGTAAAGTCCTGCTCATCAGGAAAACCAGATGCACCCAATTCTGTTTGTGAATCTGCAAACATTCACATGTGCAGCAATCTCAGCTGCACCAGTCAGCTGCTCTGTTAGCCCTCTGCTACATTCATGAGGCTGCTGGACGTGAGGGAGAGCACAGGGGGCAGGAGCAGAAGCCAACAGCCTCAGGCAAAAGAAACAAGAAAATGAGACCAAAGAACTGTCAGGATCCAGTGGTCAAACTGCAACAATCACAGTCATTAAAGAAGAAGGTTCAGTCTGGCTGAAAATGGCGCATCAACTCTGTTTTCCACTGTCCACTTCTTTTATTTTTACTGTTTGTTTCGGACAGCAGTAAACATTTGACATTTTGACAGATGCCTGTCATAGCGTGTTTATGGGCAGAGGTTGACCAGAGTCCCGCCTATGCAGCTGATTGTGGGGAGGAGCTTAAAGCTGTCCCTCTTCCTTCTATTCAGTCATTTCAATCAGGCTGTAGGATATCCTCAGTTGGGGGGAGGTCTAAAGTTTGTTCCTTGATGGATCTATTCAGTCTATACTTTTGAGTAACTCATTAAATACCAGCATGAAAAGCTATTTTTCTTTTCAGGGTTTGGATATCATGCTACAGATTCCAATCATTGAAAACCAAATGAACTGTGTGTGCTCCGGCTCTGATTAGACCTGTTCTCACTGAGAGCATTGATCATTTTCAGGTGTGTTAAGTAACCACCAGGGGGCGCAGAGCTGCGACTTTCTTGATCAGAGTCTGGGGGATCCAGATGGTACAAATAGAATTTCTTGACAAAAATTCCATCTTTCTTGATGTTATGTTTGATGAAAAATGTGAAAACATTGGGTTTTGGGAAGAACACTGACACGGTAAACATGGAGTCCGGGCGCCATTAATGAAACTGCTGTGATCCAAGATGACTGATGGATGGATGAGTCAAAGAAAGGAGGGAGGGAAGGAAAAAGATGTTTTATTTTTGAGATTTACAAAAGGAAATCCCTGCTGTTGCAATTCCTCTGCACCGAGACCTGGACCTGCTCAGAGACCTGGACCTGCACCGAGACCAAGACCTGCACCGAGACCTGGACCTGCACCGAGACCTGGACCTGAACCAGATTCAACACAAATCACCAATTTGTTTTAGCTTTCTTCTATTCCTTAACCGAACTGAAGACATGTTTCTGCTTGGTGTCTGAAGGTTTATGAGAGACAACCAAACACTCCAGAAAACCTGTTGCAGGACATGGACCTGGCTTGTGATGTGTGTCTTGTGAAGACAGGATCAGACACACACTATCTTGTTCCTGTTGTCTGGCTAGGATGACAATTTTCTGCGAAGTGAAATAAATGTGAATTTGGCTTTCTAGCAAAAAAAGGACCTTGAATACTATTTTAGTCCATTTTTATTTTTATTTTATTTTATTTTTTTTGGGGGGGGGCTTCTGCATAAAGCAGTTTGTGAACAGTGTCAAGTGTTCGCAATATTTCTAGGATCAGAAACATATTATCTAGAAGCGATGCTGAAAAACTCATCCATGCATTTGTTACGTCTAGGCTGGATTACTGTAACTCTTTGCTAGCAGCGTGTCCTAAAAGTTCTTTAAAAAGTCTTCAGCTTGTTTAAAATGTAGAAGCTAGATTGTTAGCAGGAACCAACAGAAGAGAACACGTGTTAGCTTCACTTCACTGGCTCCCAGTTGAATCTAGAATCAAGTTCAAAATCCTCCTGCTAACCTATAAGGCCTTGAATGGTATGAACCCATCCTATATTAAAGATCTCATAGTGCCTTAACCAACCAAACAGAACACTTCACTCACAAAATGCAGGACTGCTTGTGGTTCCTAAAATTTCTAAAAGCACAGTTGGAGGTAGAGCCTTTAGCCACCAAGCTCCTGTTTTATGGAATAAACTTCCAGCTCATGTAAAAGAGACTGACACAGTTTCTACATTTAAAGTTAGACTTAAAACATTCCTCTTTGAACAGGATTATTGCCAGGCTAGCTAGCAACGTCCCCCTGGCCTGGAGTTGTCCAGCCTGATGGTGGTAGGAATGAATGACCTGCGGTTACGCTCATTCCTGCACTGCGGATGTATGTTGCTGATGGAAGTTCTCAGTTCCTTCACAGAAAGGCTGCAGTGGGTAAGAGCTGTAGTCCGTGGTGGATTTGAGTTTGGTCAACATCCTGCTCTCCCACCTCCACAGAGTCCAGCGAGCAGCCCAGGATGGAGCAGGCCCTCCTGACCAGCTAATGCAGTTTCTTCTTGTCTCAGTCGGTGCTGCTCTCTCCCCAGCGGTCAACAGCATAAAGAAAGGCAGAGGCCAGCACAAAGTCGAAAACACTGCACACTCTAAAGGACCTCAGACCTCAAGAGAACGAGTTTCAGGCATGTTTGGAAGTTCTTTAGCAGTTCTCTTTTTCTTGCAGGCCCTCCTTCTAATCCTGGCTGGGTTCTTTCTGCGTGGAGCGTCCATGTTCTCCTCACGTGTCCATGTTCTCCTCCTGTGCATGTTCTCCTCTTGTGCATGTTCTCCTCACGTATGCATGTTCTCCTCACGTATGCATGTTCTCCTCCTGTGCATGTTCTCCTCTTGTGCATGTTCTCCTCACGTATGCATGTTCTCCTCCTGTGCATGTTCTCCTCTTGTGCATGTTCTCCTCACATATGCATGTTCTCCTCCTGTGCATGTTCTCCTCTTGTGCATGTTCTCCTCACGTATGCATGTTCTCCTCTTGTGCATGTTCTCCTCACATATGCATGTTCTCCTCCTGTGCATGTTCTCCTCTTGTGCATGTTCTCCTCACGTATGCATGTTCTCCTCTTGTGCATGTTCTCCTCCTGTGCATGTTCTCCTCACGTGTGCATGTTCTCCTCACGTGTCCATGTTCTCCTAACGTGTGCATGTTCTCCTCACGTGTCCATGTTCTCCTCACACGTGCATGTTCTCCTCGTGTGCATGTTCTCCTCACGTGTGCATGTTCTCCTCACGTGTCCATGTTCTCCTAACGTGTGCATGTTCTCCTCGTGTGCATGTTCTCCTCACGTGTGCATGTTCTCCTCACGTGTCCATGTTCTCCTAACGTGTGCATGTTCTCCTCACGTATGCATGTTCTCCTCACGTGTGCATGTTCTCCTCACGTGTCCATGTTCTCCTAACGTGTGCATGTTCTCCTCACGTGTCCATGTTCTCCTCACACGTGCATGTTTCTCCTCGTGTGCATGTTCTCCTCACGTGTGCATGTTCTCCTCCTGTGCATGGTCTCCTCACGTGTGCATGTTCTCCTCACGTATGCATGTTCTCCTCACGTGTGCATGTTCTCCTCACGTGTCCATGTTCTCCTAACGTGTGCATGTTCTCCTCACGTGTCCATGTTCTCCTCACACGTGCATGTTCTCCTCGTGTGCATGTTCTCCTCACGTGTGCATGTTCTCCTCCTGTGCATGGTCTCCTCACGTGTGCATGTTCTCCTCTTGTGCATGTTCTCCTCACGTATGCATGTTCTCCTCTTGTGCATGTTCTCCTCACGTGTGCATGTTCTCCTCACGTATGCATGTTCTCCTCTTGTGCATGTTCTCCTAACGTGTGCATGTTCTCCTCACGTATGCATGTTCTCCTCCTGTGCATGTTCTCCTCGTGTGCATGTTCTCCTCACGTGTGTCTTGTTGCTTGTTTTCCTACAACAGCCTGATAAAGTATCCTGAGGGAATACGGCCTTTTAAATGGCAGTACTGTGGTGGAATAAGCAGGTTCAGAAAATGATTTGAAGTGTAGCTGATTTTGAAAGAGAACACATCCACATTTATACACTGAGATTGAAATGTCCCCATTAATCCCAAAGGGAAATGGTTTTGTCATGGAGAACAGACAAAGGGTGAAATGATAAATACTGTGAGGAGACTTGTGCCTCCAACTCATTCATGAACTTTACATCTGAGTTTGTGGACCATCTCTTTTGACAAAGATTCATGAGGAATGCAAAGATCTCTTGTCCCCATCATAAGAGTAGAGTTTATTGTTTTTCCTGCTAAAATCCATCAGTGTTTCGTATAGAAAATAAACAAACAAAACCCCATTGTTTATTTTGCAATCTTTATCTGACTTTGTTTCCTTAAAACTTTCTTTAAAAGACAGATCTTAATCTTCGATGTAAACATGCTCTAATTTTAATGTTTGTAGGCAATCAGGTTAGAACTGGATGTTAAACTTCTGTCTCTGCTAGAGACGGAGCTCAAATATCTTTTTTTCAAGCAGCAATTCTACATGTTGCTTCCTATTTGTTATGTTTTTGTGCAGGGGTAGCGCAATCAACCTCTGATCTGAAGGTTGTAGGTTCCCTTCCTGCCTGCCCATGTGTTGAAAAGAACTATGGGCAAGACACTGAGCCCAGTGTTAGGCAGTGGAGCCGCCATCCCTGTGTGAATATGACTGTTAAGTGTTTGGGTCTACTAGGAATGTAAAGCGCTATAAGTATTAGGGGGTCCAACGACTCATTTTAACAACAATTCAATTCATATCATAATTTGTGGTTATGGATCTGATTCACTGATCTAAAATCAATTAAGGACAACTTTAGACAAAATACCTGCTACTGAACAGTCCAGGTGAAGTTTTTAATCAAATGTAAATTAAATGCAGTGCAGTTTTATTAAAAGCACTTATTTAACTCTAAAACATGAAATGAAGGTGAAAAACGTCACCTAGATCACAAAAGATTCACCCTGTTCTTCTTCAGAAATGCAACAGTAGCTTTCCATGTGTGTTTTGGATCATTGTGGTGTCGGAAAAGTGCAAGAGGACCAAAAAAAAGAAGTCAGCCGTCCTTGAGGTTTGTTCCATTCGTCTGGGGCTGGGTCATGGGGGCTTAGATCTTAGCAGACTTTCCTCTTAGGCCACCTCCTCCAGGAGATTCTGAGGCATTCTCGACTCAGGAAAGGAGCATCTTCAGATCACCCAACCAAACCTCCTCTGCTCCCAGGACACATCTCTGGCAGGATCCTCTCTCCTGAGTCTGTGTTCATGTCAACATACAGTAAACATTTGTACAGGAATCCTCCACCCCTGTGAGGTTTGGCTGCTGATGTAGTTCTGTTTTTGTTGACAATAAAATGGGGAAAAGTCAGACTCTACTGGCAGTGATGACACTCCACACAAATGTTATTTTTTCCAAGTTTAATGTGTAAAGAATGGAAACGAAAAATAAAAACACCATAAATGTCTTTGTCCTCACATACACACTATGATTTGGCACAAATCCCACCCCCCAGACTCCTCTGAAGTTCACGGAGGCACTTAAAGGGGCTGAGCAGGTGAAGACAGGTGGAGCCGGCACAGTGGGAGGAGCCCGAGCGGCGCACACCTGTCCTGATCTGGTGAGGGCTTTGCAAGCAGCAGAGCTACTATTGCTCTCAGCAGTCCTCCATCATGCAGTGCTTTTACTGAGACAGGCCAAAGAGAAGGCACGTCTGACACGCTCACACCGTTCTCCAAACATGCATTTATAAAAATGTAGGAATGTCCCTCTTTCTGCTAATCAGAACGCCTAACCTTCATATTCACAAAAAGGACAATTGTTAATGTTCTAATACAAAATGATTTATAAAAAAGTTCTTTTTCTTTCATGTGTGACATAACTAGCATGTCCTCTGAGCTAAATGCTTTGTACAAACATATACATTCATTTGCCCCTCTGAAGTTTACACTAACTACACTCTTGGTTGGTTTTTGGCCATCAGGCAGCATTTCTTCACATTTGGTTGGAGGTAAAACAGAGATCATTCAGGTTGAAATGTCACGGGGTTCTGGGGTTTAGTGTTTTCCTCACAGCTGAAAGTAATGAGGAAGAGTGACAGCACTGCTCTGGCTGTCACGGTTAGTGTTTGTTGCTGCTGTTCCAACACGTACAGAACCAGCAGAAATCCTCTGCGTATTTGACCTATCGAGTGAAGCCTGCAAGCACACGGCGCCAAGCCCTCAGAGCATCACGTTCAGCGATGCTAAACGTGATGTCAGCTGGTTCTGTCTCTGTAGCCTCAAGCCGTAAGCTCTCAAACCCAAACAGACGTCAGCGGTCAGGAACTCCCCATCTGGTGTCTCCGCAGATGTACACCAGGACGGCCTCATGCGCTCTCTTTCGTACAACCTTTTACAGCTTATGGGTTCTTCCATTTCTCCATCTGGATTTCTCACACCAAACTAAAATGAACTATTTGTACGTGATCTAGATCTACCAGTCGTCCACGTTGCAGAGGAAACTCCAGTGTGTAAATAAGAAGTTTACAGTCGACCAAAGGCGGGTATCTTCTTTGTCATAAAAACAGGTGAAAGAGAGGTCAAAGGTTAAGCCTGAAGGAGCTACAGATCTGCATGGCAGAAAGTGCAGGTTTGCTGTGAGTCTTCCCATGACATGGTGTTAGATAAAAGACAGGAACCAGGCTGGAAGGCATTCTGTCAAACACGACTGACTACTGGACCTTTCAGAGTGATGAAGCTCGGGATTCTAAAATGCATGGAAGAGGAAGAGGAAGAGGAAGAGGAAGAGGAAGATGGTGCTTCGACTACTCTCACTTAAAGTTGGTTTCTAACATTCTTGTCAAAACAGTTATATATTTTTACAAAGATCCATCATGAATTTAAGAACTGTTTGGTGCATTTCCAAATATAAAAGAAAGTGGAAAATGAGCAGATAGTGGCGACTTTGACTGTTGGACTCCTTCCACGTCCAGCTGTCTGGTTGCTCCTGACTGAATGAAGACTGCTGGCAGTCTTTAGGGCCCTTTCATTTCTGTGAGGAATCTTTGTTTTGCATCTTAACACTGACCTGAACTGTTCAGCTCCTCAGATCAGCCCTAATCTGTGATTAACAGGAAGGATTACACCTGTCACATATCAACAGCAGCAAAATAGTGTTTTGCACCAAATACGAAGTGTTTGTCAGAGTCTTTCAAAGACACTAGTTTGATCCGTGTGCCTGCAAGAAGCTAACTGAAGCAACAACTGCTCCTGTGTCAAACTGCATACAGAGATGTCAAGTTTTGTAGTTCTGAATGCAGTTAAAATGGATCTGATGAACTCTGACCTGACGGAGTGGAATGATGTTTCTGTGCGGGTTCTTGTTTGTACTGCAAGAACTTGTTTTCACTGATTTGACCTGGTTTGACCTTGGAGTCGCGGCTGAAAAACTGAGAGCTTCTGTGTCAGGAAGCATGTGATTTTTTTTAATCAAAACTGCTCAAAGCCAGGTTTGGACATAACCTCGTTCAGCTTGGTTCAGTCTGGTTGAATTTGGATCCATCTAGTTGACTTTGAATTGTCTGGTTCAGCTTTGATCAATCTGGATCACTGTGGGTCTGGCAGGCGTGCAGCTTCAAGGTTCATTGACTTTAAGACCAGTGCCTTTAACAAAGTCTAGGTTTCATGGCGTTTACGCCCAACACGGGGGTCCACGCTCAAACACCCAATTCATGCTTCTCTTTTAGATGAGATAATGCTTGTGAGATCAAAGTGAAAGAGTAAATACATGTTATTTCAAACATGTTCATGAGAGTAAGAGTTGTCGGTGTTATCAAAGGGACCCCTTTGATTAGAAATGCTGCACAGCCTGGAACACTGGACTTCAGAGCAGTGTGGACCTTACTTAAGCAGTAACAGAGTTCACAGACTAACATGAGATTAACAAAGCTGCATGGGTCTTTAAAGATTTCATATACTTTTGTCTTTCACTTTTTTTACCCCCGACTTGAACGCACGTCCAGTTTTGGACGTTTGTGGGACCTTGAGAAGTTTAAAGCTCCAAGAGAGGAAGAGCACTGAAGAGAGCTACAGAGACGGGGTTCATCAGGGAGCAACTGGACCAGCAGACTTTATTGGGCCCACAGAAAACTAAGCCAGCTGGTTTGGAAAAAAACGCTGGGTGAGCTTGTTAGAAACCTTTTTCTCTTTCAAAGAAAAACAACCCTGTACCAAACACCTCTGTAGAAACTGACTATGAAGCGGACTCTGACCAAGGATCAAACCTTTGAGAACACAGTTTAGAGCCTCAGGAAGTGGTCTGTGATCTGACACAAGAAGGGTCTCACATGGGGAAGTACCTTTGCTTTTCAAGTTGTTCGCAGGCTAAACCAGAACAGAGGATTCTTCAAGTTAGGGGACATTTGACACATTCATCTTCTAAAAATACTAAGTAAAATCATATTTGCCAAAAAACTATTCTTCAATACCGTCTATGCGGCTGCATTACACTACTCCTCGCCTTTCAGGCTTTTAACCATCAACTCATGTAGAGAACATTTCCACTCAATTTGATGGCGCCCTACAGCTTACAAGGCAGTTAAAAAAAGACTAGCTACGCAAGTTCATATGGGTCTACCAAGGAGGCGACGACGGGAGCACTTGGGACAGAAAAGGCATGCTTTCCATGGGGCGCATAGCAATGTTGAGCGGCCCTGTAATATTCATGGGCATGGCCGTGCTGATGGCGACCGGATGTGCGATATTCATGTGCGCCGTCGTTGGGATAGACGCAAGATTGACGGGGCCAGTGATGCTAACCGGATGCTGAAGGTTGACTGGAGACGTGATGTTGACCGTGCTGGTGGCAATGTTCATCTGCGTCGTGATGGTGACAGCGTTGCTGGCGTTGACATTGCGGTTTCCGGCCGAAGTGGTGGCAGCCGATTCTGTGGCTGGCGTTGTCGCCGCTGAACTGCTTTGCACGTTTCCGGCATCTGTGTTAGAACAAAACAGAGACAAGCAAATCTGTAGAACAGATTCCACGGAATGTACTGCACCCCAGACGAGGAGAAATTGAAAGCCCCTCAGGTTCCTGTTGTGTGACTGAAAATGTCAATGCATCATGAATACATACGTGAATATTGTTGAAGAAACCTACCTTTATGAGAGTTGTCAATTAGGACTTGGAAGGAGTTATTTAAAATCTCTCCTACCGTCAACTCACCTGAGGGGTAAATTCAAAAAGCAGGATCAGTAGACTAACCGGCTAGTTGTCTCATTCAAAACTTTCATTCTAAACAGTCTCACAGGAACAAAGGCATGTTCATTTGCATTAAGCTAAAGGCTGGATGCACACTACTAAACTTGAACATGCCAGAACTGCTGAGTTTCTGCTTATTCAGAAGATTTTGAGCTGAAGTCAAAGTATTTTCAAAGTATTTCCATCTGCAAAATTTTCATTTTTTAACTTGGCAAAAGTCATTTCAAGCTGGCACATGTTTGGACAAACACGGCCTGGTTCAAGTAAATCTAGAAGCAGTGAGGTAGTGTGCATTCAGTACTGTGGTCCAGTTTGTTAAAAGTTTAAATCATCTACTGATCCTGCTTCATGAAATTTAACCTTTGATAAACATGAGCAGAACTCTGTACCCTAAAGCTACAAGGACCAATTCTGAGGAACCTAACAGCTATTTCCTAAAGCAAACTTCCAGCCTTCATTTCTTTATACTCCAAGGAGCCAGACAGTCAGAACATCTCTCAGTCTGACCCACCCAGGCTCTCATTCAGCACCAGAACCTAACCATCAGCTGCTGGTGCTGGGGCTTCTGAGGAATGTATCAAGTCACTGATCCATATGGCTTTCTGTTCATTTCCATTCTGCTATACATTCTTTATGAACCAAGGCTGGGCTTAACTAGGTCTTATGGCCCGGTTCTGTTTCTGTTTGTGTTTAAGACACTTTCTGTTGATGACCCTCATCAGGAGGGTCAAGCCAATCAGAAACTGGGAAAGCAGGACAGTGATCTGTAGTTTCCCAACTCTGGCAGGACCTCCAACCTGGGACTCCCTAAAGGTCTCTAATGAATAATGGAAGATTCTACCTACTGATAGTGAAAGCGGGTTGATACAGCTTCTTACTGATTCACTCTCTCACACAAACAACACACATATGCACACATTGTTAGGGAAACCAAACCCACTTAAGGGTCCGTGTCATGCCCAAAGACAGTTTGACATGAGAGCATTAGTCAGGAATGGTACCACCAACCCTTCACTCAAATGACCACTCTACGTCTGAGCAACAAAAGACCAGATGTCTGGTCTGAAGAGATTCCTCACCAGAAATCCTACCAACTTCAAAATGTGCTCCTGTCAACATAGAGAAGCAGCTCCTACCCTCATCCTCACATCCATGTTCTCCTGACAACACCTTACTTTGGTCTACCTTTGCTAGAATGTGCTGTTCAATTAAAACCAGTGTTTTCTGAGCATAAGTACAGTCTGATAGAGCATGATGGAGGAGAGCTATAAAAAGCATGAAGGCCTTAGAGCACTGCAGTCTGAATCCTTGGAGAAGAAACGTAAAGTCATGAGGGCTGGACTGGGACTTTGGACGGGGCTGCTGGTTAGTGAGGCACAAGGCTTAATCAGAAAAAAACTGGCCACTTCGTCTACCCGACGTAATCAGTCATGACAGGTTACTGCTACAAGCTACAGGATTACCTTTGTGTGGCCCTGAGTGGTTCCACTGCCAGTCACCTATGCCTATTCAGAAATACAGACACATACGTGGTTACATGAGCACAGGGCAGCAGCACTGTCACCTCCATCAACATCTAAACATTTGGACATTGGCACTGATTGTAAAGGAAAGCTGGACAATTTCAAAGTCAGTCCGAACTTCAGAACCTTGAAAAGCATGGCATTTTCAGGACAGATGGAGCTTTCTGCCTTCCTTCTCAAACCTTGTAGACGACAGAGGAGTTTGATAACTGTCTTGTTGTGGTCAGATTAGAGTCCTCAGACAAGCTGTCAAGTCTTCCTAAAGAGCTGGGGCTGCGGCAGGAGGAATGAGGCCTACTTGAGTTGATCTTAACGTCACATTTTTATTACAGTGCATCAATCCTCTCTGATTCTAAAGACTGAAGAGGGAACAGAGAGGTCCTGACTCATTTACATCCAAGAAAAAAAGGTCACACTTATTGACTTGTAGTAACCAGTTTTGTCACAAACACTGTAGATTTTAGTTTAAGGCCGCGCAGCAGTTTAGTGTTCCTGCAAGTTTGCAAATAATTTTAGATAGATAAAAATGTAAAAAATGTTCATGACTGTCTAAGAAAAGTGTAGAAAGTGTGCAGTGAGGAGTTTTACAGCCTTAAACATTTGTAATTTTACATTAAGGATTTCACCTAAAGTTATTGTTTCCAAATTATAATTTTTCTTTGATTTTTCTGAAAACTCCATCCAAATAACAGTCAGCATCATTTTCAAGTCACTGACCATTACAGTAAATATGAAATGTTATTGAACAAACCTCCTAAAAATAACAGTATCTTTTTCTAAAATAAAACCCTTCAAATGTTCTGTTCTACATTATTACACAGCAGAGTTCCACAACGTTTGATTGATTCTAAAGAACTGAAAATGATCATTTGTTGAGTTTGCTGCGTTAGGAGATCATATTTACTGAACTCAAAGCTATTCTAATAAAAACATCTTCATAGGTCCAGTTCCATTGGAACATAAGACCTTTATTTTGTAGCAGCTTCAAACTTCCTGCATCCATTAAACTTATGAGGTTTTTTTTTTAGAGTTTCTGCTTGGGTTTCTTTGCAGGATGTCAGAACAGCCTCTAGAGCTGCTGTTTGGATGTGAACTGCCCCCCACCCTCACACATATTTAGCTTGAGGACGCTCCAAAGGTTCTCAATAGGATTGATGTCAGGGGAGGATGGGGGTCACACCATCAGTTCATCTGCTTTTATACCCATAGCAGACAATGATGCAGAGCTGTTCCTGCAGCATGAGATGGAGCATGGTCATGCACAAAGATGATTTTTGTTACGGAAAGCAAAGTCCTTCTTTTTGTACCACAGAAGAAAGTGGTCAGCCAGAAACTCCACATACTTTCAGGTTATTTTCACACCTCAGGGACCCTAAATGGACGGATCAGCTCTCTCCCCCTGATTCTGGCCCAAACCATGACTCCACCACCTCCTTGCAGATGTCACAGCCTTGTTGGGACATGGTGACTGTCCACCAATCACCCACTACGCCATCTGGACCATCCAGGGTTTCTCAGCTCTCATCAGTGAACAGGACTCATGAAAATGAGTCTTCATGCATGTTTGGGCCACTGCATCCGTTTCTGATGGTGAGTGTTGTTTAAGGGGGTCCAATAGAAGGTTTACGTAGAACTGTAAGACCCAATCCAAATTCTTCCCTTTGCCCTACCACTCCCTTTGTAGGGGCATTTGTAGTGAAAGCGGTGTTTGAAAATCGTTTTTTTAGGGTTACCCTCGAGGCAGAGGGATACAAAACCCTTTGTAGTAAGGGAGTTCTGCGTCACGCTATGCAGCGGAGGAGAAGTGCTTTTCTTCACGTGGATACGCTCTAAAGCACAGAAGTTTACATTTAAATATAACTAATGACTTTTTGTTTTAGCGCAACCTTTTTAAAGTTATAAAACCACCGCTGTTATGTATATTCAAGTGCAGGAAGCTCCAGGCTAACGTAGCTAACTGGCAACTATTGATGATGTAATCAAGTGGTAGTGAAATCCAAAATCGGAGACACTTTTTCCACAAATCTCTGTTTGGAGGGCTAAAAGTAGGGGAAGGGAGAAGTGATAAGGCAAAAGGAAGAATTGGGATTGGGCCTAAGCCTCTGGAGGGACCCCAGAGAAAGCAGCAGCTTCAAACATGTGCTGCTGCTTTGTAATGGTATTTTAGCAGCTGCTCTCTTAATCTCATGTATTTGTCTGGCAGAAACCTTCCTCATTCTGTTTATCTGCACCAACCCATGAGTTTCTCTGAATCAGACTAAACTCTCTTCCCACTGTCTTGTGGGTTCTAAACAAGGAACTAGTGTGTTTGTGCGTGTGTATAAAATCTGCAACAAACAGGTGTAATAGTGATGTGTTAGTGTTTTTTTTTTGTCTATCTATGCAGAATGAAGCAAAGCTCTTTAGTGTTGGTGACAGTGAGCATTAACCATATGTAGGTGTAGTTGGGGTTGGTGTCTTTGAAGGTGGGAAAACAGACCTTTGTTGTTGCAGGGGTTGCTGAAGCTGGTCTGGCCGTGGGTCTTCAGGTGACTTGTGATGTAAGCAGCGCTCAGCATTTTGCCGCAGATGGTGCAGGTCACTTTGCCTTCATGTCGGATCATGTGGGAGCGCAGACGGTCTTTGGTAGCGAAGGCTGACGTACATGCCTTTTAGAGAACAGTGATTATGAGATATTATAGCTGTCAAAAGTAAACACATTCATAACGACAACGTTGTGCACAAATTAATACTTTGTACACAACTTTGCAGGAAAATATGAATACATCATTTATTTTATGTTGGATGTGTCTGTTTTGAATACGACTCTTGCTTGTCTTGAAAATGAATTTTTCCTGTTAAACTGTCGAAAATACGTCACGGGGTCACAGGCATATATAATGAGTCCTGAAGCATCGATTCAACAGAGTAAGCATGCACATTCAGACTTATTTATTAAACTTAAACAGAATTTAACTTTCTTGAATGCTTTTGATCCCATAGAAAGGCATTAACAGTGGAGTGTATAAAGAAGGCAGAATTTAGAGATTTAGAGATCATTGCTGAGAGAAGAAACCAGATCAGCTTCAAAAAACTTAAGACATTTGGATTTTCTAAATACCAACCTTTACCATGATTACAATTTTGCGTTTTTTTCTTTTTGTTGTCTTTGTGTTGTTGAAACGTAAATAATGATTATCATTTATTTAGTACATTTTATTGGGAAGGAAAAAAACACACTATGTTTTTCTTTCAAAACCTTTATTACCAAAAGCAGGTTTGTACTCTGAGGCAGACTTTTGTCTTTACTGCTCCAATAATTCAAAATGAAGTTAACATCACACAGAGTTGCACAAACCGTTGGTACAAAGCAAAAAAAATGTGTGACACAGCTAAAAGCAAACATGGCACACAGAGACCGCGTTCTGGTTCTTACCGTCACTTGGCATTTGAATGGCCTCTCTGACGAATGGACATGTTTGACGTGACAGCTCAGATGGTCAGGCCTGCACAGGGACACAAAGACAGGTGTAGGGGAAAAAGGAGAAACCATAAGAAAAGACACGCCCTGCTGAGACTCATTTAACACAACAGATCAAGATACTTGCAGTGCATCCAGAAAGTCTTCACAGCGCCTCACTTCTTCCACAGTTTATGATGTCACAGCCTTATTTACAAATGGATTAAATCAGTTTTCTTCCTGAAAAATTCTTTTAAAAACACCCCATAATGACAATGTTGAAAAGTTTTTTTTGAAATGTTATGCAATTGTATTAAAAGTGAAAAACCTGTAAAATGACATGTACAGAAGTATTCACAGCCTTTTGCTCAATACTTAGTTGCTGAACCTTTGGCAGCATTTACAGCCTCAAGTGGTTTTGAATGTGACGCCACAGGCTTGGAACACCTTTCTGTGGACAGTTTGGTCCGTTCCTCTTTGGATTAGTGCTCAAGCTCCATCAGGTTGATGGAAGCCTGGGTGCACGGTCATTTTCAGATCTTTCCATAGATTTTTAAGTGGATTCAGGTCTGGTTCTGGCTGGGTCACTCAAGGACATTGACAGAGTAGTTCTGAAGTCACTCCTTCCAGATCTTGGTGGTGTTCTTTGGATCATTGTCCTGCTGAAAGATGAACCGTCGCTCCAGTCTGAGGTCAGGAGCTCTCTGGAGCAGATTTTCATCAGGATGTCTCTGTACAATGTTGCAGTCAGCTTTCCTTCTATCCTGACCGTTCTTCCAGTTCCTGCTGCCCAAAAACATCCCCACAGCATGATGCTACCACCACCATGCTTCACTGTAGGGATGGTATTGGCCTGGTGATGAGCGGTGTCTGGTTTTCTCCAAGCATAAGTCCTGCCATTCACTCTAAAAGTTGTATTCTGGTCTGGTCAGACCACAGAACTTTGTTTGACAAAGGAAATCTCTACTAAATCTGTTCTTGTTTTCTCAGCATGTTTGAATTTGAGTTTACAGTTAAATGACAGTAAATATGAGTTCATCCATTTATACATTATTTTAATGCAACTTCATTTTCTTAAAAAAAAAACCTCAGAAAAGTTTCAAAATGGTAAAATAAGGTATTTCTGTGTAAAATAGTGTTAGAATTTGGCTGAGAAAATATATGTTTAGCCGGTAGATTTTTTTTTAATCAACCGGCCAATTTGGCCAGTGTTTCAAAAATTCAATGTGGGCCCCTGTGTGGAAGTATTTTAGTCATTTAAAATCTTACAAAAAACAAAGTAACATTAACTGTAAATTGTGCAGAAGGCATGTTCCTTCTAAACCTGGAAACATCACCAAACTGAAGCAGTGACACCAAACATGCTCAATCTCAGACTGAAATGAACCAGAATTCTCCAGAAAAACAACAAAGTTCAGACCTTCACAGCAGCAACAGGCTAAACTACCAGAAGAAATTCAGAGAATTTGATTGTAGTTCCTAGATTATTCACAGGATGTTGACAAACATGTTTGTTGATTTGATGTTTGTTCTGTAAAACATTAGAATTGATTTGTAGAAATAATTCTTTGTTTTTAAATGGAACTGATCAAGCAGTTTAGTGTTCAGTTTTACTGATGTTCCCTTTGGAAACTTGAAAGCTTTTGCTTTAATGTTCACTTTAGTTTGTAATATTTATGCCTTTTTTTTAGTTTTCTGGAGGAAAACCTGTTGTATCATGATCCTTCAGTGCATCTGTTATGCTTTAAGTATGATAAGAAATAAAGATTTAAAAAGAGACTCTTAGCAAAGAAACTCCATCTTGTGGCTTTGCAGCATGACAAAACTTTGGTCTTTGATTCTCGCACACAAGTTTTAAAATATGCTTTACGTCACTTAACGCACGAGTGCAGAAAGACGGACAGGCAGCAGCTAGAAGTTGTTAACCCGAGTCAGAACAGACAGACACACCTACACAGGGAGCCCAATAAGAAGGGCTTTTAGCAAAGAGGGGGGGTGCGTCTGTGATTTAGCTGCATTTGTGAAAAACAAAAAACTACAGCCAGCTTAAGATAAGACAGTTTTTTCACAAAAGGAACACCATATGAGAAAATGTCCCAGAGCCACAATCAAATTACTTTTACCATCCCACGTTACATTTGTGAGGGCACGGCTCCTGTTAATGTGTTCAAGAGGGAGAGCTTTCGAGAACCACATCAAAGTCCTCAGTTGTAAGCACTTCTATATAGTCCAGTTGCCTCTCTGATGTAACGAATGTCGGGGCAAAGTAGAGAAGGCAGTTTGTGGTGCATTATGCCATTCCAATTCAGTTTAAATAACTGATTTTAGATACAAATGTGAAGGCTACTGTACGTCAGCCACAACTGTTTGTTTGATATACTTACTTTGCTGCACTAAAATGTATGCTGCTCATTTGTGACTATTCGGCTAAATGTCACTTAAAATACAGTCAGAGAAAAGTAAGCAATTAAATGTTTACAAATGTTTAGACAATAACTGAAAATAAACTTTTTGTAGTATATTATGATATATATTATTTTGACATCCAATAATCTATACCATGATATACAATTCTTTTCCATACCGCCCAGCTCTGGCTGAAACAATGAAGCTACTCAAAAAAATACCTTCAGATGCGTCTAAGACCGTGGCTAAAATGACTTCTTATTTCCTTTAAAGATTAGTCTTAAATTTGTGGCAAAAAAAGATAAAATGATCAAACAAAGCTGTTAAAACCTAAAGACAAGTATTTAAGATGTAGAAATGTACAGAAAAAGATGTTAGGTATCTGACAAATGTAATGCACATGAAAATTGAAAATAATCCTCTGATTCCATACATTTTTTTAACCCATTAAAACATTTTATAAAAATGTGGATGAAATGTGATAAAAGGTGGTGGTATGGGGCTGTGATTGAAAATTTACTGTTACCTTCAATGTACTGAACCCTAATGATTTTGCAAACAGGACAAAGTAAACTCAGTCTAGCTCTGATTTATAGCTGGTTGGTACTTGAGTATAAGAGCCTTCAGGTTAGGTGTGCTCATTATGTCAATAGCGATCGAAGGACATGCGGGTCCATCACAGGCCATGAAAAACAAGTAAACAAAAACATACAAATGTAAACCGTCAGCGAATAATTACCCTCACCGTGAAGTAGGTCCCTTGACTGACATGCAGAGCGGCCAATCGAACATCCTCTGATACATACGCTGCCCATGTGTGTTTATCTACACTGAGCGCACATTCTGCACACATTCTGCCTGCTAGAATGTGCACTGAAAGCGGTCTACACCAGCCTGCAGGAGTGTCTATTGAGGACCCGGCCAGCCCACGTGCCTCTTCAATTAAAAGCAAGACCAAGACCCCCGTCTGTCCCAGCCATCCTGCCCCGGTGCCAGCTGCCTGGTCCGCAATTCCCTTCCGGGGGATTCGAGCCCACTCAGGCAGCAGTGTCCAGAAGAACTGCCCACCAGCCAGGGGCCGCCATTCGCTCAGCCGCAGTAAAGCCAGCCATGCTTTAGAAAAGTCCTGCTCCACCACTGTTACACTGTTTACAGCAGAGCATGAAATGTGATTGTCGCTGCTTTCTGTTTTCATATTAAACACATTTTCTCTTCTAAGTATGTACTAAAATAATATGAACACACATGACAAATCTATCTCCTCTTACTGTGTAGTTTTGAGTTATTTGGACATAAAACATTTTTGACTGAAGGTATATTAGAAAAATATAGTTGAATAAAGTGATTTTTTGAACAAATTAATGCCTTAACTAGCATATCCTTGTTCCACACGTCCTGCACTGTCACCTCATAGAGATTTGGTTTTTTTTCTGTGTAGATTTGAAGTATTAGTACAGAAATATAGAGTTTTAGACAGAAAAAAAGGGCATAATTTGTCAACTTTGAAGTTGAATAAAGTGACTTTTGTACAAATGCATACACACGTAGGTGTAGATCTTTTGGAGCTTGTCGTCTCTATAACGGCCTGCATGCTGAAAAAGTGTGAGCACCTCTGCTTTAGGTGACATTTTGTACATCTTTGTATCTAAATGCTACTTGTGTACTTGTGCAGACTTTATTGTGGTTCTGTTTCTTTGTGCTTTGGTACCTGGAGAAGCCTTTCCCACAAACAGAGCAGATGTACGGTTTGTGCACGCCACCATCGTGGGAGCGGACGTGGTAGGTCATACGGTCCTTCCTTTTGAACCTCTGATGGCAGATGGGGCACTCAAAGGGCTTCTCGTCCGAGTGGGACAGTTTGTGGCGGTTCAGGTGATAGACGTCTCTGAAGGCCTTACCGCACATGTCACAGCCATGGTTCTTTTTTACTGGCTTGGGGGGCTTCTTGGGGGCGGTTTGCTGTTGTGCGACGCTCATGACACCACTCCCCATGGACGTGGTGGCTGTGGTCAAAATGCCTGCCACTGTAGTGACGTACGAAGGGTTTCCATTGTTCTCGCGGGTGACTGTGGATATAAGCGGCACCATAGTGGGCGCCGTCTGAGTCTTCTTAGGCCGGGAAACCATCTTGATGCCGGTGTGACAGGACTCGTGCCGCCGCAAGTGGTAGCTGTCTCTAAAAGCTTTTCCGCAGTAACCGCAGATAAAAGGCGTCTTTGACTTTGGCTCCTTTTTGACCACAGCAACTAAAGCAGTTGCTGTACCACTGCCCCCTCCTCCTCCATCTCCTGTCCCACTGGCAACATTTTCTTTCAAAAGATCCACAGCATTGACCGGGGGTTTCTGGTCCAAGGGGATTGGCAGAACTGGTTTTTGATCTGGTGGTTCTGTGCCAGCATTTAGCAAAGGTAGGAGGCTGTTTCCAGATACTTGATGCTGATGATGCAACGCCTCATTGGTCTGCTGCAACAAAGAAAAAGAAGCCAGGTGAGTCTGTGTTTCAGACAGTTCTAAGAAAGCCAGCAGTAAGACCTACGAAGGCCATGAGGTCTCTCACAATACTTTTCACTCCCAGGCTCCAGTGTTTGAAGAACACAAACAAATCTTCAGAAGTTATGTTTCTGTTTTATGTCATGACATGGAACTACAGATGGAAATTAGCATTGTATTAAATCTGGCACGTTTATAAATCGTGTGCGTTGTCAGCCCTAATTTAGACATTATTTACCAGGTGATTTGATCTCTATCTCGTCTCTGATAGTATACAACAAGCAGGGGGTTGTAGGTGTAATTTGTGCATTAGCGTTGAACTTAGCACAGTGTTCTCTCAAACATCTTCCCCTTGGATGAAAGCCCGTCTGGGAGCATGTTAGATGTCGAAGATAAACCGGCTGGACTCACAGCAGCAACAGAGTTTAATTTTTTTTAAAAGTGTTGATTCTGAGACAGCGGTGTTGCTACATACTGATGCTATCATGCTACGATTGTATATGCTAATGCTACGCTAACGAGCTGTGCTGCTTGTCGCCAATTTGCAACCACAAACTGGTTTAAAGTCAGAGTCACGGAGCGGACTTTAAGGCGTTTCGGATGAATACAACAAACTTAATTAATGGGACATTCATAAAAAGTTTATTTTCTAAATACAATAACAGACGTGAATCCACTTTAAATGAAACTTTATCAATAACATTACACAGCCTTTGTTGAGCTCATGAGAGCACTGCATATTTACTGTCAATGACATAACGACAAGAACCCAAAACTTTATAATGCTTTTAGGCTGTTTTTTGTTTATGATTTCATTTAAAATGAATCAACTGGTCGATGAATTGGGAAAATCTGCTCTCCTGTAGTATATCTGTCCTTGTTTTCTCTGTATGTTTTGATTTGAATTAACAGTTAGATGACATTAAATACGTGTTCATACTGTTTATATTGCACTTTTATGCTATTTCAATTTCTTAGAATATTTTATGAAAGTAATTTTCATTCTCTCTCTATATATGTCAACGGTTCAGACTAAAGGTGACTGACAGTTCTCCTCATAGGGGTACAGGGACACTTGTGCTAAAGAGAAGAAACAACACATTTGTGATAGAAAATAAAACACATCATAACTATGTAAAAAGGCCAAAAGCAGAGAGCAAAGACTGATTAGAAATCTGAGTCATTTAAAACAATTATCCTATGTTTTTCTTATGCTGTGACATCCTCTCTTTGCAATCAACATATTATCTTTTTTTTTTTTAAATAACACCTATAGTTTTTCTTTGTAAAACAATGTAATAATTTGTCTGGTAAAAAACATCCCTGCCCGGTAGATTTTTTCATTTATCAGCTAATTTGGCTGGTGAGTCAAAAATGAAATGTTGACCCGTGGTGTTGTGACTTCAAACTCGAAGAAGGTCGTTGCTGCTAAAAGTGGGAGTACAACAAATTTGTTTCAACACCTGGAGGAGGCCCTCTGTCAAGAGCGAGAAGTGTTTCTCTTTATGAGATGCTTCAGCCAGCGGTAGCTCACAAAACATCTGCTGCGTTGATCTACAAACATGCTTACAGCTTGCACATAGTTGAAATTTGTGTTTTAACAGATTTCCAAAGGAGATGTTAAAATAAAAAATTTTTGTTAGATAAATTCTGTCATTTGTAATTCTTTAAAGAAAGTAAAAGGAGGGAGAAAAAAATCATTTAAAATGGATAATCTAATTTTGTGGTTAAAAAAAAAAATGTAAGATTTAATTTTTTTGGCCACATCGCCCAGCTCTAGTACAACCTGCCTTATAACATCTAATATAGCACATCAAGACAGGCAACATTGACAAAAAGGTTATGAGTAAAAGCTAAACTACAATTTTTGCTGTTTGGTCACTCAAATTGCTGATCTTTGTACGAAAGCTTCAGTCATTATGAATGTGTCAAATTGTATTTATTTTTAGCTCAAAACAGCTAACAAAAAATTCAACAAAGATGGCGTGATTCTACAAGGTTCTGAATTAATAAAAGGACTGGCAACCAACTTGCAACAGTACCTTTTCTAAAATGTATCAACTGACGTCTGTACGATGAGTACCAGGCATCTAATTCAACATTCTCTTTAGTTAACCAAAAAACATCAACAATAAAAGAGTTTTGAAAAAACAAAGGTTGGCTCAGGTTTGAAAGTATTCTTTTTCAGGCCAACCATAAGGTTGGTAAACAACTGGGGACGTGTGGGCAGCGCAAATAAGATATTATTCAATATAGATGGTGAAGGAAATGCGAGCTACTTTTGGAAGAAGTAGGCTTTCAGTCTCCTCTTCTAAAGGATGATGTGTATAATTATATTAAATATTTTTAAAAACAGTATATGGAGTGATGCGAGGGCACTAGATTTCTATAAACTGTGTGCTTTTCTTCATATGCCTCCTCATGATTAAAAAGCTTCACCCAAAAAAACAACAACACTCAAGTCAGCAATAATTCATGGCACCACCAGTTCTGGCAGTGCACACATTAAAGAAAAAACTTCCTGATGCTGGATTAAAGGTTTAAACTTCACACAGACACCTGTTCATTTCTGCAGACAGATCCATCTGAATGTTGTGTTTTCTTCTAATAACACGGTGCTGTTTGATGAAGAAAAAAAAGAGATGTCTGACGACCAAACAGCAAAACACAGAGGAAGTAGTTCATGATGTGAGGTTTCTTACTGTGTGATAAGAGAAGTAGATGGGGATACACACTCATTGGCCACTTTATTAGGTGCGCCTGTCCAACTGCTCGTTAACACACATTTTTAATGTAGACATGGTAAAGACGATCTGTTGCAGTTCAAACCGAGCGTCTGAATGGAGAAGAAAGGTGATTGAAGAGAATTTAACATGACATGGTTGTTGGTCTGAGTATTTCAGAAACTGCTGATCTACTGGGATTTTCACCCACGACCATCTCTAGGGTTTCCAGAGAATGGTCCAGAAAAGAGAAATATCCAGTGAGCAGCAGGTCTGTGGGTGGAAATGTCTTGTTGGTGTCAGAGGTCAGAGCAGAATGACCAGACTGGTTCCAGCTGATAGAAAGACAACAGGAGCTCAAATAACCGCTGGTTACAACCCAGGTCTGCAGAAGAACATCTCTGAACGCACAACACATCCAACCTTGATGCAGAAGACCACAGCGGGTACCACTCCTGTCAGCTAAGAACAGGAAACTGAGGCTCGGACCAGACTAGGAGGCGAGGACCAGAATCACCAAAACTGGACAGTAGAAGATTGAAAAACGTTGTCTGGTCTGAGGAGTGTCTGTTTCTGCTGCCACATTCAGATGGTCGGGTCAGAACAACATGAAAGCATGGATCCATCCTGCTTTGTGTCAACGGCTCAGGCTGGTGGTGCGATGATGTGGGGGATAGTTTCTTGGCACATTTTGGGCTCCTTTGTACCAACTGAATATGGTTCCAACACCACAGCCTATCTGAGTATTGTTGCTGACCACGTCCATCCCTTCATGACCTCAGTGTACCATCTTCTGATGATACTTCCAGCAGGATAACATGCTGTGTCATAAGCTGGTAGAACATCTTTGGGATGTGGTGGAACAGGAGATCGGCATCATGGATGTGCAGCCAACAAATCTGCAGCAACTGTGTGACGATGTCATGTCAGCCAAACTCTCAGAGGAATGTTTCCAGAATCTTGTTGAATCTATAACACCAAGGATGAAGGCAGTTCTGAAGGTAAAAGGGGTCCAACCCGGTACTAGCAAGGTGGACCTGATAGAGAGGCCGGTGAGTGTGTTTAAAATGATCATCGACAGACATTGGCCTCAGATGGATGAAGATGTGCTCCTCTGAGCAACACAGCTCAGTCTGCGTTGAAAAGGAACGCTTTAGTCTAACTTTGGTTTATTCTGGTAAAAAGTACAACAACCCAGAAGAAAGTTATTGCTTCTGAGATCTAGTACTCACGCCCCAACGCCCGTCTTTCAAAACATGCTGCTCGCCCTAACATCACTGAACAAATCAAGCTTCGCCGTGAAGCCATCAGCATCTCGGCACTGAAAATGCAGTCACTCGACACGGTGCAGGCAGGACTGTTCACGCTATGAACCGATGCAGATCCTCTCAAATGACTGAGAGAATCACAGGGAAGGTTGGTCAGTGCTGCGGGTCCATCAAAAATATGACCCGGTTCTACTGCGGGCTGCATTGTAAATACTTAGCAGCATCTTTATGGTGAGTGCGCGGTTAATGGTAAATGACAGAAAGTTTGTTCCCGCTGGAATCCAGCGTTTTCTGTCTGAAGTTGGCGTGAGCGGCAGTGTGGTTAAACACAACCAGACTTCAAAGACTCTTTGTTGAGAGTTTGAATCCCCTGAATGGAGGCTCCTGCCGCCGCGGCGGCGGGCGGGCGGGACGTGCTCGGCTAACCCGTTAGCCGGTTAGCTTAGCAGAGCCTCCGGTGGCGGCAGAAGCGTCGTTCGTAAGCGCTGCGCTCGCGCGCGGCAAGCAGCGAACAGGAGTAACGTTCAGGCGGGACACCATCACCCCATAGCATCACCCGCCGCAGAGTTCAAGCGGCCCCTCATGCAGCCCGGAGGAACGAACAAAGCCCGGAGTGTTCGGCTCGTGAGCGGACCAACGACCTGCGGGTTTCGCTTGCACCTTTGTTTCTTGGCCTGCCTCGAGCTCAGGCAACACGCTGACCGGCTCAGGGCAGCTGCAGGCCTTTGGAAGCTCGAAGAAGTCGCGTGAGGATGGCGTCGGACAGCGGAACTCACCTGGAATAAAAACGAGCTCCAGCTCGGCTCCATCGTAGCTCCGGAGCTCAGCTCTGTAACAAAGCAGCCGAACATGGCAGACACAACTTCCTGTCAGCGCTGCCGCTCAACTTCATGCTGCGTTTGCGTACCGCAGGAATTTGCAACACTACAGCTACAATGTCTCACCGCATCCTCTGGCCTGTTTTGGCGTTTTCTTTGCAGTGCTGTGAAAGTTACTCCCGAACAAAGAGTGCAACGAGTAATCCATTTCTATTCCTACGATCCAACCAGATTGATGTGTCTGAGGCAGAATCAAATCGACCTGTACAATTGCAAACTCGTTTCAATATGAGATAAATCAATATTCCAAGCAATATTGGAAAATACCATTTGGTTTGGAAAAAATGGTAGGTTTGTATTATTATAACGTAAACACGACCAAGTTCTGTCACAGTGGACGTCACAGTGGATCATCCATCATTACAATCCAATGTGCTCTGGGCTCCTCTGTTCCCTGTGGCTGAATGCTTCACTCTGTCGCCACAGCACTGAATCAGTGCCTGTCTTTCTGCATAGTATCTGTGTCACCCATGAAAGACAGAAAAGTTTCCTCTCATCTGTCATGTCATTAAAGGATGACCTCTACGAGCCACCATAAGATCGATTACTTTGGTTGGTAATCTCTCTCCAAGATCATGTGCAGTAACTATACCAACCAGTTAACTAGCAATCCTGGTCATGAAGGAAACTGGAATACAAATGGTTGTCCTGGCAGAACAACACAAAATAAACTCGAAGAAATTTACATTTTTTATAATAACACAAGTGTAAACAGTTCAAGCTGAACGTGATCACTGAAGATGCGGAAACTTTGTGCAAGAATACTAGAAGAGTTTGAAGTTTGCTGAAGTATGAAGAACTTGAAAGGACTAAAGAATAGGGATGCCGTGGAAAGGGCAGTCAGCCTGTGAGGTTCAATTGCCGCCTTGCCTGCCCATGTGTTAAAGTGAACCCCACATTGCCTCTGATGGAAGGTTGGTGCCAGCGTTCAAGCAGCTGTGCCGCCATCAGTGTGTGAATGGGTGAATGGGTCTGTGACTGTAAAGCGCTTTGGGCCTTCAATGAAGGTAGAAAAGCGCTATATAAGTATACGCCATTTACCAATGGTTTGCTTTCCCCACAATTTGGTTCAAACCTTGATTGTCAGGTCACTGTTTTGTTTTTTTGAATTTAAAATGTAACTTTATGTATTTATATCACTTTTCCTGCTTAAAAGCATCTCAAAGTGATAAATAAAAATAAATAAATTGTAAAAAATAGTGGTTAAAATATCAATCATAATAAAAAAAAACAGCAAACAAACACATCCCATAAACATGAGGTTCAAATATGGATCAATAGGATTTTTAAAGAGTATTACAAAAACACATACACCTAAGAAAAATCAGTAAAATCATTTTTTTTATTCGTGTTTCCTTTATGTGATTAAGTTTACACTGGTTTAGGATCAATGATACAGATTATACAAGAATGTGGAAGTTCAGGAACACGACTGGAAGACTCCGCCCCCAAACACAAATTCAAACTTTATTCGTTTTTTTAGCTCCTTTCATTCATTAGACACACAAAACGCTTTACACAAAGGCAAAACAAACAAAAAATTCAGAGACTTATTTAAAAAGCGGTTATTAAAAACAAACACACACACTCAAAACAGGACATTTACACAAAATTGCACCCCTTCCCTCCCCCCAACCAGTACCCTCAATAAAACTCTCACCAGTACACTGAAACCAAACAAAGACCAGAACTGCACTTCTGAGGAAACAGTTTGGCTTGGTGTTGTGAAGAAATGGTATTATCGGGATCCATGTATTCCAAGGTCAACCACAGGGGTCATCGTCGCAGGGCCCACTCTACGGCTATGGGTCCCTAAGAGGAAGTACTGAAGTTAAAAAAAACAAAAAAACACTAACATATGTGAATAAATGGGTAGTATGTTCAAAGATAATTCTGTATTTAAATAATTATGAAATCATTTAAATGAAGGTAAAAATGAATACAAATTAAAAGATTCTAAAAGTCATGTAAAAACCAGATTAACAAAGTGGGTCATGAGCCTCTTCTTAAAAGCCTCTGTGGTCTATGCAGCAGGTGTGTGTTACAGGCCAGGATTGTAATGGTGGAATGAGGCCTCACCATGTGTTTTGGTCCTCACCTTAGGAACAACTTAGAGGCCGGAGGACTTCAGGGTCCGCGAGGGTTCATATCCTAAAAGCAGATCACTTAAAGGGCTTATACCATGAAAAATCAACTTTTTGAGCTTTTACGTTTATTATACTGTTACACTACAAAGAACCCCAAAGCGGTATTTTGATTTGTTCACACATTTTGGAGTAATCCACCAAAAAGCTGATGCTCTTAGCCACAGTCCATCCCATACCCACGAAAATGAGGACCGTGGGACGTAGACCAGAGAGAACACCCCCTACCAGCAAGCCCCGCCCCACACTTTCCCAGAGGAGCTAGCAGTGATCAACAAAATGACCCATAGAAGAAGTGGTGCCACTTGATCTGAAGAAGAAGATGATTGTTATGTTAACCTTGGCCTGTTTCTGTTGTGCGATGAGCAGGAAGGGGAGGATCCACGCGCAGGACACACTATAAGTTGTAATTTACTTTAATAAGGGGTAAGGTGATGAATGTTGATGGGAAAGTCCAGTATGGATTGGTCTTGCGTCGGGAGCGGAGTTGGATGAGTTCGGGGAGGCAGCAGGGGTAGTGGAGAGAAGGCGGGAGCCACTGGCAAACAAACACACAAGTTAGTAAGGCAAATCTATGACAAGAGTGAGTCCTAAGACACGTCTTGGGAGCCAGCACGTTACCGTCTTGGGCAAGCTAACAGTCTGGCGCCGGAACTGAGATCTCCACCATCCTTTATACATCTGCTGGAGACCCAGGTGCAGGCAATCATGGAGGCCATACCTGGTGGCTGATTGAGCACAGGTGGGTGCTGTCATGGCATCTGACGACCCACAACAGTACCCCCCCCCTCAACGGGAGCCACCAGGCGACAGGAAGCGATCCGGACGCCGACGCCGAAGATCACGGACCAGAGAGGCATCCAGGATAGCGGAACGGGGAACCCAGGACCGCTCCTCAGGGCCATAGCCCTCCCAGTCTACCAGGAACTGCAAGCCCCGACCACGGCGCCGGACGTCTAGGAGGCGCCGCACGGAGTAGGCAGGACGCCCAGCCACCAACCGGGCGGGCGGAGGGGCAGCAGCAGGAGGGGCCAAGGCAGAGGAGGCGACCGGCCTTATCTGGGACACATGAAAGGACGGATGCACCCGCATGGTACGGGGCAGGCGTAGCTTGACCACTGTCGGGTTGATCACTTGGAGGATTTCGAAGGGGCCTAGAAACTTCGGGGAAAGCTTGCGGGAGTCAGTGCGGAGAGGAATGTTCTTGGCGGACAGCCAAACCATCTGTCCTGGGGCATAGGCAGGAGCTGGGGTCCTGTGGGAGTCAGCATTGCAGCGAGCCCGGTCCTGAGCCCGACGAAGTGCCGCTCGGGCCGCTTTCCAAACCCGCTTACACCTGCGCATGTGGGCCTGCACGGAGGGGACAGCTACCTCCTCCTCCTGGATCGGGAAAGATGGGGGCTGGAAACCTAGGGAGCATTCAAAAGGGGAGAGGCCAGAAGCTGAACACGTGAGGGAGTTGTGTGCATACTCGACCCAGTCCAGGAAATCACTCCAGGTGGAGGGGTTGCCCTCAGCCATACATCGCAGGGCGGCCTCCAGACATTGGTTGGCACGCTCCGCTTGGCCGTTGGTCTGGGGGTGAAATCCAGACGAGAGGCTCGAGGTGGCACCAATCAACTGACAGAACGATTTCCAGACAAGGGAGGTGAACTGTGGACCCCTGTCAGAGACAATGTCCGTGGGGATCCCATGCAGACGGAGGACGTGATGAGTGAGGAGGTTGGCGGTTTCTCTGGCCGTGGGAAGTTTTGGGAGAGCCACATAGTGTACAGCCTTTGAGAACCGGTCAACGATTGTGAGAATGACGGAGTTACCTCGTGAAGGGGGCAGTCCAGTAACAAAGTCCAAGGCTATATGGGACCAGGGGCGGCCAGGAACAGGCAGAGGGCGGAGGAGACCAGAGGGTGGCCGATGCGGAGTCTTGTTCCGGGAGCATGTGGGACACGCCGCAACGAACTCCCGGACGTCGTTGTCCATGGTGGGCCACCAAAAACGGCGTCTTAATAAGGACAGAGTCCGGAAACCACCCGGGTGGCAGGTACGGCGGGAAGAGTGGCCCCACTGGATAACCTGGGAACGTACAGCGTTAGGGACAAACAAACGATTTGGTGGGCCGGTACCTGGGTCAGGTTGCTGTCTCTGTGCCTCTCGGACTTGCGACTCGACCTCCCAAGATACAGCGGCTACCACACACGACGGAGGGAGGATGGGGTCCAGGGTGACGGGAGTGTCTGGGGCAAACTGACGGGACAATGCATCGGGTTTCTGGTTCTTTGAGCCAGGTCTATAAGACAGGGTGAAGTTGAATCTCAGGAAGAAAAGTGACCAGCGGGCTTGACGGGGATTCAACTGTCGTGCTGATTGCAGGTAGGCCAGGTTCCGGTGATCGGTCCAAATTAAGAAAGGAAGTTCGGTGCCCTCCAGCCAATGCCTCCAGTGTTCCAAGGCCAGTTTCACTGCAAGCAATTCACGGTCACCTACGTGGTAGTTGCGTTCGGCTGGTGACAGTCGTCGAGAGAAAAAAGCACAGGGGTGTAATTTCTGTGTCTCTGCAGAACGCTGGGATAGAACGGCCCCCACTCCCGTCTCAGAGGCATCAACCTCTACCACGAACTGTCGAGCTGGATCCGGATGGCGCAGGACTGGGGCAGTAGTGAACAGACTCTTTAGCTTGGCAAAGGCGGCAGCTGCTTCTGTGGGCCAAGAGAAAGAAACAGACGGTGAAGTTAACTTGGTTAGGGGTGCAGCGATGCGGCTATAGCCCCGAATGAATCTCCGGTAAAAATTGGCAAAGCCGAGGAAGCGTTGGAGGTGTTTCACGGTTGTGGGTACGGGCCACTCCACCACGGCCTTTACCTTGTCTGGATCGGCCCTCACCTGGCCTCCCTCGAAAATGAACCCGAGGAAGGAGATAGTGTCTTTATGGAAAGCACATTTCTCGGCCTTGACGTACAGTCGGTTCTCAAGGAGTCGCTGCAGAACTTGGCGGACGTGGCGAATGTGGTCAGGGAGGCTGGAGGAAAAAAAATCAAGATGTCATCCAAATATACGAAGACAAAGCGGTTCAGGTAATCACGGAGGACATCGTTTACTAGGGCCTGGAAGGTTGCTGGTGCATTACACAGTCCAAAAGGCATCACCAGATACTCAAAATGGCCTAATGGGGTGTTAAAGGCCGTCTTCCATTCATCTCCCTGCCGTATTCGGACTAGGTGATAAGCATTTCTGAGGTCGAGTTTAGTGAAAAAGGAGGCACCATGAAGGGAACTGAAGGCGGAGTCAATGAGGGGCAAAGGGTATCGATTCTTTACGCTGATGTTGTTTAATCCCCGGTAATCGATACATGGCCGGAGCGACCCCTCCTTCTTTGTTACGAAGAAGAAACCGGCACCGACAGGTGAGGATGAGGGTCTGATTAGCCCGGAGGCCAGGGAGTCATTGATGTAGGTCTCCATGGCCTCCGTCTCGGGCCGGGAGAGATTATACAGGTGACTGGAGGGGAGAGGAGCCCCAGGAAGCAGCTCGATGGCGCAATCATAAGGCCGGTGGGGAGGAAGGGTAACAGCTTTGTCCTTGCTAAAAACCTCAGCCAGATCATGGTACTCCACTGGAACATTGGATAGGTCGACTGACTCGGGTGACCTGACTGTGACAGGGGAAGACCTGGGAAGTGCTGAGCGAAGACAGGAGGAGTGACAAGAGGGGTCCCAACTGAGAATACAGCCTGTGCGCTAGTTCACATGGGGGTTGTGGAGTGAAAGCCATGGATGCCCGAGGACCACAGGGGTGTTAGGAGTGTCAACAATAAGAAAACGGAGCAGCTCCTGATGATTTCCTGAAACGATCAATTTGGTTGGTGCGGACTGGACATGAACAGTGTACAGCTGCTGTCCATTAAGGGCTTTTGCAATGACTGGGGGGTCTACAGGCTCTGTTGCCAGCTTGAGTTTATGGGCCAAGCTTCGGTCCAGGAAGTTGCCCTCAGCTCCAGAATCCAAAAGGACATGAACTGGATGCGTTGACTGGGGGAGACATAAAGTGGCAGGAAGCAGGGTCATGGATGGCAGGATGGAACTGCTTGGGGTCGCCAGTACTCCCGCCTTCACTGGTGACCCTGGTCTTTTGGCCGCTGGAGACAAGTCGCCACACGATGGCCCCCTTCGCCACAGTAAAAACATAACCTGCTCTGAAGCCGGCGTTGTCTCTCCTCCCAGGGGAGCTGGGTGCGGCCCAATTGCATGGGTTCCTCCCTCTCCAACGGAACGCTAGTGGGCGGAGCCAGGGCTGCAAAGGACGCTGGTGTGGGAAGCGGCCGACCTTGGCGTTCCCGTGCCCTCTCCCGGAGTCGGTTGTCCAGCCTGATGGTCAGGGAGATCAGTTCATCCAGGGAGTGTGGGGGATCTCTGGTGGCAAGTTCGTCTTTTAGTTGTTCTCGGAGACCTCTTGAAAAAACACCCTGCAGAGCTGCGTCGTTCCAGCCAGCCTCTGCAGCTAGTGTGCGAAACTCTATGGCGTACGCAGCCGCGCTGAGAGATCCCTGTCGTATCTGTAGGAGTCGTGTAGCCGCCTCACCGCCCCTGACCGGATGGTCAAACACAGTCTTTAATTTATTGATAAAGTCAGCATAGGTCATCTGCCCCAGGCCTTGGGATTCGTAAGCGGCCTCCGCCCAGCTCAAAGCCTTTCCCTCCAAAAGACCGATAACAAAGGATATCCGCGACTGATCGGTGGCGTACGTGACGGGCTTTTGTTGGAAAACCAAAAAACACTGTAACAAAAATCCTCTGCATTTGCCTGGATCCCCGGAATAAGGCTTCGGATCAGGTATGTGTACCTCCCTCTCAGGTGTGGGAACTGCTGGCGAGCTGGCAGCTGGGGGCACAGATGAAGCGGCTGTGGCGGTGAGCGCCGCAACAGTGTTGGTGAGCTGCTGCAGCTGCGAGAGAACCGCGTTGTGTTTGTGGTCCAAAGCCTGCAGCAACTGCTCATGCCGAGCAAGATCGGGATGGGTCGGGGTTGCGTCCGCTGGATCCATGATTGGCCAGACTGTTCTGTTGTGCGATGAGCAGGAAGGGGAGGATCCACGCGCAGGACACACTATAAGTTGTAATTTACTTTAATAAGGGGTAAGGTGATGAATGTTGATGGGGAAAGTCCAGTATGGATTGGTCTTGCGTCGGGAGCGGAGTTGGATGAGTTCGGGGAGGCAGCAGGGGTAGTGGAGAGAAGGCGGGAGCCACTGGCAAACAAACACACAAGTTAGTAAGGCAAATCTATGACAAGAGTGAGTCCTAAGACACGTCTTGGGAGCCAGCACGTTACCGTCTTGGGCAAGCTAACAGTCTGGCGCCGGAACTGAGATCTCCACCATCCTTTATACATCTGCTGGAGACCCAGGTGCAGGCAATCATGGAGGCCATACCTGGTGGCTGATTGAGCACAGGTGGGTGCTGTCATGGCATCTGACGACCCACAACAGTTTCAAAGTAGATTGTTCAGGAGACTGATCCTCAGAGTGGGGGCCATTCCTGCAATCTGATGGAGATGCCAGACCCGTATAGAAATCATACAACTAGCAGACATTACACAGTATTAGCACACAGTGGGGATCAAACGTTTTGGCACCTCAGGTAAAATATTACATTACTGTGCATAAAGAACCCAAAGGAATGTTGAAAAATCTCCTAAAGACATCGGTTCATACATGAAGCATTCTTTTAATATTTAAAAAAAAAAACACTTTATTTCCATCATTTACCCTTTCAAAATAACAGAAAACAAAATAATGGCGTGTGCAAGAGTTTGTCACCCTGCAGAATTGATATTATGCTCCGCCCCCTTTGGAAAAGCTGAGACCTGACAGTGTCATAGATTGATCACAATCATGGTTTGCAAAGACCAGGTGATTTCAATCTGAAAGATTGTAAATAATCTGAGTCATGTGACCTCGTCCCAACAATCAGCATCATGGGTTCTTCCAGCAGTTGTTCAGAACAATGAAACTGAAAATAGTTGATGATCACAAAGCAGGAGAAGCTAGAAGAAGATAGAAAAGCCTTTTCAGATGCTGATATCCTCTGTTCAGAATGTCATTAACAAATGTCAGTCAACAGGAACAGTGGAAGTTAAAGCAAAATCTGGAAGATCAAGAAAAATCTCAGACAGAGCAGCTCACAGGATTGTGAGAAAATCAAATCTAAACCCACGTTTGACTGCAGCATCCCTCCAGAAAGACCTGCAGACTCTGGAGTTGTTCTGCACTGATCTACTGTCAGGAGATACTTGTACAAATATGATCTTCATGGAAGAGTCATCAGAAGAAAACCTCTTCTACGTCCTCACCGACAAAATTCAACCTTTGAATTCACAAATGAACATAGAAACAAGCCTGATGCATTTTGGAAACAGGTTCTGTGGACCGACCCGGTTCAGATGGAACTTTTTGGCTGCAATGAGCAAATGTATGTTTGGAGAAGAAAGGGTCCAGAGTTTAATGAAAAGAACCTCTGTCCAACTGTTATGCATGGAGGTGGATCAATCATGGTTTGGGCTTGTATTGCAGCCAGCGACACAGGAAACATTTCACCAGTAGAAGAAGAATGAATTCCACCAAATTTCAGCAAATTTTAGACACTAATTTGATGTTATCTGTGAAAAAGTTGAAGAGAGGATGACTTCTCCAAATGATAATGATCCTAAACACACCTCCAAATCCACGTCGTCTTACATTAAAAGGCAGGGCAGTACGAGGTACTAACTTTGCAGGGTGCCCAAACTTTTGCATGCACCATTATTTTGTTTTGTGTTATTTTGAAAGGATAAATGATGGAAATAAAGTCTAGTTTTTTGACATATTAAAAGAATGTCTCATATGTAAACCGATGCCTTTAGGAGATTTTTCAATCTTTCCTTGTGTTCTTTATGCACAATAACAGAACAGTTTACCTGGAAACTTTCAATCCCCACTGAATAATACATTTCCACACACACTGCGCCTGGCATAGAGAAATTCCAGATCGGACTGTGTGTCAAGACTGTGAGGCATCCATCTTCAGAAGAGTTCGATGTTTGTTTTCATGAGTGGACACGTGCAGACACGCTGCTAAAGCAGGCTCTTGACGTCATGATTTGACGTCACCCACAAGGAGTGAAAGGCAGTGCTTCAGAGATTGAGTCGTTTTACTTCTGGGTGTGAAGAGTCCACAAAAAGAATCTTTTAGTGTGTCAAAAGCCAAAGGTAATCTACGGTCATATTCGTGAATTTTGTTTCCTATAAAAGGCTTAAGAAAACCATGGTAAAGACCCTTTAAACAGGAACACCTAAGACCATAAAAACATTTATAAACCATTATGAGAACTTTAAAATCAACCCTGAAACTCACATGGAGCCAGTGCAGTGATTTGAATGTGTTCCCGCCCCCTGGTCCTCATATGGACGGGCTCTGGCAGTATTTTTGAGATGAGCTCCTAAGCAGCTTCTAAACCAAAAGGAGTTGCTGTGGGCAGGGCTGTTCGTATCATTTCACACAGAACTCAGTGTCATGATTTAAAGGACCACGCGTCAAATGAAAACACGATTTAAGTAAAAAAAAAAAAAATGCTTTATTTTACATATCCCCAGTGTTTTTACAAACATGAAAGTGTCAAAAGATCGGCCGAGCTTCTTATAGACAACATAAATGCAGCTTTCCTTTAAACAAGTCCATTCCACTGTGGCAGGGATGAGGCCCACTTTCAGGATTGTGTTGGCATAGACGGCGTTGACGTCTCTGGTTCTGCTGGGTTATGTGTTGACTGAGAAGTAGCAGGATGCTGCTGCTCTGCCAGCATGTCGGTAAGCTTCAAGTCAAGCATGGCATCCCTGGATGACTCTGCCTGCAGGACAGAAGCAGCAGGACATATGTTTTATCATCTTAATCAATTTTTGCAGAAGGAACATCCAGAGGCTTACAGGAGACTTACAGGAATAAGTCCTCTCCTCTTGAGGACCACACCCTCAGACAACAAAGCTTTTCCAGTCTCCTCAAACAGGTCGGAGTCACTTAAGTCACTGTGGCTCTTTAACTCGTAGAACTTTGTGACAAATCTGGAAAATCAAAGGTTAAACAGACACTCAGTGCTTCTGTTGTCTCAGAAAAGCCTCACACTGACAAGTCTCAAACCAGGGAGGAATCTAATCATGAGATAACGTTGACTGTATATGAGTTACTATCATATCAAGTAAATGATTTACTTCCAGGTCCAAAAGAAATTAAGTCAATTCAGTCACCATTAAATTTGCAAAACCGATGCCGCCATGTTGGAGCCAGACATATTCAGTCAGCAGCGATTGGTCCAACAAATCTGTGTCATCATTTCTATGGTAACCACTGCGGCCAATTAGGGGTGAGCTTGTTTGGAAGTCCACAACCCAACCACTTGAAGACAGCCGAGTGAAAACTGCCATCATTGGCTACAATAAAATGTCTTAATCGTTTGACGTAGGGGCCAGAAGACGCCACGTATTTTATTGGACAGTTTATAACTTAAAAAACTTGAAAGACAGAAAAAACATATCATGAAAAATCATTAGGATTAGCAAGAAGATGTTAAAAGAATATTTTAGAGAAACAATGGTTATTCTGACCAAGAGAATGACTGAGTAACAGCTGTTTATTTATAGAAATCTATAAGATTTTGGTTCTTGGAGCCAGCATCTACCTTCTGTTTGGAACGTGAGAGGGAGGGGATAATTAGTCCAGTTCTCTATATACAGTCAATGCGAGATATTGAAAGAAGGCTGAAGATTTTCATGGGACCTTCCTGTTAGGACACAGCACGCAAAACTCTGTCCCTGACAGTCTGATGACTGATTTTTAAGCACCAAGTTGGCTCAAAGATCACCCCTCTGACAATGGACATCTACCTCTGACAGGTGGATACAAAGTTCGGTTTGGACAGGTCAAGCGGCCGGGAGCCCGTCCCATACTGCTCATAGAACTTCCTGTAACACAAAACATCAGAGATGAGATACCCTCCCTTAAGCGCATGACCCAGAGCTCAGCCTGCCTCCATTCAACAGCCGGTCACACGGCTGCAGCAGGACGTCAAAGGAAAACCAGCTATGAGGGCTGACACAAACTGTTGAGCAAAGATCTGAGGAGGGGGAGTCAGTGCGCCGACAGAAACCTTTCTGACATTTCTGAGAACAATGGCGAGATGCTCACGCTCTGACTTCATCCTCTCTGTAGAAGATCTCAGGAACAGGGTCCTGCTTGTTGACTGCAGGTCTGGACTGTTGTTTCACATACAGCGGCTCTCTCTTTGGGGGGAAGGCCTTGTACACGTCGTACCAGATGGGTTTGTCGGCCTTCTGTATCACGCCAGAGCGCATCAGGTCTCGAACCCTGCAAACAACCACAGACTGCTATCAGGACCACTCACTGTTGATCACCGCAGCAGTGGAGGATTCTGGAGAATTCTTTCAGAGAGACGAGAAGCATCGGCTTCAGGTTTCAGAGCAGTGTGACTTCAACCTGGTTAGACGCTTAGCTCTGCAAGAAAGAGCTGGGCTGCAGGTGTTCTCGACAGAGATGAAGGCCTCTGGAGGTTTGGGGGCTTAAGAGTTCCATTATATGTTCTAAGTAACATTCATGACAGTTTGCGAATGTAACATCAACAACAGTTCATGTCGAATGAGACTGAGCATCTGGCAGGTTTCAGATTTATTCTGCAGCAGGACGCAGAGTCCAAACATCCAGCGTACACCATCTTCAGGGAAAGAACAAAACAGAGACAACAGGAAGTCCTGAAGCCAGGACTAAATGTGGGCTGTACGGTGGCGCAGTGGTTAGCGCTCTTGCCTCACAGCAACACTGGGGGACAGTGTCACCTATGGGCGACCTTTCTGTGTGGACTTTGCATGTTCTCCCTGGTTTTCACCGGGGACTCTGGCTTCCTCCCACTGTCCAAAATCATGCTTCATTGACCCTAGGTGTGGATGTAAGTGTGCATGGGTGTGTGATTGTGGCCCCTGCGAGAGACTGGCGACCAGTCCAGGGGTGTCCCCTGCCTTGGCCCTTGAGTAGCCGGGTTAGGCTCTGGCAACCCCGTGACCCCGAAAGGGATAAAGCGATTCAGAAAATGAATGAATAAACAAATGTATCATTAAAAATTGAATTTTAATGAAATACTGACACATTTAATGACACTTTCAATTATTTCATATCATTTATTATTTCAAATAATTAATGACACTTATTTTTTTAATATTAAAAATATTTCATTTGTCTCTTCAATTTGTTTCTCCCGTCCTCAGTCCACGTCATGCTTCAGGAACGGAACCACCACAGTGCACGTGTGGGCCTAACCTTGCGCTGGTACGTCCAGAAATACACGTTCAGATTCCAAAGTCACATTTGAAGTATTGAAACTCAATGAAACCCTTTCTGTATTTGACCGGCAGAGATGTCTCCTGTCGGTTCAGATCGTTATTTTCCGCCGCCTTCGTAAGGTTAACAGGAGGCAGAAGGGACAGTCTCACCTGCTGAACACAGTCCCGAACCGCTCCAGTCTGCTGCCCGCCATCTCACCTCCGGAACCGTCAGCTTCCTGCTCCACACTCTTCTTCTGCGGCGAGCAAAGCACGAGGCGGCTCGTTGGCGCCACCTGTTGGAGCGAAAAATCCTCTGTTTTAGGGAGTGGGAAGCCGCCTGCCGGTAGATTCCCAGGAGCAGCGCGCACAGTCACCTCCGAATCTTTTTGTAAAGCCGGACATTCACATACATTCACTTTAGTTGTGCTTTAAAGGACAGTTTGGACACTCTACCTGCTTCTGTTTAGCAACAATCCAAGTTGGAGCTTGAAGGCATTAAACTACAAACATCTTTACAGAGCTGAGTGACCTAGATCTGATCAGACTTTATCTGAGACTAACAGATAAACACCACAACAGAACGATGAACACAGTCCGATGAATGGAGTCATTTACTTGCTGTCATCATCAGGAGTTTTGTGTTTGGTTGAGTGTGGTTGTCAGGACTTGGGTAAATTAAATAAAAAGCGTGGCACTCGCAGCTCAAGCTGGACCCTAACCTTCCTTGTGTTTTGTGTCATCTTTACACACATGTTAGTGGATGAGCTGAATCCAGTGTGGGTCCCCGGGCAAGACCCTTCATGCTACTGCCTAACTATGTAACCACGAGGGTCCCAAATCTGGGTCTCCCTGTGCCGGTCCAAAAGCCTGGAAACAACACAGGGTTGTGTCAGGAATGTATGGTGGCCCTGAAGTGCAAATCACATTCCCAAATCACTTGGCATGAAACAATATAACAATGACAATTAGAAAAGCAAAACAAATAATATAAAAAGCAAAATTACAGTTTAGAAATCAAAACAAAACTCCAAAAACCAGAAATAAATAAACAAAAAAACTTTTCAGACAAGAAAATCAAATGACGGTGGTAACACCAAAAGTTGAAGCGCTGCAAAACGGAGGCCATGCTGCGGAGTGCGCCCCGTATCTGCGTACCTCCAGTTCACACCAGACACGTATTTTTCCACAACGGTCGACAGGCGCTTCTTCTTAGCTGTGGTTATTTACAGCTTTTTCGCGCCACTTCGCTGTGTTCAGTTTGAACCCGGCGTATGGAACGATTCCAGGACTGGCCTGTTCAGATATTCTGCAGGAAAAATGACTTGCTCCATTGGCTTTAGACAGCTTCTGGAGAACCTCCTCCTGGCTAGTTCACACAGGACGCAGACGTGCTGTGAAGACTGTAGAGATGAAAGTAAACACAAAAAACAAAAAGACAGAGATATACACACATAAAGTCCTGTGACTTGGCCATGAAAAGTATCTGCTGCACATCTGTGATCCTAAAAACTTAACTATCAGGACAGTCCTTTTCATTCTGCCATATGATCAGAACTAGAAACTCCTTCAAATGTATGCAAATCAGATTTTCTTCCTTGTGTTTTTTCAAATCCTGCCACATCATCTCTTTTTTTGGTTAATGAATCATGTCCTAAATGACTTAATTTGACTCTCTCAAATAAAACAAATGTATTTTCAAAGGTACCATTGCATGCAGGTTGCATTTCTCCATCTCAGAAATGTTGTCTTCCATCACTTTCACTGCTGGTCAACACTGACTTCTTGATCATCTCAGTCACAGTCTGGCGCTCACATTTGTCTGCAGGATCACATATTAAAAGTGGCGTAATCCTTTGAGGCTTTGATGTTGAGATGACTTTAAGAATCCTAGCAGAAGATCTTTACCTACAAAGTTGTCACCTGAGCCCAGGCAGCAGGCTTTATTGCTGCAATTTAGACACAAATTTACTGAGGTGAAGGCACTTTACAGCTCCCACAGCATTAATAGGACTGGATTATAATCTGTTGCCTTATCTCAGCAGGTGAAACCCTTAAAGCAAGCAGTCAACTTGAACCCTCTGCAATCATTTTTCTGAAAAGAAAAGCTTCATTTTTTTCAAGCAGAAAGCAGAAGTCCCCCATGCTCCGTCAGGGACTCATGCTTGTTGCTCCCTCCTGAAGAGTTTTGGTTTGATTTGTTGCTCAGAATCCAAAGAAACCCCCCCCTTCCCTCCTCCTCTTGTCTTTCAGCTTCATTCTAATCAGTGTTGTTGCCTTTTGCTCTTCATTAAGATAAGCAACATTTGTCTTTTATTGTTTGGTTGCAGTTGTTCTTCATTAAATCATTACATTATTATTGATTATTCCTCATGTTTTTGTTGAAAAGTTTTTTTTTTGGATCAATCATGTTACCGGTTTCCTCCACAGGATGGAGCCCTGGTGTCACCACCGAGTACAGGGGCGTTTGTCATGCCTGACCTGACCTGTGGATGACTTATCAGACAGGCTGGTACCGAGCAAACAAGCTCCATAAAAACTCTGTCCTGTCAGGTTATAAATCTGATATCTTGCAGGACTCTGACCTTTTGAGTGCTGATAAGATAAGAAATCTGATGACAAATCATTTCTGTTGCCCAGCATTGATGCCGATCTGTTTCTGTGAGATGAAAGAGTCCGTTCAGTTAGCAGATGTGCTCTTTGCACCTCTGATCATTTTTCAGGTTTTATTTATATTGCTGCAGTATCTGCGTTATCGTTTGATTCTGTCTTCATCTCTGTGTGATCAAAGGTTGTGTGGTCATTTTATTTCTTTTTTTTTGCAAATACCTTCACAGCTGGCACAAAAAGTGAAAGAAAAAGAAAATGCCAGCAGAGGATGCTGCAGGAAGAAGGCGCTTGGCCCTCTGCTGGACCTCTGCTGTTCCATCAGCAGCAGCAGTCAGCTCCTCTCAACTGCTGGAAGAAAAATCCCACCTGGTTCTAGTTTGAAACAAATAATCCAACAAACAAAAACCTCTTCTTCCAGTTTTGGAAAAACAATTCTCAGAAGGTTTGATAGCTCTTGTAGTTGCTCGGCAGAGAATCATTGGAAATCCTTAAGAAAATGTCACCTGACTCGGGGTAAATCTTTCCTCCCTCTTCATTTGGATGTTAATGATGATCCACACTTACAAGTTCCACAGACTCTGAGCTGGATATCAGAGAATCATTCCAGAAGTTTGTCATTCAAACTCAAAACGGTTTTCAAGTGGTGTTGTTGATGAAAGAAAAACAGTAAATCTGTTTTACATCTTCATTAACGACATTAGAGACTTTTTCAGTCAGAAGCTTAACAATCAGATTTGTAATGGATTTCTCTTCATCAGATTTCTTATTTCCTACCATTTTATCTAAGTGTGAACTTGAATCCATTCTGTTTGAGGACTGCGATAACCCCTCTGTACTCAGAACAGGAGAGTCCTCTTCTATAGGAAAGTGAGGCAAGCAGGAGAACTGTTGAAGATGAGCAGGGCCACAGCTCATCGAAAAACATGCATCAGAGTTACGAGCTTCATTTGCAGTATAAAGGTGACGAAGGTCACGCTTCATCACACACACTCTGACAGAAACAGAAAAAAGGTGCAAATGCGTTCAAATACTGCAGTTCAATTCTCTTTGGTTTCTGATAGAGGGTCAGAAGCTCTGTCTTCTCATTTGTGAGCAGAGATGAGATCATTTCTGACCAAGACTCAAGTCAATCAAAAGACAACAAGTCAAAGTGTATTTGTGGAAGTGAGTGGAGCTGCATGCCTCAGTCTCACTGCTGTGGGATAGTGTGAACTTTAAACTCTTGTGGTCAGCTGACTCTAGATCAGACTGTAGCTGCAGGGGCCCTGACTAAGCTGCGATGCAAGCACCGCACTCATAACAGTAGAACAGGCTGGGTTGTGTGATTCAGCCCGGGGCACAAACATCAGGTTCCGGGATGAGAGGCTGACATGGATGTGAGCAAATGCTTTCTAAAACAGGTGGCTTTTCCGGTTCCACGACAGCTGCGCCGCCAGGGACCGACCAGCTCAGGAATGTCGCCTTGTGACTGGGTGTGTTAAGAGAAACCCAGAGAGGAGGGACAAAGACTCACAATCATAAACGCAGCGATTACAGTTCAGCCGCTGACGGCATCCACAGTCCTGCCTTTGACAGAGCTCATCGATCCTGACGTCTGACTGACCTCAGCTTCTGGATCCGCGTTTCTCTCCAACGTTCTGTTCTAAAACATGGATTTGCTCCTGGATTACGGATAGTACGGATAGTACGACAACAATCTCTGCATCAGTTTCCTCCTGATCAGGTCAATATTTCCAAAGTGGAACAGGGACAGGAGTCCTGTCATGTCTGTGATAGCTTTATTCCGGGGCAAGTGGGGACAGAAAGCCCCGAACAAGCAGCAGGTGGCTGAGGTGGTCCAGAACAGCCGCAATGAAGATGATGAAGATGAAGAGTCTGCCACTGGATTCAGCAGAGAGCCCATCCGAAGGAACTCTCGGTTTTACCGCTCCATGAGGAAGAAGAAGACAGTGGGCACCAGCGAGCAGACTGACAGTAAGAAGTTGTGCTGCGTAGTTTCAGCAGAGCCACATCAGCACTGCTGCTTGATACAGAAACTTCCAAAAGAAATTGTCATCAGTGAGGTTGGTTATGGAGAAACTGATTCTGAAAGTGAGGGCAGCAGATAGAGCGTGGGAAGTTGCGGGGCATCAAATGACTGTCAGTGTGGCTCAGTGTCAGTGTTGTGTTTACCCAGTCTCAGTGAATGCACCGCAGCTTAGACTTTGGTCAGCATCACGGCATCAATACTTTAATACTTAACCAATCAAACATGAAAAGCATTAAATTACAGCCATGAAAACACAAAGACGGGTAACTAGTTTTACTAATGAATGCTTTATAACTTTACCAGACCTGCTTTATTTTACAAAATACAAGCAAAGCTTCTTTCATTATGACTGAAAATAAAAGCTTTGATGAATAAGATGATGGGAGGATGGGCAGTTGTGCTTTTGACTGGAAGTCAAAGACTTAGTTCAGGGCTCACGTGAGTCTTGGTTTTTCATCGGGGCTGCAGATGTTACTGGAAGGCCTTGTCTCCTTTTGACCTGTGCTTTATGACAGTATTTTAACAAGCCGGTCTAGAAAAAAAATCCTATTGCATATCCTAAAACCAGCTGAAAATATACAACAATTTACATATTGCATGGTTAGATCTCAAGTGATTGTCTAGTTTTTCCAAGTATGTATACAATTCAAATAAAAATAAACATAAAATGACAATGAGGTAGTGCAAGCGCAACAAATAAACTAAATATGAGAACAAAATAGCACCACAACTCAGCCATAGAACTCTTTATAAATTATCACAAACATGGCAAGCATTAGATGCTTGAAAAAGAGTCAATGGGAGTTGACACTTATCTAGTCCTAATTCTTTTCTCAGACCGTGTTCAAGTTAACCAGACACCTGATACCTAAAAATATCATCATACACCACACCCCAAATACTGCAAAAAAGTTCAAAAATGTAATTCATTTACATCCATCAGATACACATCCAGATATTTTGACTAATACTCTCGCAGCTTCACAAAGTGACATTTGCCTGCCAAGTGGTTTCTGATATATTGTAGAACCATCCCCTAATCCTATCCCATATTTCTTTTTGTTTTAACAAATAGAACTCATGTTTGATTTAACAGGAACAACGTTTATGCAGACAAATGAGTCTGCAGTACAAATGCTGCCTGCTAAATCAGGTCCAGCATTAAAACAACCTATTACTCTTAGTCACTACATCCCCAAATTTGATTCCAGGCTTCTTACTATCAATAAAAACTATCCATCCAGTCATTGAACGTATCTCTACTGGCGCTCTGAAGATGCCATCTAAATTAAGATGTTTATCCTATTTCAGCAATAAATCTCAATGTTACACACTTTTCACAAATCCTCCACAACTATTGACATTTTATCTGCAATCTCTTGTCTGAAGCTTTTTTGTCAACATAAAGTGCTGCTCCTTGTCCCAACAGTGTTTCTCTGTTTCCATAAACCATATCATGTCTATCAAGATCAAAGTCCATGTCCCTTTCTCTTTTAATGCAGGGTTTTGATATTGCATTTATATTGTGAGAAACTATTAAGAGAACATTTTATTTTTTGAAAAGACTAGTGTTAAAGTGAATTATGGATATTTTTTAGTTGTGATTTTGTTGTTGAACCATTGTTCTGTATAGTAATGGCAGTTGTTAGTGTTTGTAAAAAAGTTATTTTCAGGATCAATGCTATTCTAGAGCAGGGTTCCCCAAACTTTTACTTGTGATGGCCACATAACTGTTTTCTTCTCTGATGTGTGGCTGGGGTCAGTTTGTAGGCTAACGGAAAAAGAGTGTGCCTAAACAGAAATATTTATGGTTTTCCTGAAAGCCACACACAACCAAATATCAATAACCCTTTCTTCAGGTCCTTTTGTTGTTTTATTTATTATCACTAAGTATATAAAATAATGCACAAAATGAATAACAATAAAAATAATAAAAATATTTATACCTAAGTGTATCATATGTATATGTTTTTCCCTTCCAGATAAAATGATAAAGACAAAAAAAAACCAAATATTTACTATTCAACTTTTAAAGTGAAACAACACAAATGCTGCATCACAACCCAAACCACAACCCAAAATACTAATTACAATGTGCACACACACACACAAAAAAATAATTAAGATAATTTGTAATCATAGTGAATGTTGGCATTTAGAAATACCAAATGACTCAGCTTTGTGAAGCTGATCTGGTTTCTTCAGCCTGTAATGATCTGCTCTGTTTTGGAGGTTGTTCTCAGGTGCAGGTTGGTTGTGGAGCCTTCTGTGTGAAATTCTAAATTTGGCCTTCTTCTTATCAATAAAAGGAAAATTGTTCCATATTTTTCAGCTTTTTCCCGTGCACTGTCACTTATTTTCTTTACGTTCTTGGGATGTTGTTGTCTCTTCTTGTTGCACCTGGCTCTCTGTATCTCTCCCTCATTCTCCGTTCATGTGCTGCTGTGTTTGGAAAGCAGTGTTTGGAGCAGTAAGGATAGTAAGAGTACAGTAAGTAACAGAGGATGAAAGGAGATGAAAATGGCTCCTGGAGCTGACTCTTCATTCGTTCACTCTAAGGAAATGAATGAACCGTTTCATTCGCAACACTTCACAAATAAACCTGACCCACTGTGACTTGCATGTCTGTGCTCTCATCTTGAACTAATGAGAAATAAAAAACAATTTTTGTTGTCTTCTGCTGCAGCTGCGGCAGATGTATGCATTACCTGGTGAAAACCAGTACAGCGCACCCTCATTTATTGCGGGAGTTAAGGTCTAAAAATAACTTGTGAAGGTGAAATCTGCGAATTACACATCTGTACAAAAGACATGGCACGGAGGAGATTGATTGAAAAGGTCTCCAGCCAATCAGGACGCAGATCAGGGTGCGCTGTTTAAAAAATAAAAGCAGCAGCATCATTGCTCTAAAACAATCAGTGAGACCGTGAAAGGTGACCTGTGATGTAGAAAGAGAACACTGCATTCTGTTCTATTTACAGGGACTTCAGATACATGCACAGACTGCAGAAGGGTGGCATAAAATGTCATCTTCCATGCAGGTATAGATCGCGTGGCCAGATTGAAAAAAACAAAACAAAACATGCGTCTCAAACATTAGCTTGTTTTGGGACCCCTGTTCTAGAGGTGAAACAGAAGCCTTGATTCAAATTCCAACCGAGTGGAGTTTCAATGTGTAGGTTTTCCCCAGACACAACTGCAACAATTCTGCTTTTTACACCAGTGCAGAAAGCAAGTAAGGTTCAATTCACAGACATGTTTCCAGGCAACAGCTGGGCATAGGGAATTCAGTTGCTTTTGTTGGATAAATGCAGCAAATGTCTGTCTGATGTTTCACAAAAAAAACAAAACGATTATCAGTACAAACAAATACAGTGATAAAATGTTTCAAGTAAAATTTGTTTTAATGATAAAGTAATCTGAGTGATGTTGATTTCAGGTATTACAATGTTAAATAAATAAGAATATTTTTTTTTTTCATCAGTGATTCACTATTTGCAGAAAGAGTTACAACATGCAAAGATTTCTCCCTCGAACTGACAAGACACCTTCTCCCACAATGCATTGTTTTGTAGTCTGAAAGCAGCTTGCAGTCAGTGCAGTACCTTTTGTTTTGGCTGAGCTGGCATAGGTAGACGCCTTGCTCCTGCTCCTTTCTCGCAATACTTTGGTGACAGCGCACATGTGACATCTGTTCAAAAAAAGTAACCAGCATGCACCGAAATTAAGGCGATCTGCGCTGTGTCCTCCTGGGTGATCTCAAACACGCCTAGTAATACTGGAAAAGTTGGCTAGAAAAAAAAAGGCTGTTTGCTGATGGTCATTGAATATGCTGAAGATATTTGCCAAAAATGCAAAAGCTATTTCCATAATGCTGAAGTTGTGTGTGCAAAAGAGCACAAGGAAAATGAAGTGCACAAAGAATTTGAAGAATTGGTTAGGGTAACTTAGAATTTTAAAAAAGTTAACAAATTGCTAAAGAACTAGCTTGACTCCAAACTAGCCCCAAAAAACCTTGTTATAGCCCAAATTAGCCAAAACGTTAGCATCTTGCTGAAATATTAGCTGAACTCTGAATTAGTTCTTTTTTTTTTTAAACTTCAGTATATGCCAAATTAGCTAAAAAAAAATATAACACATTGCTAAAATATTAACTTAAATCAGAATTGTCCCAAAATTCTCAGTAAATGCCAAAATAGCCAAAAAAGCAAATTTGTTGCTATAATCATAGCTTAACTCTAAATTAGCCCAAGAAACCTCAGTAGAAGCTAAATTAGCTTAAAATCTAGCATGTTGCAAAACATTAGCTTAGCTCAGATTGAGCCCAAACAACCTCAGTAAATACTAAAACCACAAATACTTGCTTGTTGCTAAAATACAAGCTTAAGTCTAACGTAGCCCAAGAAACCTCAGTAGATGCCAATATATCCAAAAACGGTAGTATTTTGGTAAAATATTATCCTAATTCCAAATTAACCCAAAAGGCCTGAGTAGATGCCAAATTGGCCAAAAAAAAAAGCTAACACATTGTTAAAATATTAGCTTAAATCAGTATTGGCCCTGAAATCCACAGTACATGCCAAAATAGTTAAAAAAGCATTTATGTTGCTAAAATCCTGGCTAACTAATTAGCTAGGATTAAGGTAATTAACTCTAATATAGCCCAAGAAACCTCAGTAGATGCTAAATTAGCCAAAAGTGTTAGCATGTTGGTAAAATATTAGCTTGTTTCCAAATTAGCTCCAAAATTTAAGTATATGCCAAATTAGCCAAAAAGAAATTTGCATGTTCCTAAAATATTAGCTTTTTTGGCTATTTTCGCATATTAGCCCAAAAAAAAAAAAAAAAAAAAACTTGGTGGATGGCAAATTAACCTAAAAAGTTAGCACAGTGCTAACTCCAAATTAGCCCAAAAAACCTCAGTAGATGCTAACCTAGCCAAAAAAGCTGGCATATTGCTATAATATTAGCTAAACTCCAAAATAATCTAAGTAGAAGCTAAATTAGCCACAAAAAAAAAGGCTAGCATGTTGCTGAAATATTAGCAAAACTCCAAATTAATCCAAATAACCTCAGTAGATGCTAAATTAGCCAACAACAGCTAATTTGTTGCTAAAATCCTAACCTAACTCTAAATTAACTTAAGAAACCTCAGTAGATGCCAAATTAGCCAAAAGCGTTAGCAAGTTGCTAAAACATTAGCTTGACTCCAAATTAGTCAAATGTAATTGGCTTTGATTTATTTACAGACAGGACTGCATCTCCTGTCTGTAAGTATGAGGAACCCATTATATTTCAGATGCATCACCTTCAAAGGTGAAGGTGAAGGTTCCTTCTGGAGCTTTCCCCTGTGGGTGCAGACTGCAGCCATGAGGTTTCAGCCTACAATTGCTTTCTCTGTTGGTGGCTTCAACAGGTTCCATTTACCCAAAGAGGATTGTTCAGAATGCTCATTGTAGCCCAAAGGCTTATTAGTCGTACAAAGGCTCAACCTTTTTTAATAAGTGAAAGGCTTTTTAAAATATGAACATTTTATGGGAGATTGCACATATTGAAACTGTGCCATTGGATTACATGACTTTTCTTTTTTTTTTTTTAGCTCAGAAGAGTAAAAAAATCTTACTTTTTCTGATCAAATTTACATAAAACTTTATAATTGAGACTAGAATAGTTATATCATTGGATACCTCAACTTGTGAGCTTTTCAAAACTCAAAGAATTATTTTTATCTAACTTATTCTTTAGCCACAGCGTCAATTTGTTGCACACAGTCTTTGTCATCTGAGAGTCTGCAGTGTGTAGATGACCCGCACTAACACAGAAGACTTGGACTTTGAACCCGTTACCATGGCGATGACACCCCCCCCCCCCGCACACACACACACTGATACATGCTTTAAGTGAGTCCAGGGGACTTATGCTTTTAATGATGCATGTTTTCATGTTTTTATTCACTGTTTGCAGATCCACTTCTTTAAACATTTTGGAATAAATGCATTTAGTAATAGTATTTTAAATAGACTAGAAACAAGCCTTTGTATTTTTTTGTCATGCTAGCTTTTTGGGCTATGTTTTACATTTTTGTAGTAATTTTCTAATTATTTGGCATTAAGCTGTTATATCAGTGTCATGCTAGCTCATTTGGCATCTACTGAGGTTTGACAGGCTAAATTGGCAAGTTTTTTTGGGAGTTTTAGAAAGAATTTTTAAGAAATTCTTTATATTCTTTGTGCACTTTTAAAACTTATGCAATACTGGTATCAAAACGTTTAACACACTGAGAACATGCATATTTGTACTTTTGGGATTCATACCTTTTACGCTTTTTAACATTTTACTCAGTTTTTTTTATTTAAAAAAAAATCATTAAATTCTTTGTGAACTTTCTTCAATTTCTGCAACTTTAAGTTCTTTAACATTATGCAAAAAGCCTAAGCTTTAGCTTTCAGCAAATCCCTTTAACAATTACAGTAAATTTCTTCAGCAAACAGCTTCAGCGTATTCAGAGACCATATACAGGAAAAAGCATTCACACTAGCATGATTGCAGGTAATGCAACTTTTTTAGTTTATAAATGAGTCACAGCTTGGATTCAACACAACCACATGGTGACCGTTTACATCTGAGCATTTAGGACCTTCAGACGTGCAAAATGTGTTTTCTCCATCAAGAAACATCTGAACTCTGGGCGCTCCACTATCAGTCTGAGCAAAAAGGCAAAAGTGTTGCAGCAGAGATGATACAATTGAATTAACATAATATCCTTTATAAACAGTAGGCAGTTCTGGATCCACTGGAGACTTTTCAAAAGAATGCCTGGTGAGAAGTGAAAGGAACGTTAGTACAGTCTTGATGGAAGAAATGCATTAGCTAGTTTCTCTGCATCGCTCTGCTGTTACTAATTTTAGTGATGTTACGCAGAACACCGTTTTAGAAACTTGTTTCTACGCAAGTTGCTTGGCACACCTTGGTGAGAGTGTTTTGCTTGGCTGTGAGCCAGGCTGCAGCTGAGCATCATTCTCGGTGATGTGTTTATTGTATCTCCTCTCCCCATATTTCTGTGCCGATTGGGTAACTGTATGTACACGGCAGAATTTATTATGGGGAAGTTCAAAGAGCAAGAGTTTAAAGCAGACGAGTAGGCGTGACAAAAGAAGCCACTGAGAACAGAGAAAAACTAAAGGGTCAGCAGAGACCAGAACCACGGGGAAGAAACTCCTTCAGCGGCCCCAGATGTGCTTTGAAGACCAATCTGAACTTTGTCCGGAAACAGTGATAGAAGCTTAACCCTTTTTCTCTCATTTTAAACCTTTTTGATTGACTTAAAGTTGAGTCATAGCAACTGGACTTAAAGTCTTCTTCCTTCGTCCTTTTGGTGGGACTGAATTGTCCTCAGGAACCAAGTTCCTTTAGGTTCCACTTCTGTTTGTGTCCTCTGAGCTGCTCCTTCTTGTGCAGCTCTGCAGAAGAAACAAGAATCAGGTGGTGTGACCTGTAGAGTGAATGAGGGAGATCTGAGAAGCATGGCATTCATTTTAGATTGTTCTGTGTGCTTTTACTTTCAGACATGGGTGGAAACACAAGCAACCTCAAAAATGTGTGATTGAACTGATATAAAGTCCTGTAGCCCTGTGGGGTTCATCGGTTTTGCTTTTACTGTAAACCTCTGTAAATCTGAAAATAAAAAAGCAGTGGAAGACAGTCTGTCTCAGTGAACAAATTGGGCCTTGCATTATTGTCTGTGCAGACAAAGCAGTGTTTTGTCAGCTCAAAGACCTAAAAAAATGTTGCATAATTTCACAAGATCAGTAACAGCTCTTCTGCCTCCTCTCCAGGTTCTGGAGTGGAGCACAGAGCAGGAGCCCCTCTCTCACCAGAAACCCCCACTGCTGTCAGTGGATCGACAGTAAGTCTGTCTCTGAAAATGAACACACACAATCCCCACAACCATTCACCAGAACTTCCCCATGCAGAACATGCACCCTGGAGGGACATGATGAAGCACCATGCTGCAGGCCTGCAGGATGGATTTCTTTTTAATGGAAAAGAAGCATTATTCACTGATCTGCTGTTGCTCCAGTTTTCTTTGAGTTTCAGTTGGAGAAAGTTCTTAAAAAAGAGAGAAGCTCCTAGAACAAACTAAGAGGCAGAAACACACAGCATTATCAAAATGTCAGTAATCCTCCATGACGCTGCATTTGTGTAGGGAAACAAAGGAGACGAACAGCTGCTCCTTTAATGTACTTCGGTCTGAATGCAGCTCCTTTTGTTTCCTGTCTTCTGTGAGTCAGAGACACAGCACAGTTGAATAGAATGCTGCAAAAATGCAGTGTGCCTGTTGTTAATGTTCATGGGAAACATGCTGCTCAGCGAGGCTCCTCGCAGCTCCAACAGATTATCCAAAGAAAGCTTCTTGTTTTGCAGAGAAATGGTTTAAAGCTTCAGAAACAAAGGTTCAGCTCAAGCTGTGCTGCCCTGATATCTGGACTTGTGCATGCATGCACTCCTTGTAGTGAAGTAGTTTGCAGAAAGTGCTGCAACACAGTATTTGCTGCACCCCCAGCGTCCAACAGTAGCTGAGTCAGATGCCTTTGCGTCAGACCTCCCTAACCACCATATAAACACACCATACAACTCAAACAGATTTAAGGGACATGAGCAGCACCACCTGCTGGAGAAAAAAAATAGAATTTTTTTTCTGCAGGTGAACTTTAAGCCAGGGGTGTGGAATCATTGTCAAGAGAGGCTCTAATGTGGTTCCACCCCCCAAATCAAATAATCTAAAGCTGCATCCCACAGGGCAGATGCACTGGCTCTGATTAAAGTTCAAACTGCAGTGAGACGTAGTTGCAGTTGCATGGACTGTCGCAGTGTTTCTGACCACATTATCTCTGATGTTATTGTGATCTAAAAAGACTGCTGCTTCAGGAGTGGACATCAACTTACATGAATCTGCTGCCATAGTTCCTCTGAGCAACCAGAAACTTAGACATTAGCTGGAGGGGGTCAGTCACTGCAGGGCATTGTGTGTGTTCATGATTTTATTTTTGCTTTGAGCTTATACAAGCATGTTTTTTGTCAATTTGATCTTTTTATTTGGGGTCATAAAGTCCAAAACATGCACAAATAAGAACATGACAAAAGTGCAGCCTCAGGACTGTGGTTTAACACAAAAAACACTGATGTGGTCCCTGATCTGCATATGTGTATGATAAAGGGAGAGATGCATACATTGAAGTGTTTTCATGTAGCACAAGTACGTTTCCCTTGTTTGATCTCAGAGCCAGCCCAAAGAAATTGCCATGGCTGTATCATTTCAGATCACCGTTGCCCAGCAACGGTGAGGCCAGAAGCCGGCAAGCTTCAAGCAACAGGGATGCTGTGGACAGAACAGGAGGAGTGGGAGGAGGGATGAGGTTGGACAAGTCAGCTGCCTCCATCAGCCAGCACAAAGAATTCACAACAGACCTGCCTTCCTGTCGGACAAGCAACTTCCACAGCCCAGCAGCTAATAAAATACCTGAGCAGAGAACTTCAGCCTGGACCGTTCAGGAGAAGATTGGGAAAGAAATGGACTTGGAACTGCCATCTGCTAAAGAAGCAGAGCACCACAACACCAACCACAGGTCAGACTTAACAACATTTTAATAAAGACATTCTGTTTTACAGCAAAAATTGATATAATTGTGGATAAGTTTACTGAAACTTAAACGTGAGTTTTGGTTCTTTACTTTTGCAAGGGAGATCTGAGGATGCGACAAAAGAACCGCAACAAGCCAGTGTTTTTGTAACTGTGATGGTTTTACATTCTAATGAATCATGAATAAAAAAACTCTAAATGAATGTATGCTTCTGATTTCAGGTTGCTAAGGAATGGAGAAAGCACTCAGACAGCGCTCCATAGTCTCAACATCATCAAAAGTGTCGGTGAGTAACTGCAACTCATTAATGCTGCCCACTTCCATACACCCACCCACCCAAGGCATGACTTCCCCTATATACAAACATGCATCAAATGTGCTGATGACAACAGCTTTGAATCTGCTTATAATCTCCAACATTTCCACATTTTTGATTCCTGCTAACATCAGGAAGCTTGGTCCTCAGAACCACAGAACTAACAATAACTCTTAAAGTCCAGAGCAAGAATATGTTTGATGCTCCTCCTCCACCCTGTGCCTATTGCTCTTATGTAACTCTGCCAAGCTCTACACCCACTAAACCAATCTGCAGTATATGACAGTGAAAGATTACACAACGGGCTTGAGCTGTGCAGAGACACAGTATGTATCGCCAAACTTTCAGCCCACCTGAACCTCCATGAGACGTGAAAATATGCAGATCTGCCTCCTCCTCATTTGCTGTGTGGCAGTACGCAGTGCTGCAGTTTTCTACAGGATGAGAATCTACTTGCAATGTGCTTAACAGGAAACCGTTTTAGAAAATCTTCAGCTGTCATCCCCTGAAAAGCATCTCTGAAATCCATCTCTGAGGGATCCAAGTTTCAGACCTCAATGTCAGATTCACTGCTATGGAGTTGTAACCGTGCACAGGTAGTGATGGTCACTGCAGCAACTCAAACGCTCATGGTGGATGCCACAAATTATATAGCCATTGGCTGAAGAAAGAGTCTTGTAAATCTTGGTTAGAACACTGTGTGAAAGCTTAAATACAAGCTTGCCCTTTTTGAAGTTTCAGACAGTAAAAAGTCAATGGCAACACTTTGTTCAGGCTTTAGGACTCTAACCTCAGATAGAGTCTAGATCACTCTGTGGGCTTAGGACGGTGAGTCACTAACATGCCAATACTACTCACAGTAAAGGTCAGTGCAGTTTAAGAAGTATAGTGCAGAATAGTAATGTATTAAGGTGCAGTATGGTCAAGTAATGTATGACACAGTATGTATGCACAGTAAAGTACTATGTAGGCAGTAAAATAGAGTATAGTGCAGAATGGTCCAGTACAGTGCAGTACAACGCAGTACCGTACAGTGTGAGGAGTCCACTATCGTACAGTACAGTACAGTGGGGCACAATACAGGACATTACAATCCTGTATAAACAGTAATTTATAGTATTACATGGAACAGTAAAGCACTACACTGTACAACACAGTACGCAATAGTACAGTTCCAAACAGCATGGTGTGCAGTGTATTGGACAATGCAAGACTGCTTGAACACAATGAACACAAACAATCATGAAAGACCAACCTTAAGCTTTGGAAGGAAACTGGAGCTCAGTTTGTACTCTTTTGCTTAGAGGAAATAGAGAAGACCAAACCTGTTCTTGACTTTGTTATAGTTTGTGAAACTGGTTCAATGGGCTTTCAAGATTGTTCAATTCATCAGGACTTCAATGTCGAACTTTTATTTGCCATTACTCACCAAATTAAAGATAGCTAAAAGAGTTTATTTTTTTATGCTGGTCACACAGTAAAAAGCTGTTTCTGTCTTTGACAGTTATTTGGTTCCACCAATTTCAAATCAAATCAAGCTTTCTTTATAGAGCACTTTTCCAACAAATGAAGCTCAAAGTGCTTCACATTAAAACATTTCCATATTTAAAAGCCAAACATCACACATGCAACAACCCCTCACACACTTACATACAACACAGTAAATCATAAAATCAGACACCAAAATATGAAAAGAGAATTAATATGAAGTGAAATTTAATTTAATGGGGACCCCAAGCAGCTCACTTGAGAGTTCATCTCTTCAAGTCTCTTTCAAACTTATTACAATTATTATAAAACTAATACGCACATAATACGTTCTGTATAATCAGAACTCAGCGGCACGAGTTCTGGCTCCCTGTGCATTTCAGGATTGTTTTTAAAGTTCTTTTAATGGTTTATAAATGTTTTAATGGTCTTGGGTCTTCTTATTTAAATGATTTTAACCCCTGTGTTTCCTGTGGGGATCTTTTTTGCCTGGACTTGCTGGTTTGGTCTGGGGTCGTAGCGGCAGTGGTCATCCTTGCTGGGGCTGCTGGAGTTCTACATTGCAGCCTCACAGCTGTGGAGTGGACTTGGTTGCAGTTTTTGTCCGGTTGGAATTCTACCACACCAAGTCTTTGTATATTGGAATAGAGCTGTGAACAAAACAGCCTGGATCAAGATTCATCAGATTTTCCCATTCACACTAAATCTCTTCCAACTGTAGGTGTTGGACAAGCTCTAGGAAACAGTAGAAAAACAGAAGAATAAAAATTCCCCTGCATGCCATTCCCTGCCTGTCCGATGCTGGCTCGGGGGGGTACCAAAGGCTGAATGCACGTTCATGAAACCACGTATAGCGTGTTCTTGAATGTGCCACACATGTTTGGTGGGAATATAGCATCAGACCTGTATGTCTGAGAATGGTTACAGTTGGCAGCAAAGAGCAACATGTTTATGTAACCTGATGGCCTGATGAATCAAGAGCTGCATCTGTGATACATACATTGGGTACAGAAAGTTTTCAGACCCCCTTCCATTTTTCACTCTTTGTTATATTGCAGCCATTTGCTAAAATCATTTCAGTTCATTTTTTTCCTCATTATTGCAGACACAGCACCACATATTGACAAAAAACACAGAATTTGTGACATTTTTGCAGATTTCTTAATAAAGAAAAAGTGAAATATCACATGGTCCTAAGTATTCAGACCCTTTGCTCAGTATTTAGCAGCACCACCCTTTTAATCTAATACAGCCATGAGTCTTTTTGGGAAAGATGCAACAAGTTTTCACTCCTGAATTTGGGGATTCTCTGCCATTCCTCCTTCCAATCTTTGCTTTTTTGAGAGAGGGAATCCTAAGATTCATCCATGCCAAATTTGGTGCTTGTACCACAAAATGCACAATTATTTTAGGAACCGGCTCCACTATAATGAATATGATAAGAAAAACACAGTGACAGTCTTTTTCATATTGCTGCAGAAGGCAGTCACTGAGCATAATTGTGCTGTCTGTTGAAGATAGAGAAGAATGTGAGCAGATTAATGGAGCCCTTTTGGAGAGCAAGCTCACTGATAAAAAGAAGAAACATTAAAATGAGAGCATGCTAATCAAGATACATGCATGAGAAACTCATTGTTGTGTTTTCACACTTCAGCTTTCCTGTACCAGGAATACAGAGACACATCCAAGCAGCAGGAAATTGAGCAACGACGGCAGCAAGAGAACCTTTATCCAGGGTCTAAAGGGGAGACGGAGGCGGAAGCGAGTGGTGGCACATCCCAGCCGGCACTGCAGCTCCAGCTGAGGAACAGCGCCCACTCACTGAGCTTGTGGCAGAACCTGGAAGCTGTGCAGAGCAGCGGCCTGCTCAGCCGTCTGTCACAAAATGAAGTCATAATGCAAGAGGTACAATTGGAGACACCCCAACCACCTGTCAAACATGTTGGTGTGTTGGATCACTCTACAGATAAGCTGTGACTCGGCAGCTCACCCAGACCCATGAAATGCTTATCCAGGTCTGAAAGGATGAAATTTGTCATGCTGGAAGGTCAACATGCTCTTGGCCTATCTATGTCTGTATTCTCACCTATCAGTGAGAGCACCCCACTTTTGACACAACTAACTACAACCAGCCAGTTCAAGGGTTGATGCTAGAGAGGGGATCAAAGTAAACTTTAAAGAAGACAAAACGTCTCTGCAAATGATAGATAACAGTGAACCCAAGAAAAAAAAGGCAGGAAATACTTTTATCATTACTACAAATTTCTTTGCTTTCGTTAGTTGATGCGTTCAAAAGATTTCTAATGAGCAACAGTGGTGAGTTTTCATTCCTTTCATAGTAAATGGGGAAAACTGCTCAAATCAACTCTCCATACATTACTTAATACATTTAGACATCTTTTTAAAACAGTTTTAACAGTTAAATGATGGTGGAGTGGAAGTGCAAGCTTTTTGAAAGGTTAAGTCCCAGTTGGATTTAAGGAGAAGAGTTAGTTCTCAGTCAGTTCATGAACAAACACTCATTCAATGCCCTTCTGGTTTGAGTCCAATTTGGTTTTCATTTGAATTTAGTTTGTTTATAAAGTGCCAAGTCACAGCCAATGTTGCAGCCGAACTGCAACACAAAAGGAAAGAAACATCTAATCAAGCGTAATTATTTAAACATAGCAGATCAATATAATCAAGTTCAGAAGAAAGCTAAATTATCTTACTTGTCTGCCACACAAAAGACCATCAGATCACAAAGGAGGGGTTTTCCATGTGATCTTTAAGTTGAACAATCAATGCCAGGAATTGAACTCCAGCCCCAATGTCTTGTTTGTTTTCAGCTAACTTTGAGCTTGTAGCTTCTCACAGGCATAACAGACGTCACACAAGTATCTAGCTGCAGGTTTGCAGCTGAGGAACTGGAAAACAGATCACCACAGAACCAGATTCCTTCAAAACCACCGCCTGCCATGACCAGCTGGGGTCTTAAAGGGCGGCAAAGAGACAGTCAAACACATCTGTCAAATGATGAAATAAACTTGTTCATAACTGCACCGAGGAGAAAACGAGACACACAAACTCAAAACCTTGGTAGCATTTGTTTTAAGAAAACAAGTTGGTCATTGCAGTAGAAAATCCTGAACAATCTGTTATAGGTTGAAGAAACTGTTGGTGAAAGAAGATTTGTTATAAAGTATCAGTGCATTTGTTCTCAAGTTGTTTGTATGAGTTTCAGGGAGTTGTGGGGCATCATGACAACGTCTTGCTTTCCGTTTTATATTAGGCCATGTTTGAGCTTGTTACCTCGGAAGCTTCGTACTACAAAAGTCTGGAGATCCTAGAGACACATTTCCTGCGTAACCCTGACCTGATCAACACTCTCAGCCAGTCGGACATGCATTTCCTGTTCTCCAACATCGAGGAAGTCATGGAAGCCAGTGAAAGGTTGGGAGAATTTGTGCTGAAAAACTTCTTCTTCCTGAGTCTGATGGCAATCACAGTACAATGGTCAATGCTTTCAGGTTCCTGATGGATTTGGAGCACCGCATTGAGGAGGCAATTCTGATTTCTGATGTGTGTGACATTGTTTCTCACCACGCAGAAAAGCACTTCAAAGTCTTTATCACCTACGTTATCAACCAGGTGTACCAGGAGAAGACTTACAGGCGTATTTTGTAAGTAATTGAATGCAGGTGTTTCACTGCAGGTTTAACGACATGAACAATTATCCGTACAGAGGAAATGATCACAACACTGTGAAGTGCAGCAGGTGTCAGTTTGAGTTTTACCTCATTTATACTTCAAATTATATACATAATGTTACAATAACATAAAATAATAGGACAATGTGCAGTCCTGTATGCAGTCTGAATGGTATGTGATCCTGGTTAACATCTGCATGAATGTAAGAAAGCCTCTTAACAACTATGAGGGTAGTTATTTGCCCCTGTTGCCCCTCCCTTTAGGTAAGAGGAACAAATAAATGAATCTTATTTTATTGAAAATATTTACAAATAAACTTATCCGTGTGGTCAAAATTGATGATGTGGCACCAGTACCAAACGGCAAACGTTTCAGTACCGCATCTCTACTCCTTACTTTGATGGTCTCCCAAAGCACCAGTTAAGATCAGAAAAAAAAAAAATCAGAACCTCACTGAGACTAAAGGGAAAACAAATCGTATTTTCTTTTTCCTCTTCTAGGATCTTTGGTGCTCTGAAGAGTAAATGTGAGTGTTTGAAACGGTGTCATCAATGTTCTCTTTCCAGAGAGGAAAATCAGGCTTTTCGAGAGACCATGGCTGCATTGGAGAAACATCCTTGTGTCCGTGGTCTGTCTTTTACCTCCTTCCTCATCCTTCCTTTTCAAAGAATTACACGGCTGAAGCTCCTTGTGCAGGTACAGACTTCTCTATCAAACCTATGGAGAAGCTCTTTAGCTTTATAACCTAAACCCAAAGAGCTTAAATATGGATTTGGAGAAAACCCTGGTTGATCAAGAGAGTTTTTGGTGCTTATCAACCTGTCTTCTGGTTGCATCTGTGTGTTTTTGCAGAACATCCTGAAGACAGCAGAGGAACGCTCAGAAAGGGAGGCAAATGCCATCAAAGCCCATCAGCAGCTGGAGCAGGTGAGCGCCGGTGAAGGGTGAGGCAGGGTTGCAGGGACAGCTTATTTGGTAGAATATGGTTCTTTGTGAATTTTGCTGGTTAAAAATAGTCTCCAGGCAGCTGCTGTTGGACAAACCGCAGCCACAGTTTTAGGAAAAACGACATCCTTGAGAAAGGTCCAATGATTTTTAAGTTCAGGCGCTGAGCACATTTCTTGTTTCACTGAAACAGCAGCTGAATCGCAGCTCCGTCCACCACTGCGCTCCTTGAGCGGTGACAGTTTGAACTGTGTCCTCAGATCGTGCAGGAGTGCAATGAGGGCGTGCGAAAAATGAGTCGCACAGAAGAACTGATCAGCATCGAGAAAACGCTGGACTTTAAATCAAAGGTAAGGAAGCTGGTGTGAGAATCTGTTCTGTCATCCACAACATAACAAAGCAAACATTTAAAAAGCAGTTGTGATTTTCAGGAGACACTATGCCTCAGAGACAAAAGAAAACAATTAGACTTGTACTGTCTGTCAGGTTCAGCCACATCAAAGGAGCCTTCAGCGTTTAAAACCAGTTTGTCTGTAGTCCACATCACGATGTTGCTCATAAGTAAACATTCCCACAGAGTGCAGACACAGCAGCAACACAAAAGGAACGCAACCAGCAATAAAATATGGCAAAAATCATTCATCGCTGACACAAACTAACACCATCTTTTTTCTCAGAGCACCAACAACTCAGATACCTTCCAGAATCAAAGCAAACCCTCCACAAATGCTCAGTATGGAACACATTAGCCTCTGCTTGTGGAGTTTGATGGACAATAATACATCTAGCAACATTCACTTTAGTAAAATAAGAGAAAGAATTCATTCTTGTGTTGAATCTATTTCTCTCATTGAACTGCTTCAAACAAATCTTATGTATTCCTAAACTCCTACAGACAACATTATGACACACTGCACAACAGATCACTGATCTCACCCATCACACTTGATATGGGAGTCAGTGACTGAACAGGTAACATTTCACCTGTATTTTATCTTTTAGCAAACTGTCTCAGAAAAACGTTTCCCATCTAGTCATTGACTCGAATTAAGTGTAAAGCAAAGCTAAAAATTTAAAGATTTCCATGACTTAAAATAAAAATGGAGTTTATTTGTGTCAGCTATGAATATTTCTTAACAAATTCAAACATGAGAAATTCAGAACAGATTAGTAACAAAAACAAGAATAAAAAAGGCTTCTTCCTCACGTTTTTTACTGAATCCAGAAGTATCATTTACACACGTGGACAAAATAGTTGGTACCCCTCAGTTAAAGAAGGAAAAACCCACAATTCTCACTGAAATCACTTGAAACTTACAAAAGTAACAATAAAAGGTCATGGGTCTTCCAACAGGACAACGATCCAAAACACACAGCCAAAAACACCCAAGAATGGCTGAGAGAAAAGCGTTGGACTATTCTAAAGTGGCCTTCCATGAGCCCAGATCTGAATCCCATTGAACATCTGTGGAAGGAGCTGAAACATGCCATTTGGAGAAGACACCCATCAAACCTGAGACAACTGGAGCAGTTTGCTCATGAGGAGTGGGCCAAAATACCTGTTGACAGCTGCAGAACGCTCATTGACAAATACAGAAATCGCTTCATTGCAGTGATTGCCTCAAAAGGTTGTGCAACAAAATATTAACTGAGGGGTACCATCATTTTTGTCCACGTGTGTATGTGTTAAAAATGAAACCAAAGAAGGTTTGACTGGTTAAACTGGTTTAAGCGACTTTTATTAGCAGTAGAAATGTGCACACTAATGACCTGCAACTGTTTGCATAGAGAAGACTGTGTAGGTGTGTGTCTCTGATGTGTGTGTGATTCCACAGTCAGTGCCCATCATCTCACACTCACGCTGGCTGCTCAAAAAGGGCGAAGTGCAACTCATGTGCGGACCAAAGAGCACCAAGACCATGAGGAGCCGAAAGCTCTACCAGCCCATCTGCCTGTTCCTTTTCAACAACCTGCTGCTGATCACCAAGCGCAGGTGAGTCTATAACGAGGGCAACATTCCCACTTATATCAATGATTCCTCAGGGATCCTCAGTGTCTGTGTTAGAGACAAATACTTAGAGAAATTAGCCAAGAAAATGGCGAGATTTGGCTGCTCACATAATCAAAAAGATGTGCAAAAATGCAACTGTTTCCTATAAATGCCATTTGGAGTACCACAGGGATCAGCACTGGATCCTTTGTTGTTCATAAGCAATTTTATTAAATCCAAATGACAAATGACCAATTTTCTGTATTTATTTTTGGTGGTTAACAACTTCTGTTTGTTCAGACAAGACTTTGGTGCTTCTGAGCACTTTGTAGACACACTTAGATGTGAAAAAATAATGTTTCAATTGAGATCAATTCTGTGGGTTTAATGAAAGTAGGATCAAATTATGAGAGTGATCAAATGTAACACGTGCTTCAGAAACTGCTTTAGAAATCCTAGTTAAACAACACATGTTGATGATGATAAAAATGAATACTGTAGTACAAATTGGAACTATTTAATCAAAACAAAAAAATAAAACCTTAATTCTTCAGATGGAAAATTCACAAATATACCTCACAAATAACTGTTTTACACTAAAAAACAACCTCAAATCCAATTTTGTAGACCTTCTAAAATAGAGGTGACTATTCCTGTAGAAAGGAACCAACTTGAGTTAGAACATAAAACTGCATTTTTATCATTTTAAACAAAAAAGCCAGATCCAGCAGAATTTTTTTTTACACAAAAATTGTGTAAAGAAACAATAATGTTACTTGGATTAATTGTCATTTTACTGTTATTTAACAACACAAACATCCATGTTTTGACCATTTTTTTCCAGGACACAGTAAATCTGGTTTCTACGCTCATGTTATCAGTCCACAAGCAGTTCAAAGGTGCACGCAAGTCTGTTTTATTTATCCAGAGTGAAAGTCTCTAAAATTAGACATTTACACAGACATCACTGACGGACCACAGTATGGTTGAAGAATAATTCAATTAAACAATTTAAAAAAGTTGAATTTAAAGAGCAAATAAGGAAGAATTTTCCAGTCCCCACCACGTCTGGTTAGCAATGAAGTCAGACATGTACAGTATCTGGTACGAACTAATGAAAGCAGAAACAGCTTGTTGTTTGTAGACTTTAAGCCCGGTGTGCTGTGAGACGGAGAGGAAAGAAAAACAGAAGAACAAACCATGTCCCAAGACAAGGAAGTTAAACTTAAAAGGCACTGATCTGCATGGTTTCATACAAATCTGTGTCTCAATACATTCTTTACCATTAGCAGCAACAAATGAAAGCATGTATTAAATAATTGTTGTGTCCGTGAAGCAGGTGGCACTGTTGAACTGCTGAACTTCCCTTTTCTAACAATGCCTATCTGGAGCCTAAGACCACAAGATCACATTTAAATGATCCGAAAGCTCAAAGGGTTCATCAAATTTGTCGACAGTGGGGACAAGTTCCAGGTTCTTGACTCGTGCACACGTGCCATGCTGAGGACTGAAGATCTGGAAGACCAGGGTCAACAGCTGGCCTTTGTCTTCAACCTGAAGATGCTGGAGAACCAGGAGGATCGCACTGTCACCTACATGATCAAGGCCTCCAGCACGTGAGTGACTCAGAGTAGAACACTGCAGGAAAATCCTTCTAGTTCCTGTTGTGGTTCGCCCCTAGCATTGTGTTGTTGGTTTTGTTCATCGCAGACTGGCTGTGGCCAGGCCTCCAATCATCTCAGGTTTCTGTATTTAAAGCATCTCCCTGCTGCTCTTACCATCAGAGCTTCTTCTTTGTACTTGTTTGATTTTGTATCCTGCAATTGAATATGTTCATCATTCTGGATTTGGTAAAGTTCGTCCTGCTTTTGGGTCTTCTCCTACAAGCTACTGTAACAGTTTCTTTGAATCTTAAGTAGATTTTAAGGAATCTACTAATGGATCTCAACTGCACATAAATCTAAATTCAATTTTTCAAGTGTAGTTAAGGTAAAAAATCAACTTAAACTAACAAAACATTTCTAACATTTTCAGTATATGTTTTTGTTGTGCTTAATTCAGCATGGAGAGATGAAGTTATAAACTCTGGCACAGAAAAAACTTAAAACTTTGCCACAAGCAACATCAAAAGAACTTGCGCTGCCATCTACTGGTTGTTTGTAGTATTTCAAGCAACAAAACTTAGATGTAGTCAAAAGAATAAGAAGGGTATTGACAGTATGAAAACACAGAACTGAAAATAAATGGAAGAAAATGACTTATTTTTCAGTCATACGTGTATCAGTTGTTTACCACATTTTCAGATCAGATTTGCAATGCCAGATTTCATTTTTTCCCCCCACAGTTAGCTACACATTTCAGGATTTTTGCAAAAATTAAGCTGACATTAACATTTTTGGGAACCTTTGACTTTTTCTTAGAAGTGTTATTTTGTTTTTTTTTCCTTTAAATAATTAGAACTCTAAAGACATGGGTGTATCCTAGCCTCCCAAGAAGCTATTTTCAGTCATGAAGAAACTCTTATAAAAGCTATTTTATAAGACCCCCGTCAGACCCCCTTCCATTTTACACTGTTATCTTGCAGCAATTTGCTAAAATCATATAAGTTTTTCCTCAATGTACACACAGCATCCCATATTGACAAAAAACTGAATTTTTGACATTTTTGTAGATTTCTTAAAAAAGAAAAAGTGAAATCTCACATGGTTCTGAGTATTCAGACCCTTTGCTCAGTATTTAGTAGCAGGAACAGGGAATCTGTACCTTTTGATCTAATACATCCATGAGTCTTTATGTGAAAGATGCAACAAGTTTTTCACTCCTGGATTTGGGATCCTCTGTTATTCCTCCTTGCAGATCCTCTCCAGTTCTGTCAGGTTGGATGGTAAACGTTGGTGATCAGTCATTTTCAGGTCTCTCCAGAGATGCTCCATTGGGTTTAAGTCAAGGCTCTGGCTGGACCATTCAAGAACAGTCACAGAGTTGTTGTGAAGACACTCCTTGGTTATTTTAGCTGTGTGTTTAGGGTCATTGTTTCTCACCATCTTGGAGTCCTTCAGGTGTTTTTTAGCAAACTCCATTCAGTCTTTCATGTGTTTTGCACTGAGGAGAGGCTTCAGTCGGGTCATTCTGCCATAAAGCCCCGACTGGTGGAGGGCTGCAGTGATGGTTGACTTTCTAAAACTTTCTCCTGACTGCATCTCTGGAACTCAGCCACAGTGATCTTTGGGTTCTTCTTTACCTCTCTCACAAAGGCTCTTCTCCCCTGATAGCTCAGTTTGGCCGGACATCCAGTTCTAGGAAGGGTTCTGGTCGTCCTGAACATCTTCCATTTAAGGATTATGGAGGAAACTGCTCTTAGAACCCTTAAGTGCAGCAGATATTTTTTTGTAATCTTGACCAGATCTGTGCTTTTCCACAATTCTGTCTCTGAGCTCTTGAGGCAGTTCCTTTGACCTCATGATTCTCATTTGCTCTGACATCACTGTGAGCTGGAAGGTCTTATATAGACAGGTGTGTGGCTTTCCTAATCAAGTCCAATCAGTTTAATCAAACACAGCTGGACTTAAATGAAGGTGTAGAACCATCTCAAGGATGGTCAGAAGAAATGAACAGAACCTGAGTTCAATATATGAATGTCACAGCAAAGGGTCTGAATACTTAGAACCATGTGATATTTCAGTTTTTCTTTTTTAATAAATCTGAAAAAATGGGTTGTCAATATGTGGTGCTGTGTGCACATTAATGAGGAAAAAAATAAACTTCAATGATTTTAGCAAATGGCTGCAATATAACAGTGACAAATTGAAGGGGGTTTGAATACTTTCTGTACCCACTGTATTTGTTGGTATGTGAGGCTGCCTGTGTTAAAGTGGAGTAGAGGTTCACCCAAGAGTCTTTTGTGACCAATCACAGCATTGATCTCACAGGAGCGATAAGCTTCGATGGATCTGCGCGCTTACCCCAAACAGGCGCACCCGCTTTACGTCTGCAGGTCCTCAGCATTCAGGTGAGACGCCTCCCCACAGTGCACACTTCTGCTGATGTGTGCAGGCAGGAACTCAGGGTGTGCATGTGCTCAGACTCTCCACAGGTCCAGTGTATTCAGTCTTACACTGCTCAGGAGTCTGACGAGATCTCCATTGAGATGGCAGATGTTTTAAATCTTCTCGAGAGAACCAAAGATGGTACGTGCAGCAGTAAGTTCTTGCTCCTGAGCATGGTCTCAGCTGTGGATCTCAATATCCTTTGTGCTACAGGCTGGATGATGGGTGAAAGACTCCACGATGGAGAAAAAGGCTGGTTCCCCAGTCGAGTTGTCGAGGAGATCCACAGCAAAGAGGTGCGAGCGCAGAACCTGAGGGAGGCGTACAGAGTCCAGCAGGCTCATGATAGTGGAGGAGGTTCCTCAGGCTGGGTCCAAGAGTGGCATCAGAGCAGGAAGGCGAGCGGGAAAGGGCCTGGACTTCTCCAATCGCTGGAGTGAAAGTGCCGGGGACAGCAGTGAAGGAACACAGTGAAGATAACCTTAAGAAGCACTAAGAGAAACATCACCCAGACTTTTGTCACTTCCTTCCTTCAGTGACATCTAAACCCGTATTCTCTGCACTGAAGAGTTTCATACCAACATTTTGTGTGCTCCGTCTCTCACAGACCTGTGAATATTTGTATAGAACCTTGTGTGCATGCTGTCTGTGATGTAGCTCTAAAATGAAACCCTAACTCTACAGGTGTGGAGGATTGTGTTGTGAAACACCTGACAACTCTGGAGGACTGTTCAAAGTTAGAGCTCAGACCCATCCACATCCTGTAGCACACCACAGGAGGATTCTCAACACACACAAACTAATGCACAATGTTCAGACACAAACCGATGCACATCGCTCACAAGCTGATGCACAATGCACACAAACTGATGCACAATGCACACAAGCTGATGCACAATGCTCACAAGCTGATGCACAATGCTCACAAGCTGATGCACAATGCACACAAGCTGATGCACAATGCTCTCAAGCTGATGCGTAACGTTCCCAAACTCTTGCACAATGCACACAAGCTGATGCACAATGCTCACAAGCTGATGCACAATGCTCACAAGCTGATGCACAATGCTCTCAAGCTGATGCGTAACGTTCCCAAACTCTTGCACAATGCACACAAACTGATGCACAATGCACACAAACTGATGCGTAACGTTCCCAAACTCTTGCACAATGCACACAAACTGATGCGTAACGTTCCCAAACTCTTGCACAGTGCTCAGAGGAGGAGCTGCTTGACAGCAGCTTGGCAAAAGTTGAAGAAAGTTGTGTAATGAAGGACAACATCATAAATGTTCCTTTTGTTATGTAATTAATTCAATTTCTTTTTTCCCTGCCCCTGCTCTACTTTTGGTTCTGACCCAGATTTGGAAATAAAGCATCAAGCTACTCCTGCAGCTGAGAGCAGAGACCAAGACTTTGATGAAGATGCATGCCAAAGTTTGTCTTCCTGCCTCCTCAGTGAAAGCATGTGACTGCTCTGAAATTAAAACTGCACGGAGTAAACCAAAAAATGGAGAATTCCTATAACAGCAGGTTCCTGAAGATTTTTTTGTCCTGAGCAAGGCAGCTTTTTTCTTCTTCTTTTTGTAAATAACAGAAGTAAATGCTGCAGTAGGGTTTGTGCACACCTATCCACCTGGCCCACAAGACAAACAGAGAGGCAGAGTTGGTGACAGCTCTTCTATACATGCAATAAAACCACAAAGCTATAGATTACTAAAACACAGCTTCATCACATGGCGCGCTGCTCTCCTCACTCCCGTCTCTGAGCTTTAGATCCGGTGTTTGGACGTTTTTCAGACTAAAATGATCTGAAGCAGTTTGGCCCACAATCTGCTGTGTGAATATCATTTTTGTGCGGATTTTCTTTGTGTTGCATGCTGAACTTTTGTTAAAAACAATGAAGAAAGAGTAAATCATGATGAAGAAAACTGTGTGGTCTGACACAGAGCACCTTGGTCCTGTTATTCAGACAGGAACCAGTGCAGCCAAAGGTTGTTCTGAGGTTCCTGCTTGACACCTAAGGCTGAATTCAGCAGGAATATATTATTTCAGCTAAATGTTAAGTAGGCAGAAAAACACTAGTGATTTTGAAATTTAGCTGAAACACCTGGCACCATACTAATGGAAAAGCTAAATGGTAAATGAACTTAAATTTGGTTGGAGAATGTTGATGCACAGAGTCTTGCAGAAGAATTCATACCACTCAAACTTCTCAACATGTTATCACATTATGACCACAAACATAAATATATTTTATTGGAATTTGGTGTGAAAGACCAACAAAAAATGACACACACTGGTGAAGTGGATTGAAAATTATACAAGAGTTCAATTTTTCTTTACAAATAAAAACTGAAAAGTGCAGTGTGCAAAAGTATTCATTCAATACTTTGTGGAACCTCCTTTTGCTGTAATTCCAGCTGCAAGTCTTTTGGGGTTTGTCTCTACCAGCTTTGTACATCTACAGACTGAAATCTTTGTTCATTCTTCCTTACAAAACACTTCAATCTGAGTCAGATTAGATGGAGAGTGTTTGTGAACAGCAGTTTTCAGATCTCTCCACAGATTCTGGATTGGATTTAGGTCTGGACTTTGACTGGATCATTCCAACACATGAATCCGTTTCATTTTTATCAATCCATTGTAGCTTTGTCTTTATGTTTAGGGTGGTTGTTCTGTTGGAAGGTGAATCTCCGCTCCAGTCTCAAGTGTTGTTCAGACTTCATCAGGTTTTCCTCCAATATTACTCTGGATTTGGCTCCATCCATCTTCCCATCAACTCTAACCAGATTTCCTGTTCCTGCAAAAAGTTCCATTTTGGTCTCATCTGACCAGAGCTCCTTCTTCCACATGTTTGCTGGGTCATTCTCATGGTTTATGTCAAACTGCAAACAGGACTTCTTGTGGTTTTCTTTTAACAATGGTTTTCTTCTTTGCCACTCTTCCATAAAGTCCAGATGTGTTCAGTTCTCGACTGATGGTTGTTCTATGGACAGATTCCTCCACCTGAGCTGTAGATCTCTGCAGTTCATCCAGAGTCATCATGGACTCCTGGCTGCATCTCTGATCAGTGTCTCCTTGTTCAGTCTGTTAGTTTAGGTGGACGATCATGTCTAGATAGGTTTGTAGTTGTGTCGTACTCTTTCCATCTTTCATTCCAAAGTTTGGGACTGAACAGTGGTTCATGGATGTTCAAAGTTTGGGAAATCTTTTTCTAGTCTAACTCTGCTTTAAATGTCTCCACAACTTTCTCCCTGACCTGTCTGGTGTGTTCCTTACACTTCATGATGCTGTTTTCTCCCCAATATTCTCTTGACAAACCACAGAGACTGTCACAAACCAGCTGGATTTGTTTACTGAGATTAAATGACACTTGTCTAACTCTTGTCTAATTTTCTTTCCACATCACAAGTGTGTGCCACTTTGTGTTGGTCTTTTATATAAAATTCCAATAAAATATATTTATCTTTTAAACAATTTTTTTACTCAAACTTTGCACAATTATTCTTTAGAAAAATTAGACTAAATAGTCATCTTTATCCTTGCTCCCAAAGACACATATTATCACTGGTCAAAGTGAGGTATGACATCACCCATATAATGCCTTACCTCTGGCTCTTGGGAAATGACGCCCAATCCATCTCTGTTGCTTCCTGAAACGTACGCTGTCATTTTAAATTCAGTTGACAGTGATTGGTCCGAGTCAGTATAAGTCAGGTTTTTAGGGGAACTGCATTCGCTAATCATGAGTGAGCTTGTTTGAAGGCCACACCGCTTACACTGAAAGCTGCTCCAGAGAAGCTGTCAATCAAACATTCAGGGTGGGGCCACATGCTTTTACTGAGGCATCTGATCGGTCAGTTTATAACTTGAATAAACTTGCAATAAAGAAAAAAATGTGAAAAAAAATTAGGATTAGAAGAAGATATTAAGAAAAAATGTGTCAGAGTAATAATGGTTATTCTGACAAATAAAATGACTGAGTAATAACTGTCTATTTCTCAGTAAAAGTCTATAGGATTATGACCTTCTTGGAACTAGCAGGTACTTCCTATTTGGAACACGTGAGGGGAGGAGTTAAGATGTCCTGTGAATATGCAGTCAATGGTTGCTCCATGTGAAGCTTACACCTAAAAACTTTTTTATTATACTGTTATTCACTTTTTGGTTTTTAAGGATACAAATAGGACAACTTGGCCCCGTATAAATGATCTGGAATTAAAGTAACCATCACAGTTATTAGTAATTAAGCTTAGTGTGCTGTTTTTTGCCTTACACATCGTGCTTTCAGACAACCTTGCATGTGATCTGGCACTTCATAAATAAAATAATCTAAAATGAGCTAAACAGTCCAGAACTCACACTCTAACTGAGACTCATTTAAAATGCTGCACAAAAAAATATTCCTGCAGTTAAAGATTTGTTTGGTTTGCTTTTACACAATGCAGTTGAGTCAGCGACATGTAAATATAGCAGTTGCTCATTTGGAGGCAGAGCTTCTAAAGGTGGCTTCTAACTAGAAAGAAAAAAAGAAAATTGTACTCAGTTTTCCTCAGGGAAATGGCACAAACTTCACACTGGTAAAGGTAATCAAACTAAAAAATGATTAGAATGAAATTTAAAGTTAGAAACAGATAAGTACATACTATGAGTAAGCTAAATCACAAGTAACACATAAAGATCTTTAGTTGCATAATGGTCTTTATAACTGTCTAATTACTGATTTTTAAAAAATCTTCAATTTAACAATGAAAATAATATGAGTTTTAATTTTATTTCATTAAAAATTGTTATGGACAGCAGTAGATACTAAACATTAATAAATTAATAATAATCAAGTTTGTTACAAGTGATTCAAGATAACAAATGAACAAAAAACATTAATGCCAGAAACAGGATTGTAATGTATAAAAAACAAACAGTTTAAAATAGTTATTTCCTTTTCACCATAAAGCAAAGGCTTCAAACATGAACTGTTACACAGTTAAAACAGAGTCAAAGGAGAAGGATAAAGTGGTTCTCTGTCACAAGTGGGACTTTACACCACACCTCTTTATGAGCCTCCAACCTCAAAAAGGTGCCTTGGACTGCTCAGTCATCCCGACATGATGCTTGGGAGCAGGAGACACCCCAGGCTAGTATCTTTTAAAAAATAAAACGTTCACTTCCAGTATAAGTCCCAGGGTATTCTGCAGGGGCACCTGCAACAGACTGGCGACCAGTCCAGGGGTGTCCCCAGCCGTCGCCCATGAGCAGCCGGGTTGAATGATATTCCGCAGCCTACGGCACAAGGAAAACTTTGACCGTCCATCCATAGAACTGCGTGTACTTTGCAGGAGCACATAAAAGGCCACATCTTTGACTTCTTCATCTGCGTTTGAAATGTTTCAAATGCATGTATCAGTCCTTGTTGCCCCTCTTGAAATTTTCATGACTTCAGTAAAAGATTTGGATTTCAAAATGACGAGAAAAAGTTGTGAGTTGTGGATGAATGGATAAACACTGCATGTGGGCCAAGAAGGTGCCTGTTGTACAGAAGCGGTGAGACAAAATTTCACCAAATAGAACTTGGGAGTAAGAGACACTCGCATGTGGGAGGGCTTGAACCACCAAGCTTTCAGTTAACAGCCGAATGCACTAGCCTATTACGCCACAGAGACAACAAAATATCAACATTTTATTTCAGGGAAAAAAATCACATTATTTCTCAGAATTCTTTGACTAAAAATACTCTTTGTGAGAGATTGCATTTCAATCAGTCTTCTTGAGCATTCATTTTGTTGGGAAGCCAAGTGAACATCCTCCCCAATCAAATACCCATATTCTATGGTTTTTTTGTCCTCTCTGGCACATCCACGTTATTATAGTAGACAGTATCTCTGCCTGTCACGCGGAAGACTGGGGTTTGATTTACCAAAGGGGAGTTTGGCAATCTACTTTATCCCTCTGATCATTTGTAAGTATTCTTGAAACTGACGCATGAAGAAAAGATACAAAGGCTTTTTTCAGCCAAATGAAAAATAACTTACATTTGCATGGTAACTAGTTTCAACTCCCAGAGTGTCTTCCTGAAACTATCAACCAATTGTACACTTTGCTCAGTGCTGCCATGACAAAACCGTGGGTCACGTTCACAATAATGAACAATTCAATCTCCAATGCCACATTTATTCATGACTCAACCATTATTTCCAAATTGTCTGTCTGTTTTCTAACTTGTGTGCTGATCAAAAAGCACCAGGGCTCCTGTCTTCTATGGCGCCACTCACATGTCAGGTTCAACTTTCTAAGAAAGGCATGACAGAATACATTTAGGAAGAAGTTTCAGAAAAGGTTTTGGTTATTGGAACAACATGCCCCACTGTGCCATATGGCTAAGTCATCAGACTGATTTGTTTAAACGCAACGACTTGACACCTCACTCGTTAGCATCCAATAATAACAAGGCAGAACTTAATCCTTCCTGCTTTGGCGCAGGACAAAGACAATTTCTTACTTGTTTCACAAGGACTTTATCATTTGTTACCTTGGTTTTGAGATCAATTCTCACCGGCACGGGATCCTATTTGACCTTTATTCATATACCGCTTAAAGCGGCAACTTCACTACAAGACCTGCTCATGAAAAAAGAACAAGAACACAGGCCACAGTTTAGAAAGAGATTTTTATAATAAACAGAATCAGAAGGGGTTGATTAGAGCGTCCATCCAAATGAACTGCGTGTACTTTGCAGGAGCACATAAAAGGCCACATGTTTGACTTCTTCATCTGCTATTGAAATGTTTCAAATGCATGTCCCCCTCCTTGTTGCCCCTCTTGCAATTTTTACTGACTTCAGTAAAAGCCCCCCCCAATGTGTGTCCATCAGAGTCAGTTTGAGTCCAGATGGAACATTCCTCAGTCTCTCATCAGTCCACAGAATCTTTATCCAGAAGTTGTGGAGATGATCCAGATGTTTTCCTCAAATGTGAGAGGAGTCTTTGTTGTTTTTGCTCAGCAGTCTCTTTATGAACTCTTTTTTGTTGTTCTGACTGTTGACTCATGAACTCTGACCTTAACTGAGTGGACGGCTCTTCTTTGATGACCTCTGGATGAGTCTTCCTCGTGTTCTTGGACTCATTTTGGTCGCTCACTCCTGGAAGCTTCTCCTCAGTTCAGTTTTCTCATTTTCACAGCAAACCAAACTGCAGGTCCTTCATTCCAGCGTCCACCAGTGTCTCTGTGTGATTCTGCAGAATCTCACTAAACTTTGTAACTAAACAGCTAGAAGAAGCTTAACTGACTCCAACCCTCTACTGACTTCAGAGTCTGCAGTTTGAAGTTTGGATTCTCCAACAGATCCTGGAGCTGCTGAACATCTGAATCCTTCAGGTAGTTGTAGCTCAGGTCCAGTTCTGTCAGATGTGACGGGTTAGACTTCAGAACTGATCCAAAGTAGCACAGCTGATCTCTGATAAACTGCAGTTCATCAACCTGAATGTAGAATAAAAAGTTTAGTTAAAAGACAAAGTTTACATTCATCTCTCAGCTGCTGGTTTGATGTTTGTGTATAATGAAAGTGAACTTAAATTAGATTTTAATTTTAATTTACATATACCGGGTTCGAAATTAACACAGGTAATGCGGGTAAAACCTTTATTTGGAGGGTAGGAAAATTATTCACTAGCCACTTTGGCAGGTGAGACAACCATCATCTCTGACACGGGGCTTGAACTCACAACCATGACTTTTAGGCGTCTGCCTTCCCTCCCCACTTGACCACCACAAACATTCATTGCAGAGTTTGTTCAAACATTTCATTCTGATTTTATTGCTCAGATATAATCCTCACATTCGCCACAGCTGCTTTTTAATTCAGGGACTGCACGGAATTTCCGCACTTATGTGCTTTCATTCAAAGCCTGCTATTGCTGCATTCAGGTGCACTGGGAATTTCTGGCATTTGCTCACACTGATCTAAGCCAACACAAACACACTCACTTGTTGCCCCATGTCATTGTTACTTTTTTAAATGACTAAGACTCACAACTACAACACACTGATGTGTAAGAACACACACATTAGGACAAAAAGTTAAGTTACTTTAAAATGATTTTAAAGCAAACAAGAACTTGTAATATCCTTTTTAATATTGATTTGTAAATTGCAAAATATGTTTTCAAAATGCATGACCAAATTCAGCATTGAATTGGCATAGAAAATTCATGACAATTTAAACTCCAACTGATGTTTTTTTTCCAGAAGGTAATATCTCAAGGAGTCAATAGACCACTTAATACCCAGTGCCTCCTTCTCTATTTTGGAGTATTTCTTGTCTCTGTCAAACAACTTCTTACTGAGAAACAGGCTCGGCTTCTCCTCTCTAGGCTTTCCTTGGGCTAGTACTGCTCCCAAGCCAACACCAGAGGCATCAACCTGCACAACAAACTTCTTTGTGAAGTCATCAGATTTAGTTTTCTTATTTTCATCCACCACACATCTATCAAAAAATGGTTTAATAGATGAATCGTGCTGACTTTCTTCAAAGTTGCTTGGGATCTGCCATTGTGACTCACACGGCATTTCTGAAAGAGCAGGGTTATGCTTATTTGTCTTTTCCTCCCATTTGCTTTTTTAATGAGATTTTTGGCAGGAACAGAGCTGTCATATATGACATGCAGGCTGATCCCTCTGATCTCCTGGAGTTAATCTTTTAATTAGTTGGATTTATTGTAAAACAAATGATTTAAATAAAAATGCTTATTTTAAAGTTAAATGAGTTGTCAATTGTACTTTGATGTTTGCTGCAGTTATTATTGCAGTGGAAGGAGACTTGTACGTTTGTTTCTTGTGTGTTTGTTTTTACAATATGTGAAATTATAGTGAATTAATTCTATAAGAATGATCCACTTATGATGGAATTGCTCCATAAAATAATATTCATATATAACAGGATGGTGTTAGGAACATTAAATAGTTAATATTAATGAGGATGGTTTTGGTGGAGAAAACTGAACACTCAGCTCTGACATGCACTGGCCGCCACTGCCTGAAATGCCTTCTCCATGGATAAATGAAGAGATCTGTTCCTCCAGAAGACTGTCATAAAGTGTCGCTTTCAAGGAAGTCAACAAGTTGCATCTTAAAGATCTGATTTTTTTTTTTTAATGAAATGATAAAAAGCCAGATCAGCTTTCTTTTGTAAACTTATTTCTTCAAATAAAATAAATCCCAAAATTGTTTCAACCCTTTAATTCTCTTGTTTCTCCTTGTGCCTATAAATTCCCCAAACTTTCTAAGCTCACTGTAGTTAATTTCTTCATGGTTTTTTAACTAAGGTTTTGGATGTTGGAGCAACCATTCCTCATTCAGTCAGTGTTTGGCTCTCTCAGAGCCTACATGGTTCACAGTCATGGTCTACTTTCTCTCCTGTGACAGTGGAGGACATTCTCTGCTGAATAAGATCAAACCCTCGTCCTGCCGTCTGGACATAATTCCTACCTCTGTTTTTCCAAAAGTGTTCCAGAGTGAAGGTTCTGCTGTTGTCAACCTTATCAATCTGTCCTCGAAGTCAGTCCTCAACTTCATAAAGCACGCCTTAATAAACCCTGTTTATTATGAGAGAGATACTTTATTGTTCCCAAGGGAAATTGGTTGTGGTATTGTAAAACATACTGAGCATAATGCCCAGTGGTGGGCAGCAGCCACGCAGATCTGGAGGCGCTCATCGCCCAGAAAAGACATAAAAGGGAGTACAGGAATGATGAAAAAAATCAAGCATCTTCGATCTGTGTCACTGTAGAACAGCTTAGATTGAAGTAAAAGCAAAAATACATCAACCTATAAGCACATTGATTTCACAAAAATGGAAAGTCAACACAAATAAGCATACATCCAGCCTAGTGGCAGTCATGCATCATCGCACAGCGTTCTGTGACACAGACGTTACGATGAACTCACCAAGGCGTTAAAATCTAGGGAAAGTGTCATGTGCACCTGCCGTCCCTCGTTACAATCAGGCTCAGTTCTTAGTAGTTTTTTACTTATTCCAGCACGCTTCATGGTTTGCCAAGTTCATGGTTCTGACCCAGCGACATACCCGACCACGTCTCTGCCTTGTCCTCGTAACTCTGGTTTTGATCAAGTTCCTGTGCTGACCAATTTCCATCCTCAACCAAACTACTGTTTTTGTCTCTATTATTCTATCCTGTCAATGCGATTAGGAGTTCCCACGCTGTCTACCAAGTCTCATCACGTTCTGCTACACTCTGTGCATCTCTGCTGCATGCTCCTGTTTTGACTACAAATGACCACTCTGAACTACAAGTCAAACTCACTTCCTGCTGGGATGAGAGATGTCCGCTACCTCATGCCTTCTTCCACTGTCCCCTTCAAGAAGATAAAGATTCCTCGCCCACCATCCAAAGCTAGAAATGTCATGCACCCTTAGAAATCCAACAGAAGACCAAAATATCAGAACAGTCTTTTAAGGGGTTTTATTCAAAGTTCAGTTCTTAAAGTAATATCCAGAGCAGCCTAAATCAAAGTCCGTAGTAAGTCCAAGATCCAGTAACCGAGCAGACAGTCCGGGCACAAACAGGAATCTCCAAAAGGGCGTGACAAGAAGCGTAATCCAAAAACAGTCCAGAATCAAAAAACCCAAAAAGGCAGAAAGGCATCAAGCATAGAGTCTCCCAGGAGGACACTTGTCAGGCATCGCAACTGGTTGAGCCCGCAGCACCTCCTCCTCAACCTGGGTATGGGTAGCACACAACCTGACAGAAGGAGGTAGAATGTAGTCCTCCGGCTCACAGGGCACAGGGGAATCCCTTTGCCTAGACAGGGCATCTGGCTTGACGTTCTTGGTGCCTGGTCGATACGGCAAAGAGAAGTTAAACCGATTAAAAAAAAAAAGCCCACCTGGCCTGGCGAGGGTTGAGTCTCTTGGCAGACTTCAAATATTCCAGATTTCTGTGGTCGGTCCAAACAAGGAAAGGTTGTGTGGCACCTTCGAGCCAGTGTCGCCACTCCTCCAAAGCTACTTTGACCGCCAGCAGCTCCTGTCCCCTATAGAGTAATTCCGCTCTGCCGGGGACAGTAGCCTAGAATAGAAGGCACAGGGGTGAACACGAGAATCATCAGGATACCTTTGAGACTGAATGGCCCCCACCCCTGAGGCAGAGGCGTCCACATCCACAATGAACTGCAGTTGAGGGTCCGGCATGCGAAGGACAGGAGCTGAGACGAAACGCTGTTTGAGGGCAGAGAAAGCCTCTTCTGCTGCAGGGGTCCACTGAAAAAGAGACTTGGCAGAAGTCAAGGCGTGGAGTGGCGTAGCGATGTTACTGTAACCACAGATAAATCTGCGGTAAAAATTGGCAAAACCCAGGACTGACCTGACATGAAACACATGCTCTTCCTGATTCCAGGTAAACGAACACAAAGGTGTTCAGCATGTCCCAAAGAACCTCATTTACCATCCCCTGAAAAACAGCCGGAGCATTGGTTAAACCGAAAGGCATGACAAGATATTCGTAGTGACCCGTAGGTGTGTTAGACGCCGTCTTCCACTCATCCCTTTCTCTGATCCGAACCAGGTGATAGGCATTGCGGAGATCCAACTTAGTGAAAATGGTAGCCTGCTGTAATTGATCCAGGGCAGTGAAGATGAGAGGCAGGGGGTATCTATTCCGGACTGTGATTTCATTGAGGCCTCTATAATAAATGCAAGGGCGTAGAGATCCATCATTCTTCACCCAAAAAAAAACCCTGCTCCCGCAGGTGAAGACGATGGACGAATAATTCCTGCAACCAGAGAGTCCCTGATGTATGCATCCATAGCTGCCCTCTCGGGTTCTGAAAGGGAATACAACCGAACCCGGGGTGGCGTGGTCCCCAAGGGGAGGTAGATGGAACAGTTAAATGACCGATGAGGAGGAAGAGAACTGGCACGATCCAGATTAAACACTTCTTTCAGGTCATGGTACTGAGAAGGGATGGCTGTGAGGTTTGGATAAGTCTCTGGCATGCTGGTGGAAGGAGGAGTGGGAACCACAGGTAGGTCTCGTAAACAGGTTGTCAGACAATTGATGCTCCAATCGAGAATCTTGCCGTTACGCCAGTCAATATTGGGATTATGAGTTTGAAGCCAACTGTGCCCTAGGATGAGTGGAAGCTGAGGTGATGAGATAACATAAAACTGAATGTTTTCCTGATTGCCCCCCTCCATGGTCATTGATATGGGCTCAGTCTTCAGCTGTATCTTATGTAATATGTGGTCGTCGATTGCACGGACCAATATAGCCTTATCCAAAGGAGATAGTGTTACCCCCAAACGTTGGGCTAGCTGCAAGTCCATAAACTCCGAATCGGCCCCGGAATCAATGAACACCGGGACTGTCTGACTTACTGTAGTCGTTCCAATAGTAGCACGAATAACTGGCCGGGAGGCAGGTGAATCTGTGAAGGATCGGCTCAGTAGTTTCCCCCCCTTCGCTACTGAGCCTTGTCCTTTTACAGGACAGGTGCGGACCATGTGACCTGCCTTTCTACAGTAGAAGCATAGATGATTCCGCCTTCGCTGCTCCCTCTCCTCAGGGGTGAGTCGGGACCGTCCCAGCTGCATGGGTTCTGGTGCCTCCAGTAAAACAGGGACGCTAATGGGTGAGACGCTCTTGCTTCTGGCGGAACCCCAGGAGTTTTTCTCCCGTAGTCTCTCCCTGAAACTGAACTCTATGCGGCTGGCAAGGTCCATGAGACTATTAAGGTCTCTTGGCACCTCTCGTGCTGCGAGTTCGTCCTTAATATGGTCAGATAGTCCTTGATGGAAAGCGTCCCATAACACTGCAGCGTTCCATTGACTGTCCACTGCCATCGTGCGAAAATCAATAACATAGTCCGTAATGCTGCGGTTGCCCTGCTTAAGGTGGAAAAGGGTCCGAGCTGCCTCTCTTTCGGGACGGGCCGGGTCAAAAATGCAACGTAGCTCCTCTGAAAAGTCCTTGAACGAATGGCACACTGGAGAGGAGCGTTCCCACTCAGCTGTTCCCCACAGTCTCGCTCTCCCCTTTAGAAGTGAGATAATGTAAGCCACCTTAGCCCTCTCTGATGGAAAAGAGGATGGCTGTAGTTCAAACAATAATGAGCACTGGACCAGAAAAGCCCTGCACAGACCGGGTTCCCCCCCATACTTCTCTGGGGTGTCGACCCGAGGCTCCCGAGATGTCTGGGGACTGACGGTGGCTGGTTCAGGTGGGCGCTGCTGGATGGGTGGAGGAGGAGGAGTTAGATCTGCCAACCTCTGCATGATCTGTTGAACTCCATCAGCGAAGGTGGCCAGCTGGGCTCCTTGTTGTGTCAACGCTGACTCCACTCCTGTTCTCCACTCCTGAGCCTTTGCAGGGTCCATATCTTGGCCAGATCGTTCTGTCATGCACCCTTAGAAATCCAACAGAAGACCAAAATATCAGAACAGTCTTTTAAGGGGTTTTATTCAAAGTTCAGTTCTTAAAGTTATATCCAGGGCAGCATAAATCAAAGTCCGTAGTAAGTCCAAGATCCAGTAACCGAGCAGACAGTCCTGACACAAACAGAAATCCAAAAACCCAAAAAGGCAGAAAGGCATCAAGCAGGAATATCCAGAGGGGTTCAGGCAGAGACGTGGTCAAAAACGAGGCAGGATCAAAATACACAGGAGACTTAGAACACTTGGCGAGGGCTGGAAAATTACTGTTGGCACAAATGACGATCTGACAGTGGTGAGGTGAGAGTCAGCAGTATAAGAGCAGGAGGGACCAGGTGAAGGTGATAGAGAATCAAGTGGTGCATTTACTGGAGGTGGGAAGTTACAGCAACGATTTGTGACAAGAAATAAAACTTCTGTAGCTAATTGCCTTGTTCTGAGTTGTTTCTATGCTGTCCATTTTCTTAACGTTCAGTCACTACAGAAAGGGTCATGTAGACAGGAGGAATGTAGGTTTCCATGACAACTGTCTCTGCTTTTCCCACTTTTAGCAGATTTGTTTTAGTTCGGTCAAGGGAGTGTGCCTTTTGCCTGGGAAATGTTTGATTAGAGATGATTTGCTTAGGTGCAGACAGACATAGCTTCTGCTGAATGTTCGGGTACTGCTTGTGGCAGAATAGTCACTGATCCAGGTCAATTTTCTGGTTTCCCACCAAGTCCAGCCATAACTCACTCCATGAAAGTCTCCAAGGGAGATCTCGATGCGATACATGCGGGCAAACAGACCATTGATCTTGTTCTCCAATCTGTTCAGTTTATCGGTTTGAGTCTGTACGGATCCAAGTGCCCCAATGCAAAGCACGCCCAGCCCGCCTTTCACTGTAAGCCGCTTCACCAGGTTCCGATAAATCAGATTCCGCCAGTTCCAATCAGCAGAAAACAGGAGATCATTAATCCAATGATGTAAACATTGTTGCCACAGGACGAAAATGCTCCATTTGCCCAATGGGTCATTCACATGTCCAGCCTCAAACATACCTCCTGGGAAAGTGGGGTCCACTCTCCCACCTCTCATGTTGGAGAAGATTTGATCAAGCACATTTCCAATCCAACAGATCAGATCCATCTTTCTTGAAAGTGAGAGAACATAGAGGGGCCACAGGGAAATGGGAAAGATGAGCCAAAGAGCCTTGGTTAAGAGATTTATAAGGGAGCCAGAGAAAAGCTTCTGCTCTTGGCGAGTGCTGGAAGAAAATCATAGATTTAGACCTCGAAGCTTCCTTTCATTGCTAAAATGCTGGAGAGAGGGGTTGCTGTCCAACTAAATTTGTACCTGGAGGAACACAACATTTCTGATTCTTTTCAGTCAGATTTTGAGAAGAATCATCCCACTGAGACAGTTCTTCTAAAACTGCATTCACACCAAACGTGATTCATGCGGCAAATTCTCATTGGCCGCCTCGGGGGCAAGTTCTTACGGGAGCGGGAGCCAACCAATTCAGTGTCGAATGAAACAGTTTTCTGGGAGTCTCTTCAGAGTGAACGACAACCGCAGCTCCTTCCTATGAGCAATAAAAAAAATCACCCTCTTGCTTTTTTTTCTTCAAGATGCACGTGATACAGCAATACATACGTGCTTTTGCCTACAGTTTGCATGAGCGGGGCAGTGTTACCCTATGGCAAGCAAAAGAGGTCAATAATCTTGCGCTGAGCGGAGGCGTGCGCCGGGTGGTGGATTACACGCAAAGCAGCACATGAACGAGTATGATCAAGGTGCAACAACAACAAACTACAGCAACACCGAAACGTAAAGAAAATGATTGAAAGCAGGAAAAAAATCCAAATCAAGAAGCATTTCATTTTATTGTAAACAAAGGAAGAGTGTAGAGTCTGCAGGTAAGTCATTTCATCTAAAACATGTTCCACAACCAACCTGTACAGACACCTGAGAATTGAGAGAAACTTCTTCAAAACTGGATTTCTAAATGAAAACCTTTATTGTGAATGAGTCTTTCTTTCTGGTTTTGCACATTATTATTTGTATTTTGTGTTGTGATTGCAGTGTTTTCTGTTGTTTTGCGTCAAATTTGTTTAAAAGGACAAAACAAAAAATGTGTATAGTTAAAAGTTAAAAACAGTTGTTTTTGTTTATTATCTATTTTTTACATTTTGTCTGAAAGGAGTTAATAACATCACACATATATTATACACTTATATTAATAAAAACACTTTTTTTTACATTAGTTATTCTGTAGTATAGTCAATATTCCTGAGTTATCGCGAGAAAGACAGAGAGAGAGAGAAGAAGATCAGAAACGAGCTAGCAGAAAGATGGAAGCACGTGTTTGTCAAATAAAAAAAAGATAAAACTGAACCAAAGGACTGTTTATTTGAACAACAGTGACACCCAGTGTTACAGATGTGGATTGAACACTCACACAGCGGATGAATGCGGTGCAAAGACAGCGACGTGTCTTTTCTGTCGGAAAACAGGACATTAAGCACGTGTGTGTTTTAAAAAGAAAAATAAGGCACAGACAGGACAAGATCATACAAAAACTAAAGATAGGCATAGAGAGAAAGAAAAGATAAAGTCAAGTAAACCAGTGAGAGCAGTAGTACAGAATGCTTCTGACTCTGATGAGTTTATCCATGCTGTAGACTCTGAAGGCACTGAGACAACTAAGGTGAATGGACAATGGCTGAAAATGCTCATAGATACAGGAAGTAGCAGAAACTTCATGGGAGAGGATATTTATAGGAGAATAATGTCAACTAAAACAAAACTGAAACCTACAAAAAAGAGATTCTATGCTTATGCTCAGACTACTCCGCTTAAATGTGTAGGTTACTTTGAGGCAGAACTGAGATGGAAGAACAACATAGTTACAGACAACATATATGTGATTGAAGGTAATGTAGAAGCACTGCTAGGTAGAAAAGAAATCTTAGAGTTAAAGATATTTAACACAGGAGAAAAAGTGAACAGAGTAGAGCACACAGAGCAATTCAGCGAGCTTGTTAAAGAATACGCACAAGTCTTTAAAGGACTTGGTCAGATTAAGGGTTACAGTCACAAGTTACAGTTGATGAAAAAGTCCCTCCTGTAGCAGGTTTGAGGAGAGTCCCTTACCCAATGTTAGAAGCTGTAAACCAGGAACTAGATAAAATGCTTGAACAAGATATAATAGAAGAGGTGAATGAAGGATCGGAATGGGTTTCGAACATCCTGATTGTACCAAAGAAGGACACAAAGAAGTGAGGCTATGTGTAGACCTCAGAGAAGTGAACAGAGCCGTGGTCAGAGAAAGACACCCAGTACCAACAGTCGATAGCATCTTACAGGCTGTTCAAGGAGCTAAAGTATTCGCTAAACTAGATGCAAGGAAAGGGTTTTGGCAGTGTGACTTGACACCAGAATCCAGACCCCTGACAACGTTCATAACACACAGAGGTTGCTACCGTTTCCAAAAAGTTCCCTTTGGATTATCAAGTGCACCAGAAGCCTACCAGAAAGCTATGGACACCATGTTATGTGGGATTCCTGGTACGGTTTGCTACATGGATGATGTAGTGGTCTTTGCAGAGAGTGAAGAGGAGCTTGAACAGAGACTGAGGCAAGTCTTTCAGAGATTTCAGGACAGAGGCCTAACCCTCAACAGAGACAAGTGCATTTTTGAATTACAGCAAATTGAGATACTTGGACACGTGATCACTGCAGAAGGAATCAAACCAGACCCAAGAAAGGTTGAAGCCATTTGCAAAGCACCCAGACCTGAAAACGTTCAGCTACTCTGCTCGTTCCTAGGCACCTGTGGATTTCTGATGAAATTCATACCGAACTATGCAAACTTATCAGAACCACTACAGAAGCTGACTAGAAAAGGACAAGTATTGGAATGGACAAGTGAAGCAGAGAGCTCATTCCAAGCAATGAAAGATGCGTTGGTGTGTGAGCCATGCCTGGATACTTTAAACTAGGTGCACCTACAATAGTCATTAGTGATGCAAGCCCAGTAGGACTAGGCACAGTTTTGCTACAGACCCAGATAGATGGACAGAACAAGCCAGTAGCGTATGCAAGTCGTTCGTTGACTCCAACTGAACGTCGCTATTCTCAGATAGAATGCGAGGCTTTAGGTTGTGTATGCTCTGTAGAACATTTTAGAACTTACTTGTGGGGAGGCAGGTTTACTTTGTAAACAGACCACAAACTCCTCATTTACATGTTCAACCCAGACAAAGCTACGCTGACACCTCCACGAATACAGAGACTTGGCTTTAGACTACAACCATATGACTACAAGATAGAACACATAGTTGTAAAGTCCAATGTAGCTGACTTACTCTCACGACTTCCTTTACCTGAGACTGAGTACAACGAGTATGTGGAAACATATGTTGACAGAGTGTTGTCATTGACAATGCATGGAGTACAAGCTATGAGCTTTAAGGACATAAAACAGAAAACAGCAGAGGATGAAACACTGAAACAACAAAATAAGATAGTTGAGACAGGAATATGGCCAAATCCAGTTCCAGAAGAACTGCAGCCATGTAACAGATGTGCAAGAGAGTTGTGTACGTATGTTGGACTCATACTGAGAGGACACAGGATAGTGTTACCCAGACAAATGGTAAAGCAAGCACTGAGGATTGGACACGAGACTCACCAAGGGGTGGTTCGTACCAAACAATATCTAAGGAGTAAATTCTACTGGCCCAACATGGACTTGGATGTAGAAAGACTGATCAGAAACTGCTCCGTCTGTATTCTCAACCAGCTACTGCACGAAGATCAACCCCTCCAACCACTAGAACTACCACCGAGACCATTGACTAAGATTGGTATGGATCTGGTAGGTCCTATCCAAAACCAGTACATACTGACTGTGATAGACTACTAGGCTGTAGTTATTGCAGACATATCCTCAGCTACTGTAGTTACAGAACTGACAAAGATATTTGCTAGATTTGGCTATTCCCTAGAGGCTGTTACTGATAATGGCAGGCAGTTTGTAGGGCAGGTTTTTGAGTCATTTCTAAAGTCATGTGGAATTAAACACATCAGTGCATCACCTTATTTTCCACAGAGCAATGGTAAAGTGGAGAGGTTCCACAGGTACCTAAAGAAAGCACTCAGGACAAGCAAATGTGAGGGAAAGACATGGAAAGAGGAACTTCCAAAAATATTAATGGCATATTGTTCGACACCACACAGAGCGTCAGGAGAGACACCAGCCATGTTAATGTTTGGAAGAGACATCCGCACTAAATGTCCAAATGTTGAAAAAGAAGATCAACCTCTAACAGAAAAGGAGAAAGCAACAGATCTCAGAAAGCATCTCGAGGAATACAAAACCAAAATGAAGCACTATGCTGACCAGACCAGCAGAGCAAAGGAGCACAATTTTAAAGTTGGTGATGTAGTTTTCATTTGGGAATAATGTGATTTGTTTATTATAGGAAATGTTATGTGATAGAAAGGTTTGTTCTAAACAAGGGAGGAATATGTAGTAAAGTCAATATTCCTGAGTTATCGCGAGACAGACAGAGAGAGGAAAAGAGAGATAAGAAGAAGATCCGAAACGAGCTAGCAGAAAGATGGAAGCACGTGTTTGTCAAATAAAAGAAAGATAAAACTGAACCAAAGGACTGTTTATTTGTACAACACAACATACTCATTTTGTGCATAATTTTATATAGTTGTTGATAATTAAATAAATAAAAACAAGAAAGCAACCTAAAGAGCTGTTTGGAAGCCCAAAGAGCCGGCTCTTTTTGTGAGCCAATCCCAAAGAAGATCTCTAAGAAGAACCAGAATTCCTCATCACTGCAACCAATGAGAACGTAGACAAAACGTAAAAACTGAGCCATTTTGTAGTTTTATATTAATTTGCCTACAATGTCACTCATTTGAAAATGCTAAATTACCCAAAAGCCATTAGTGTTTCTAGTCACGGTTTATGCTTAAATCTAAAGTGCAGCAATCGTGTGTCAATGTCAGCGATGAAGAGAATTACAACCATGGCGAGTTCAATGACAGAAAAATTTAGATCCAGAGAAAAGTAAAGATGAAAGACTCTTCTGATAAGTTCAGAAAGCTGGTAGGAAAGTCAGACAGAATTAAAAAATGTACGAGAACTGAGTGTGATGGTGATGCAACATCAAATGCAGCTTGGAATTAAAAATTACAAATTAAAACCCCAAAACGTCACATTCATTCATTCATTCATTCATTTTCTGAACCGCTTAACCCCTTTCGGGGTCACGGGGCTGCTGGAGCCTAACCTAATGAGCCTACTCATGGACGAAGGCAGGGGACACCCCTGGACTGGCCGCCAGTCTGTCACAGGGGCCCAAAACATCACATTGAAATGACAATTACACATAATGTTTTACCTAATGACAAAAAAAAAGAAAATGCAGAAAGTAAGAGAGAAAGTCAGAGCGAGCGTTCCAAAGGCAGCCAGCTTACACCAGCGCCGGAAATCATATGGTGCGCCTTGTGTATGGGTTAAGTACAGAAATAGACTCCCTAATTAAGACTGTGCCTAGTGATACGGCACGCCTTATGGTTTGTAAAATATGGTACAATGCATACATACAGACAAGGATGATTTTTAGAGATCCAGTTTATTTATTTCAAGCTCTTTATTTTATTATTCAAGCTCTACAAAAACATGAAAAACAAGGTACTGCATGAATGTGTATAATATTTCATTTCTTACAGCACTCCAGAATGCAATTTGCCCCTTTTTTAAATTTTTATATCATGTTTTCTACTTTGTATTCCCTGCCTCTGTTTAGTGGTGGAGGATCACATCACTTCCTTCTATGCGTGTTCAGAGCGAATGAATAAGAAAGATGTTCTTCATGTCAAAAATAAACACTGGAATTGATGTGTCGCTTCAAAAGTGTAAACACCACTCAGAATTTCATTGCAGTTATAGCGGACAGTCCAATCAAAATACGTGAAGTAGAAACAGGGCTTAAACTGGCAGATATTCTTTGCAGCTGACCCATCCTTCAGGAGTGCGGACAGCTGCAGATAGTCGTGCTGGGGAAGCATTTGGTGTATTAACTGTAACCATAATTCTAACCTTAACCTTTCCTCCCAGCCTGTGCAGACAAAAAATAAATCAATTCAACACCGGCTGCACGTATTGAGAAAATTACCTTCTTCCTAAAAAGAAAAGTAAGGAACTCATTATTGTGGTTTGGGGAGGGGAGTATCCTGCTGGCCTAAAAGTTTCCCTGCTTCAAGCCTGGCCAATACCACGCCCCAAACTGCCACATACCCCACCGTGATTGGTTGGTTCATCAGCTCCGTTCACAACACTGGAAAAGGCCATTCATACAAAACTGGCATGCCGCACCAACATTAAACTTTCATATTAAGGCGCGGGCTGCAAAATATTATCTTGGGGGCCACAATTTGCCCATGGGCCACCAGTTTGAGACCCCTTCAGTAAGTGGACACACATCACTCCTCCATTGACTGCTTTACATTGGTTACCTATTGTCAGGAGTCAACCAGCTACCACTCCCTCCAGCCACCAGCAGGAGTCCTCTCCTGAATATTAACTGCCTTCCACCTTCCTCACTTCATCTCCCAGCATGCACTGCATCCAGTCCATGTCCACCCAGCTTTTCGTCATTGTGTCATTAGCTCACGTTATTTAAGCCATGCTCATACTATCTGTCAGTGTGTAGTCTTGTTTTAGTCCAAGTGCCACTGTCTGTGTATTATCTGCTCCTTTGCATTGTGTATGACCTTTGCCTGTTTATTTGCTCTCCGTCCTGCACACATCAGACAGGGGTGTTTTTGAACCTTACCTGGATTTTGACTATCGCCATGTCTTGCTCCTGTCCCCTAACATTAAACCAGTTGCATATGGATCAACACGTTTCCATGCCGTTGTTACACATATCAAGTATCAAATTGATTTTAAAATTTTACTTTTAGTTTTTAGAGCTATGAATGGTCAAGCCTCAACGTACATCTCTGACCTATTAACCCCATAATCTTCGGCCCGATCCTTGAGGTCTTCCAAAAATAATCTTTTAAGCATTTCAAAAACCAGCTTTAAGACTAGAGGAGATGTCTCCTTTCAAGCTGTTGCTCCTTGTCTTTGGAACTCCCTCCCATTGTCACTGCGTTAGATTCCGTTGAGTGTTTTAAATCTCAGGTCAAGAGAATTTTATTCAGGAGAGCTTTTGTTTAATTAATTACATTAATTGAGGGGAGTGTTTCTTTAAAAAGCTTAGTGGGGATTGGCTCTAAAAGACAAGTTGAGGTTTTGGAGGATGTAATAAGTGATGTTAATTCTGCTAGATCTACAGCAGTGAAGAAGTCTAATGTTACAGAGGTTTCTATAGATGCCTTTGTTTCTGCTCTGGGCTGATAGTAGGGAGAACTTTGTTCAGCTTTTGTCTAATATTTAGGATTTTACAATCAAAGAATGAAATAAATTCCTCAGAGCTGAGAGTAGCAGGAATATGTGGTTCCACTGAGCTGTGACTGCTAGTCAGTCTGACTATAGTACTAAAAATAAATCTCGGATTACTTCCATTCTGTGCTATTAAAGCTGAATAGTATTGGGTTCTGGCTTTACGCAGAGATTTTTTATAGTTTAAAAGGCTATATTTCCAGTTATTCAGGGACTGCTGTGAGCCGGATCGGCACCAATCTCTTTCTAACTTACGGGTTACTTGTTTAAGGGAACGTGTTTCAGCGTTGTACCACGGTGATGCACCATGGTTTTGTCTAAATAGTTTTGGTTTCAAAGGAGCAACAACATCTAGTGTTCTCCTGAGGGCATCCTTGGAGTCATCAACAAATTGATCATTTTTTCTGGGACTTAAACTATGGGAGCTGCTCTCAGAGTGTTTGCTCAGCATGTTACTAAATATTGGTTGGACTGTAAGTTTAAATTCAGATACAGAACGGTCAGTCAATGTTCTTCTGAGCTGTTCTTTATTTATTGGAGCGGTGGAATTCTCTAGAACAAACTAAAAGGTGATTAGAAAGTGATCTGAGAGTGTGGGGTTATGAGGGAGCACACTCAGCTGATCTCTATAAATGAGTCAGAACAAGGTCCAGGGTGTGCTTGTGACAGTGAGTGGGTTTCTTTACATTTTGTGTGAAACCAACATTATCTAATAAAGCTGAGAAAGCGTTTCCTAGAGAGTCACTTAAATCCCCTACTATTATTATTTTATCAGAATCTAAAAGAATAGTCGATAGAAAGTCTGCAAACTCAGTTAAAAATTCAGAGTACGGGCCAGGAGGACAATAAATAATTATGAATAAAACAGATTTTGCAGTTTTCCTGTTTGAGTGATTTATAGACAATATGATGTTTTCAAAGGAACTATAAATGTGTTTGGCGTTAGTGTTAGGAAGTAAGCTAGACTGTGATATTACTGCTAACCCACCTCCTTTCCCAGAAATCCTGGATTTCTGATAGTTATTATAATTAAAGGGGGGGTTGCTTCATTCAACTTGACATAGTCATCCTGTTGGAGCCAGGTTTCTGTTAGAGCTAGCAGGCTAAGTTTGTTATCATTGATTAACTCATTGATTAAAAGGGAAGAGATGGATCTAATGTTTAGTAACCCACATTTAATGACATCATAACTTTGCTTGTTGTTATTGTGAGTATTAGTAGCTTTTACTTTTAGGTTTCTGTATTTCACTCCTTTCACTCGCCTTTCAGTGCATAATGCTAGAAAGAAGAGCGGCGCCGTCAAAAGTGGGATGGATGCCATCTCTACGCATGAGACCGGGCTTTCCCCAAAACGCGCTTCAATTGTCCCCAAAGCTAACGCCATTTTGTGGGCACCATCTAGCTAACCAGCGGTTAAATGATGAAAAGCGGCTGTACATTTCATCACTGACTAGATTTGGGAGTGGACCAGAGAAAATAACAGTGTCCGACATCGACTTAGCAAGTTTACACACAGACTCAACGTTTCATTTAAGAACTTCTGATTGTCTCCGTCGGGCGTCATTACCGCCTGCGTGAATCACAACTCGACGGAACCTGGGTTTACTCTGAGCTAACATTCTAAGGTTTCCTTCTATGTCACCAACTCTGGCTCCCGGATAACACCTGCCTGTGGCTGTCGGGAGCTTCATGTGTCTAACTTCAGAGGAGCCGATAACTAGAGTTGACAGTTCATCTGACATGTTGCAGAGGGGAGAAAACTTATTATGTAGCGGGAGCTTCAGTAGCTCTAATTGTTTACGTTTAGCACCATGCTTCTTTCCCACCGGTACAAATCCATCCTGAGTTTTCCCCGGCTGCTGCCCGAGAGGGGCTTGAGTGCTCGGCAGTTTCGTTCCGGTATTGCGAGCTGCACTGCGGGTAATAATCTAGCTAACAGGCTTAGCATCGTAGCCGCGCCTCTAACTGCTCTAGTATGGCCTCCAAGTCTAAAATAAGGCTACACTTAACACATCTGCCACTATCTTCACTAAAGGAGGCAGGATCTTCACTGAACATTTTGCACATGGAGCACGACAGAGAAGTTAAAGCAGACGAGGTGGAGGCCATGCTAGCACTTAGCAAAGGCTAGCGGTGTTTGGCTAAGGGGAAGAAACTATGTCACAAACTGCTTCGACAGCAGTGGTTAACACAGTGGTTACTCACTAGAATGCTAAAGAAGACACTTATATTGTTTGAATACCAAACAAGATAACATTAAGTTAGATATTAACAAAACTGACTCTCAATGACCGGAGCAGCAAAAACCAAACACTGGTTACGCTCACCCGGAAATGACGCCCTACATGCCAAAGATAGCAGAAGAGACGCCCAACACGCCTGTATAATGAATTACGAGTTCAAAAAACGTCAAAGATCATTATCCCATCATTGAAATGTAACTGCTCAGGTTTTATAATATCTTATTGCTTTTACTTTAGATTAAGTTACTTAATAACTTGATAACGAAATATTTTTCTGGGAATTTCTAAAATATTTTCATGATCAACAGTGATACCTGTTAAAACACTGACTACTGTACAGGTGAGAAGGTGAACTCTTCTACCACACACATCAATAAGAACATTCATTCCAACTCTCTGATAGACTTTGACTGTCAACTAGATAAATCGCATTTCCTGTGAAAAAATGTTTGATTGCGTAAGTACTGTTTTCTATTGTAAATTCAATGTAATGCTGCAATTTTGTTGAAAACTAAGGAACGCATAAAAACCACAAGAACTATAATTTACAGAAAGATTGCAGGATAGATCCATGGCGATAATAAATGCCAGGACACATTTGCAAAAAAAAAAAAAAGAATGACATTTAAAAAGGAGTACTTCCGAACAAAAATAACTAAATGTTCATACAAGAGAAGTGATGTAAAGGAGCTACAATTTAATATGTAATATGGGATAAAATGCCCATTGCTGCATGTCTGCATGCCTTTTAATTGCACCCAAGGCTAAATGTAGCTGTTTTTTAAGGGGATTTGTTTATTTATGGGGCATTTTAAGGGGTAATTTTAAAAACAGGAATGTTTACCAAGCAACACAGTAAATACTTTAAGTGCAACTTTTAAGCCACGTATTTTCAGCTTTCAAAAAAGTGTAGCCAAGAAAAAAGTTCAGCACTGGCGGCACACTTCCTTGTATATAATAATTTTCTGGGTTTCCAGTTAATTTTATTCTTTTTTTTCCCATTAATTTTTCTACAGGTCAGACACAGTTATGAGCAAAAGCAAAGGGGAGCAACGTTTGAAAATAAGGCTGCAGTAATTCGTTTTACTTTAAGACACGCTGAAATTGTCTGACTTATGTTCTTTTCATTGATTTTGTGAACACAGTAATGTAACCAACTTTAACTGTGCAGAAAAGATCTTCTGCAGCTCTATGTCTCATTCCCATTGTGGAAAGCTAGCATTAGCATAAATTAGAAAAAATATCTGCAATACTTTTAAAATCAAACAAGTAGCATTCAATAAAGTACTTGTAATTTTGTGTAACTGGGTTGTAAGAGAGAAATGATCCACAACTCGTTAAATGTCATCCATATGAATTTGGGGAAGCAGCTGTGCAGGATTCTGCAGGCAGGTTTACTTATATTTTTATTTTAATTTGTGAATGATCTAAGAGAGGGAAAAAATGCAAGTTATGTAGTACATTTATAAATAAATATTGTATGTATATAAAAACCTCCTCTAACCCTCCACGGGTGGTACTTCACTCCAAGCTCGGGTCCTCTACCAGAGGCCTGGGAGCTTGAGGGTCCTGCAGTATCTTAACTGTTTCTAGCTCTGTACTTTTCTGGACTGAGATGTCTGAGGTCTTTCCAGGGATCTGCTGGAGCCACTCCTCCAGTTTAAGGGTTACAGCCCTGAGTGCCCCAGTTACCACGGGCGCCACTGTCACCTTCACCTTCCAAGCTTTCTTCCGGTTCATCTCTGAGTCCCTGGTATTTCTCCAGTTTCTCATGCTCCTTCTTCCTGATGTTTCCATGTCTTGGTACTGTCACATCCACCACAACAGTTTTCCTCTGTTCTTTATCCACCACTACAATGTCTGGTTGGTTCCATTACCATCCTGTCCATCTGTATTTGAAAGTCCCACAGGATCTTTGCTCTCTCATTCTCTACCACTTCGAAGGTGTTTCCCATTTTGACTTTGGGCTTTCCAGTCCATATTCAGAACACATGTTCCTGTATTCTATTCCAGCTACTTGGTTGTGGCGCTCCATGTATGCTTTCCTGGCCAGCATCTTACAGCCTGCAGTTCTGTGCTGGATTGTTTCAGGCGCCTCTTTGCACAGCCTACACTTTGGTTCTTGTCTGGTAGATCTGAGCCTCTATCATGCTGGTGTTCAGGACTTTTTCCTGAGCTGCCAGGATGAGCGCTACTGTGCTGTCCTGTTGGCCAGCCCTTTCTAGTTATTGGTAGGATTTCTTGATATCAGCCACTTTAGTTATGATTCCATGGTACATCCCATGCAGGGGCTTGTCCCCCCATGAGGATCTGTCCTCCAGCACAGCATCCAACTCTCACACATTGGCCGTGAGAATCACACAGATTGATTTCTTATGCTGTTCAGCCACACCTCTTTTTCTCAAACTAAAATACAATTAAATTCACTTTTTCCCTGTTGATTTTTTTTGTGTTTGTATAACCAAAAAAACACAGGATCCATAAAGTGTATTTAGTATTGATGCCTTTATACAGTGTCTTGCAAAAGTATTCATACCACTTGAACTTCTTCACATTTTCTCACATTATGACCATAAACATAAATATATTTGATTGGAATTGGATGTGAAAGACCAACACAAAGTTACACACACTTTAAAAAAATTAGACAAGAGTTCCATTTTTTTTACAAATAAAAAAACAGAAAATTGCAGTGTGCAAAAATATTCAGCCCCCTTTTCTCTGACGGCATCCAATTACGTTCAGAAATTGCTTGATGACTGATCTAATGTTGACTTCATAGAGTCCTTCTGTGTGTCATTTCATCTCAGTAAACAAATCCAGCTGTTTTGTGACAGTCTCTGTGGTTTGTCAAGAGAATATTGGGGAGAAAACAGCATCATGAAGTGAAAGGAACACACCAGACAGGTCAGGGAGAAAGTTGTAGAGACATTTAAAGCAGAGATAGACTAGAAAAAGATTTCCCAAACTTTGAACATCCCATGAACCACTGTTCAGTCCCAAACTTTGGAATGAAAGATGGAAAGAGTACGACACAACTACAAACCTATCTAGACATGATCGTCCACCTAAACTAACAGACTGAACAAGGAGACACTGATCAGAGATGCAGCCAGGAGTCCATGATGACTCTGGATGAACTGCAGAGATCTACAGCTCAGGTGGAGGAATCTGTCCATAGAACAACCATCAGACATGAACTGAACACATGTGGACTTTATGGAAGAGTGGCAAGAAGAAAACCATTGTTAAAAGAAAACCACAAGAAGTCCTGTTTGCAGTTTGACATAAACCATGAGAATGACCAGCAAACATGTGGAAGAAGGAGCTCTGATCAGATGAGACCAAAATGGAACTTTTTGCAGGAACAGAGAATCTGGTTAGAGTTGATGGGAAGATGGATGGAGCCAAATCCAGAGTAATATTGGAGGAAAACCTGATGAAGTCTGAACAACACTTGAGACTGGAGCGGAGATTCACCTTCCAACAGAACAACCACCCTAAACATAAAGCCAAAGCTACAACAGAATGATAAAAATGAAACGGATTCATGTGTTGGAATGATCCAGTCAAAGTCCAGACCTAAATCCAATCCAGAATCTGTGGAGAGATCTGAAAACTGTTGTTCACAAACTCTCTCCATCTAATCTGACTCAGATTGAATTGTTTTGTAAGGAAGAATGAACAAAGATTTCAGTCTGTAGATGTACAAAGCCACTTCAGGCCACTTTCGAAAAACTTAGACTAGAGCTCAGAGAAAAACAGAGCCTCATAGAGAAAATTCTCTCTGTATCAGCTTCCCAGTGTAAGTGTATACAACAACTGCAGCATTCCATCTGCTAAGTCGTTCCCTATCTCAGACGCTGCCATGGTTCGGAGAACTTCCCGCTGAAGCCCTTCCCACAGACATCAATATTGTCCAAATTTGTAGCCATAACAACAGCGGGTGGGAGCGGACAGATGCGGCTCCAAACACCAGGTCACCAGTGGAGGTCAGGAGTCCACAGAACCTCTGAGGAAACCAGGTTGACGCTGAACCAAGGGCCCCAGCCCTCTGCTCTACTACCAAGCAGTCGTGGACGGAGGTGATACGTCGAGGCCGGAGGAACTGTGTATCCAAACGCGACACTGCCAGCTCGGGGAACCTAGCGCTGACCAACCGCTATGCCCTGCTAGTGGAAGGTCTCACTGCGGTGTCAGCGACCCGAGCGGGGTCACTGGGACTGAGGTCGGGAGGAGCTCCTACCGCGACATCAGGCTCTGCTGCTGGTCTCAGCCAGACGACAACTCCCGCTTCCTCCTCCACGGGTCCGACGGCGTCTGCTGCTGCTTCGGAGCCTGGTTTGCTGGACCCTGACTGGGACGGTTTTCCTCCTGGAGCCGTGGCGCCTCAGCTGGGAGCCTTCTCTTTTTGACCGGTGCTCGCCTCGAGAGGAAAACGCAGCTGCCGCCTGCTGCACAAGGCTGTAGCCCGACGCTCTCCGGCTCACCGGCTTTGGTGGATCCCAATACCAAAACTAGATCTTCAAGCTGGATCACTGCCTGCCAGGAAACATCGCTCTGAAGCTCCCATCTCTACCCCTGTGCCCGTGGAGGCTGCTGCCCGTCTCCCAGCTACCATCGCTGGGAGACCCAGACCTGTGCAGCAGCCCACACTCATGTGGGAGACTCCATTGTCCGGCATGTCCGTGTCAGCAGGTTCTACACTCTGTCACTGTCTGGAGCGGTCATCAATGACAGGAATAACTCTGCCCACCAACTCACTGTCAAACACCCCTCTGCAGAGACATTCATTATCCATGCAGGCACCAACAACCTCAAACCGCAGCAATCAGAAACCCTGAAAATGGACTTCATTAACCTGATTCACAACATCCAACAGTTAAACATGAACTGGATCATATCTGGACCACTTCCTGCACCCCATTACCGTTACAGAGACATCATGTTCTCATGCGCCCGCCAGCTTCACATTTGGTTGAAGTCATACTGTCATTTCATGTGCATTCCATACATTGATCGTTTCACAAGAGACCATACCTCTTCAAAGCAGACGGTTTACATCCAAGCAATAGTGGTTCCCGTCTTCTCAGCATCAACATTGATCTCAGCCTCCGTTCCTTCAAAAACATTCCCAGCTGACGATCAAACCAGGACACTCACATCCCAGACTTACCATTCTCTGCCGCTCAGCAGCAAATACCAGTTCATATCAGCAATAGAGATTCCAGTCACTTCAATCCATTTCCAAGTGCTTCGCATGACAATGTCTCCTTCCACATCACACAGTCACTAAACCCATGTCGTTCTCACATCAGATTTTACCAACAACAATGAAGATTCAATTCAATTCAATTCAATTCAATTTTATTTATATAGCCCAATATCACAGCCACAGCCGTCTCATTGGACTGATATCAGAATATTGTAAGAAACAACCAAAAAAATCAATCACGTAAAAGTAAACAATAGCTGGTTGTTAAACAGACTTAGCTGAACAAACATCTCTGTCCTTACACCCTCCTTCGCGGTGAGGAAAAACTCATAAAAAAAACCCTCTTCTTTTTTTTTTTTTTTTTTTTTTTTTTGGAGGGGAAAAAACTAAGAAACCTCAGGGTTGCCCACATGAAGGAGAGATCCTCAACCCCGGACGGACAGGTGATGTGCTAGAACTATTAAAAAAAAAGTGAACTTAATTAATTCTATAACTGCATGGTTGAATAACAAGTATATGACTAATAAACAAATACGTCAAGATAAACGGCTACAAGTCAAGATAACAGCTACATATTTAAATAAACAACGACATGTTTGAGCAGTGTAGCAAATGGGCTTCATCCAGTAGGAGTTGTGGAAACAGCTGGGTTTGCTGAATGAGCCAGAGGCGAGGTCACAGCCAAAGACAGGAGCACAGGCGAGGCGAGGTCACGGCCAAAGACAGGAGCACAGGCGAGGCGAGGTCACGGCCAAGACAGGAGCACAGGCGAGGCGAGGTCACGGCCAAAGACAGGAGCACAGGCGAGGCGAGGTCACGGCCAAAGACAGGAGCACAGGCGAGGTCACGGTCAAAGACAGGAGTACAGGCGAGGCGAGGTCACGGTCAAGGACAGGAGTACAGGCGAGGCGAGGTCACGGCCAAATACAGGAGCAGGAAGAGCCAAAGGCGAGGTCACGGCCAAAGACAGGAGCACAGACGACCACCTGGAATCAAAAATCTCTCCAGCTCCCCCGTAGGGGGGTGGGAAAGAGGGACAACATGTGAATCGCACTGCACCAAACAGAGGCATGATAAACCAAATAAAATAAAGCAATGGCAGATGGCAAGTGATGCGATGAGGATTGCAGGTTGGTGGAGTGGGGGTGGGAGAAGGATACAGACCCTGGTTAGGGTAGGGGAGAGAGGGGGGGTGGGAGAAGGATGCAGACCCTGGTTCGGGTAGGGGGGAGAGGAAGGGGGGATTGGGGGTGGGAGAAGGATACAGACCCGGGCTAGGGTAGGGGTGAGGGGGGGGGGGGGGGGGATACAGACCCGGGTTAGGGTAGGGGAGAGAGGAAGGGGGGAGGGTGTAGGAGGCAGACGAAGAGTGAGTGGGAGCGAGTAGAGTCAGTGTGGAAAACCCCATCACAGCAGGTGAGGCAGAAGAGCAGTAAGTTAAATATTCTCTAATTGCTAGCTAGCCTGGCAATAAGCCTGTCCAAAGAGGAATGTTTTAAGTCTAACTTTGAATGTAGAAACTGTGTCAGCCTCTTTTACATGAGCTGGGAGTTTATTCCATAAAACAGGAGCTTGGTGGCTAAAGGCTCTACCTCCAACTGTGGTTTTAGAAATTCTAGGAACCACAAGCAGTCCTGCATTTTGTGAACGAAGTGTTCTGTTTGGTTGGTAAGGCACTATGAGATCTTTAATATAGGATGGGGCCAAACCATTCAAGGCCTTATAGGTTAGCAGAAGGATTTTGAACTTGATTCTAGATTCAACTGGGAGCCAGTGAAGTGACGCTAATACAGGAGTAATGTGTTCTCTTCTGTTGGTTCCTGTTAACAGTCTAGCTGCTGCATTTTGAACAAGCTGAAGACATTTTAAAGAACTTTTCGGACAAGCTGCTAGCAAAGAGTTACAGTAATCCAGCCTAGACGTAACAAATGCATGGATGAGTTTTTCAGCATCGCTTCTAGATAATATGTTTCTGATCCTAGAAATATTGCGTAGATGAAAAAATGCAGTTTTACAAGCCTGTGATATGTGAGCCTTAAATGATAAATCCTGGTCAAATAAAACTCCCAGGTTTCTAACTGTGGAATTGGAGGCTATATTTACACCATCCAGGGAGACCATCTGAACAGATATGGCATCTCTGAGGTATTTTGGACCTAGTATAATGACCTCAGTTTTTTCTGGGTTTAGGAGGAGGTAATTAACTGCCATCCAAATCTTGATGTCACTAATGCAGGCACTAAGTTTCTCTAAGCGGTCATTCTGGTCAGGTTTAATGGATAGATACAACTGTGTATCATCTGCATAACAGTGAAAATTAATCCCGTGTTTCCTGATTATGTTCCCTAGAGGCAGCATGTAAAGCATAAACAGGATGGGTCCTAGGACTGAGCCCTGTGGGACTCCGTAGCTAACTCGACTATAATGGGAGGAATGTCCATTTACATGAACAAACTGGTACCTATCAGATAAATAGGATTTAAACCATTGAAGGGCAGATCCTCTGATCCCTATGTCATGCTCTAATCTCTGGAGTAAGATGCTGTGGTCTATAGTGTCAAAGGCTGCGCTAAGATCTAACAGGACCAGAATAGAGATTAATCCCTTTTCTGTGGCCAGTAACAAGTCATTAGTGACTCTAACTAGTGCAGTTTCAGTGCTATGGTGAGGTCTGAACCCTGACTGGAAATCTTCAAAAAGGCTATTGTCCTGTAGGTGGCAGTATAGCTGTTTAACTACCACTCTTTCTAATATCTTTGAGATAAAGGGGAGATTTGATATTGGTCTATAGTTGGTCAGAATGCCAGGATCTAAACTGGGCTTTTTCAGAAGAGGTTTAACAACTGCATATTTAAAAGACTGTGGTACATAACCTATTTCTATGGAAGTATTTATAATAGTTAAAATTGATTCATTAATTAAGGGGAAGGTTTCTTTAAAAAGCTTAGTGGGGATTGGGTCTAAAAGACAAGTTGAGCTTTTGGAGGAAGTAATAAGTGATGTTAATTCTGCTAGATCTACAGCAGTGAAGCAGTCTAATGTTTCAGAGGTTTCTATAGATGCCTTTGTTTCTACTGTTTTAGCCTGCTCTGGGCTGATAGTAGGGAGAACTTTTTTCAGCTTTTGTCTAATATTTAGGATTTTACAATTGAAGAATGAAAGAAATTCCTCAGAGCTGAGAGTAGCAGGAATATGTGGTTCCACTGAGCTGTGACTGCTAGTCAGTCTGGCTATAGTACTAAAAAGAAATCTCGGATTATTTCCATTCTGTGCTATTAAGGCTGAATAGTATTGGGTTCTGGCTTTACGCAGAGATTTTTTGTAATTTAAAAGGCTATATTTCCAGTTATTCAGGGACTGCTCTGAGCCGGATCGGCGCCATTCTCTTTCTAACTTACGGGTTGCTTGTTTAAGAGAGCGTGTTTCAGCGTTGTACCACGGTGATACTCGGTTTTGTCTAAATAGTTTTGGTTTCAAAGGAGCAACAACATCAAAAGATGGCTCTTTTAAATGTCAGGTCACTTTTTAATAAGTCTTTTATCATCAATGATCTGATTTTAGACCATGACTTAACCCTTCTGTTTTTCACTGGAACCTGGCTTGGCACTGATGCAGCAGCTATTCTCACTGAGGCTTCTCCACCTAATTTTTGAGAAAAGTGAGGGGACAGCATCGATGGCTCACAATAGATTACAATCTGAAAATATTGTACTTCACAAATATTCGTCCTTTGAGCATCATACTTTCCTTCTTGGTGACCCACCAAACCTCCTTCCTGTTTTATTGAAGAATTTTCTGAATTTTTATCATATCTTCATCTTAGGTATAATAGGATTATACTAACTGGTGATTTTAATTTACATGTTGATAAAAGTAATGATATCTATGCCTGTGAGTTTTTAAATCTTCTGATCAGCATGGATTTTAAACATGTCACACAGTCCACTCACAACAGAGGACACACCTGGATCTTGTCATTACATACGGGCTGTCGGCCGGAGTTTCCTCTGTTATTGACTCCTCTATATCAGACCGCAACTGTGTGTTTTTTAATGTCACCAGTGAAATCCAGCAGGAAGTCTCAGTGAGAACTGTGAGGAAACGGTTTCTAACTCCTGAAGAGGCTGCATGTTTTATTGATATAATTAAACAAATTCCTGCTAAGATTTTACCTGCATCCTGTGATAATATTGTTGATGATTTTAATCACAGACTTCAGTCTTCCATAGATGCAGTGACTCTAATCAAAACTAAAAAATCAAGAACCACTAAAAAAACAGAATGGAAAACTGATGACATTAAACATCTGAAACAGATCTGCAGGTGAGCAGAGAGGAGATATAGGAAGACGAAATTAAAAATTCATAAAGACATTTTGAAGGAACAACTCAAAATTTACAATTACTCAGTTAAAAAGGCCAGAAAACTTTACTTTTTAAATCTCATCAGAAAATAAAAAGAATCCCAAATTTATTTTTAAAACTATTGATATTTTAATAAATAAAGATTCCAACAAGTCCTCCATGCCATCATCAAATGCTGCATGTGAGGACTTTGCAGATCACTTCATGGGTAAAATCAATGCAATAAGATCTAACATTTCAACTGTACCATACTCTGGTTTTAACAGATCACCAGCATTGATTTTACCAGAGGAAACACTGGGGAGTTTTGTCCTGGTTGATGCAAACATACTTCGTTGAGCTTTATCCCAAGTAAACACTACAACCTGCCTTTCAAATCCCATTCCCACTTTACTTTTTCAAACATTTGATGGATTCTTTGAGTCAGAGCTTTTTAAACATGGTAACGTTTTCTCTTCCGACGGGCGTCTTCCCTTCTGTGCCCTCTGCCATCAGCTACTCTATTCAAACATGTCGTTGTTTTATTTAAATATTTAGCTGTTATCTTAACTTGTAGCTGTTTATCTCGACGTGTTTGTTTATTAGACATATACTTGTTATTCAACCATGTAGTTATGAACTTCTAACAGCTCAATCAGGACAAACGGAAGTTTTAATCATCCATCATCGAAGAGAGAGATGGTTTTACCAGTTTTACAGTTTTAAACCTTCTCACGGTGTGAGAAACTTGGGCGTACTTTCTGACTCAGAGCTGAATTTTATCCCATTTTTCTATTTTATGTTTTTTTTAAATTAATTTGAAGTATTTCAGTTTAGTATTTTACCATGATTTTAACCCCGGTGTTTCCTGTGGGAATCTTTTTTGCCTGGACTTGCTGGTTTGGTCTGGGGTCATAACGGCAGTGGTCGTCCTTGCTGGGTCTGCTGGAGTTCTACATTGCAGCCTCACAGCTGTGGAGTGGACTTGGTTGCTGTCCCGGTCTGATGGGCACTGTGGCGGCGTTCCTGGGACTGAACTGCTCCTGGCATAAATATTCCCAAATACCGTTTCCTCACAGCAGAGCCAAGCCTTAAGTTTCTTTTAGAAATGATTTTATTAGTAGCCTCCTCATTGTGTTTGGGGTCATGGGTTGTATGTGTTATTGATCGGGAGGGGGGGAGGGTAAAAGGTGGGTGGGTTTTTATTGCGTTTTTGCTTTTGTTTTTTTTTAAATGTAAAATTCGAGTTACGCCAAGTATGAGAAGCGCTTTTTATATATAAAGTTTGATTTGATTTGATTTAGAGACAAACCCAAAAAGACTTGCAGCTGTAAATGCAGCAAAAGGGGGTTCCAAGTATTGACTGAATACTTTACAACTGAATACTGAATAGGGGCCTGAATACTTTTACACACTGCACTTTTCAGTTTTTATTTGTAAAAACATTGAACTCTTGTCTAATTTTCTTTCCACTTCACCAGTGTGTGTCACTTTGTGTTGGTCTTTCACATCCAATTCCAATAAAATACATGTATGTTTGTGGTCATAATGTGAGAACATGTGGAGAAGTTTAAGGGGGATGAGTACTTCTGCAAGACACTGTACAAAGAGCATTTATGACAAAAAGTTATATAAAATTATTTATTAATTTCTGTAGCCTATTAAAAAACATTTATTTTGTTTTAAGTATCTCATAAACATCATAAAGATAAGCTACACTGCAGATTGTACCAGTCCAGCAGAACCACCGATGCATCTTTTTCAGCTGCTTGAATTGCTGCATCTTCTACTTTCAGCATGATGACCATTCAGAGTGACTGCCTAAGTTCATCCTGAAGAATCACAACAAAGAGAAGATAAGGAGAAGCTCCATACAGGAACACATTCAAAGCAGAAATCTTCATCAGACTTCACTTCAGCTGCCCCTCTTGATTCACACTTACTTTTAGTTGAACTGGAGCATTTAGAAATGTTTTTTTATTTTGCATTAACTCTTAGTTGACCACCTGCAAATCTTAAAACTTAACTAAATGCATGTACATGGATTTAGTTGTCTTTAGAGATGTAAATTATTCAGGTCATATACTGTAAATAATGTTACCAAATCAACCGCTTTTATATGAAATACTTTAAATACAATTATTGAATAATGTGCAGTTCCTAGTGTGGACTCACCAACATCCTTTTGCACTTTGCTCCTGGTGATCATGTGTGTTGTTGCTCTGCAAACCAAAGCAACCTTCAGCTTTCCTGCTTCTTGAGGTGGTTGCTGTTGTTCCCTTGCCTGTCCACCAGGTGTCCCAGCTGGTAAAGTCCATCAAAGGTTTTCCTCCAACTCCTGAAACCAGAACTTCCACCTGGTCATGCTCATAAAAAACACAATGGTGTTGTCTACTTTCTGGCTGACAGCTGATGAGGTCTGTCGGCTCTGTCTCAATCCTGTCTCCAAGAACACAGCAGTCTGCGCTGGGAAGTAAATGTTTAACCCAGAAGGCTGTGAGCGAAGGAGAGAGCCGCTCACCTGCTGATTGTCAGATCGCACTCTGAACTCTGTCCATTTGCAGACAAACACTGAAGACTCACTCAGAACTCCATGACATCATTCACAGGTATGACTTTCTGCTTGTCTTTGTGTGAAGTCTTTGGAAGTCTGGATGTGAGCTTGTAATTACTGACATACAGTGATTGACCAGTGTTTGAAACCGTCATGGCTACTGAGGAGTTTGGCTTTGCTCAGGCGCTCTGTAAGGCTCTCAGGGAAGCTCCTTGGTTTGTTGTTGTCTCAAACAGACTCAAGGTCACATGCCTGTAGAGGTTTGACCGGCACGGTTTTTGTTTTTTTCTTGGTGTCTTGTGTACAGTATGTCTTCCTGCCATCCTTCACAGCTAAAGACAATCCATCTCTGCCAGAAGTTCCTCAATCTGGTCTCTCATCTCACACTTTGTCATTTCCACAATTGAAGACTAACTGTAGGGCAGGTGCTGGTGTGCACGGCTGCACACAAACACGCCTGACGGGGTGACTTCAGTTGGATTTCTTTAGCAGTTACAGTGTGTGAATTATGAGTTGATCATTAGTGTGATTCTCACAAAGTAAACCTTGTGTCGGTATTTAGGGAGTCACCCTCCTCCATCTGCACTCTGACTCTGATGCAGATGATAACAAGTCACTAAGTAACTCAGTCAGTGAGCTCAAGCAGTCATGTGACAAACGAAGCCCATCCTCCCAGTGTTCTGAGGTCTCAACCATGAAAAAAACACCAGAGCTCACCAGTTTAACATGAGGTAAATGCATCTACAAAGAAACAACCGAGTGTCATTTTTCTCTGAACAAAAGCAGAAGCATTTGAAAACTCAGTGTCTGCTCCTCAGTGAAAGCCTGCAGATCACAACTTTCACTTTGAAGTATCGGTCACTCTCTGGTTCTGAAGAACTCCAGCACTGTTTCAGTTCGCTGGGTGCCACAGACTTTGTTTTTTATAGTTTCCTGTTCAGTCATGTTCATTTTAACCAAATAAACAAATTTCCTGCAGCCTTTGCATTGCCCTGTTGCGGCTCCCATCCTGACCCACTGTCGTGCTGTTGTTCCCACAGGCATTCAGGATGGAACAGACCTTCCACGGTGAGTTCTTCCATGCTGTTTGCCCTTCAGTTAACCAAGAAAAACTCAGAAACACAGTTTTTGTCTTAAATGATGTGCTCCAAAAAACGGATGTTTGATTTGTTTTGTTTTAAATGTGAACTTTTTAAAGACCCACTCTGATGAAAATGGTGTTTTTGGTGTTTTTAACATGTTCTTGTGGCATTTTCCTCATGATGGAGGATAGAAATAAAAGAATTCGAGTAAAATGGTTACTGGTTAAATGTTTTTTACAAGAAAAGTCAGAGACAAAAGCGGTTACTCTCAAAGACATCAATTTTTTCATTTATTCCTTTACTGTTAGGGTTTCATTCTTTGTCCTGATTGGAATTTAATATAAACTCAAAGCAAGTTTTAACTCCATGTTGGTTTCCTCATCACAGAACTTTCAAACACTTTCAGAGATTGTAGAGGGCTCGACCGTTTTTTTCTGAACCCCACTCCCTCGGATTTTTTTCCAAAAAAGCTTGGCAGTGCATTATGATTTCTAATATGAAAATAAAGAATAAAACAATGTCAGTCCGATATAGAACATCAAGAAAATAACTGACACCATACCTCTATGACTTGCATTATGGCACTATTGACTTGCATACTTTACAGAAAAATCAGATGTATTTTCCCAGTTACTTTGATGTTGTTCTGAGGAACATGTCATTAATGTATTAAGTATCACATTACTTCTAACATTACAGTCTCTTAGAGCTATTGCATAACAATGTAAATCGTAAGGTTGTTTTTTCATAACATAAAGGCATGTGTTCTCAAAAGCAATTTAGATTTTTCTTAAGGGTTTTTTAGGGTAAGAATGACTATTTGTAAAGTTCTATTTTGGTAAGGTGAAGATGACAGTACAAGAAAATAATGTTGAATCACTGAATTCTGAACTAGTTTAATGTGTGGCACATCTAAAGTGATTTTCTGTTAAAACCTGTACATTTCTTGTTCTTTCTTGGTCTATTTAGGTCAGGGAGGACTTTATGTAAGCCTAAAAAACATTGAAAACTGGCTTTATTTTCCTTTTTATGCTATAGTCCTCAGAATAAACGGTCAGATTTAGTTTAGTCCGTGGAATTCATCATATACCTAAAGTCAACTGACTGAATTGGGAGAAAGCAGGAATGGAAACCTGGAGCCTACGTGTCCAGAAGAAAAAAGGCTGAAAATGTTTGAAGGAAAACCAAACCACAACATAAAAAGAGAGCTAATGCCTTTGTAGAAAAAACATGTGCTTTGAAACACTTTCACAAATTCAAAACAAAATGTCCACTTGTAATACCGGTAAGCAAAATTACTTTGAGATCTTTTTATGTTTCTAACATTTCATGCCCTTGCTGTGTTGAGCTTTAAAACATTTCTTTTGTCATGAGCATTACAACCAACACTTGCATATTAGTATATATAAAAGACAGAATTATGGATTTATTGTATTTTATCTACACAATGCAGATTTAAACAATTGTGTTTCAAATTAATGATTAAAATCAAACTATGTTGGGGAACAATACATTCTTTAACTGGAGATGATTACCAAGTTTATAACAAAATTCAAATCTGCTGGCTTGAGAAGTGCATCTGCCTTAGATTTATAAACTGTTGACATATAGGAAAGATTTGTTTCATTGGAAGGAAATTTGCCCTATCATTGTGTGGCACAAGAAAAAGTATTGCCGTTATACTTCCTTACTGTAAAAATCTCTCACTAAAACCTGCTCACTAAATGTACGCTGCTGGTTGTATATTTACACACCAGTGATTTTGCTTTGACAGTGGATTTCCTTCAGTGGACTTACATTTCCAGCCTGTTTTCACAGACGGTATCCAAACTTCTGAGGAAACAGTTTCGGCCCATCATTAGTAAAACAATGAAGTCTGTCATTAAAACACATTTCTGAAAAATGACCTGAAATAAACAATTGTTTGTAGGGCAGATAAATCTGGAATTCATCCACGTAAGAGTCGAGAAGTCACCACAAGGTTCTTATTCTCTCAGGTATTCATCTTAGAACTGAATTTTACTGATCATCTTGTAGCCAAACGCTATTCATGCAAATGTTTATAATCAGTCTGTTGGACAGAAAAATGTGTTGTCCTGCTGACCTGGTTTGTTAAAACTTTAGGTTTACCTTCAACCCAAAGGAAGGGATTGACAACCCAGCTCTGGTCATCAGTGATGATCCAGGTGAGTTGAGAAGCATTCATCTTACAAACCTCTTGATTTTTGTTCAACCATTGCCGATTAGCTTCACTGCTTCACGCTTGCAGAGCCTGATCCAACCATTACACCCAGATCGTGCCTTCTAAAGCGTGTGGGATGCCAGACCTTTGGTTTTTCACCTGCGACTGGATCAGAGAGGGCGAGGCTATGAGATCACAAACGTGGAACCTTGGAGTCCTGCAGAGCAGAGCGGCCTCAAGGCTGAAGACCGGCTGCTGGAGGTGAATGAGGAAAACCTGGACAACATGGAATTTCATGAGGTGAGACTTTTATCTGTTATCTGTTATCTGTAGACCGCTTTCCCTGTACACATTGACAAAACAGGTCATTTTGTTTTTTGACCTCTTTCCATTTGATCAAGCTTCACATACTTCCTGCTCCACCTCTCAACGCTGATGATGAATGGATGTCTGGATTTGAAGATAGATGTTTATGTTTGAATTGACAGATGTGTACATGGTCCGTGTTTTACTACATTTGTTAAAACAAAGTTGGACCGTTAAGTCTTCTGTCAGAAGTAAGTCATCAACCGTTGGTTACTAAAATGTTTAAACAGATGATGTGAGCAAAAACTCTAAGACATCTGCGTTGGCTTCTGTTCAAACACTGTTTTGTATACAAAGTGAGCATTTGAAACTTTCATGATGTGGACGTTTAAGCTCCACAGACTTGAAGGTCCTGTGCTTCACCCCATGGCAGAATGAAAAAAAGTATTATTCTCTTATATTTTTCTCCAGAAATGAGATAAGATAGCCTAAATTAAGGTTCTGAAATCTAGTTTATGTGTGTCTATTCATTGTCATAAAGAAAAAATGTGTGGTTCATGTTTTTTTTGGGTGAGTAGGCAGACCCCAGAGGAGAGTCAGGCCCGTGAGGAAAGTTTTACCAGTTTATTCCTTCACAACAAGAAAAAAGAAAAGACTGGCAGGGAGCCTGGCCGACAAACGATACACAGGATCTAGGAGAGGGCCAACTGAAAAGGAACAATCTGGCAGGGTGAAGGAGCCAGGAACATGCTTTTGAAGAGGTGGAAATAAATGATGAGAAGCAGGTGTGCAAGGAGGCAGCACCAGGATGAGAGGAAGCCACGCCCCCTGCCCACATCACTCTGCAGAAGAAAAAAAAGGAAAACATCAGCACAAAAGCACAAAGAAAGAAAAGAGATACCATTCTATAACAGTTTTACTGCTGAAGGAGCCTCCAAGTATCACAGACATCCCCAGATTGAGAGCCAGATTTAGTGATGTAGCAGACATTCCTGCACAAAGCAACTGACAGGTATCTTTCAGTAGAAAGTAATGGGTCAGTTGGTGTGAAGCATCTTGCTCAAGGATAGCACCTTCCAAGTATCACCTAGTTTAAATCCTCCAGGGGATTTTTCAGTGTGCAACAATCACTCATGGACCTAAGTTCTTTTTTTCTGTTAACGTTGGATTAGCACATTGAAATGTGATTTGAGGTCGTTTTGTTGAGCACCTTAATGTAAACCTAAATGTAAAATGTCATTTCCTGGGTGACTTGCTGCTATGAGTTGAGTGGGTTTTTTACATAGTAGCTGATCTGGAAGTTCAACCGACAGCCTGAGGAGCCAGATGTCAGCAGCTGGATCACATGTGTATCTGTTGGCTCCGACAGGTGGTGAGGAAGGTCCAGTCGTGTGGTAAACACCTGTTCCTCCTGGTGCTTCGGAAAGAGGAATATGATCAGGTGCAGTATGACCGTGACAGATCCAGGAACGGCAGTGAGGCAGAGTTTCGTCCTGCTGCTGGAATGCAGCCATGACTTCAGTTACGCTATCAGCTGTTTCCAGGCATCATGTGGCCTTGGAGTGATCTTTGACCTTTCTTTCTATCTTTTTTTACAGCACTCTGAACCACAGCATAGGCTTTATAGACAATCTGTGATGTCAATCTGATACTGAATGGCAAAGATAGAGACAGAAGTGAAAGGGACACACTGATTGGTGTTTTGCTGCCTAACTTAACAACACAGTGAAGGAGACCTTTGGATACAATAAGCTACATATAGTTCTTTGTGGCGTTCACCCACCTACCAAACCAAAAACATGTCCCCAAAAATGCAACATTTTCAGCCCTAATGAATTTAAATGATTTTTATAAACCCATCTCTCCAAAGAGTTCTCATGAAAACTAAATAAAGCAAGAAACATCAAAAACCCCATGGCTTTACATGAGTTAATTTTCTGGTGTAAAGTCAGACTCTTTAACATTGGGGTGAAAGGGTCATCATTCCATTGTGACTCCCTCCCTCAGTGCACATTCAAAGAACTGCAACATTTGTATTTTGCATCAAATTGGAAATTGGAAGATGGGGGCTTGACCTAAATACAGTTTCCATACGCACACGTGGGTTTTTTTTTGAGAGATGGAGACGCATCATGTTTAGCTTTCCTATTCACTCATTCAAAGACAGCTTGAACCAGAATGAACACAAGCGTTTCTAAGAGCCGTGAAAACACACATTCATCTGTTTTTTCTGGTGTTCAAGTTCAAGAAGTGCGGCCCGAAAGGTGCATGGAGACACATGCACTCACATGTACTTCCCAGTACTTTTTGAGAAGAAAGCAGTGAAATGATCTCTGACGAAGTCACAAGCATGTTTATCAGAACACGAAGAAACTCTAACATTATACAGTATTTCAGGATGTTCACAAATGGAAATGTTAGAATCCTGACTCTTATTTCTCAGATTAAAATCTTGACATCCGTTTTTATGTTCAGCTTCCCTCAGAACAGTTCAGTGGGTTTTCACCACAGAGTGTTAAGGCTGTCTCTCAGAGATCTGCTCGAGGACTGGATACAGTTGATGGAGTGGGTCATGGCTGCTTGTTTTGTAGATCTTTATCCCGCTAACGTTTGCTGTTGCACTTCTGCAGGCGGTGCAGATGGGCGTGGACCTGCAGACGCTCTGCAGAGCCTCCAAAGGGGACAGCTGGTCCAGGCCCCGGCTGTGTCATGTCAGCAGAGATCCTGAACAGGGCTTGGGGATGAGCTTCAGCCAAACTAACGGTACTCTTCAGCACCCATCACTGCTTCATGCTGTAGCCTCCAATTTACCAACCACATCAACCTGCTGCTAATTTAGTGATCTTAGGGGGAAATTCTTTAGGAAGTCTCTGCAGCTAAAGTTCACGCTGAAAATTCCTTCTGATTGAAATGAAAAAGGGTATTTGCAGATGTGATCTCGGAAAAAATCTGCTGCTCCTTTAAGAGGAACATGTTCTAGTCTGCAAATTCCATCTATGATAACATTAAAATGCTGCTTTTCAAAAGCAAGATCTCAGAGTCTCAGCACAGTTAGTCATCGCACTGCACTTGTCCTTGTTTTTCCAAGGCTTTGCAGAAAATCAGAACCTCCTCAACAGGACAAACGATGTTACAGTGAGAAGACATCTGAACAAACGTGTAGATTTTGTTTTGCTCTGACAGCTCCTGGTTTAGAAGCAGACACTCTCAGACATGTTTCTGTGTGATCTTTTAACTCTTGTTATTTTTTCCTTCTTTCAAAGCTGTTCTGTTTCTGCAGGAGCTGTTATTTCCTTTTTACAGAATGCGTAGTTCTAGAACTGAACTCAAAATGGATTCATCAGATCTCATTTAATCTCTTATCTGCGCAAAAGTAAATGATGTTCACTTGTTGCCTTTCCTAGGCTAAGCCCAAAACAATGTGATTTTTATTTTCAGTGATGGCAGCACCAGCTCACAGCCATCTTTCTGTCCTTAAACACTTCCACAGTCCATAGTTGTGCATCTCTTAGCTTCTTACAAAAGTGCAAATCAGGAGGACCTGAGGACAGCTCGCTGACCAGTCTAGTTAAGAATCTAACTGTGATGTCCAAAGTGAATTCTTCAGTTTCCAGGATGCTTAAGGTGTAGGTTTTGTGTCAGCAGGTGTAAGGGGTCGCTTCGCTGTGAGCGCAGTCACAGATGGGCCTGCAGAAAATGCTGGAGTCCGCAATGGAGACTTCCTGGTGTGGATCAACGGCATCTCAGCGTCCATGCTCACGCTGGCCTCGCTCAGCAGAATGGTAAGTGTTTTACTGCCAGATCTGCTCTTTCCTGAGTGAAGGCTCTGTGACAGAAGTTGTGGGTGATTCAGGTGAACAAGAGCGGCGACCATGTGACCGTCCTGGTCATCGAGCCTGTCAGTGCCTCCTGTTATGCTAGGAGGAAAATTCCAATCTTTCCTGAGCTGGCAGAAAACATGAATCTGCCCCACGCCGCCAAGACCATGCGGCTGGAGAGGAGGCGTGACGGATACGGCTTCCTGCTGAGACAGGAGAGGATGAAGAACATGCAGAGGACAGGTGATGACTACAGATCACTGCATGCATTAGGAATACTCTGACAGGAAATAGGGAAATCATCGAACACTCGTGTCTTCCATCAGACAGAAGCTGTAAACGGAGGGGAAGCAGGGCAGTTTTGGAAAAAGCCTTAATAATGTGTTGTAAACTCACTCTAAAATGTTGGTCTGCACACACGTGTGTTCTTTTAGCATGTCCACTTCACTTGTAAAGCTGGGCTTTACAACACCACTCCCACTCGGGTGGTGCATTCAGGTAACATGGGAAAGTCAATACTAAACATGTCTGTGACCAGCTGGTCATTGTCAGAGTAACTCATTACAAAAGTGGTCAGACAGTAAGATAACCTTTTGCTGTAACCAAGTAATATAAGGCATCACTAATGCATTCTGGGTAATATTTAGCTCGTTTTCTGTCCGGTAACTTTTGAATTACAACAGACTAACTGTCCATGTATAAGCTCTGCCAAATTCAAATCACCAAATCTTTTTGTTTTAAGTATTGAGTGGCTTAAGGGTACAAAAAAGGTTTGATTTCTTTTGGCTCATCTCTGCACTTTATTTGAGATCACCATTTTGAATTTTGAACAATACATCAAACTAAAGCTAAAGCAAAGAAATGTTACAGCTACAATTTATTCTGGATACAAGTTAAAGAATGCTCTTGACCTGGAGTGATGCACCTCTGAAATCCCGCAGCAGGGTTAGGGTCAGGGGGACCTGCTCTGCTGATGAAGACCTGATTGTCTTCAGCAGAGTCTCAGTTTTCACATGGAAGCGACCTTGTTTAGTATTAGAGCAGACACCACCTCAGATCAGCTGCTCCTCTGGGTCAGCTGTGAGGCTTCAATGGGACTCTTCTTTCTTCGGTTCTGACCCAACAGCTCACGTGCTCAGAGAGGTGGATGCCGGAAGCGCAGCGGAGGAGGCAGGGATGAAGGACGGAGACGTGCTGCTCGCTGTCAACGAGGAACCCATGGAGGAGCTGGAGCATGAAGAGATCGTCAATAGGATTCGGGCCAGCGGGGATAGAGTCGCTCTCACTTCCATCTCTGTTGAAGGACGACAGTTCTACAGAACGGTAAGTGACGTCAACATAAGGTTCTTCTGAGTCAGGACTGATTCAGGACCCCGATGCTCTTTCCTTTTGCAGCTGGGCATTTCTCCACTCTTGTTCCATGAAGACTCTGCCTCACCCACCTGCACCAAGACGCAAGTTTCCTACTCCTAAGACTGCAACATTTGACCTGGACAAAGAGGAACCACAGTTGGACTGTCACTCAGACCGTCGAGGAGTTTTCATAAGAAAGGTTTTCATCCATTCATCCAATACCAAACTGTGAATCTGATGTTTATCTGAGATCCAGTTCTGCTGATGCTGGAATACGAGACAATGATGTAGATGCATAGGTTACATCTCTAACTGTCTATATGCAGCAGTTACACAAACCAGAGTCTAGGAGCTTGTCTGTGCAGTGGGGTTGACCAGGACTCAGAAAGGAGTCCCAAAGTGTCACAGATCTTCCATCAGCCTCCAAACTTCAATTTGTATTCTGAAGACATCTGTCACCAAAACTTGGAACGTTCCAAACTAATGTCTGTGAGAACAAGACCTTAGTGTTCTGAGTGAGATCACATACTTCTGTTGTGAACAAGGAGGTGGGTGGAAACCAAGAGCAGACACGTTTTAAAAGATGAGAAGGTGATGTTTATTGATTAGGCGAATAGTGGAGCAGGATGACAGAGCAGGCAGGTAAGCTTGGCTGGCTGGCTGGCTGGCTGGCTGGCTGGCTGGCTGGCTGGCTGGCTGGCTGGCTGGCTGGCTGGCTGGCTGGCTGGCTGGCTGGCTGGCTGGCTGGCTGGCTGGCTGGCTGGCTGGCTGGCTGGCTGGCTGGCTGGCTGGCTGGCTGGCTGGCTGGCTGGCTGGCTGGCTGGCTGGCTGGCTGGCTGGCTGGCTGGCTGGCTGGCTGGCTGGCACACAAACAGCATAATGTGACAATGGCTGGAGCTTTGATGCTGCTTAAAAAGCCATGGTGATGAAGATCAGGTGGAGATGATTAGGAACAGGTGCCGTCGCTTGACGAGGGGGAAGGAATTCCTCCAGGGCACAACAACTTCAACGGCAGGGAGACCTGTCACTACTTTTTCTGAATGAACTCTGTCTTGTTCACCGCTCACCAAACGTCACTTCCGCTAACACATTTTACATTAGTCATGTTACATGGTAGTGGGAGTCGCGTCACTTTCACTAATGTTAACGACAATAATAACCTCTTAAAATGTTTATAACACTGAAAATGTTTACCATCAAGAAAGATTTCAATATAATGTCTGAAAAAACAAAAGAAAAAAGTATCAGAACTGGACAATCTTACACAAGACTTTAAATGTTTTCTTTTTCTTATGCTTCGTATAATGGCAGTTTACTCCACAAGTTCGAATGATAGAGCAGTTAACGGTTAGCACAGTTAACACAGTCACGTTATTAACTCCGTTAACGCAGACATGTTATTCACTCTATTAACACAGTCACGTTATTATTACAGTCAGGAGAAGCATTAGGAAAAAGATCAATTCTTGCGATCACTGAGTTACTGTTGTGAAATGATAATGTCGTAAAGTAAGCAAACAAATGAAGTGATGTATGGATCGAGCATTCGGGGGGAGCGGTGTGAAACAAATAGAGTTCCACAAACAGAAAGGGTAGTGTATGGAAGGGGTTTTTGGTCATAATTTAAAGCAATATTCAATTCTCAATTGACAATCAATTTGCAATTCAGGCTTCAAATATGAAAATGCATTTTTCAATTTAGAGTTCAATATTAAAATTTACAATTCAATGTGACAATTTTAAAAATAAAATATTGAATAATAACAAAATCTATAGCATTTTAAATTGACATGGGTGTTGATGTCGTAATGCAAACAAATATGCATTTTGCAATTCAATTTTCAATTTTACCTTTCATTTTGAAAATGCATTTTGTGATTTACCATACAATATTTAAAAATGATAATTCAATACACAGTTTGTGTTAAATTCATTAGAAAGTAACTTAAAATTTGTTGCATTGTAAAATGCCATGCTGTTTCTGTGTCAGCATGCAAATGAAATAGCAAAACAGCGCTTTATGGAGGTCAAAATTCAATTTGAAATGCAAACTGTCTGACACTCATCAAGGCAGGGCTTACTACCTCCCTAAATTTGCTAAATCCAACTTCCTTCTTCAGATCTGTTGGGGACAGTGTAAAGCCTAACGCAGAGGATGGAAGAACTTTCCTCCTCTTAGCTCCAAATGCGTCTGTTGTAGAAACCAAACATCTTTCTTGTCTTCTACACATCAGATCATGAAGGTGCATTTTCAGGCATACTGTGGGAGTTTACAGTACGCCCAGAATATATCCATGTAGATCTAAACAGATGAATTACCGGTAAACAAAAGAAGTTGAATGGTTTAAATGTAGTCTTTGTGATGAAGATTTTTCCCTTTAACGTCAAAGTGGATGCTAATCTATGCTAATCTATCTACGCACAGTTTCGCCCACTTCTCTTGGTTTTAAAATCACCTTAGACACGTAGGATCCTTGGTGGGGGGGTGCTAGGACATCACTGCCAGCAAGCAGGAGATGTCCTCTGAGTGCTCTACCCTCCAATTTTAACTGCACTGTAGACATTTAGGGCTCCTTGGTGAGAGGGCGATTGGACATCCCTGTAAGCAATCAGGAGATGTCCTCAGTGCCCTGCTCGCCAATTTTAACTGCACCCTTTATTACACACACCCTTCAACCACAAGAAACACACCTCAACACACACACACAAATACATTACACAAGGAAGATGCGACTACTGATCTTCTGTCCCCTACCCCATCCCTGGTGGAGGGAACAGGGTCTTCAGCGGCGGCGGCCTTGTCTCTTGGGTGTCGGTCTCCTGGGCCCAGCGGCCCCTTCCCCGCGCAGGGAGAGGGATCCCTTAGTCCTCTGGCAAGTCCATGAGCGGGGGATCATATTCCATCTGAGCCTGGGGGGTGTCTGTGTCCTTGTGGTGCGGGTTCTGGTCCTTACCCTCGGGACCCCTTCTGGGTCACAATATTAGGAGAGCCTGGTCAGGCAATGTACACCTTCAGGGACCCCCACTTCTCTTGGTCATCCCTCCAGTAGCTGACCCCCATCTAGCTCTCTTCTGGATCTCCGCAGCTGCCTGGGGCTTTGAGCGGGTCTCCCATGGGGGGCCCCGGCTCGTACCCGGGGCTGGGGTGGGGGGGTGCTCGGGGCTCCTGGGTGGTGGTGGGCGGTGTCAGTCACATTTTATTACACAGTGCGGCTTTTCCTGCGTGAGAACAATTGGCTTCATAAATCTGTATGTCGAGAAAGACTCCTGGTTTTGTCTGTTAACAGCAGATTAATTTTACTTTGAACTTGAAGGCTCTGCTTCAGTGTCCTCATTGGTACTTTTCTGCCCAAAAGAAACTTTCTAAAAGTGTATTATTGTTTGTTTTTTGTTGGTTTGGGGCAACTAACTTAGCAGTTAGCCATTTTAAGACAAATTTTGTCCGTCAAGCAAAACTAAACTTCCTTCAGGATCCGAAAAATAAATAAAACAGAAACAATCCATTATCTTATTTATTTTTTACTGTGGCCCGGTACCAAGTGACCCACATGTTAAATGTCACTTTCTCCAAAAACTCCATAGCAGACTATTTATCTTTACCCGTGTCCAGGAGAGACTTTAATAAACTTCTTGCTTGAGAGCATAGGGTAACTGCACAACCTCTGGTGTTACACTATAAAAGTTCCAGGCAGAGCCAAAAAACAAAGAAAGCAATTCCTTTACTCCACCACAGACCGGGGGACCGCTGTCTTAAGGACACAGCAGCCATAAAGATGTGCTCCAAAAAGTCACTTTAAGAGCTGCAGCACAGTAGTTGCAGTTGTATTCATACAGTGTCTTGCAGAAGTATTCATGCCCTTTGAACTTCTCCACATTTTCTCACATTATGACCACAAACATAAATATAATTTATTGGATTTTGATGTGAAAGACCAACACAAAGTGACACACACTTGTGAAGTTGAAAGAAAATTAGACAAGAGTTCAATTTATTTCACAAATAAAAACCGAAAAGTGCAAAAGTATTCACCCCCTGAGTCAATACTTTGTGGAACCTCCTTTTGCTGTAATTCCAGCCGCAAGTCTTTTGGGGTTTGTCTCTACCAGCTTTACACATCTACAGACTGAAATCTTTGTCCATTCTTCCTTACAAAACAATTCAATCTGAGTCAGATTAGATGGAGAGCGTTTGTGAACAGCAGTTTTCAGATCTCTCCACAGATTCTGGATTGGATTTAGGTCTGGACTTTGACTGGATCATTCCAACACATGAATCCGTTTCATTTTTATCATTCCATTGTAGCTTTGTCTTCATGTTTAGGGTGGTTGTTCTGTTGGAAGGTGAATCTCCGCTCCAGTCTCAAGTGTTGTTCAGACTTCATCAGGTTTTCCTCCAATATTACTCTGGATTTGGCTCCATCCATCTTCCCATCAACTCTAACCAGATTCTCTGTTCCTGCAAAAAGTTTCATTTTGGTCTCATCTGATCAGAGCTCCTTCTTCCACATGTTTGCTGGTCATTCTCATGGTTTATGTCAAACTGCAAACAGGACTTCTTGTGGTTTTCTTTTAACAATGGTTTTCTTCTTGTCACTCTTCCATAAAGTCCAGATGTGTTCAGTTCACGTCTGATGGTTGTTCTATGGACAGATTCCTCCACCTGAGCTGTAGATCTCTGCAGTTCATCCAGAGTCATCATGGACTCCTGGCTGCATCTCTGATCAGTGTCTCCTTGTTCAGTCTGTTAGTTTAGGTGGACGATCATGTCTAGATAGGTTTGTAGTTGTGTCGTACTCTTTCCATCTTTCATTCCAAAGTTTGGGACTGAACAGTGGTTCATGGATGTTCAAAGTTTGGGAAATCTTTTTCTAGCCTAACTCTGCTTTAAATGTCTCTACAACTTTCTCCCTGACCTGTCTGGTGTGTTCCTTACACTTCATGATGCTGTTTTCTCCCCAATATTCTCTTGACAAACCACAGAGACTGTCACAAAACAGCTGGATTTGTTGACTGAGATTAAATGACACACAGAAGGACTCTATGAAGTCATGAAGTCAAACATTTGATCAGTCACCAATCATCAAATTTAACTCTTGTCTAATTGTCTTTCCACTTCACAAGTGTGTGTCACTTCATGTTGGTCTTTCACATCAAAATTCCAATAAAATATATTTATGTTTGTGGTCATAATGTGGGAAAATGTGGAGCCAGCCCCAGGGCCACACAGAAAGAATACAAAACGTACACATTTCCTTTTCCCCCAGATTCTCTCCAGTGCATATATATGATTCATCATTAATGCATGTCAAGATGCTTGCCTTTGACACAGGTTTTGTGTGCAATTGTGCTTTAGATATACGCTTACAGGGCAAGCAGCAGTACAGAGTAACCGTGGTTATGTCTTCTCTAGGATGAACTGCTCCAACAGGGGACCACAGTACACTAGAAAGATTATATCTATAAGTTAGGAGTTATTGGTATTTCCATGAGAGCTTTCCATATTTGGTCTAAAATTTGCAATACATACAAGTTCCCCTTCACACAACTAATAATGAATGACAAAAGCACCCTTTTTATTAGTTTGATATTTATTACCCCAAAAATATAGCCAATAATAAGGATGGCCCCACATTGTCAGAGAAATCCCTTTATCCTTCTTACATGAAAAACATTGTAGTTTCAACGAAAGTCCATTAACGCTGCAGTTTGATTGAAGCCCGTCTTTTGCTTTCCAGACGTCACAGAGAAGACGGGATGTTCTGTTGTGATGGATCGTCCTCCAGCATCTGGACACCTGCTGGACTCCAAGTCTGGTCATTGTTCTGAGACTATCCTCTCTAAGAACCTGCTTCCAACCGTCCTCTGACCCAACCACGGTTCTGCTCGTGTACAAGCAGTTCAAAGGATCTGTCTCCTGGACCTTGTTTAATCTTTTTCACCAGTTATCAGTAATGTCATGTAAAAACTAACCCACCCCCCCAAAAACTCCAGGCCTCCTCAAACTCAACTGAGGCTCTGATATATGCTAGCATTCCTCCAAATCCTCCATGGATGGTAAGATCTAAAGGTTGAAAGGACTCTGGCAGACCCATGTATTACAGCTGAGGCTTTTGCTCGAGCTGAGCTGAAGTGAAAACACACATTGCCATGGCCATAGATGCTAGTGTTAGCATGCAGCATCAGCTTCACCCCTGCTGAGTCCAGCCAGAAAGGCATGATGCTCCACCTCCACTGATGAAGAGCTTCTAATCAATGTTTAATTCTGCTGAAAGTTCAAGTGCTCACAAAAAAGCTCTCTATGCTCAAGATAGCAATGGATAATTTAATTATACTGATGACTCTACCCTTACTTTACTATTCATAGACTCCACCCACTTCAGCAGTTCTTCATGTTATGTAATCACCTGTAACACCTGATTCTTTGTTCATATTAAATGTTCCATGTGTTTGTGGTATTACAGATGCACAGAGTGTCAGCAGGTGTCAGTCCTGGTCCTGGTTGTGGGTTTGAGTGAAACCTACATTGTGTTGAGGTTTGCTTTGTCTTAAGGAAGACCACACGGGGAGCCGCTTTCATCCAAAGTCACATTTATTGTTTCACCCTGCAGTCGGTCAGAGAAGCACAGACGTGGTTGATCTACTTCACTGCTGCAAACACGCCTCAGATTCAAGGCCCACACATAACCGGGTCCTAGAGGCCCGCAGCAGGGGGTGTGGCTGCGCCCGCTTGCAGACCCAGAACCGGACTTCCAACCAACAGAGGAAACATCAGAAAGTGCCGTATCTACACAAAGACTTAATTGGGGGGGGGGGGGGGGGGGGGGGGGGGGGGTTGTACGCCGCTCTTCCACCATCAGCTGAGAGCTTTCCTGAGAAGTTCCCATCCAGTCAACAGGCAGCTCCGGGTCATTTCTGCCCCTTGTGCACATACAGGTCCAAGATGACAGCTTTGAGTTGTAGAAGCTGTGTGAGCGTCTAAGACAGGGGGTCCAGCTCCACTAACCTGCTTGTTATCAAAATGCCTGACCTACATACAGCTGATACCTGGAGCCGGTGTGTTCCATCACAAAGAAACTTCAAAGACAGACATGTTTATCTGAAAAGCACAGCAGCAGCTCCAGGCCTGGATTTGAACGACCCTGGTAAGACACGACAGCAGGCTGTGGGCTGGGACGTCTTCAGACGTCAAGCTCTGGTCCAGCATCAAGCTGAGGTCAGCCTAACTTAATCAACAAGGGTCAGGTCAAGCCCATCAAATGAACACTGCAATGAGGTGAGGACAGTGACCCCGCCCACACTGGGACCGCCTCTGTAGATGAAGGCTCCTTTTGTCCCAGAATCCACAAAAACAGGACGTGCTTTTCCTGCACATGCTGGAGCTGCAGAGTTACTGCAGGTCAGGTAACTACATCCAAAACAAGCAAGACGACGGGGACAGCCATAGCACAGGTCCACCATGACCAGCCCTTCTGTAGAGGTTTGGCATTCCCCTCTTCAAAGTCTCCTTTTTTACAAAGTCATATTAAAAGACTGACTTGCTCATCAATTAAACTTGACTGCAAAGAAAACCAGATGAAGACCTGGTTTGTGTTAATGCTCCTCATGAAATCAGCTACAAGTAATCAACAGATTATTCATCTGACGCCATTGAAGGAAATAAAAATACCAATAGAAAATATGAAGATTCAGATGACATAAAAAGGGGACCTGGTCACACGAAGTCTAGGTTCTATTCAAAGAGGGGAACCAAATAGAGCATGTGATCTGCAGGAGAGACCCCAGTTTGTCTGGAAAAAAGTAGTTCTCTGGTATCATTTTCAATCCTGTTATGAATCTTGGAGAGGCAGAGGAGATGAATAAATAAAACATCCATCTTTTCAAAGTTGTATGGTTTCTAAAGACATTCAAGTTAAACAGATCAGACTTGGTTTAATGGGAAAGGGCTCAACCAGAAGCTGTTTTACTGTAATCCAATATTCAATTGTGCTGATGTAACGGTCAGGATGGTGACAGCTGACCAAACTTCCTCCAGCTGACCTGCTGAGCACATGAAGGTGGGCCTAAAGCACCGACATGCCTCTGACTGAAGTCTCCTTCAAACTGATTGGACCCCTGAACCCACAGTCACGTCTTTGAATCAATCCCTGCAATTGAGAGGACACAACATGAACACAAGCGGGCTCATGATGAGGGAACAGTCGTCTTCCAGAAGCCCAGGAAGACCAACCGGGCTGCAGATGACTGGCTGCATGAAGCAAGCGGAACCAGCTGTGGTTCCGAACACAGCTGAAGGTGGAGCGGGCCCCTCCCCCAAAGATCTGACGGGTCAGAATAGGAGCTAACAGTCGGGACAGCCGCATGTGGTACAAACAGGACAGACTGAAAAGCTGCAGGAAGTTCTATCAGTAAAAAGCTGGAAACGTGAGTGTAGGTAAACAGAACCGGGTCACTGGATCAGGAGGTAGAGACCAGATGACATGAGCAGTACAACCCCCCTCTGGGATCTGCTGTCCCAACGCCCAGCCACTCTGCACATGCACTCTGAGAAACGCTCACGCAGGTTCTTCACCGAGGCCCGGCTGCTGTGACGGACCCGTGCGTGACCCCTGCATCAGTGAGACAGCCGTGCATGGATGAGGAGCAGAACCACGGTCCTGAGGGCGGGCCATCCCGTGACCTGCTCCCCTGCACATGAGGATGATGACCTGGACTCGGGGTGCAGATGCCACAATCACAGGAGGAGGCCGAGATGATGCAGGCTACCAACCCCCCCCCATGACGGAAGGCTGTTCCTCCTCGGCTCTCCTCGGTAAAGCTGCAGCACAGTGACCGCCTCCTCCTCTCAGCCCGCAGGGTCAGTTCAAGGGTTCAGACGGCTGCTTGGGATGCAGCTTCTCACCAACATCCAGGATGTTCCTACAGGAGAGCAAGGTGTCCTGAAGTCTCAGTGGTGTGCCGGGCTCAGAGCTACAGCATCACCTCCACCCCCGCAGACGGAAGAGCTCTTAGAGCACGGCAGGGTCACTGGCGCACAGCCATGAGATGAGCACGGGCCAGAAGGGGGCGCCCACAAGAACCTCCTGTCAACCCGCCAACAAAAACTCGGACGTACCTAAGATAATGTTTTAATAAAATAGGGGATTCAGTAGCACCTACCAGCACAAAGTTACAATCGATTGTCTTCAGAAGAAGTTTACAGAACCACTGCAGCAGAGACGCAGACAGTCATGGGCACAAGTCCAACTCTAGGGGAGCTCACTTTGGGAGGGTTTTCATATAGAATTATATTTATATATATATTTATATATCTATACGTGTGTATCATAAAACAGTAGTCATACAGTCCCAATCCAGTCTTCATCTCTTTATGTCTCCTCCAAGGTTGCAGATTTTTCCTGATCCATCAAGAATCATCCACTCTTCAGAGTTTGGACACTTTCTGCTTCTTCAACCGTTTTCAGTCACGTCCTCAGTTTCCACCGTGGAGGGGTGTTTAAGACTACGACAAGGATCTCTTGTTGAGCAGAAACTGATGGGTGTTTTTGCTGTCTGCCAGAATGACCTCAGCTATTCTCAAACAGCAGATCGCTCTGAAGTGGGTCAGGAATGAGGACTGGACTGAAAATGAGTGAAAACGCAGAAAACCTGAAGAACTCTTGACCAGGAACTTGTAAGAAGATAACAGGAAGGTCTGGATTTCTACAGGAGAAACATGTTTAACCTGCAAACCTCTCTCCTTTGGTCAACCAAACCCCCGTCCATTTACGGCAGAGCCAGTCTGGCCATTCACAGCAGGATGCAGGCTTTAGTGGCTTCTTCATGTGGCCGTGGTGTCAGCTGAGACACGGCGAGCTGCGAGTCTTGCTCTCCAGTGAAATGCTACGTAGAAGTCAGACGATGCTTCCAAGCGTCCTCGCTTTAGATCAGCAGCCAATCTGAGGGGAGGGAGGATGAGGAGGAGCGGCCGTGGCGCTCACTCCCACACCAGAGGCGATGGAGGCATCTCTGAGGGCTGCGCCACCGTGGAGCTGTTCACAGACGGACGACAGTAAAACCCCAAACCAGACTTAACCATTTACTGTATATAGAGAACTGGAATGAGTCGCCCCTTCCCCTGGCGTTCCAAACAGGAAGTAACCGCTGATTCCAAGAAGCAGATCTGACCAATCAGATGCCTCAGTAAAAGCATGTGGGCTCATGCTGAATGTTCAAAATATTTGATTGACGGATTTTGTGTAGCCCGCTTTCCAGTGGAAGGGGTGTGGCCTTTCAACAAGCTCGCTCCTGATTGGTGAGAGTGGTTGCCATAGAAACGATTACTTGGAACAAAGACCAATCACGCCTTACCGGCATCGCCCGTTCCTCCATATGGGCATCCGTATCGTTAAAAAAATGGCGACTGAATGGGCTTCATTTGGTTGAAGTAAACCGTTTTCTGTGGGTGACCTCACCCTCAGTCCAGTTCTCTGATACACTGTCCTGAACCGTTCACCACGATGCTGAACGGATGGTGGGAAGTCCCCACGTTTCCTAACAAGTGTTCAGAAGATCTGGCTGCACAGCTTTCTACTGCTGACATCTCCGTTATCAAATGGAGGTAAAAAGAACAAAAGAAAAGCAGTTCTTTTCTTATAATGTAGGTCAAACTGATCTGGTGCTTTTTTTAAAGCACTATCAGGAATGTCCATCAGAAGTAAAAAAACCTCCTGCAAAAAAAAACAATCATCTGCAGCAGGTTCTGAAAATGCAATCTTGTTTCTCTCTTATAATCATAAGTCATAAGTCATAATCTTTATGCAAATTTTGTCTCATTTATGATTTTTTTCCCTCAAATATGAATACATTGATGAAATGATGACTTTTCTTTTGTAACATTTGCCTGTTCCGTCACACTCCCCCCTAGTGGTGAAGGGTATCTAAGCTGAAATCATGATTCCAAGTCCCTTCTGGGAGGAAGAATGAAAGAACATGAAGTGAAGGCTCATACCTGATGAAGCTTTTGAAAGCAGCAGACTGAGGGTTGATGCACAGCGGCACTCGACTGCCCTTCTGCTGCTCCAGTACAAACTGGTGGATGATTTCTGTGAAGAACAGCAGAATGAGAGTCAAAGCTCAGACTGTCCTTCAGCTTCAGCTCTCACAGGTTCTGAAAGGCATTGCCTTGTTTATCGCGGATAGAGGACTCTTTCCAGAACCTCTTCATAATCACTGCTGCTGTGACGTTAGAGGAGTAAACTACTGAGTCTGAGCCGACAACCCCCCCACTCTGTTTAGATCAGGGGTCTGCAACCTTCAGTGCTAAAAGCTCCATTTGGTCCAGTTTTTACAGACCGAAACCCTCTGGACCGTTTGGAAAAATACTCTTGTGTGGGCATTAAGCCTTTTATTAATTAAAATGTAGATGTTTAGACTAAATTATAACAGTGTTTTATGTTCTAGATGGATAACAGTTTGTATTTATCTGCCTCAGACAGCAGCATACACACATTTCTTTCAAAATAAAATACATCCTGTATCACATACCTAACTATGCTATTATTTTTTCAAAGCATTTGCATCTTAAAGCCAAAGAGCCAAAATGAAGGAATAAAAGGGCCACAAACGGCTCCAGGGCCTCAGGTTACAGACCCCTGGTTTCCACGATGCTTCTTTGTCCCTTTATGAAGTTGAACTCTGAAAGTGACTGAAGCTGCAGACAGAGGCAGGCATTTCTGATTGGTTCAGAGTGTCAATTGTGTGATGAGGGGCTGAGGGCCACCAACAGGCAGAGATTTTTCAGGACCCAACAGAAAGTGTCATCAAAAGACATCCTTCCTGAGAGGTCAAGCACCGGGCAGCTCTGAGGGGCAGCAAGCTTTACCTTTGACCTGTCTGACAGAGGTCAGGTTCTTCTCAAAGCCGTCATCAAACTTGGCATTGGTGACGGGCTCAAAGTCGCTGGTGTAAACACGGCCGGAGGAGGTGGTGTAGCAGCATTTGCACATGCAGGTGTGGTAGCGTAAGCGGCCCTCATCCAGGTACGGGTGGGCCAAGGCGTCCTTTGCTGAAATCCTCTTTGACTGGGGAGCAAACGCATCCGTCAGTCAGACTGGCATCCTGATCTGCATCCACACCACAGCAAAGTTTAGCTTGATTTTCTGCTGTTTGTGCATTCATCAGAAATGCAGAAATGTTCTCATCTTTTCCTTTCCCTCCAGTTTTCAATGAATCCATTTAGAAAACCCTGAAGAAAACTTTCCTGTTCTGTGGCATGACATCCCGGGCTGACTTGATTATTAACAGATATGGTATCACAGTTTCTAAATGCAGAAGTGTGAAGTAAAAGACTGACTGAACAAAATATTGTGCTGACCACACGTCTCTGAGCTCTAATACAGACCGCTCTTCAGGGGGCTGCGATGGCCTCATGTGGCCACCAGATGTCGCCATTCTCTGTTGCTCTAAGTGAATCAAAGCCATAACGCTTTGTCAGTTTGCTTTTTTGAGAAAAGCTCAAAGTCAATAGTTTAGAGCTTAATAAAGCATATTTCCATCACTTGTTCATTCCTAAAAAATGGATTGCTTCACTTTTTTTGTCACGACATTCTGAACTTTAATGAAGACATTTCTGCTAGCTACCTGAAATCCCCCATCACTGTTATATTTAGTCATTAAGCAATCATTCTAAATTCAGCGTCATGTTTCAAGGGGGAGGAGTTGTGGCGGTCTGCCTCTGGCTTCATCACACACAGAAAAATGCTGCAGTGAGGAGAACTGAGGAGAAGATGTGGTTTGTGGATCCACACTGTGAGCAGATTGTGCCAGGAAACATACAGGAACATGTGTCTATCAAAGCGTTTATCAAAACAAGTCCAAGCGTCAGCAATGACTAGGAGTCATGCAGTAAAAATCCCAGGAATCTGTCTGTCTCAGACAGAACCAGCTGGTTCCGTCTGCCCGGAGGAACCGGCCGCGGCAGACAGCGTGCGCCCACACAAACCTCCTCCAGTGACTCATGAATGAAGCTCATTCATCTACAAATCAGCATGCAGATCTGAGGAGAGACTCACGGGATCAAAGACCAGCATCCTGCAGAGGAGATGCACGGCCTCGTGGGTCGCTTGGCTCGACAGTGTGTACAGAACAGGAAGTGATGGCTGCACAAAAACACACAACAGACCTCATCACTGCAGCTGCAGAGCAGCAAGCCAACAGCATAAGTGTTGGTGCAACACTGTGAACCGAACAGAACAGAGGCAGCTCACCTGCTTGTGGGGGTCCTCTGAGAATGTGGGCGCGAGCTCCTTCACACGCCGTCCTCATGGCCTCCATGGATGGTGTCCCCAGTAGGTCAGTGATCAGATCCAGCTGCACAGAAACAGCCGTCTTCAGCTGCAGTCACTCTGAAGGCTACACCCCCTCACTGGTGTTCTGCTAGCTTCCCGTTTCTCCTCTGCATTTTCCTTCAGCATCAACGTTCTCTCTGGTCTTCCTGTTCTCCTCATGGTTGACCGCTCCATGTTAAGCATCCCCTGTCCTTCCTCTGCACATGCTCACAGCAGCGTGAGCTGCTCCTCAGATCACCAAGTCCACGCTCTCTGCTCCACCCACTTTCAAACACATCTATTGTTCTGCCCTTTCACAGCTGGTTTGGCTCCACCCACTTTCACGTCGGTGTCTGCAGTTCTGTCTTCACCCCCCCCCATTCATCAGTCTGTCCATCATTAAGGAAAAGCTTCTGTCATCCACATTCACACTCCCATGATGTCTAGTCAGAACTCTCAAGCTGCCTCTTTTTCCTGCATCAAACCCTCATTTCCTGCCTCAGTTTGACCTCCAACACTTTCCTGTTCACTCTCACCATAAGACAAAGTGGAAAACATGAAAACTGCTTTAGGAAGAACAGAGAAGAGGTTTCTGCAGATCAGATTGCATCAGAACATTCAGCAGGGCAGCATCTCATGAGGGTTGAGGGTTCTGGATGGTCACCTGCTGAATCGGGCTCTGAGCTTGGAAGAGGATGCGCCTGCCCAGCAGCTCTGCAAAGATGCAGCCCACAGACCAGATGTCGATGGAGTTGGAGTAGTGGCGGCTCCCCATGAGGATCTCTGGTGCTCTATAGTACTGGGTCACCACTTCCTGAGTCATGTGCCGAGACTCGTCTGACTCCTCGACGCGGGCCAGGCCAAAGTCACAGATCTGCAAGACATCCCCACAGGCCTGTGAGCAAAGGCTCCACTGCAGCACGTGGAGAACGATGCTTTCTAAGCTGTTCATCATCAAAGAACATTTGAGTATTACTGGGCTCAAACCAAAGAGGCATGACTCTGAACCACAGCCGGCAGAACTCTGTCTCCTGCTGCTGCTCATGGCGAAGGACCTCAGCTCCATGAGACTCACTTCTGGAAACCCACATTCAGAGAAACACACACCTTCAGCACACAGTTGCTGTTGACCAGCAGGTTGCCAGGTTTGATGTCCCGGTGCAGAATCCCGGCAGAGTGAAGATACTTCAGTCCTGGCGGGGAGAGAGGACGAGTTAATGTGGCAGACCGGAGAACAGAACTGGCAGCAGAAGATGGAACCAAATGCAGGGTAACTATTACAAAACCGATCCTGATCCATTTACATGAAAGAACACGGAAGAATTAGCTCTCTCTTGGAACTTAAAGCAGTTTTTTAGGACAGATTATCTGCCTGGAGAACAGCAGCTGGATGAGCTCCTGACTGCAGATGTGGATGTGCAGACCCGAGTCAAGCACAACGGTTCAGAGCCTCTGACCCTTCACTTAAGCAGCCAGATCACTGAGACCTGTTGACCCTACATGTTTGGACTCAAAGCAGCCGTGAGAGGAAGAACCTACCTCGCAGAATCTGGTAGAGAAAGACTTTGGCGTGGTCTGAGCTCAGAGGCTGTGGAGATACGATGATCTTATGGAGGTCACTTTGCATAAGTTCAGTCACGACGTAGCTGAGCAGATGCAGGTCAAGGTCAGCCAACAGAAAAGCAGAAGAAGCGTCTGAGCGTGACATCCGGGCTCTGGAATCAGCAGGGCAGGGTGATTTCCACACCGACTTTGCTCAGACATGTGCACGATTTGGTCAAAATGTCACCGACTCAGCAAGACAGTACTTTAGTGTAAGACGTAGTAACAGCTGACTCGGCTGTTTTAGAAACCTGTGACATGACATCAAACTAGCAACATTCAACATGACTCCTCAGTTTGAAGCGTTCACTGGTCAAAGCACAGCATCCATGACCAGGGCTTGAAAGAAACACCACTCCAAGAGGAAAACAGATTTTTAAAGCAAGTCTCACTGTTCACAATAAAGTACTACGTTTCCCTTTTGATTAGTTGAAACAGTAGAAAAGTATAACGAACAAAACTGTGTTTTAGAGAGAAAATCAAACTAATGAATCCAAACCAGAGTCAAACAAGATGTAATCTGAAGGAACCCCATTGAAACTGAAAGACCAACAGAGACGGCTTTGAAGTGAAGCTTTGGCCTTCACCGGCCCGGCCGGTCACAGTTAGTGAGCAGCAAGCTACTGGCTGTTTGAACTAGAGCTGCTGCTGATTTGATGTCTTTAAAAATCAAAACTTTAAGAGCAGCTCTGACACAAACCAAAATCCAGTCGATCAATAGAGAAGATCAATAAAGGAATAGTTCCGAAACCAAACGGAAACTCAGAGGATGAAAAACTGTTTGGAAAGGATGAGAAAAGTTCAGGATAGACACTAACAATACACACACACGTGTGTGTGTGCATGTGCACGTGTGTGTGTTATCTGGGACATTTGCAGGCTCAGGAGAAGTGAAATGAAGTTGTTGTGTCGACCGGACAAACATGAGCCAACTCTGGAGTCGTGGGGCATTTATAACTAACCTTCTTCATATTGGGGGACCAAAATGATCCTTTTAGACATCATGGCATAACCTTTGACCCACCTGGACAACTCAGGCATCGGTCAATAAAAACAACAAGGCTTCACTTTGAGAAAAATAACTCTCCCTCCATGCCTTTAATGCAGGCAGGAAGCAAGAGATTTTCTGGAAATTCTGGAGCTGCACATTTGATGACAAAGAAACGTCGCTGAGGCTGCATGACCTCAGGAAACCACCAGGTGGCGTACCAGAGCAGTATACAATCAGAACTTGTGACAAACCTCAGCTAAATGACACTCCTGCTCTATCCAGAGTCAGATTCAGCACTGTGCTCTGAAAATGAAAGGTCAGACATCTTCTTGATGACCTCAGGACTCTAGTTCTAGTCAAATGTAGCTGCTATGAGGAGACACACCCGTCTGAGGAGGCCACTGCAGGTCAAAGGATACATTTCTTCAAAGTAATCGATGTGTGGAGGTTGAAGTACGTCCAGAGCAGAGAGAACCTGCAAACAGAGACAGGGTTAAAGGATCACATTAAAGGAAGACCTACAGAACCAGAACCAGGACCAGTCCTCACGTTTTCATGCTTAAAGAAACTCAGCATCTTCAGCTCTCGAAACACCCTCTTACAGGAAACAAGGTTTTGGAAGACATTAGGCATCTTTTTCAGGGCGACTCGCTTTCCGTCTCTGGGGTCTGTCACAGACCTGGAGGACAAAAGAAGGAGAGAGAGTGGCATGGATTAGCCCAGTGCTCAACTTCTGCTGCAGGCTCCTCCTCCACAAAGACTGAGCTGCAGACGTGACGACAGACGACCACCTTCTTTCATTTCCTCATTTGAACACATCAGCACATGAAAACCGTCTGAGCCTCGAAAAGCACAGACGTGGAACAGCCACACTTTGATTTGACACGCCGGAAACATTCTCCTTTTCTTTCTGCTCAGTCTCCCACACAAGCAGAAAGAAAGCCGCTGAGTCACAGAGATGACACAAAGCCAGGAGCAGAGCCAGAGCCATGGCAGGAACAGCAGCCCCACACAGGTAAGGAGCCAAAGCAGACACAGAAAAAGACTCCCTCTTCTTCATAGTCGACATTTCTTCCAAACCATGAGTCTTCAACCCCAGAGCAGAAAGAAGTAAAACCACGGCTTTGCTCTGAGGAAATGCGCTCTCTGCAGATTGCTCAGTACCGTGAGCAGCAAACTGGATCTGAACTGGAAGTCCTGGACACAGTGCAACACATGGGACCGATACAGAAGCTGGTCTGCCTTCATCCCACGGAGCGGGGCGGAGCCTGAGCAGTGCTCAGCTCACAGCCACTGAATCCAGGTCGTCACAAAGGCCTCAGAGCTACTGTTGGGCTTCAGGCCTAAACGTAGATGGAAAAGTAGGAGAACTGTTCAATTCCATCTGAGGCTGGGCGACAAAATGAGAAACGATGACAGTCATGAGCATCTTCTCCTCTTTGGCGAGTAAAAGTTAGAGAGTTAGTCATCACATTTTAGGTGATTGTTGATGATCATGTTTATCAGCTCTTTCTCTGGTGAATCTCTTTTTTTCTTTTCTACCGTCTGCACGCAAAGTAAAGAAACGTGACGCAGGACAAAACACCCACCCCTGCACAACACAGAGCGTTCATATTTGACATGGTTATTTGGTGATGATATATATGGTTATTGGAAAAAGTGAGCAACCCTGTACGGGGCATGCGGGTGACCTGCACCAAATTCTAAGATTGTAGGAGTGATTTTTGTATTTTTTAACCCCCCCCCCCACACCCTGAGCCCATTAGTGCTGTTCACGTGATACATGCACACCCTTTACTGCAGCGTGACTGTTAGAAAAAAAAGAGACATTAGACAGAGTGTAGTTTGTGTAGTTTTTGTTGCATTTTAGACAGTTAATACAAATAGGGACAGAAACTAATGAAGCACTGGCCCCGCACTGGCCCCGCACTGGCCCCACACAGACCCTACACTGGCCCAGCACTGGTCCCGCACTGGCCCCACACAGACCCTACACAGGCCCCGCACTGGCCCCACACAGACCCTACACAGGCCCTACACAGACCCCACACTGACCCTGATCGTGGTTCAGTCACTGCCCACTTTGAACCAAACTTTTTCCAACTGGGAAACGTGCCAACGTTTCAAAGATAGTTTTATCCATACCAGCAGGGACTGTATGGTGTGCAACTGCCACCCAAATCATCAGCCTACCACCACTGTGCCTGAAACCTGGAGTGGCTTTAACTAAATGGATGCTCAAAAAACAGAGATTGTTCATATTATTCCTCAAAAGCACACAGTGCTGCAATGGTCAAAAAGCATGTGAAGCTTTCTTGCAGTTTTGTAATAGTTTCTCTTTCTCAGATGAAGCAAAGGTCCCTCCTGAGGGCTGCAGAGATGCAAAGGAAACTATCACTTTCAGTTCATGACCCTTTCTTGGAGAGAAGCTCCCGGCTGCTGATTTTGAAAGCATTTTTTTTAAAGATTGCTGGCTTTCATGTGCTCGTCAGTTTTTGTGCGATGGCGGTCCATGTGTCATTCAGTACAGCATCCTGGGCTGAAGAATCAATGTCGCTGCAGCAGGACTCCTGCGACTGCCAGATTCTAACCTGGTAAGCTTACAGAAGTGGTGTGAGTGCTGTGCAGAAGCTCCCACATGCTGCACACCTGAGTGTGTGCTACAGTGTCACTCAAACAACCGGAAACCTGAGGCTAAAGCTGGCAGGTGTGGTGACTCCCTCACACCTAGCTCATGGTGCCATCTTCAAACGCATACATCACAGCAACTACACAAACGCTGGATAAAAACAAAAACAACCACAGGTGAGCTCCCACATCACATCTAAACTACTGAATGACAACAGTGGATGAAGGCATTAACCATATCAGTGCACATTTGCTGGTGTTTTTATAGAGATGTTTAAAAATATGCTGAAAACCCAAATGGGACAAAGGCCGGACCTCTTTCTTACAGCTGCTTGTGAGAACACATCTTTCACATTATCCTGAAAACGCTGAAGCGAGCATGTGACTGAGTGTGAGAGGATGAGCACAGAATGCTACTGTTGCTCACTGTGCTTCCTGGTTGAGCGTCCTCCTGAGGGATTAGTGGAAGAACCTGGAGATCAATGCCTCGTGAGTAGCACAGCAGGGGAAAGTAAGAGCATTTCAGCAACGCCCCCCCGTCCTGCCCCATGTCACCTTCAGCTAACCCTCGCCGTTAGGATCAGTCGAAGCAACAGATGGCGACGAACGGAGGTCTGCAGCATTACAACACAGTAAATGTAAACCTCAGTAAATAGCCCCTGGGGGGGGGGGGGGGGGGGGTGTCCTGCTTATGTATTTGTTAGATAAACTATGAATTATGCGGCACAACTTTGGAGATGCTGACGGAAGCAGCGCAGCATGCATGTCAAACTGGGCCAGTTTTCTCCAAACAGAGCACTTGCAGACTTACAGAGGAAAACACACTTTACATGAGTGTCTTTACATGACCGCCTTTTGCATGACCGTCCTTAACGTGGCCGTCTTTAACATGACCGTCTTTAACATGACCAACATGACCGCCTTTAGCATGACCACCTTTAGCATGGCCGTCTTTTGCATGACCGCCCTTAACATGACCAACATGACTGCCTTTAGCATGACCAACATGACCGCCTTTAGCATGACCGCCCTTAACATGACCAACATGACTGCCCTTAACATGACCAACATGACCGCGTTTAGCATGACCGCCTTTAGCATGGCCGTCTTTTGCATGACCGCCCTTAACATGACCAACATGACTGCCTTTAGCATGACCAACATGACCGCCTTTAGCATGACCGCCTTTGACATGACCAACATGACTGCCCTTAACATGACCAACATGACTGCCCTTAACATGACCAACATGACCGCCTTTAGCATGACCGCCCTTAACATGACCAACATGACCGCCTTTAGCATGACCGCCTTTTGCATGACCGCCTTTTGCATGACCAACATGACCGCCTTTAGCATGACCGCCTTTTGCATGACCTCCTTTAGCATGACCGCCTTTAGCATGACCAACATGACCGCCTTTAGCATGACCGCCTTTTGCATGACCAACATGACCGCCTTTAGCATGACCGCCTTTAGCATGACCGCCTTTTGCATGACCAACATGACCGCCCTTAACATGACCAACATGACCGCCTTTAGCATGACCGCCCTTAACATGACCAACATGACCGCCTTTAGCATGACCGCCTTTTGCATGACCGCCTTTTGCATGACCAACATGACCGCCTTTAGCATGACCGCCTTTTGCATGACCTCCTTTAGCATGACCGCCTTTAGCATGACCAACATGACCGCCTTTAGCATGACCGCCTTTTGCATGACCAACATGACCGCCTTTAGCATGACCGCCTTTAGCATGACCGCCTTTTGCATGACCAACATGACCGCCTTTAGCATGACCGCCTTTAGCATGACCGCCTTTAGCATGACCAACATGACCGCCTTTAGCATGACCGCCTTTAGCATGACCGCCTTTAGCATGACCGCCTTTTGCATGACCTCCATTAGCATGACCGCCTTTAGCATGACCAACATGACCGCCTTTTGCATGACCGCGTTTAACATGACCACCCTTTAACATGACCGTCTTTTTCATGACGTTGTTATTTATGAGCCATTGAAACACTGAGGTCAGGCCTGTGATGATAATCTGCTTCTGGCTCCATCCTAAAGTTCCCACAGTTCATTTGGATTGAGACAAATTTAGGTTTATTTTACTATAATGTAAAAACGACCAAGTTCATCCCAGCAGAAAACACACATGTGATGCAGCAGAAACTGATCAACCATCATTCCAGTCCAATGTGTGGAAACACTTTGAATTTACAAAGTCATGTGATCATACAGTGTTCTAGAATGTTCTAATAATGTTCCTTTGGATTATTCTGATGTGGAAAAACAACAGTGGAATGAACTTTATCAAACTCAAATGTGAATGGATTTGACATTCATTCCTGTTTACTTGTTTGTTTGTACACAGATTTATTTACACTTGATTATCTTGAAGAAACACAAGAATCTGGAAAACTTCACTGTTCAGTAGCAGCTATTTATCTCTGAGTCTCACTGTTGAAGGTTTGGATTAAGATGTTCTGATCCAGTTTAGGTCAGTGAATCAGATCCATTAAAACTGACCCATTAAAATAAATCATCACACCAATAGTAGCAAATATGCTGGGCGGACCACAAAACCCCCCCTTCTCCGCTCCATTCTGATTCATCCACTTGTAGACAAATGGATCCATGTAGGTTTTTTTTGTTTTCCTCGTCTGGAATCTGAATCAGAACTGTACGGCTGGATCGCTATGATATTGCTTGTCAAATTTTTGCGCCGGTAATGTTACGCTGAGGGCGTGAGGGGCTGTAAGCTAGCAGGAGAGAGTGTAAACAGATGGATAAGTTACGGGTGATGAGAAGGGGGGGTGGGGTTGCTTCCATTGAGTGTCTGTGCATAGAGATTCCGATTCCTCTTTTCAACATCTTCTTGATAATCCGAATTTTTTTTTTAAATATTTTATCTTTATTGCAAGTTATTCAAGTTACAAACTGACCAATCAGATGCCACACTAAAAGCATGTGGTGCCCGCTGGGCCCCACCTCGGTCGTTTTACAGATTCTCCTGAGCCACTTTCAGTGGAAGGGGTGTGGACTTCAAACAAGTTTGCTCCTGATTGGCAACAGCAGTTGTCATAGAAACATTGACTCAGACCCACTCGGACCAGTCGTTGTTGATTGGCTCCAACATGGCAACATCTGTATAGCGGTAAAAGGGTGACTGAATCGGCTTTATTTCACTGGTGCCGGAGATACGGCACTTTCTTTGGGTGGCATCACACTTGCTAGGTCCAGTTCTCTATATACAGACAATGGTTGCTCTGCACCAACAGTCCCACCCACAACTCAGAGGTTAATTTCTGATGAAGTCGTGCTGCTCTGCACAAACTGTGTCCTAGAAAACAAGTTTTTTGATTTTGGCTGAAAGTGGCATCACCATAGTTAAAAGACCACTGAGAATGATTTCAAAATGGATCAAAATATATTTGAAGTGGGATTTGATGGAGTTCAGGAAAAAAAAAATGGAGATCCGAAGAAAACTATCTGAATTTTTCATTATCTGGCAGGGACTCTGGTTTCTCAACGTAAGCACCACTCAGCTCCCAGTACACTGCTAATGCGTTTTACCGCTAAAAGCACATTTGAGTTGAAAACATCACAAACTCTGCCATGTCCATCCATTTTCACATGAGAAACAGATGAACCCACTGAGCCACACAAGCTTCAGGCCTGTCTGGGCTTCCATTCTGGTTTTCAGCACAAACAAACATGTTTGCCTGGATCTAAAGCATGAACCCGAGCAGCATCGTGTGTGAAACTCTGCGTACATGTCTGTGTGCACAAACACTTCTCCCACTGTGTGAACCCTCATGAGCTTTTCCCGTTTCTGACGCGGTTTGGTCCTTCGTGAAGGTGGACACACCCCTTCCATGTGACAAACAGCGTTTGGACCACAGCCCAGCAGACATGCACACAAAAGCAGCAACCAGGAGACATTATTTTCTCATCAACTAATTACAGAAACGGAAATCTGTTTTCACCCTTTAGAAACACAAACTGAAGAGTAAAACGGCTGAACTGAACTTTGACTGAGGGAGACTCTTGCAGCAGAAGTTACAAACTCAAAGCACAGGCCAACTTCAAACTAGTACCCGTGTGTGTGGAGGAGGGAGATCTGCAATCCCTCCTTCACGTGCAGCCTTGATACTGGATCAGCCAGCTCTACCAGGAGATGATCAGCAGAGATGCTGATGTGGAAAAGTTTATTCTGGTTTCTTCGTACGCACGCACGCGCGCACACACACACACACGCACATGACCAAACAGCCCCATTATTCAGAAATGTCTCTGCAAACATGCTTTCTTTGAGCCACACAGGAACATTACCCCATCATTCCCTCATTCACTCACATACTTTTTATTAGTATTTCTATGCAGATGAAACGGCTCTTCATGGCACAAGTCATCCTCATGACAAACATCTTCCATCTCTTGAAGAACATCCAGGTCTTTCTGGCCAGACTTGAACTTCTTTTTAACTTCTTTTGGTAAAGATGTTCCGCTCAGAGCACTGAGCTTATTCAGACTGAGGAAACTCAGAACGATCCGGATCTCAATTTGATTGGAAATGAACCGAGACCTCCTCAAAACATGGGTCAGGGAGTGGTTTTTGGACCGGCCGGACCAGGGCTCACTTGGGTGTATTCAGACTGAATATTTGTTTGTTTGTTGGGAAACAAACTCTGGTTCACTTGAAGATACCCAAATGTGTCCAGTCTGAACACAGTCTAAATCTAAATGTAGTTTACACTCAAACCCACTGTTTCATTAGCTGGGCTTGAATCGAACAAGCAGAATCTGAGGTTGTGACAGGATCAGCTTCAGCTGCCTGTCATGGTCTGGAGAATGCACAGTGGGCGTGCACGTGCTCTTCCTGTTCTCATGCAGTTCATGTATTTACTGTATGAATAGTTCCTGCTTGTCACACTTCATGTCACTCCAGTCAGATGCAGATGACTTTTGGGGATTTTAGAAAACAGGTCTCCTTTAAACTGATCACGCAAACAAGTAAACGTTCTCTTTAAATTGTTCCAGAACTATCTCTGTCCTATATTTGGATGGCTTGTTGTTAAACTAATTACACTTCCTGGCTAAACAACAGATAATAAAAGTTTCAATAACTCAAACTATAGCCTGATGGTGTCATGCACTGAATCAAGATGACAAGGTCAAACAAACGGGCTAAACACCTTCATAGTCGAAGACAACTTCCCCTTCCTGTGCAGCGCCGAGGGGCGCTAGAACCAATCCCAGCAGCCACAGGATTAAGGCAGGGCACATTCTGTACTGCTCACCACTTCACATCAGGGATTTATGAATGAATTTACCATAAGTGTTCCTCTTTAGACAAGTCATTACTTTACATTACTTAGGCAATATTTCCTTTATTCCATTCAGATAGATATGAGAACATTCCTCTCACTAAGTCTGCTATATTTAGATGTTTAACATTTTCATGGAAATGCTAAGTTTAAACAGATTATTGAATGTATTCTATTTTTGATGGTTTCTAACTTTAACACTGGAGCTTTAGCTCCCACCGCCTCCGTGCCTCACTGTAGGTACGTCGATTCCGGCCACAGGAAGCAAATTACTTTACTTCTCGCACGCATGCACTTCAGCTCATCTCCCTCAACGTTTGGTAAAACCGTGAAAACACACTTTCAGGTTCCAGCCTCAGGCCAGTCGTCTCCGGTTAGCTAGAGCCTGCAGTCCACACCCCAGCACAGAACCCAGCAGAGAGGAGTCAAAGCACCTCAATCCACTGTCATGTGGACAAACCCATGAATGAAGAATTGAATCATTAAAGTATCAGCTCACTTCAGGTCAGAGTCAGAGAGCATCTTTCCATGACTCGTTAGGCTCCAAGTATCATCTCCTGACTGTGAGGACAAAAGTGGAGAACCGTCTGAAATACGTGCTGACCGCGCTGTTTCCTAACCGCTCAGAAGATAAACGGTAAATGACATACATACATACATACATACATACATATATATATATATATATATATATATAGACTACAGATAGAGCTGACATACATTACAGACAGATAGAGAACAGATCACGACATACAGACTATTACAGGACATAACAGACAGACATCAGATACAGAGACATACGACAACAGAGACTATCAGACAGATACCGACAGACATCAGGTGACGACAGACAGAAGACAGGACAGACGACAGACAGACAAGAGAGACAGACAGACAACATAGAGAGACAGACGAGACAGACAGAACAGAGAGAGACAGGAGAGATATCAGAGATACAATAGACAGATAGACAGAGAGACCATAGACACAGAGAGACAGAGGACAGATAGACATATAGACAGAGAGACAGAGACACATAGAGACAGAGAGACAGATAACAGAGACAGAGACACAGAGACAGGACACTAGACACAGAGAGACAAGAGACACAGATAGACACAGACACAGAGAGACACAGACACAGAGAGACACATAGACACAGAGAGACACAGAGATACACAGAACACAGAGACACACAGAGACACAGGACACACATAGACACAGAGACACACAGAGCACAAGACACAGAGACACAGGAGACACAGAGAGACAGACAGACAGAGGGACAGACATACAGAGAGCAGCACAGAGAGAAGACAATAGATACAGACACATAGACAGACACATAGGACAGACACAGAGACAGACACAGGAGAGAGACACAGATATAGAGACACAGAGAGAGAGACACAGAGAGAGTGACACAGACACAGACACAGACACAGACACAGACAGATACACAGACAGGACAGAGAGACAGAGACAGAGAGAGACAGATACAGAGACAGATAGAGACAGAGATACATAACAGAGGATACATATAGACAGAGATATATAGAGAACAGAGACATATACGAGATCAGACAGATAGATTATATACAGACACAGAAGAGACAGACACAGACACACACACACACACACACACACACACACACCACACACACACACACACACACACACACCAAAAACACACACACAACACATCACACACACACACAACACCACACACAACACACACAAACACACACTCACAACACACCCACACACAACAAACACACACAACACACACAACACACACACACACACACCACACACACACACCACACACACACACACACACATACATACATACATACATACATAATACATACATACATACATACATACATACATACATATTTTCTACCTTTCTTGAAGGCCCAAAGCGCTGGACAGTCAGACCCACTCACACACTGATGGAGGCGCCAGTGTTTGGTCGCGGCGCAACCTTCTATCAGAGGCAATGAGGGGGTTCAGTGTCTTGCCCAAGGACACTTCAACACATGGGTGGGCAAGGCGGGAATCAAACCTGCAGTCAGAGGTCAACCGCCCTACCGCTTCAACAGTTCTCCTGTGAGGTCATCCAGCAGAACAGCCCTCCGTTCTGGGTCAGACCAGGACCTGGATGTTTCCTCAGCTGGCGGGTAGGCTCAGAGTGTGGCAGGAAAAACCAGTGAGGGGATCTCTGTTAAAGATGAATCACTTCATCTGTCAGAACCACCAAGGTCTGCAGGGAGAACTTTGGATCAATGACCAGCCGGTCGGAACCTGAAGAGACTGTCACTCAGTATATGGGTTCCAGTTGCAAGGCTCCTGCAGAAGCTTTAAGAGGAGGTGCAGGCGGCCAGACTATTTGCTTACAGAAAGATGCTACAGTCGAGTAGCTGTTTGTCACATGATCAACCAAACCTAGGAAGACTGCTGCTTGATGGCTCCATCAAAAGAGGAGGCAGATGTTCCAGCACCAGAGTTCTACCAGCAAACATCATCCTGAATCAGAACGACTGAATTAAGTCAAGAAACTCCTCAAAAAGAAGCGATTAACTGCAGCCTGAGTTTGACAACTTCAACCAAACCTCGGGGCCAACAGTCTCCGATTCTGATTCTGTCTGCAGACAGACGCATGAAACTTTCTCAACCCGGAAGGACAGCAGGTCCAACTGTGACACGGCAGCAATAAAAGGACAGACGGTTTGGAGAAGTTGATGACCTTTCACCTGCTGATATGTGACTGGCAGCAACCACTGTGGTAGTGGGGGGGGGGGGGGGGGGGGGGGCCCTCAAAGGCATCATCCTTTCTCTCAAGGCCAGATTAAAGCTCATTTTCAAAACAGTGGCATTTGTTTATTGAATCAATCAGAACCAGCAAAGTCCAGAGTACCTGACATTTCACCAGAACAAGTTTAGTGAGTTCAGAGCATCATCCAGCAGCCAAACACAAGCAGGTACCAGGATCAACACCCATTCCAACAACTTGGGGGTGGGTGGGGTGGGTCTGTGGAAACTTACCAGACGACCCCAAACGCCCCATAGCCAATGGGCCGGTCCGGTTCAATGTCCAGCTGCTGCTGAAGGTGATGGGAGTTCAGCTGCTGGTGGTGATGGTGGTGGGCTTTGACACCAGCAGCAGCCTGAACCTGGGCAGGAGCAGCGGCAGCTGCTGGCCCGGGGGCTTGTCCGGGAGCAGGAGAGGGGAAGTAGGGCTGCTGCTGGCTGGGGTTGAGCATCACCGCCGCAGCAGCCACCGTGGTGGTGTGCTGCTGGACCGTGTGCACGGCTGCAGCGGAGCCTGGGTGCTGCAGGTGGTGCTGGCCAGCATGGTGGTGATGGTGGTGGTGGTGCATGTGGGGCGGCGGGAGGTGCTGAAGCTGGTGGTGGTGGTGGGCAGCCACTGCCGAGGTGCCGCCGGGGTAAGCAGCCATCATTTTTGGAACATTGGCGGCAGTGGTGCCACAGAGAGCCATCCACCTCCTGAGGAGACGATGAAGGACAGCAGACACTTAGCCAGAACAGAACCACAACCGCTTTAGGTCCAATGGATCCAACATGAGACGGACCAGCTTCAATGAGAGCAGAGGGGAAATCTGTCAAGCATGGTGTCAACAGGGATGTGACCCACTTCCACACTACAGAGTTCACAGGTCACAGCAGCATCAGACTGTGATCTGATGATTCAGAGGAACAGAACCCGAACCCCGGTCCGGGAACACAGCTGGCGGCCCGTGACGGCCCTCATGAGGCTGACAGCAGCGGCTTTGATTACATCACACGTCACGCAGCCGCAGCTTCATCTCCGCGTCGCAGTCCAGCCTCCACGCGCTCCGGATCAGCACCGGAAATCCTCCCACCGAGCGGCTCTGGCGGTTCGGCGCTGTTCCGAACGGGCTTTTCTGGAGTGCGTGCAGCGCAAGAAGCTACTTCGTAGTCGGCGGTGAACTCGGAGCCGGCGGTCCGGTGGTGAGAGGCTGTCTCCCGGCCAGGGAGCAGGCCGCCCCCATCCGTTCCACTCACACGGAGCAGCGCAGGTCCACGGAGGTTCGGAGCGGGGACGGGGCCGCGAGCATGGCTGGGGGGTCGCAAAGCCTCGCAGTCGGTCTCGCAGGTTCGGCCCGTCCGCGCGCCTCGGTCCTGTGGCCCACAGGTGCGCGTGCAGCGGAACACGTGACCGAAGCGGGGAAAGTTCGGCGGGATGACCCGGCTCAGCGCTCCTCGCTGCTGCGCCTGACAGCCCGGAGCTAGCTGCTCGAGCCCAGGCTCCGCATCCGGAACGGGGCAGAGCGGGAACTGCTGCTGTCGCACCGACACGGAACCAGAACTCCACAGCCGAACCTCCGCAAGTCGGACCCGCGGAGCTGGTTAGCGCCGATCGATCAGGTGATCGATTACCAGGAAACCAAAAGGAGCGCTCGATCCAACATGGTGAACACAATCTGCGCTAATCGGCGGTGAGATTATACACAGCGAGCAGCCAATCACAGGCCGCGCCGCAGTGACGTACGTGAAATCTCCCTGATTGACAGGACGCTGAGCCAATGGCGGCCCTCCAGCTGGGGTGACAGTGAGGCTGAGCGCCGCTCGGGGCGCGCGCTGAAGCCCCGCCCTCCCCGGCTTGTGGATTTCTCTTTCGGGCTGATGGAGACAGTTTCTGCTGCTCTGCAGGTCCTACGGACCAGCAAAACGCCTCACTGGCCTTCATTCGCTGTGAAGAACATCTTCATCTGTCACTCACATTTATAAAGAGACCTCCTGAGGATTATACAGATGAAAACATTTGATCTCTACAATGCAAACATCGAAGCTTTCAGCTGACATGCTTCTCTTCTCTGCTCCATGGCTCTTATTCATTCTCTTTATGTTCTAGAAGCATTTAAAGTAAGTGATCATATGAAATTTATGGGCGTACATGCGCGTACATGAACACGTTGTACACCGTTTACTGTGTCATGACCCACAAATACATACATTCTCTAAAATAAAAGAAGTAATTCTTTGATTCATAAACGTGAACTCACTTGATTACTTTTAGAAACTATAAACAAAGTTTGTTGTTAAATAATGTTGAGTTTAAAAAAAGAAAAACAGAGTTCCGTGAATGTTTGGGATTCGTTCATTGTTTTGCAACAGCTTCACATTAATGTAACGTCACACTAAAAGGTCACACATTAAAAACATGTAACTGGCAACAAAATTATACTTCAAAAAACATAATAGTCACCGAAAAATACATGTATTAGTTTAAGCCCATTCCTCAAAGGTCAGGTAACCAGCAGTAGATCTGTCAGAAAATCCCTTCTTTCCATCTTTTTCTACTCATCCGGGTCGCGGGGGCAGCAGTCTTGGCAAAGATGCCCAGACTTTCCTCTCCCGGCCTCCTCCCTCCTCCCTCCTCCCTCCAAGGTACGTTCCCTCTGAACCAGAACCATGTCTGAGACTGAGGACACAAATTCTGGCAGAGAGAACGTATCTATGCACACAACGGCAGGCAGAACGGCAGCAGCAGAGAGACAGGGATCCCTCTGCCGCCTGCTCGGGCGTTTTTATTTTCTTATCATTCTCTTGTTAACATCTCTTTTTTTTGCCACCACTTCCGGGTCTGTTTTATTGTTTTTATGCTCCACTGATGTTGCCTGGCAAAAAATATATTTAAAAAGCGGCAGGACTTGGTTGTTTATATCTTTTTGTCCAGCGCAGCAACGGTAACAAGATAATTTTCCTGCCAGGGGATCCAAAACATTCTATAAAGTTTTATTCTATCATGCTCATTCAGATGAATCCATGCTCCAGGACTCGATGTTTATGCCTGTGACCCGTGACTTATTTTTGACAGCGATTTAACAGGAGAAATTCGTATTCAAGACAAGCAAGAGTTGTATTCAAAACAAAGACAAATCGTATTCAAAACAGACATGTGAAACGTAAAACTAAAGATTGTATTCATCATTTTTCTGCAAAGTTGTGCACAACTTTGCATTCATGAATATAACTTTTTCTTTATTAATACAAATGTTCCTTATGTTTCTTTTTGACAGTTTCCTTACCTCATACCAGTGCATGCTGGAGGTCCTGGCTCGATGAAGCCAATAGGACAACATCGTCTGCAAAGAGCAGAGATGAAATCCTGTGCTAATACTTAGGACCATGTGATATTTCAGTATTTCTTTTTTAATAAATCTGCAAAAATGTCAAAAAACAGCTGTAAACCTATACTTTATTCACTATTGAAAATATTCTAAATGCTGAAAGTAAGACATTCAATTCAATTTCAATTCAATTGTATTCATATAGTCCAACATCACAACATAGTTGTTTCAACTGGCTTCACACCAAAATGTGCTCAAAAACATAGAATTTAACAATACTTAATTGCTAAACTGCACTCAACAGGCCATGGACAACCCTGTCCTTAGACCCTCCTCTCAGTAATGAAAAACTCCTAAAAAATGATTTGGGGAAAAAAAAGAAGAAACCTCAGGGATGTTCACATGAAGGAAGGATCCTCTCCCAGGACATTATACTAGTACATCAGTCAAGCAACCTTTATTTGTATTAGATAAAAAGTTAACTGTAACATTTCTTTTTTATTACTTAAAGTAAGGAGGAACCAGGGCCGTTTTATGGACCGGGCCAGGGGGGCTGGCACACGGGTCCAGGGGCCTGGGAAAGGGGGGCCCAAAGCGATGCAGATGTCAATGCCAATTGATACAGGGCCTCTATTCTCTAGGATCTTATGACTACTCACAAGCTAGACTCAGGGGCGGGCTGTACAGTGGTCCAGTCACAATACACAGCAGATTCATGTGTTATTAGAACCTATAGTTATCTTTGAGAGTAGTAGGCTGGTAGATATTCACCTTCAGAAGACTGAGTTTCTTCCCGCTTCACTTTGCAGATTTCATTTCCATATGTCCCTACTGTAAAGAGGTGTACTGTTCACACCAATGCCAATAAAAGGGAAGTACAAGTGAAAATCCAATATCAATACAACACTCCCACATCACACTTGGCATTGCTTTGATCAAAACTCCTCACATGACAATGATGTGAACAAATTTGGAAGTCTAAGTGGAATTCCAATATTGATTTTCCAATGACTGAATAAAGGGGCGGAGACTTGGGCTCTCTCTATTTATAACCCCCTGCTTCACTGCTCCTCAAAAATCTGACTTTTCAGCTTGACAACTTGCTTTGTATTCAACCTGTGCAGCCTGACTTGTTCAGCAGTTTCAAATTCAACTGCCTTATAGGCAGCCAACAGGCTTATAACCATTGATCTTATATTATATTGTATTGTATTGTATTGTATTGTATTATATTATATTATATTATATTATATTATATTATATTATATTATATTATATTATATTATATTATATTATATTATATTATATTATGTTGTGTTGTGTTGTGTTGTGTTGTGTTGTGTTGTGTTGTGTTGTGTTGTATTATATTATATTATATTATATTATATTATATTATATTATATTATATTATATTATATTACATTATATTGTGTTGTGTTGTGTTGTGTTGTGTTGTGTTGTGTTGTGTTGTGTTGTGTTGTATTATATTATATTATATTATATTATAAATGTAAAAGGCTTGTTGCCTTGTATTTTAGTGTGGGTACAAACACTAAAACACTCTAACATTACACTTGGCATCAGTAGTATGGATAGCAAACAAAAACTGTGGCTTTAATATGAAAAGCCAAATAAAGGGAGGCAAAGCAGTTTTTTTTTTAAATGTGCCTTTGATTTCTATGTTTTTTGACAATTCTCAAGATTCAAATTTTGATAATGTCATCAGTAGCCTGACTTGCAGCAATGAAGAGACTACCACTGGTTTGATCATACTGGAGCCTTCACAAACCCAATCATGCGTAGACTTGGCCTGTCAGACTCAGCCCTCAGGCCCACACTCAGACCAGGCATCACCTGAGAAAGACTTGTCAAATCAGGAGGGGTACACTGAGACCAGTATCACATTAGGAGCTAGGGGCTCAAACTCCTGGTGTGAAATGGTTAATGACCCTGCTTTGTGGCCAAGTGCCATTACTGAACATGCCAAGTCGATTCTTGTTAGTAGAGGAGCTACTGCTTTTCAAATCAAAGTTAAAAGTACCCTGCCTCAAGTAGGGATAGGACCATTGGGGGCATCACTAGGAGTTTCACAAATTCCTTAATCAAATGCTCAAATTGGTCTGTGACTAGGCAGTGGCTACTATACTCCTTATCATCTGGTTGCATATTTTGCAAATACCTTTCAAGTAAGCACAATGTGTTTGTTCACGGGTTTTCTGATTGGACTGCACATCCTCACTCCCAAGTCATCATATATTGGCGCATAGGTAAGGAGCCCTCTGTGTCACTCTTTGATGCTTTGGGTGTCCCGAACTAGTTGTTTTTTGACGCGCCGGCTGTTCCGATTAAATCATGGGTCAAGTTGTTTTGTCAGACGCTGTACCGAACGCAAACTGAACCCAGTACTGGTACCCTAGCCCAGTCTGCATCCGGAACCGGTACTGATCCGCGTCCAATAGCGGTTATGATTAGGGTTGGGGCACCAGGTTAAGATTAGGGTTAGGGTATCGGTTTGGTCGTTTACCGGACCGGTACAGGTTTTAGGCATGAAGGTTGAGGAGCATTGATCTAATTGGGTGAACTAGCGCGTCAAAAAATGACGAGTTGGCCAACACGTCATGTTTTGATGCGCTGGCAGAGGGCTCCTTATTCATGCATCAATATGTGACGACTTGGGAGTTGGATTGGAAGTGTTCTGAGTCTATCAGTGAGCATGAGAGGATTGAGGAGCACATGGTTTGCATGTTAGCATTACACAGTCGCTCCAAAAAACACATGAAGAGTTGATTCTGATCTTGTCAAACAAACTGATGCAGAGAGGCAGTAGTGGAGGTTTTCAGAGGAGTTGTAATTACATTTTTGTGGGAGAGGGGCCTTGCTTTGGGGAAAATGAAGATTTTTTGGGCATTGTCAAACTGTTGACCAAATGTGACCCTTTTCTAACTGACCACCTCTAAAGGTTTGGAGGTAAGAGCAAAGGCTCTGTGTCAGGCCTTGACAGTTCTTGTTCCTTCGCTGTCCTCTCCCCTGTTTCTGTTTGGTAGTTTTTCGTTTGGTTCTGTTGCTTGCCTCTCCCTGTCTCTCCTCCACAGGTGTCCCTAACGAGACAGGGAATCCTGGCACACCTGCTACTAATCACCTTAGCAGTTTTTAAGACCGATTCCTCCAGCTTTTCCCTGCCAGTCCGTCTGCTTACCTCAAGTGCTATTGAGCCCACATCTGAGTCTGCTTCCATGGCCTTTTTGTACTCTTTTACTAGATCATTTTGTTTCTGTTCTTTAGTCTGCTCCAACCTGAATCCATTAAGCTTGTTGTGATCTCGCCCCTCCTGGACTTCATACACCTCCAACCAGCCTGGACCTCCAGCATCCTCTCTTACAATAAATCTTTTGTTTTCCCATCATCCTATGCTCTTCATCTGACCATGACACTCTGTGTCCTGCCTCTCATCCACAATCTGTGAAGAATTTATCCACTTAATGGGAGAAAGAACAAAGGAAGCAATTATCAGTGAGATTAAAGAGACCAAATACTTCTCTGCTATTGTTCACTGCACTTGCTCATGTGGAGCAGCTCCCTTTTTTCAGGTTTGTAAATAATGGTGGAGAAGTAGTTGAGCATTTTCTGGCTTTTGAGCCTATTGAAAATCATAGTGGGAACAGTTTGGCTGAGTGTGTTGTTGCAAAAATAAAGACTTGACTAAGTGTCGAGGACAGTTGACGACAGTGCAAGTACACACATGGACAAAATTGTTGGTACCCCTCAGTTAAAGAAGGAAAAACCCACAATTCTCACTGAAATCACTTGAAACTTACAAAAGTAACAATAAATAAAAATGTATTGAAAATTAAATAATCAAAATCAGTCATCACTTTTGAATTGCTGATTAACATAATTATTAAAAAAAACAAACTAATGAAACAGGCCTGGACAAAAATGATGGTACCCATAACTTCATATTTTGTTGCACAACCTTTTGAGGCAATCACTGCAATGAAGCGATTTCTGTATTTGTCAATGAGCGTTCTGCAGCTGTCAACAGGTATTTTGGCCCACTCCTCATGAGCAAACTGCTCCAGTTGTCTCAGGTTTGATGGGTGTCTTCTCCAAATGGCATGTTTCAGCTCCTTCCACAGATGTTCAATGGGATTCAGATCTGGGCTCATGGAAGGCCACTTTAGAATAGTCCAACGCTTTTCTCTCAGCCATTCTTGGGTGTTTTTGGCTGTGTGTTTTGGATCGTTGTCCTGTTGGAAGACCCATGACCTGCGACTGAGACCAAGCTTTCTGACACAAGGCAGCACATTTCTCTCCAGAATGCCTTGATAGTCTACAGATTTCATTGTACCTTGCACACATTCAAGACACCCTGTGCCAGATGCAGCAAAGCAGCCCCAAAACATGACTGAGCCTCCTCCATGTTTCACCGTAGGGACAGTGTTCTTTTCTTCGTATGCTTGGTTTTTGAGTCTATGAACATAGAGTTGATGTGCCTTACCAAAAAGCTCCAGTTTGGTCTCATCTGTCCAAAGGACATTCTCCCAGAAGCTTTGGGGCTTGTCAACATGCATTTTTGCAAATTCCAGTCTGGCTTTTTTAGGATTGTTTTTCAGCAGTGGTGTCCTCCTTGGTCGTCTCCCATGAAGTCCACTTTGGCTCAAACAACGACGAATGGTGCGATCTGACACTGATGTACCTTGGCCTTGGAGTTCACCTTTAATTTCTTTGGAGGTTGTTCTGGGCTCTTTGGATACAATTGGAACGATCCGTCTCTTCAATTTGTCATCAATTTTCCTCTTGCGGCCACGTCCAGAGAGGTTGGCTACTGTCCCGTGGGTCTTGAACTTCTGAATAATATGAGCCACTGTTGTCACAGGAAGTTCAAGCTGTTTAGAGATGGTCTTATAGCCTTTACCTTTAAGATGTTTATCTATCATTTGTTTTCGGATGTCCTGGGACAATTCTCTCCTTCGCTTTCTGTTGTCCATGTTCAGTGTGGTACACACCTTTTCACCAAACAGCAGAGTGACTACTTGTCTCCCTTTAAATAGGCAGACTGACTGATTATGAGTTTGGTAACACCTGTGATGTCAATTAAAGGACACACCTGAGTTAATCATGTCAGTCTGGTCAAATAGTTTTCAATCTTTTATAGAGGTACCATCATTTTTGTCCAGGCCTGTTTCATTAGTTTGTTTTTTTAAATAATTATGTTAATCAGCAATTCAAAAGTGATGGCTGATTTTGATTATTTAATTTTCAATACATTTTTATTTATTGTTACTTTTGTAAGTTTCAAGTGATTTCAGTGAGAATTGTGGGTTTTTCCTTCTTTAACTGAGGGGTACCAACAATTTTGTCCACGTGTGTACTTGCACTGTCGTCAACTGTCCTCGACACTTAGTCAAGTCTTTATTTTTGCAACAACACACTCAGCCAAACTGTTCCCACTATGATTTTCAATAGGCTCAAAAGCCAGAAAATGCTCAACTACTTCTCCACCATTATTTACAAACCTGAAAAAAAGGGAGCTGCTCCACATGAGCAAGTGCAGTGAACAATAGCAGAGAAGTATTTGGTCTCTTTAATCTCTGGGCCCTGGGAGAAAGCTAAACATTTTTTTTCTTTTTCCTTCTGTTTCCTAAATTTACATGTTTAAACTGAATTAAATTAACAGCAGTGTTTTTCCACATTTTTGTTTTCCCTTTTTCTTTAAAATATGTCATTTTCTGCTTCTTATTTGCAGGTGCTGTCTGTTAGATTGGCCTTTGGAGCATTAAAAGGGAGCATCCTTTTCTATTCAAGACGATTTAGAGAATGGCCTCAGAAGGCTCTCCCTTGTTCCCAGATGACAGAATAAATCAAATTTTCCCAGAACCTCAGTTATTTGGATGTTGATTTTGGTTTGCCTGGGTTCTGTTTTCACCTGCTTGACCCACATATGACATTTAACTGCACATTTGTATGTGTGGGTGTTTTCTTGTTGTCATTTTTGGTTTAACAATAAATGTAACCAATGTCTGAATGCAAAGATGATGACATCACTTGTTAGATGTTTGTTTAGGAGTGATTGACAGCCATGTTGCCTGTGAGTGGCTATAACGTCACTGTTCAGGACAAAGAGTCCCAGTAAAGCTGTTCTAGATTAGAATTCAACTTCTTCACAATCAGCCCCTCCCTTCTTGCTTTTACCACAATTTGAATCAAAAATGCAAGATGCTTTTTTAGATTTCATGAAGATGTTCCTTAAAGTGAAATTAATGTGGATGTTCACCCAGGACAGTTGCTGTAAATGCAGATGTGTCCATCTCTTGGAAAGTTGAGTTTTTGTATCAGACATGGTGGGAAGCGCCTTTCCTGTGCCACCTGGTGGTTACATTGTGAGCTGATCTGAGCAACAGGCCACGTTCTTGGTCCAGGTCCGTGTGGGAGTTTGCTCAGCTTATTTAGAGGGGTGTTGTGACACTCATGCCTGAAAACAGACATGTCTGCATGAGGCAGCAGCAGCAGCTGAAAGCACGTCTTCCCGAGTTCTCTCTCAGTGCTGACCATGCTCTGACATCAGCTGCCGGACAGAATTAAACTTAACAATCTTCTTCCAGGTTACAGGATTGACAATATGTGTTCTGCAGAGATGACACGGATCAACAACAACCAGAGAGAAAGATGGAGGAAAAGAGGCCGGCCTTCTCCTAAACTGTTGTTTCTTCTTTTCAGTGTTTGCTGTTGATCATTTGGTGGCTGCTGTCTCATCCTGCCAATGGTTAAATGAGAAGATCACTTTCTTTACTGTGGTTCTGGTGCTGGGATAGCTGCAGATAACACAAAAATGCACCAATTGTGTTATTTAGTGGAGTGCTTTTCAGACAGTAGAGACTTGGGGGGGTTAACAAAGAGAGGCTCAAATCTCCGAAGGTCTCCATGAATGATTGGAGCTGTTGTGTTTTGCGAGCTGCCGACTGTCGAGTTGATGACATCAAGGCTGCACTGGTACAAGAGAGGAGGAACAAATGAATGAATGTGATTTCCTATGAACAGCATCGCAGTCTCCGCTCACAATGACACTTCCTGTTGTTAGGACATGTCGTTTGCATCACAGACCGGTGTCAGGAACGGGTTCTGCACCAAAGATTCTACCACAAACAGGCAGGATGTCTTCAAATGCAATCTGAGGGCAACCGGGGTAACTGGACAACAGGTAATTCTACAAGCCCAAAGGGCAAAAGAGGCTTCCAATAAACCCTCCAGGAAAATGTTTTGGGGAAAATCTTCAGTCAGGGCAGAATCTTTCAGCAACCACATGAAAGTCTGAGGGTCCAGTCCAGGGGTCAGCAACCTCCGGGGCCACATGCGGATCTTATTGTCCTCTATTGTGGCTCTCTGGCTTTGATGAATAATTAAACAAAACAATAAAAAAATACATTTTTAGTTTGTTTGTTCGTTTTTTTTTTAGTGAATGAAGTTTAGTCCTTTATGTTCACAGTAGCTAACTAAGTAAAATATGGTAGAAGATTTGATTTACTTTCAGAGAGGATTTTTTTTTTTCAAGCTGTGATACTTGCCAAGGGGGCAGTACAAAGTACAAATTTGCAGGGTGCTGAAACTTTTGCACACAATGTTATTTTGTTTTCTGTTATTTTGAAAGGGTAAATGACAGAAACAAATCCTCATTTTTGGACATATAAAAAGAATGTCTCATCTGCAAACTGATGTTTTATGAGAGTTTTCGATCTTTCTTTGGGTTCTTTATGCACAATAATAGAACAATTTACCTGGGGTGCCCAAACTTTAGATCCACACAATTATATTTATATATATATAAAAGCAAGAATAAATACACATTAAAAAAAACAGCATAATAAAATCAGCCAACAGCTGGATGCGTAATAAATTTAGAGGGAGAACAAGTGAGTTTTAAATCTGGATTTAAACATCGGTAAGGAGTCAATGATGCGCAGATCCAGAGGGAGGGAGTTCCAGAGTTGGGGGGCTGAGTGGCAAAAGGCTCGGATCCCCATAGTGACCAGTCGGATGAGGGGTACAGAGAGCTGCAGAGAGGAAGAAGACCAGATAGAACAGGAGTGAGTGTAGATATGGAGAAGATCAGATACACACGTGGACAAAATTGTTGGTACCCCTCAGTTAAAGAAGGAAAAACCCACAATTCTCACTGAAATCACTTGAAACTTACAAAAGTAACAATAAATAAAAATGTATTGAAAATTAAATAATCAAAATCAGTCATCACTTTTGAATTGCTGATTAACATAATTATTTAAAAAAACAAACTAATGAAACAGGCCTGGACAAAAATGATGGTACCTCTATAAAAGATTGAAAACTATTTGACCAGACTGACATGATTAACTCAGGTGTGTCCTTTAATTGACATCACAGGTGTTACCAAACTCATAATCAGTCAGTCTGCCTATTTAAAGGGAGACAAGTAGTCACTCTGCTGTTTGGTGAAAAGGTGTGTACCACACTGAACATGGACAACAGAAAGCGAAGGAGAGAATTGTCCCAGGACATCTGAAAACAAATGATAGATAAACATCTTAAAGGTAAAGGCTATAAGACCATCTCTAAACAGCTTGAACTTCCTGTGACAACAGTGGCTCATATTATTCAGAAGTTCAAGACCCACGGGACAGTAGCCAACCTCTCTGGACGTGGCCGCAAGAGGAAAATTGATGACAAATTGAAGAGACGGATCGTTCCAATTGTATCCAAAGAGCCCAGAACAACCTCCAAAGAAATTAAAGGTGAACTCCAAGGCCAAGGTACATCAGTGTCAGATCGCACCATTCGTCGTTGTTTGAGCCAAAGTGGACTTCATGGGAGACGACCAAGGAGGACACCACTGCTGAAAAACAATCCTAAAAAAGCCAGACTGGAATTTGCAAAAATGCATGTTGACAAGCCCCAAAGCTTCTGGGAGAATGTCCTTTGGACAGATGAGACCAAACTGGAGCTTTTTGGTAAGGCACATCAACTCTATGTTCATAGACTCAAAAACCAAGCATACGAAGAAAAGAACACTGTCCCTACGGTGAAACATGGAGGAGGCTCAGTCATGTTTTGGGGCTGCTTTGCTGCATCTGGCACAGGGTGTCTTGAATGTGTGCAAGGTACAATGAAATCTGTAGACTATCAAGGCATTCTGGAGAGAAATGTGCTGCCTTGTGTCAGAAAGCTTGGTCTCAGTCGCAGGTCATGGGTCTTCCAACAGAACAACGATCCAAAACACACAGCCAAAAACACCCAAGAATGGCTGAGAGAAAAGCGTTGGACTATTCTAAAGTGGCCTTCCATGAGCCCAGATCTGAATCCCATTGAACATCTGTGGAAGGAGCTGAAACATGCCATTTGGAGAAGACACCCATCAAACCTGAGACAACTGGAGCAGTTTGCTCATGAGGAGTGGGCCAAAATACCTGTTGACAGCTGCAGAACGCTCATTGACAAATACAGAAATCGCTTCATTGCAGTGATTGCCTCAAAAGGTTGTGCAACAAAATATTAAGTTATGGGTACCATCATTTTTGTCCAGGCCTGTTTCATTAGTTTGTTTTTTTAAATAATTATGTTAATCAGCAATTCAAAAGTGATGACTGATTTTGATTATTTAATTTTCAATACATTTTTATTTGTTGTTACTTTTGTAAGTTTCAAGTGATTTCAGTGAGAATTGTGGGTTTTTCCTTCTTTAACTGAGGGGTACCAACAATTTTGTCCACGTGTGTATCTGATCTTCTCCATATCTACACTCACTCCTGTTCTATCTGGTCTTCTTCAGAGCTGTGAAGTCACCTATCAGTCCATAGCAAAGACACACAGGAGCAGTCTAAAGCAGAACATTAGGTAAAAGTCCAGCAGACATGGGCGAGAGGCAGAGAGGAGTCATTGCCAGCTGTCTTGGCTGGATTTATAGCTTCGTTCTCCAAGTTCTTTGAGCTCAGGTCCACTTTTTCCTGCATGAAAACACTACAAGGTACACCACCAACTGAAAATGTAAAACAAAAGAAATCCTGACAGAGTACCAACATGCCTTTAGGAAGAGTTCCTCAACAACCGCTGCACTTTCTTCAATGACTCGACTGGCACAAAGATCTAGGAGATAAAAGCGGTAATGCTCGATTTGTCTGCTGCATTTGATATCATGAATCATCATTTGTTATTGAAAAAGCTTGAATGTTATGGATTTGAAAAATCAGCTCCGTCTTGGATTGACATTGGATTAAGTAACAGTTAACTTTAAATGAATCTAAAATCATTATGTATGCTGATGATTTAACCATTTATTTATCTGCAAGTTCTATAGATCAAATTAACCTACTATTGGAGAGGGAATTACAGCATATAGTACAATGGATTGAGTATAATGTTTTTAAATGTGAATAAAACAAAGTGCATGGGATTTGGCTCATATGTCATAAGTACAAATCCAAAACTAGCTCTAAGTGTAAAAGAAACAGTAATTTAACAAGTAAATGAAATGAAACTTTTAGGAATAGTTGTTGATGATAAATTAACCTGAAAAAACACATGGAACATGGACGGCATAATAACTAAAATGGGAAGAGCAATTTCTACAATTGGGAGAAATGCTATTTTTTTAACACCGCAAGCAAGAAAATGTACAATTCAATCCCTTGTTCTATATATATATAGTGTTCTATATAATATAGACTACTGTTGGGTAATTAGGTCCTCGGCTACATCAACACTGTTAAGCAAAGTTCAAAGGTTACAAAACAAAGCAGCAAAGGTGCAATTATAGAATTAACGTCAGTCATAAACAATTACACTGGCTACAAGTGAAAATAGATTGATTTATTAATTATTGTGTTTTATCAAGGACATTATTGTAACAAAAACACAATTTATTCTTTACAGAAACCTCACATTTAGTTACAAAACACAGAACTATTCAACAAGACATACGGAGGATGGTCATTTCACTTAGCAAAGTGCAATGGTAAATGGTTTTAGGTGAAATGGAGTAGTCTTCCACAGCATGCCTGACGATCTACACTAGTGTACTGTGACATACCGGTTGAAAAACAGTGATTTAAAGTTCCAGCAGAACACACACAGTGCAGCCTAAACTTACATTTTAAACGTGCACATTAAAGTTTTATGAGACAGAAACTATTCACAACAAAACGTAATTGCAATTTGACATCATAAAATCTTGGTGAAACACTGGTCTTTTAACAGCTTTTCGAAGGAACTGGTTCTTTCTTTATTTTTCCTGCATATTTACGGCCAGCAGGGGGCAGCAACGTGCGCTCACTCATCAGGCTTGCAGTGATGCTCGGCGCCAGCAGGGGGCAGCAACGTGCGCTCGCTCATCAGGCTTGCAGTGATGCTCGGCGCCAGCAGGGGGCAGCAACGTGCGCTCGCTCATCAGGCTTGCAGTGATGCTCGGCGCCAGCAGGGGGCGCTCGCACCGATGGCAGCAGGAAACCCTGCAGAAAGAAGAAGCAGCAGAAAGTTTGTGGGCTCTGCCTGAGTGCAGAAAACTCTGCCGAACCGCCCGACCGTCGCGTGGGTCCAAAAGGGATCAGCAGGTTCGTTCCCGTGTTTCCTGTAGTGTTCGCTGAACTGTTCCGTCGTGCGGGACTCTGGAGCTGAAAACCCGCACGAACTGTGGGCCGCGCTTCGCCTGCGGGACAGTCCAGCGGGATCGAACCGTCGTCATCGCAGTGTCCGGCCAAGCCCTCCAGAAGTTTGTCCAGCCGGAGGCGGCGGACGCACCACCTCGTTCACGGACCTCCTGGCGTTTGTTTAGACGCGGTCAGGATTTGAACCTTTTCTGGTTCTGGAGCGTGCTGGTCTTTGACAGAACCTCCAGGTCTGTGTCTCCTTTGATCAGAACTTGAAGGGACGCGTCTGAGGACCGGTTGTGGTACCGGCCCGGGGTCAGCGCTGCCTTCAAAATAAGAGTTTGCTCAGGCTCGGAAGAGTCCAATAAGGAGTAAGGTAGAATAAACGGTTCTGCTGCTGTCTGCGCTGCTCTGCCCGGAGGCTTTGATCTCGGTAATCTGATTACTGCCGTAATCTGATTACTGCCGTTATCAGATTTGAATGTTTTCCTGCACTTTTCACTCTGGATTTAAAAGATGAAATAAATCGATAAGAACTCAGTTTTTCATTGAACCTGTTCACGGATTTCCATGTTTCTCTTTAAAAAATCCAAACTCTTTTCAGTTATTTTTTTCATGGATGAATTAACTAATTTACAAAAGAAAATGACTCCTGAGTTTGAAGCAGCTCTTACACGAAGGGTTTTAGAAGCAAACAACGTTTCAAATGAACATCTTTGGGGAAATGATATTGAGTCAGATTGTAAAATGATCTTAAATCAAATCCCTTCTGCTGCCTCTTGGTTTGCAAAGCTGCACTTGATCATGGTTGCAGTAACAGAGGCCTGTGTGAGCACTGCAGTCTTCAGGTGTGATTTAAAGTCCAGTTCCTGTCCTTTACCCCCCCCCTGTCTGTTTTTCTCTCAGTCACTTTTCAAAGTAATTTCTTTTGTCTTTACACATTCTTCCATGTCAGAACTCTGACCAAATCAGATAAATAGCTTTATTTGTAAAACAAAGTCAAAGAAAGGGAAATGTAATCAGATCTCATAATCAGATAACTGTCCTTGTCTGTCACTAATCTGATTACTCCATTCATCAGTGAATGATCAGATAAATTTTGGTGTGTGAGTGAATCTAGTGAATCTTTCGGATCCAAGCGGCTGAAATGAGTTTCCTCCATAAAGTGGCTGGACGCTCCCTTAGAGATCCGGTGAGAAGCTCCATCACCCAGGAGGAGCATCCAGAGTAGTCAGTTGAGGTGGCTCGGGCATCTGGTTCAGATGCCTTCCTAGAGAGGTGTTCTGGGTATGTCCCGCTGGGAGGAGGCCCCGGAGAAGACCGAGAACACGCTGGAGAGACATAGTCTCTCGGCTGGCCTGGGAACGACTCGGGGTCTCCTCAGAGGAGCTGGAGGACGTGGCCGAAGAGAGGGAAGTCTGGGCATCTTTACTTAAACTGCTGCCCCCGCCACCCGGTTCTGGATGAGTGGAGGATGGACGGATGGATAGATGGATGGATGGAGTAAATCTAGAAGATGTTTTCTAATGTATGCATGTTGGACACTTCACACCCGGTCCCCTGGCGTCTGCTGCCGCGGTGCTGTGGTTGCTCTCTGGGAAACGGCACAGCTGGAGCTTATCCCATGCTGCCGGCCTCTGCAGACAGAACTGGGCCGGGCTGTTACTTGTGTTGCAGCTCCTGCAGCTGTGCTCTTCAGACGCCGGACCTGCTGCAGGACCAGATTGGTGTTGGATCCCAGCAGCTGTTTGCAGCTGAGAGGCTGTGGCTGAGCTCTCTATGCTTCTGTTCCCGCAGGTTCTTTGGAGGAGCGGCTGCCTGGAGGACGCAGAGCTCCATTAGGCGTCATGAGGCAACTCAAGGGCAAACCTAAGAAGGAGACGTCCAAAGACAAGAAGGAGAGAAAGCAGGCCATGCAGGAAGCCCGCCAGCAGGTGGCCACCGTGGTGCTGCCCACTCTGGTGGTGTTGGTGCTCCTCATTGTTGTCTTTGTTTACGTGGCCACTCGGCCTGATGCCATCGAATGAATGTGCTCACAGACTGTCAGGCTATGCAGACCAAAGGATGATCCCCATCATGTGACTGCTGCCCCCTGGAGGCCAGTGACTGGCCCACCACTAGTTCCCATCGGTGCGCCTCCAAAGAGCCAGAGCAGAATCCTAGCTGCAGTGCCTTCTTAGCTCAGAGGAAAACAGCCATTGTATTTCAGTCAGTGTGAGCGGCTGATGAAGACACCCCCAACCAAAGACGGAGCTGCTCCTCCATCAGCTCTGAGCTCCACGCTGCTGATCCTCATCTGCAGCTTCAGTGCAGGAACAGGCAGTGTACCCGGTGCCTTAAATGTGTCTAACCTGTGTTATGAACAATCAGTAAAAAGTGCTTTATTTAAAGTTTCTGTGTTTGCCTTTACTCTGGACAACGTTCTTCCAAGCAAACGCTTCAGGTTTACAGAGCAGCTTCCTGAGAACGAAGCAGACATGACAGAGCACCAGGTAAGAGCTGCAGCAGCACTGAGGGGTCTAACTCCCCAAACGCTGGCTCTACTTTCAAAAGGGATCAGTCGTGGTCTTTGGGCCGCTCCCTTCAGGGTTTGGTTTCACAGTCTATCTGTGCTTTAGGCTTTGCTTTGATGTCTTCCCATCATGACCGTGAGCACACCAAAGAACTGGATTCTGCCCCCTAGAGGTTGAATTTTGAACAAGTAACGCTCAGATGACTGAAGAATGAATTCAGAATAAAAGGAATTCTTGTCATGAAACCACAGTTTGCTGCAAAGCCAGGTAGAGAAACTGGATCCGGAGCGGCGCCCTTTCACTGCTGTGGTCTGAGAGAACAGTCCTGGTTTGGATAAAGATCAGCTTCAACGAACACGACATTTGTTTCAGTATCAGTTATACTGGTAACAGCAGGGTGACTATAAAGCACTTTGACTTGAGTTTTACAGTTACTACCATACAGAATGTCTTTAGACTGTAGAATGCCAAACGAGGATCCGGTTTTTGCAGAAGGAACATTTTAGTTTGCCTTAAGCTTGAATATTTAAGGCATTTGATCCTGTGACCTTCATCTGACTTAAAGAATTCCCTCTTGCTCATTAACCATGCTTCATGAGGGCTTTTCTTCTGCAGTTTTGGGCACTGCCCATACTGCTCTAGTATGATGCAGCTCTAGGAGCTGGGATCCTGGGTTTACGGGATGTCGTGTCAGTCCCATGGTTCTGGGGTTTGTTTCAGGCTAATATCTCCTCGTCTGAGTTTGTTGTCACAGTAACTGCATACCTAACCCGACAGGGTGCACGCTCACCTGAGAAAACTGCTTTGCTCTGACTCCTCCCCCTACCTGAGAGTCTCTCAGAATCATTGTTTCATTTCTGCATTCACAGAGTTCATCTTAAAGAGATGGCCATCGTGAAACCCGTTTTATCAGAGCACAGATCGTCTTTCCTTCAAAATAAGGTTGATCTAGAGTTGCATAAAGTGTTTGCAGATTTATGTCAGAAACACAGGTTGGAATTGCTGTTCTCTCATAATCAAACTTTTCATTTTATGTTTCCATAACTATTATTTAAGAATATATTTCAAATAAAAATGGATCCTCATGAACAACCAGATACGTTTACGATATCTTAAACAGAAAAAATACAATGTGTTTTAATACTGAAGTCTCAACACATCCATAGTGAAGGTGTCTTTGCAATAAAAATCGTTTATCTCTTTAAAAGTCCTTTCATAATCACAAAGAAACATGTTAAACTATAGTTTCTCAGCCCAGTCAGTTTGTCAGTAAACTCATAGAGTAAATGTAAATGTGCAGCCTCCAAAGCTATGAGGAAATCCCTCATTCTGATGAGAAAGCTAAAACTGCTCATCAATCAACATTTTTTAGCCAAACAGTGATAAACACAGCCCAGCAGACCAGGTTCATGATTCTGTCTGACTTCTGACCGGAGCTTCTTCACTAAACTCAAATGCTGTCTTCAGCAGAGAACCCTGGAAGTCTGAAGTCTGTAGCTGAAAAAGAAGCAACTCCTAAACTAGTCTGTGCACTTCTAAACTCGTGTGTGTGCGTGTATAATTGTATGTTTTGCATCTTTACATCTTACACAGCTTTATTTGGATTTTCTGCAGCGATATTCTAAGTAAATGAATGTCAAGTATGTTGTCACTGAGGCATTCATAAATGAATGTTGTTTGTCAAAAAGCAGAGAACTGGACTTGTCCTGCTTTTTTATTGAAGGCCTTTCACCTCATTGGCACGAAGCTTTTTAAATTCTGGTAATAGTTCTTTTTCCAACATTTAACAGCGCATCAATAAAGGCTTTACTGTCATGTAGAAGTAAACAAGAAAAACAACATATAATAAGATGTTTTTTTTTCTTTAAGTTTGTATTTACTGATGCATCAAAAAGCAATATCAAACAGATAGTGTTACAAACAATAACTGTCCTTGTCGTCCCACACAAGTCCCACATCGTTAGATTTTGGCTTAAAACTATTCTAAACTTAATCACACAAACAACAACATGCACAAGAGACTCTAGTGTGCCACACTTTAATGCAAACAAATATTTGTTGTTTTTGATTTGATATATTTTAAATGTCTGAAACGCTCCTTTAATATTTATGGCACAAAACTAACTGCATACATTTTCATCAATGGCAAAAACACACACAACGTCACACAACATGTTTTTGTGCGTGCTGTTAAGTTTTCCTGCATTGTTCCAAAGGCAAAGCTTTAGGAAATCAAGCTCACACCTGTTACAGTGTTTACACCTGCCATTCTGAGTTGTGCTTGAGCTAAATAGTGTTTCAGCTCTGCAGCAGGAGAACAATGACACACCAACCAATGACTCAAGGTTTGGGAGCGGCCTTGTTAAAGACCAGACTCAAATCTCACCAAAATCATGTTGTTACTTCAAACAAGCAGATTATGATGAAACAACTCCAACATAAAAAAAGTATTTTATGTTCAACACTGGATTTTAGACTGAAAATTAGGTTTAACCATTGAAAAATAAAGGCTAACACAAGTCAAAATTGTGTCTTAAACTGATTATCTGTGTACATTAAATCAAAATTCTAATGAAGTCATTAAAATGTGTCAAATAGACCCATACAAGTTAAAAATGTCAAAGATGGAACCAAGTTTTTTATGTATTAATTTATGTTTACAAAACTTAAAATGGTTTATATATTTTTAATTAAGACTTAAATAGATGACAGAGAGAATTTTAAAAACTCAATTTTGATAGTTGACCTTTGATAGAACATATTTAATTGGAAGAAATGAACCAGAAGATAAGATAGATAATAGTTTATAAGATAAGAGTTTGTTGCTATTTGTACATGTGAAGAGGTTCAGAACAACTACATTGGAATTCTTCTTTAGCAGCTCTTGAGTCCGAGTGAATGAAAGAAATCAACACAGCAACAAAACCTGAATTAGGAACATAAATAAGAATGAGAAAATACATATACACATATAAAGAAAAGAGGAAAGTATGAATGAATTGTAGACAGGAGCATGATGCAATCATGACCACCTTATTGCAGTGCCCCCGCCTTTTCATTATTGCACATTGTTCATTTTTCTTATTGCACTTAGTGTCCAGATAGCTGGTTAACATCAGTATTGGTGTAAATAGTTCAAATAAACTGAATAGATAAACTGTTTAAGTTGTGTGGCAGGGAGGGTTATTTCTGTGCTGTGTGGTTCAGTCTTCTTATGTCCTGTACTAACATTCTGACTGCAGCTGGGAAGAAGCTGTTCAATAACAATATACGGTATGTAAATATACATACATTCAACTATATATGTAAAACACAGATGTAAAAATAGAAGTAAAATAGTTAAGCAAAGCAAAGTAAGGGTGAGATAATAACTTTGCTTCGGTATTGAAGCTGTCTGACAAACTATCATGGATTCAGTTTGGGGTGTCATCGATAAATTCTTTAAGCGATTTCTAGTCTTGGATCAGTTTTTAGGTCAATGAATCAGATCGTTCAAAATAAACCAATATTGACAATGAATCAGATCAACAATCACAAACTATGAGATGAATCAAATTGAAATGAACTGTTACAGTGCTAGATTCAATGCATAATGTACTGCATAATCACAACTATGTCTATGTATGATTAAGAGTCATTTCAAAAGCACTATTATATTGTGAATGTATGTAGAATGATATGTTTTTGTTCTACTTTTGATTTGCTATTATTCAATCAAATCATGACTAATTATTTTAAGTTTGATAAATCTATGTAAAGCACTTGTGTCTTCTTTGTTTGTTTGTTTTATTGTTTTGTTTGATTGTTTGAAGTAAAGCAACTCCAATAAGGACACCTGATTACTTTTGCTTGTGTAACATGCACGTGCCTTCACAGTCTCAAAAGACAGGTTTGTTTTGGTCTCTCCCTCTCAAGGTAGAAGGAAACAACCTGAATGGCTTCCCTTTGAGAGCTCTCTCATTGTGCTGACATTCCTCCTGTAGCTACTTGATGTGACCGGGACAGGATCGTGGCTGGTTCGAGTCCCTGGCTGCCGCGCTGAGCTTGGCCGCGGCCCTGCCCAGCTTCCTCTGTCAGAACCCAGAGTGGTTCATAAAAACAACTGGATCCATTCTTCCACTGAAAACACGCTGAAGGGCTTGACCACGCCACGCGCATGCGCGTCAGAGGGGGCAGTAAATGCTGGCTGTTGGGATTCACGGCGGAAAAACTTCCTAGAACCTTTCAAAATAAGAGGCCTGCGTCAGCTGCTGACAGAAAGGCAGAAGAAGAAAAGCGGCGGCGCGAGCTTGATGCGCGCTAAACTACCGACGTGTTGGGGGATTTCTTCCCGTTTCTGTTGGAAGATCGGGACCTCCGTCCCTCACTGAAGCAGCTCAAGGCTCCAAAAGTAAAAACAAAGACATGAGGAACGGTGAACACTTGTGTTAAGAATAAATGGAATAATCCTTTCTCAGGCTGCTTGAGAAACGCGGTTTTCCTGCTCGTTCTTGTGGAGGAGAAGGCAGCTGTGTTTTTCCTGTTTTCCCTGTGGCTTGCCTCAGTCTAACTTGACCATCTCCTCCCATCAGTTCCAGCCAAGAAGACTTCCGGTGGTGTGTCATGGCGGTGGCATGGTGAATCCCACCGAAAGCCAACATTTACCGGCCCATTCGCGCGTTCTGCTTAAGCCAGAACACATTTTCATGTAGAAACGAGACGCTCGGTTCCGGCTCCGTCGCGAGGTCTCAGCAGCGCCGCCGCCCGCGTCGCTCCGGCCGGCCATGGCGGCCCACAAGCCCGTGGAGTGGGTCCAGGCCGTGATCAACAGATTCGATGAACAGGTAAGATGGGCTCGCTCGGGGTCCGGCTGGGGCCGGAGCTCCCGCTGCTCATTCGGCAGAAGGAACTGCAAGCGGAACCGTCAGGTTCGGGGCTCATCCAGAACCCGGGTCCGCCTGTGCCCGGCAGTCTGCCTCGCGCCGTCGGTTCGGCTGGAATCCACATCCCGTCCGCGAGGACGCGGCGCGCAGCGGTCAGCTGAGCCGCGCTCGCGCGGAAGATCCCCGCGTGGACACTTTAAACCGCCGTGCAGGCTAGCCGGCTACGTGTAGCCTGCACGGCGGCTGCTGCTGCTGCGGCTGCGGCTGCTGCGGCTGCGTGTAAACACGGCGCAGGTGGGAGCTGCGCCCGGTCCCGGCGGCAGGTGGAGGCGCCCGCAGGGCTCCGGCTCCTCCAGCCTCTCCGGGCCCCCAGCGCCTCGTCCTCGGCGGTCATGGAGGAGCTGCAGGGGCCCTCATGATGGAGCCGTGAGGCTGCGAGGAGCGGCGGTCCTGACCCAGCCCGCAGGGCTCTCCCTGCTCCCGGGCTTTGTTGCTGCAGGTGTTGGCAGAGATTAGGGCTCATAGCTGCTTTCAGAAGCTTAGCTTGGATTATTGCAGCTGCAGGAAAGTGGCTTTAGGAGTTTTATCCACTTGATGGTTTTTGTTACCTTAAGCTGCAACCAAACCTTCCAGCCAGCGATGGTAATGAAATAAAACCCAGACCCTCCAGACTGGGCTGGTCAGATGAGCAGCAGGCTCTGTCGGCTGTCTGCACACGTTTGTTTCCAAAGACCGTCCATTGTCTGGCACACGGCCTGAAACCCAGACTCATGTCTTTGCAGGACTTCCCTCCATCTGGCTCCAGGTAAGTACCAGTTCTGAGGGTGAACACACAGACCTCATCCCTCTGCTGGACAGGTGGAAGGCTCAGTTCTTGTAGAACGGGTCATCTGGAGCAGCAGGTCTGGTCTGGATGAGAGTGGACAGAGGTTCAGATGTCATGTTGTTTTTTTTAGGTAAGCGGGTGTGTGCATAAGCACAGGTGTAGAGCTGCATGGGTTTAAATGAGAACAAACTTTTTAGTTTCCACTTAGGTCCACTATCACTGGTTCTTTCAGGGTTTACTGTTTTATAGAAGTCAAACGTGGTTTTATGTAGAGGATCCACTAAAGCCCTAATGAGAGATGAGGACAGTCAGATTAAACACAAGCTGTGGTTTCCTACAAACCTGTTAGCTCTTGTGAGCTTTGGACATGTGTCCTGCAGCTCATCGAACATGTCCATGCATGGATTCTGTGTTTGACTCCAAAGCATGCCACCATCAGATCCATGGACACCCAACAAAGAAAATCTCTGAAAAAAGGATTGAGTTGATATCCCTGTTTTCTGACTGGACCAAAGGTTCTCTGTCTGACTTATGTCATGCTGCTCTCGTCATGTCCCCAGTTCCTGCTCACTGAAGGTTCTTAAGTTCCCTGTTCCAAATCCTGTTTGCAGGAGCTAAAATCAGAAGCATCCTTTTACAAATCCGTCTTCATTTTTCTTCCATTTTTTTTTTTACACTCAAACGGAATCAGAGGCATTTTTTATAGGTTTACTTGGAGGTCAAAGGTCAGTTGTTCTGGAGTGAAGACAGACGGATGCCAGTGTTTTCTTGGAAGAGGCTTTTTAAGTTTGTCATTCTTTTGAACTTTTTGGTCCTTTCAACATGACATGGGTTGTTGTGACCTTCTCTGTCTCTGTTGTGCTCCAGCAGAGCTTGCTGCACTCGCTCAGGATCCAGCTTCTTCAGACTTTAGTTGGCTTACAGTGCCGTGTTCACATGTTCTGATCCATCCACCATGAGCTCATTCTAAATAAAACCCAGCCCTGTGGGTCGTCTTAGTCAGAATGGGGTCATAATTCAGATAATCCATATTCAGAATGAGACCAGTAGATGTGATATTTACTCAGAGCACATTAACACAACGTTTGCCGTAGCAACACACCTCAGAAAATGCACTGAAGTCGTGTGGGACGGTTCCTTGGCTCTGGAGTTAGGGACCAACATTGTCTCCGGTCAGGATTTTTTTCCAGACTCTACTGGACGTCCTGCTTCTGAACTCGGGCAGTGGAACCATGACTCCACTGTTTGAAATACAAATGTGATCATAAGAAGTATCATGCGATCAAATCCACTCTCATCTTTCAAGCCGGACTGAAAGATGTTGACATAAATCAATGAGCTGCATCATCCACTGCTGATGGTTTATAACCAACACGACACATGGAAACACTTCATCGGAATATAATCTGGAAAACTCTGGACAAGGCGTGCTTGTTTACATGGTTCTGTGTTGCATCTGTATCTCAGCCTGATGTCCAGCAGGAGTGGAGTGGGGTTTAAACCATCCATGATCAGACACAAAGCTAAAAACACAACATGGATTCATCATTTCATGGAGTCCTCTCCATGTAAAAACAATGATTCCCATTTTTGTTCTGGAGCAGTGGTGCAGGCTGGATGATGTTGATGATGGCAACACTGAAGGTTCTGGAGGTGCCCTCAGCACACTGCATTCCCAGAGCTCTCAGAATGACCTCTCTCCAGCACATTAATATCCTTCATTCATGGTTATTGGCCCTGTTTAAAATGGAGATAAGGCAAAACACAGAAACACTGACTCAAAGGCTTCAAAACACTTTGACCTGATCTTTCTGATGCTGAGGGGAGTCACAGCTAATGCAGATGAGCTTAATTATTGCAGAAAGAAGTTTGATTCAGTGTCAAAGGAATGAACTTTAACGGTAAATGATATCTGATTTTAAAGTCCCACAATTCCACATTTTTACCAAAATACGTGTGTGCTGTCTGGCGTTCAGTGAGATGTTTTATATTCAGCGAAAAGCGCGGCCTCATGTAGCAGCTGAAAGTCCTGGTGAAGCAGTTCTACACAGACGTTCCATGTGTTTAGCATCAGATCCACGTCTGCCTGAGCCGAGGGGAGCAGCTGCTGTGCTGTAGTGGAATGTGGTTGTTTCATTCTGGTCTGATGTCAGCGGAGCTACCCAGCCACCCCACTCTTCTGCCAGGGGCTTTGGTTTGACAGCGCCCTCAGCTGGTTAAAGGCCTGGACTGCAGAAGGGTCAGTTCAGCAGCTGGAGCTTAAAACACACTTCTTCTCTGCTGGATGCAGGGTCATCTTTTCTGAAGACAATAGCTTCTGCAGGATGTAACTCATGAGCATGAGCAGTGATGCTTCTTTTTCCAGATGTGACAGATACTGATGCACCCATCTCAGACTGATAAACTTCTGTCTTTGGTTAACATTAGCAGATGGTTTCATTCTGATTCACTCACAGAACATTCCAGATGTTTCCAAGCATCCACCTAAGTTCTCTGCATCCTTCCATTTTCATTTGTGACATTTCTCACTTCAAAAGCACACAGGAGCTGAGATGTGTTTTCATGTCTTTGTTTGGACAATGGAAAACAGTTGAATGAAAATGTTACGTAGAAGTTGTCGAATTGTGCATCTCTTTTCTGATCAGAACCACAACCATGCAGAAAATGCTGTTCTAAGTCGACATTGTTTGGGCCGGGTTTGAAAAATCAATTCATAAAAGTCAAAGTGATCTTAGAAAGTGAAGTATTGATGCTTCAAATGCATGGAATTAGTTACTTTAAATTTGTTTGCGTTTTTTTTTTCTCAGACCTCCTGAACTTTATGATGTTTTTAATTATGATGGCAGAAGCATCCGTCATTCAGACACAGCAGCAGGAGAGAAACTTCTGTAGCTACCGGGAGACTGTAAATGTTTTCATTAACCCAAACATTGTAGAGCTCTTTGAAAAAAATAAACCTGAACTCTAAATATCATCTGTGTCTGCCATGCATTGTAAATAAGTTAAACAGACGCTGTTCTATGGAGCACTAAGGCTAAAAATTTTAGCTTCTAGCTCCATGTAGCAAAAAGGCTAAAAACATTAGCTGCTAGTTCCATGTAGCAATAAGGCTAAAAGCATTAGCTGCTAGCTCCATGTAGCAATAAGGCTAAAAACATTAGCTGCTAGCTCCATGTAGCAATAAGGCTAAAAACATTAGCTGCTAGCTCCATGTAGCAAAAAGGCTAAAAACATTAGCTGCTAGCTCCATGTAGCAATAAGGCTAAAAACATTAGCTGCTAGCTCCATGTAGCAAAAAGGCTAAAAACATTAGCTGCTAGCTCCATGTAGCAATAAGGCTAAAAACATTAGCTGCTAGCTCCATGTAGCAATAAGGCTAAAAGCATTAGCTGCTAGCTCCATGTAGCAAAAAGGCTAAAAACATTAGCTGCTAGCTCCATGTAGCAATAAGGCTAAAAACATTAGCTGCTAGCTCCATGTAGCAAAAAGGCTAAAAACATTAGCTGCTAGCTACCATGTAGCAAATAAGGGCTAAAACATTAGCTGCTAGCTCCATGTAGCAATAAGGCTAAAAACATTAGCTGCTAGCTCCATGTAGCAATAAGGCTAAAAACCTTAGCTGCTAGCTCCATGTAGCAAAAAGGCTAAAAACATTAGCTGCTAGCTCCATGTAGCAATAGGCTAAAACATTAGCTGCTAGCTCCATGTAGCAAAAGGCTAAAACATTAGCTGCTAGCTCCATGTAGCAATAAGGCTAAAAAGCATTAGCTGCTAGCTCCATGTAGCAAAAAGCTAAAACATTAGCTGCTAGCGCATGTAGCAATAAGGCTAAAAACATTAGCTGCTAGCTCCATGTAGCAATAAGGCTAAAAACATTAGCTTTTTGCTCCATGTAGCAATAAAGCTAAAGACATTAGCTGCTAGTTCTATGTAGCAATAAGGCTAAAGTCATTAGCTGCTAGCTCCATGTAGCAATAAGGTTAAAAACATTAGCTGCTAGCTCCATGTAGCAATAAGGCTGAAAACATTAGCTTTTTGGTCCATGTAGCAATAAGGCTAAAAACATTAGCTGTTAGCTCCATGTAACAAGAAGGTTAAAAACATTAGCTTTTTGCTTCATGTAGCAAAAAGTTTTCAAAGATTAGCTGCGAGCTCCTCCCAGACCCGGCTGAGTCGGCGAGCTTAGGAAACACATTTCCGGCCAAGCACCAAGCAGTGAATTCTCTTCACGACAAAGGAGGGGTGGGACATGCGAATGGCGTTCGGTATTACTGCGTGCACCTTAATTAGTCATTAAACAGATTTTCTTTAACTGAATTTTTTTCTTAAACACACCTGTGATAATAAGTTCACATTTGGGCTGCATGACATGAGGAAACCTGTGATGTGCTGTATTACTGATCAATAATGCGATGACAATATGACTTGTGATGCCTAAACAAATAGCAAAACAACTAATGCATCATTTCTTTTAAACTCCAACTGTTTTGTTTAAGTCAACATAGCTAAAATGATGCACATCTCCCACATCTATGTACATGTAACATAAAAGGGCTCCATCCGATTGGTCAAATGTGGAATAGGCTCTTTTTGAATTATTCAATATTTTAAGCTACCACAAGATTGTTGTAAACATTGTGTAAACATTTAGAGGAACCACTTATTAAAGTTTTTTGTGATCGACATATTGCACAGGCTGATGTTTAGATAACAATATATTTGTGATTTCTTGGGCAGGCCTTTTCCATATTTACTTGAATTGTGTCAAATTCAAATTGGGAACTTGTGAATCGACGCAGTGAAGCTCCAATTGTTGTCTCTTAACAGACAAACCCTTATGTCAGACTCATCAGGAATTTTAATTGACAACATATATTGTCAAAAAGTTGTGTTCCAACATCTGTTACATGTAGTTACCATGACGACAGGAGATTTGTTCAGGTTTGAGAGAAGCTGCTCTCCATTGAAGAGCCCAGATCTTCAGCAGCGATGTTTAACATCTCAGTTACAGCAGCAACCTCAGCAGCAGTCACACCGTACCTGTTTCTCACTGACCTAACACTCCCTCCTCTTCTTTACTCACACATTTCTGATTCTTAAAGTCTGAAATCCAACTCTTTCAGCAGCTGTAAAGTAAAACTAGCCTGGACTCTTACGGTTCACGATAAAGCTGTGCCAGGAGCCAGAACAGTTCCAAAGGGGTCAGAGGTCAGAAGTAAAGACGGTTTGGTTCCAAAAATCCTTCTTACTTCTGTGGTTAGATTCAGACCCAGCTCTTTTAGGACCAGTTTTTCAATACATCTTTTTTTTTTTTTTTATTGTAGTTACATTGAGTTTAAAAGGGGCAGCTCAAATACCAGATTTATGAAAAGGTCAAAGGTGATTTCACATCTGGTCAAGATGGCGACAAATGAAGCCAGGCCCAAACCATCTGAGGGCTGTGGGAGGGAAACGCAGCAGACTGGACCTGACTGACAGCTTTGTGGTCTACAGATATACTGCTCTGCCTCAGTTCAAAGTGTGACAAAGCAAACTCACTTTAAACTGGGTCGGGTCTGCTGCTGATCCTGAAGTTGAGGTCAACTCAGCCTATCCTCTCAAAACCAAACATATTTGGTTAATATTATTTGTGGTAAAAGTTGTGTTCCAGTTTTCTGAGCACATTTCTCACTGCTGTGAAGAGCTTGATGTGGTGCTTCATATGATGTGAAGCTTCTTCCCTGGTTTGACCATCATGTAGACCTCAGTGAGAGTAAGCGAGGAGGAGCATGAAACCTCATGTGTCTTCACACAGCTGCAGACTCCTGGCGTCACCTTTATCTGCTGAGAACAGACTCCAGCAGAGAGGAGCTGTTGGTTCAGCTCTTTCCTCACATTCAGGAGTTTTCTGGAGCATTGAAATCACAGGTTTGACAGACACAAAGAGGAGCAGATGTCTGTTATACATGTGCTGCATAGTCTGTCAGAAGCTGCTGAGTCCTGGCAGATCTTTACCCTAAAACTCAAAACATGGATGCCTGGACTGCAGGTGTCTGTGAACATTTGACTTGTTTCAGTGTCTTCTTGTGCTTCCGCAGGTTGATCTGCGCTTTGACATCAGTCTGTTTTCTCTTCCTTCAGCTTCCCATCAAAGTGGGCCATCAGAACACCCACAGTAAAGTGAGCACCGAGCACAACAAGGAGTGTCTGATCAACATCTCCAAGTACAAGTTCTCCCTGGTCATCAGTGGCCTCACCTCAATCCTCAAAAATGTCAACAACATGGTGAGTTGGGTCGACCTGTTTTAAGTGAAGCTGACAGTGAACTGTATGAGCTCAGACAGTTTCAGAGGCCATGAAGACTCACAACTGAAGAGGATGCAGCCACAGCTTCACCAGAGAAACTATGACAGCTTCCTAAACCTTAGTCACATGCATGATTACGGGGGTTGGCCCGTCAGGTTTTTGGGTTATCCAGGCCGGTGGAGGGCCGTAGAGAGGAGCATCCTAAGGGGAGCGCAGGTGTGTTGCAGTTCCTTTGAAGCTCATATGGCCATCTTAAATGAAAATGGAAAGTACCATTCTTGTGCGTGTCGTGAACTGTCTGTAAGGATCATTTAAGTTACGCTCACCTATGACGTACCGGTGATGCTGCCGTACGGTGTCCTTACGTCACACTCTAGTCGTTAGTAAGGTGTGAGTACTGGCTCTTTGCTCGTAAGACACCCTTAGGGTGTCCACATAAACTACACTCTGATTGTGTAATTCTCTAAAGTCTGACAGTCAGGCTGAATGCAAGGAACGCGAACTTATCACATGAACGGCACTAACAGGCTCCTTGTGGTTTTGAGGGGGTTAAAAAAATGAAAAATCCAGACGGCGCGCCTGCGTCTCATTTACTTCACCCTGACATGTTGTATAAGTGTTCTCTATGACCTGTCGCTCGCAGCATGCTCGTAGAAAAAAAACGTGCATGAACATTTTCTCTCCATCATCTTGCATAAAAGTGCAGCGACTCAGAGAAAAGTCTTTAGAAAACCTTTCCAACGTTAATAAAAGAGCAGGAACGTAAACCGACACTATGTCTCCTTTACTTGATAGAAAATAAAGTAAACCCAAATGAAAACAGGAAACACAACCACATAAAGTTCTAAACACGGTTTAGAGAAAAAACAAAAAACATAGAGCTATGAGAACCAGATCTGCAGTTGTGTATGTACAGTGGGGATTGAAAGTTTGGGCACCCCAGGTAAAATGTTCCATTATTGCACATAAAGAACCCAAAGAAAGATTGAAAAATCCCCTAAAGACATCAGTTTACAGATGAGACATTCTTGTAACAAGTAAAAAAAAAGGCTTTTTTCCATCATTTTCCCTTTCAAAATAACAGAAAACAAAATAATGGCATGTGCAAAAGTTTGGGCACCCTGCAGAGTTAGTACCTTTACTGCCCCCCCAGCAAGTATCACAGCTTGTAAAGACTTTTTGTAGCGACCGAGAGTCTCTCTGTTCTTGTTTGAGTTACCTTCATCCATTCTTCTTTCCAAAAGTCTTCCAGTTCTTTCAGGTTTCTGGGATGTCTGTTCCTCACGGCTCTTTTCAGGTCTATCCATAGATTTTCAATGATTATGAGGTCAGGTGATTGAAGTTCACTGTAAAACCTTCAGTTTCTGTCTATTAATGTAAGACGACGTGGATTTGGAGGTGTGTTCAGGATCATTATCATTTGGAGAAGTCATCCTCTCTTCAACTTTTTCACAGATAACATCAAGTTAGTGTCTAAAATTTGCTGAAATTTGGTGGAATCCATTCTTCTTCTACTGGTGAAATGTTTGCTGTGTCGCTGGCTGCAATACAAGCCCAAACCATGATTGATCCACCTCCATGCATAACAGTTAGACAGAGGATCTTTTCATTAAACTCTGAACCCTTTCTTCTCCAAACATACATTTGCTCATTGCAGCCAAAAAGTTCCATCTGAACCGGGTCGGTCCACAGAACCTGTTTCCAAAATGCATCAGGTTTGTTTCTATGTTCATTTGTGAATTCAGAGGTTGAATTTTGTCGGTGAGGACGTAGTAGAGGTTTTCTTCTGATGACTCTTCCATGAAGATCATATTTGTACAAGTATCTCCTGACAGTAGAACAGTGCAGAACAACTCCAGAGTCTGCAGGTCTTTCTGGAGGGATGCTGCAGTCAAACGTGGGTTTAGATTTGATTTTCTCACAATCCTGTGAGCTGCTCTGTCTGAGATTTTTCTTGATCTTCCAGATTTTGCTTTAACTTCCACTGTTCCTGTTGACTGACATTCTGAACAGAGAATACTGGCATCTGAAAAGGCTTTTCTATCTTCTTACAGCTTCTCCTGCTTTGTGATCATCAACTATTTTCAGTTTCATTGTTCTGAACAACTGCTGGAAGAACCCATGATGCTGATTGTTGGGACGAGGTCACGTGACTCAGATTATTTACAATCTGATTTACAATGATGAAAATAAAGTCTATTTTTTGACATATTAAAATCATCTGTAAACTGATGTCTTTAGGGGATTTTTCAATCTTTCCTTCAGTCCTTTATGCACAGTAATACAATATTTTACCACGGGTGCTCAAATTTTCAATCCCCACTGTGGCTTTAGAAGAATCAGTCATTTGAAGAGAGGTGCAGGATCATCAGGGGGTGGCATCTGTTGGTGGTTTCTAATCTGTTTCTGGTCATAATGCTTTGATGATGTCTTCCAGCGGATCTTTGGAGAAGCCTCTGAGAAGAACCTGTATCTGTCGCAGCTCATCATCCTGGACACCCTGGACAAGTGCCTGGCTGGGGTGAGTGTTCCTAACTAGACTGACATCTATGATGAAATGGACTATGATTTACACCCAACCTCTTCATCATGACTGGTCTTGATGAGGAGCCTTTGAGAAGACAGAAAGAAGCTGGACTCCATGCTTGACTTTGTATGGTTTGGAGGCTCTGCTGGGTACTTCTTTACCCAGCGGAGCTGATCCTGATGGCATCTGCAAGTTTCTGCAGGATCAGAGCACATGACAAAAACATGTTGGATTTGTGCTAGAGCCGGGTGACATGGCTACAAAATAAAACCTCCATTTTTTCTTTATTTGTTGCGTGCGCTTGTAAATATAGCGAAAAATTGTCTTTTTTTCCCCTCAGCCTCGTAGAAAAAGCTTCTCTGTTTGCTGCTTCTTTCATGTCTGCTCGTTGCAAAGAGATAGACGGGCGAGCTGACTTTACTCTGAACAACAGAAGGCCAAGAAAGCAGAGAGCTGGAAAAACAAAAGCTCGATTCTACCCAAAAATAAATCATATAAAACAAAAAAATCAAATTCATCCCCCAGCCCTAATTTGTGTTTGTCGTTCGACTTCAGGGTGAAAAGGAGAAAGCAAAGTCACATAAATCAAATTAACAGCCGATCTTCTGTTCATGGGCATTCCTGAGCAACATTAGCAAAAACTTCTGTCACCAAAAAAAAAAAAAATAATGGAAAAAGAAAATCAGCAATTAAGAACATAAGTATTTAAAACTGAGGATTTACATTTTCCAGTTCATTTCTTTTTAGCCTGAGTTTAAAACAGTGAACTAAAGCTTCAAATAAATCTTTTCTGAAATTATTCATTTTAAGCCTTTTCATTTTTCATTTTTCTTTGGCTGATTTTACACAAAAATACGTTTGGGTTCTACCGTTAAAGGTTCTTGTAGTCCACCATAATGCTGCATTCATAGCAGGCTGGGAAACGCGGGTTTTAGCGACCACTTCAGATGAAAATTCTATGTAAACGCATGTGTGTTTTGGGCTTGTACGTTAGAAACTTATTTAACATTCAGGCTTTGTTACACAAGTCTTTAAGTCCATTTTTGGGCTTTATGTACAAAACGCATGACAGCTGAACGCATGTTGAAAGTTAAACCAGTTGAACTTTGACCAATCCTGGACTCAGATTTAGTAGTGACGGATGGTATCATCCTTTTAAAAACACGGAAGTGCCCACCGTTTGAAAACGATGGGGAAATGAATCATTGCGGTTTGTGTCTGGCTGGAATTCTATCACACCACGTCGTTCTTTCATCGAAATGGAGCTGTGAACTAAATATCCTGGAACAAGATGCACCAGATTTGCAATGCTTCAACATTTCATACCAAGAGTCTTGTGCGAACACGCGTTGGTACTGGGTGCCAGCGCCGTCTGCCAAAAACGCGTTCAAGAGTTTGATTTTCTTCCTCTTGCTTCAGCTTGTCAATGTCTGCAGGTTCCATCTGACACTCGAGTTCCAACTGTCTCAGTTGGAGTTTACGTTGATGCATGAAGTTTCTGCAGGAGTGTATGGTCATGGTGTGGTAGCGTCTGCTGTGCAGCATCCATCAGGAGCATATTAGTCACCACAGTTGGACTTTTGTTTAGCTTGTTGATCCTACAGCATTCCTCCATTTAACTCTCCTCTTCCTCAGCAACCGAAGGACTGCCTGCGTCTGGATGAGACCATGCTGGTCAAGCAGCTACTGCCCGAGATCTGCCACTTCATCCACACGTATCGGGAGGGCAACCAGCACGCCGCCGAGCTGCGGGCCTCTGCCTCCGCCGTCCTCTTCTCTTTAAGCTGCAACAACTTCAACGCTGTCTTCAGCCGCATCTCCACCAGGTATGCTGCAATCGCACTGTAGCTAAACAACACATACGTTCAGTTTCTCCACTGAGAAACTTCAACATGTCTAGATGAAGGCATTGAAGCTGGACAGCAGTGATAAGCCTGAGGATGGTGTTACATTGTCTTCATGTGAATGACCTCAGTGTCGGGATCTTCGGGAATCTGTTGAGTCTGCCTGGAGCAGACGTAAACGTCCGCTGACAAAGAATCCTCTGAAAGTAGAGTCCACTCACTAATAGAGCAGAATAAAGCCGGTTTAACCAACACCACTCCGCTAGGAATTCTGAGACGTTTATGAAACTTTGACCAGACCTTTGACTAACTGTGGTTTTGAAGGTGAATTAGGGCAGTGACTACAAAGGTGAAGGAAATTCTTTCTCCGATTGCAGCAATTTCTGTTGTGTATTTAGGTTAAGAGCAATCAAACCTGTCAGGTCATGTGATCATCCCACCACAATTCTGCTCCCGGGAGCAGGAGCACAGGAACAGGCGGGGCTGCTGGTTGTATGTCTGTTTGAGTTTGGTTCTGTCTCTGCAGGCTGCAGGAACTGACCGTGTGCTCGGAGGACAACGTGGACGTTCATGACATCGAGCTGATGCAGTACATTAATGTGGACTGCTCAAAGCTGAAGAAGCTTCTGCAAGGTGCGTTCCTTCTCCGTTCTTCAGAGAATGTAGTTTGTCATCCCAACATGGAGAAGAGCTGCTTGTTTCCCCGTTTGTTCTCTTTCATCTCAATAGCATGACAATAGCATGAGTCTGAGATGATCAGGTGAAGAGACACCGTGACAGGACACTTCACTGAGACGCTGCCTCCTCAAACACTGAATTGTTTGTCAGCTTTTTTTTTGCCATCTAGGCAGATGTTGGGGCACTCAATGTCTTTCCATCATCTTCTGGAGTTTCTAAAAGAGCATGCAGTCTAGAGTATGAGCCTGAAGTGCAGCATGCTGCTGACACGCCGCGCTGACGGCGGACTCTGCAGCAGGTTGATGATGGCACCCTCTGAGCAGTAAGAAAACTGCATTTCTTCTGTGGGGCTTCAACAATGAACCTTTGGGATCTGGAAAACGTTGAAATGTTGATCGAAGGAGAGTCACACTTTAGGGTCCTGTTTTCCAGAAATTCCTTGAGTACCAGCTGCTAACTACCTGGATCAGTGAAAGCTGCAAGGGCAGGGTTGGCTTGAAAACAAGCAGGACAGCTGCTCTCCGGAATGAAAAGATCACACTCTTGCTGCAGGGTGAAACCTGGCTGGTCTGCAGGTCTCTGTTAGAGGCTGACACCATCTGGACATGCGCCCTGCTTCAGTTCCTCTACCTGATTTCTGGAGACAGTCAGCTGAGAGAGGACATGCAGTTCCAGCCGTTTTACAGCCATGACTGAGATAAATGTGGGGCTTTAAAAATGGGAGCTGTCAGTCCTGAGGGATGGAAGAACAAAGAAGGGCATGGTGAACTTCTCCACGGATTAGTTTGTTTCTTTGGAGTAGGACCTTTTTCTCTCGTAGCCATAAGTCCTTCACATTGTCTTTTAGTGGTCTAACCTCCAGATGTGGAGTTGTTTACTGTTTTCCTGTTAACAGTTCTTGGTTTCTACGCTGCTTTGTGATGCCATGTTCCTGCATCCACTGTTTGCACATATAAACAACCCTTCCCATCAATGCCGAAAACAATTCTGTCATGTTTTTGTCATCCCAGAAACAGTGTTGAAGTTTAGGGCTCTGAAGAAGCCGGCCCAGCTCACTGTCATCAACAGCTTGGAGAAGGTGCATCTTTTTCTTCAAGTCTTTAAGTAGATCTCTGCTTTCAACTGGAATTAAGTGCATTTTTCTGTAGAAATGTACCAAATCATAGTCTTTGAGCTCATTCCTAAAGATGAATGCTGTGCCGTCCCTGCAGGCCTTCTGGAACTGGGTGGAGAACTATCCAGATGAGTTCACCATGTTGTACCAGCGTCCACAGGCAGACATGGCAGGTATGCAGAGCTTCTATGTGCTCAAAGCTGGATTTCTGAGAGAGAAGATGACTGTTTTGATCAGATCCACTTCCCGGCCTTTTACTTTACATCACAGTCTATTGTGCAAAGTTCTAATTTCATAATTCATAAAATGAGAACAGCTTTGAATAGATCCATCTCAAGATGTGACTTCAGTATGGATGTACTAAAGTTAGTCAAATAGTCCAGACTGACAGAAGGAATGAAAGCTTCACTTCTACCCTTCATTCCTTAGTGGTAGAGAGCTGCATCAACTACAGCTAAAACAAACAAAAAAACAATGGTAAATGTTTATGAACAACAGTCATTCTCAATGTAAAGGGTTGACCAGCTCAAAAGCTGAGAGCAAAAGGAAAACTCGTTGGTCTGTGAGACCACAGTGACTGAATTTAGACAATTATTAAAGAAGTTTAAGCTAAACTTAGAACCAAGTCTTGGGTGTCAAACATTGTTTCACGTTTATAAGAACTAGCACATGTTTATAAAGCATTGCTGCTCTTCAAGAACAGGTTCTTCCTGAATCTTTTCTGCTCTAATGTCAGCCTGTGTGTCTTCACAGAAGCTGCAGAGAAGCTGTTCGACCTGGTGGACAGTTTTGCTGAGAGCGCCAAGAGGAAGGCAGCAGTTTGGCCCCTGCAGATCATTCTCCTCGTCCTCTGTCCAGAGATCACCCACACCATCTCCAAAGACACGGTGGAGGACAGCAAAGCCAACAAGGTGGCTGGAAATATCCCACACAGCATCACGCTCAGAGCAGAGGCAGGTCACTCACACAGGCTGCTCTTCTGCAGAAACAGTTTCTGGACAACCTGAGGAAGGCACTGGCGGGTCAAGGAGGGAACAAGCAGCTGATGGAGAGCGCCGCTGTCGCCTGCGTCAAGCTCTGCAAGGCCTCCACCTATATCAACTGGGAAGACCACTCTACCATTTTCCTCCTGGTCCAGTCCATTGTGATGGATCTTAAGGCAAGTCCAGTGTCTTTATGTTGAATCATCCTGATGGAGGGTGGACTGCACTTTGCCATGAAACAAAAGGTGGGACCTTTCTGCTGCTTTTTACCATCATCATGAGCAGGTCACCAGGTTAACTTCTGTGTACAAATACTGGACGAATCAAGCTGTGGCTTTCTGAAACGTGCGCCGTCGTTTTAAATCCCGTCGACAGCGATCGGTCTGACTCGGTCTGAGTCACATTTTTAGAGGATTTACAGTCACCAATCCTGGGTGAGCTTGTTCGTCCACACCCCTTCCACTGGTAGCAGCTCAGGAGAAGCTGTCAATCAAGCGTTTGAGGTGGGGCCAGTGGGAACCACATGCTTGTGCTGAGGCGTCTGATTGCTCAGTTTAGAACTTGAATAAACTAGCAATAAATTAAAAATATAATGACAAAGGGATAAGAAAGAAGATGTTAAGAAAAATGTATCAGAGTAATCATGGTTATTCTGACAAATAAAATGAGTAATAACTGTCCATTTCTCAATAGAAGTCTATGGGATTTTGACCTTCTTGAAACCAGCAGGTACTTCCTGTTTGGAACACGAGAGTGGAGGGGTCGAGCTGTCCAGTGTTTCTGTACAGTCTGTGGTAGGAATTCACCTGGAAGTTGTGGGCTGGTCTGTTGAGGTGGAACTACCATGCCCCCCTTCCAATCACCTGTAACTGAGCCATCTGTTTACACTCTCTCCTGCTAGCTTACAGCCGCTCACACCCCCAAGCTAGCATTAGCAGTACTGCAAAGATGGCGAGCAATATCAGCGCTATCCAGCCATACCGTTCTGATCCAGATTCCAGCTCAGAGGAGGAAAACAAAGACGTTCACGGATCTGTTTGTCTGGGAGTGGATGCGTCAGAATGGGGCAGAGCAGGGAGCTTGTGACCCTCTGTAGCAGCTTCTACGTCACACCTACAAGCTTTTTCAAACAGCGTTTTTAGTCTGCTCTTGATTCCCCACAATTTAAATAAGAAGATTCTCAGAAATGCAATTGTATTATTACTTTTCTTTATATCCATCATGAGAAAAATGCCACAAGAATATGTTAAAAACCAAAAACATATGTTTTATTAGAGTGGGTCTTTAAAGGTTTCTGGACGTTAAAGCAACACAGATCTTTCAAACTTCTCTCCTAAAGTCTGCCAGGCCTAAGATTGGTCGTTTGATTCCATCAAATAAATCCAAGTGCCCTTGGTGAGAATTGGAACTGAATCTGCCCCAGATGTGTTCCTCTGCACATGGGAATAACGAAATCCCCTCAAAGTCGAGGCTGATCATTTCTGAGCAGGATGTCCGCATCCTTCCCAGTGCTTATTCTCACTGGGTGTGTTTACATCAAGGGCAAAACTCCTCCCTTTAGACTGAAGGCAGGTCATTTCACCAAGTTAGCCTGAATTCACTCCAATGGAACAGATCCACCTCTGAGCAGAGAGCCAATGCCATTAGACCTGTGCAGCTGTAGACATGTGTTCAAACAACTGACAGACATGTTTATCTCATGTTGTTGCTCAAACATTGCCTTCTAAAAGTTTAGATCTTTGCAGACTTTTGTGCTCTTTGAGAAAGAGCTTGTCTTACCCGGGCATGGATAGATTTAAAAGAATGAACCCATAGTCATCTCTGACCACGGGTCTTACCATCAAAGTGTTTGATAGTAAATCTGTTCTTGTGCCTCCAGGCGATGCTGTTCAACCCGGCCAAGCCTTTCTTCAGGGGGACAGGCAGCCAGAATGCAGACGTGGAGCTGATGACTGACTGCTTTGTCTCCTGTTTCCGCATCAATCCTCACAACAACCAGCACTTTAAGGTGTTTTTTTCCTCTCATTTATGTGTATTGACTCTGACCTTCAGAAGTACTGAAGCCCAATGAGGCCAGAATATACCTGCAGCAGTGAGTGGTAGTTAGCTGGATGGATTTCTTCCTTTTTTTTAAAAAAAAAAGCTGATTTATCATACTTTCATGGGTAACTGGCTGGCTTGGTTTTTTCTCTAACTCCTCTGGTTCTGGACCGTTTGTGCCCCTCAGGTCTGCTTGGCCTCATCCTCTCCATCGACCTTTCACTTCGTCCTGGTCAACTCGCTGCACAGAATAATAACCAACGTGAGTCAGCCTGACGTCTTGATCTTCTGGTAGTTTGGAGTTTTTCTCTGATTCTGGCTCAACTGTGTGCTTTCAGTCTCATCTGGACTGGTGGCCGAAGATCGACACGGTGTACTGCTACTCTGCAGAGCTCCGCTTCATGTTCTCAGACACCAAGTCCCGGGTGATCCAAGCCGCTGGAGCGCACCCTCCTGTGCGCATCACCCCGGTGAGCTGCTGCCTCATGGCACACACGAGAGCTTTGCCGTGGTCAGAACAGGTCCGTGTGTGTGGGAGCCAGTGTTGGGGTAACGGGTTACAAAGTCACGAATTACTGTAATTGAATTACTTTTGTCAGTAACTGATAAAAACAGCGAATTACAGTTCAAATTTTGGTAATTAATTACAATTACTGGACTATAGAAACCCTCGTTACTTCATTGCTAAGGTTTTATTGGCTCTGACAATTTCTCTCTGTAAATGAAATGGAGACACAAAAAGATTAACTGGCGCATACGTGCACACATGTACATGCAGAGTTGGGAATCGGTCAAAGAACAGACATGAATGTAAATAAAATCACAACCATGCATCAGGTATGCATTGGAATTCCTATATGATGGGGTATTTATTTATAGAAACTTCTCAAATGTTGTTGCTGTATTGCACTTTGGACAAAAACATTCTTACCACGGCCTGGGTCGGATTTTTCTGATGATCGTAGTTTTTTTTTCTTTTTAAAATCGGTCCAAAATGAAGAAGGAACGTTTACACCTAGAATGCAATCTCTGAGTCAGTCAATGAAGGAATAAAAAATGACTTTATTAAATTTACCAATGTTTTTTCTTAAGAGACTTAAACTGCAGTGATAATCTGTAGAACTGGATTGTTTCTTGTTTTCTTAACCAAATTAGTTAAAGAAAAAAAACCTGTTGGCCCCCCCACCGTTAGGTTAAAAGTGATGCTGGACACTGCAAAACTCCAGAAAAACAAACTCCCTGTGCTTCCATCTGTGGCCTCAGCCTGCAGCTTCAGAACTGTGGGTTACAACTTTTGTTATTCAGAAAAAAACAGTTTTATCCAACAGAAGCTGGAGGAAAAGCTGGACATTTCAGAAAGAGGTCATAGTCCAACACGGGGGGGCACTGCATTAACAAACAAACCGAAGAGGGGACTCAATTAAATACTTATTTATAAAGTTCCCAGTTTACTACACAATTTGTCCCAAAGCATTACAATAAAAATCAATGATGTAAAAATAAAATGATGAGTTTTCTCATTGAATTCATTCCAAAGACTTCAGGGAATCCTGGGTAATCTGAATGAGTCAATTTCATTCCAATGAAGCCTTACAATAATGACCTTTAGAAATGACCAGCAGATTACATCAAAGGGGTTTCAGTGTTATCCTTCTCTGAGCAAAGGAAGCTGCAACAATGGAGAGAAAACCTCCTTGGAAGGTTAGGAAGAAACCTCGAGCAGAACCAGATTCAGAACCAGGCTCAAAGCTGCAGTCACTGGCTGAAAGAGGGTGCTGCTGATGAGGGAGCTCGAGAAAGTCTTAAACTCGTGTAGGTGTTTGTCAGAACAATCCCAAAGTGCTGCAGCAGCCACTCGTCTGTTTGAGTAATTCATGGCTACTTGGGAGTAAAGTCAGCGATGAGCTTGTGTGGTCTCCTGCAGAGTCTGACCTTCATCGGGAAGAAGACCACCAGCCTCAAAGGGAAAGACAAAGCCACGGACCTCGACACCAACAAGTGCCTCCTCCTCGCTCTGGTCAAGCTCATCCATGCAGACCCCAAACTCCTGCTGCACGTAAGTCCCTGCAGACCATTTCACCCACCAGCACTGTTGCCGTTTTCCACGTCACAAGTCTGTCTGAACACTAAGGCCCCCTTTGTTTGCTGTTTGTGTTCTAGAACCCGGTGAGACAGGCTCCAGAGACGCAGAGCAGCACGGCAGAGCTCATCATAGGCCTGGTGCAACTCGTCCCACTCAACAGCACCACGCAGCTGTCGCAGGAGGCTATGGAGGTGGGAACCCACTCTGCTTACACACACACAGGACTGACCGCACCGTCTGCAGGACTGACCGCAGCGTCTGCAGGACTGACCGCAACGTCTGCAGGACTGACCGCAACGTCTGCACGACTGACCGCAACGTCTGCACGACTGACTGCAGCGTCTGCAGGACTGACCGCAATGTCTGCATGACTGTCTGCACGACTGACTGCAGTTGTCAAAGCTTTGACTCCATGTTTTGTGTTTTTAAAGAACTATCAGCTAATCAGCAGGTTTCTGGTTATTCAAACTTAGACTCGACACTTTTCAAATTGAAAGACCTACACACGTGGACAAAATTATTGGTACCCCTCAGTTAAAGAAGGAAAAACCCACAATTCTCACTGAAATCACTTGAAACTTACAAAAGTAACAATAAATAAACATTTATTGAAAATTAAATAATCAAAATCAGCCATCACTTTTGAATTGCTGATTAACATAATTATTAAAAAAAACAAACTAATGAAACAGGCCTGGACAAAAATGATGGTACCCATAACTTAATATTTTGTTGCACAACCTTTTGAGACAATCACTGCAATGAAGCGATTTCTGTATTTGTCAATGAGCGTTCTGCAGCTGTCAACAGGTATTTTGGCCCACTCCTCATGAGCAAACTGCTCCAGTTGTCTCAGGTTTGATGGGTGTCTTCTCCAAATGGCATGTTTCAGCTCCTTCCACAGATGTTCAATGGGATTCAGATCTGGGCTCATGGAAGGCCACTTTAGAATAGTCCAACGCTTTTCTCTCAGCCATTCTTGGGTGTTTTTGGCTGTGTGTTTTGGATCGTTGTCCTGTTGGAAGACCCATGACCTGCGACTGAGACCAAGCTTTCTGACACAAGGCAGCACATTTCTCTCCAGAATGCCTTGATAGTCTACAGATTTCATTGTACCTTGCACACATTCAAGACACCCTGTGCCAGATGCAGCAAAGCAGCCCCAAAACATGACTGAGCCTCCTCCATGTTTCACCGTAGGGACAGTGTTCTTTTCTTCGTATGCTTGGTTTTTGAGTCTATGAACATAGAGTTGATGTGCCTTACCAAAAAGCTCCAGTTTGGTCTCATCTGTCCAAAGGACATTCTCCCAGAAGCTTTGGGGCTTGTCAACATGCATTTTGGAAATTCCAGTCTGGCTTTTTTAGGATTGTTTTTCAGCAGTGGTGTCCTCCTTGGTCGTCTCCCATGAAGTCCACTTTGGCTCAAACAACTGACGAATGGTGCGATCTGACACTGATGTACCTTGGCCTTGGAGTTCACCTTTAATTTCTTTGGAGGTTGTTCTGGACTCTTTGGATACAATTCCAACGATCCGTCTCTTCAATTTGTCATCAATTTTCCTCCTGCGGCCACGTCCAGAGAGGTTGGCTACTGTCCCGTGGGTCTTGAACTTCTGAATAATATGAGCCACTGTTGTCACAGGAAGTTCAAGCTGTTTAGAGATGGTCTTACAGCCTTTACCTTTAAGATGTTTATCTATCATTTGTTTTCGGATGTCCTGGGACAATTCTCTCCTTCGCTTTCTGTTGTCCATGTTCAGTGTGGTACACACCTTTTCACCAAACAGCAGAATGACTACTTGTCTCCCTTTAAATAGGCAGACTGACTGATTATGAATTTGGTAACACCTGTGATGTCAATTAAAGGACACACCTGAGTTAATCATGTCAGTCTGGTCAAATAGTTTTCAATCTTTTATAGAGGTACCATCATTTTTGTCCAGGCCTGTTTCATTAGTTTGTTTTTTTTAAATAATTATGTTAATCAGCAATTCAAAAGTGATGGCTGATTTTGATTATTGAATTTTCAATACATTTTTATTTATTGTTACTTTTGTAAGTTTCAAGTGATTTCAGTGAGAATTGTGGGTTTTTCCTTCTTTAACTGAGGGGTACCAACAATTTTGTCCACGTGTGTAGTACTTTGTGGTGTTTTGACAGCAGTAATCTGTTTAAGTAGTGCTTAATTTCTTTTAAAGTGCAGATAAGTAAAGTAAAGAGTGAAGTACAGGAATTTCTCAAACACGGGTTAAGATGATGATATGTTAAAGAACTTTTGTCCACTAACTGTCAAACTGATTTTTCCGGATTCTTCTCTTCTCTGGTTCCTCCTGTCCTGCTGGTTCAAGGCTTTGCTTGTTCTCCATCAGCCTGAGGCCATTGAGCTGTGGAACCCAGACGCCCCAATGGAGACTTTCTGGGACATAAGGTATGATGTTATTACATTTACAAGAGAAAAAGAGCTGAAAGACAGGCAGGGGTGGCAGGAAGTCTGCTTTGTTTGGTTTAGTGGGATCTTAGTTGCATTCTAAGGATGGTTCTGTCACCATTCCTGAGTCTAAAGCTTTCAGTTTTTATCATTCCTTCTTCTCTTTTTCTGTGTATTAGACGGGATGCTTTTGTTTATGCACATCTGACACACAGTGTAATTTCTCTGATTCTTTTGTAGTAGTAGGACCTGTCTGAGACGGGTCCAAACCCGGATGTTCACAGAATTCTGCCTGGTTCTGTTCTTCAGCTCACAGGTGCTCTTTAAGATCTGTCGCAAACTCATCGACCAGCAAATGGTGAACGGGACGGAGGTGCTGAAGTGGCTGAGGGAAATCCTCATCTGCAGGAACAAGTTTTTGCTCAAAAACAAGGTGCCCCCCCCTCACACACAGTCACATACACACACAGTCACACACACACATACAGTCACACACACATACAGTCAGACAAACACACACACAGTCTCACACACACACACACACAGTCACACACACAGTCTCACACACACACACACAGTCTCACACACACAGTCTCACACACACACACACAGTCACACACACATACAGTCTCACACACACAGTCACACACACAGTCTCACACACACACACACACAGTCACACACACATACAGTCTCACACACACAGTCACACACACAGTCACACACACACACACATACAGTCTCATACACACACAGTCAGACAAACACACACACAGTCACACACACAGTCACACACACAGTCACACACACAGTCTCACACACACACACATACAGTCTCATACACACACAGTCAGACAAACACACACACAGTCACACACACATACAGTCTCACACACACACACACAGTCACACATACAGTCTCACACACACACAGTCAGACAAACACACACACACACACAGTCACACATACAGTCTCACACACACACAGTCAGACAAACACACACACAGTCACACACACACATACAGTCTCACACACACACAGTCAGACAAACACACACACAGTCACACACACACATACAGTCAGACAAACACACACACAGTCACACACACAGTCACACACACATACAGTCTCATACACACACAGTCAAACAAACACACACACAGTCACACACACAGTCTCACACACACACACAGTCACACACACACAGTCACAGTCTCACACACACAGTCACACACACACACGCGCAGTCACAGGTCCAGTCGGATCAGCAGAGATCAGAGTTCCTGCTGAGCGTCTGTGCATGAATTCCCTCTCTGTTCCTCCAGGAGTGCGCCACCATGGGGGGTGGAATTCCCATCTGCCGGCAGGCGCAGACCAAGCTGGAGGTCTGTCTCTACATGTTCCTGTGGAGCCCGGACACCGAGGCCGTGCTGGTAGCCATGTCCTGTTTCCGCCACCTCTGTGAGGAGGCTGACATCCGCAGCGCTGCAGACGAGGTGCCCGTCCAGAGCATCCTGCCCAACTACGCCACCTTCAGTGAGCTGGCCTCTGTCAGCACCATGATGGGAACAGGTCAGCTCTTCCTCAGCCTTTGACTATGTGGTGTGGGGCTGAGCTCTAACCCACACTGCTGTTGTTTGCTGATGCGAAGCCTTTTAAAAACTTTGATTTTTTTGCCACTTTTGGGTAAATTTGTGATCTGCTGGATCATCAACATTCAGATATAGTCTTCTGACTAAAACCGCAGGAGGAGCTAAAAGACACACTGTAATCTATTACCAGTTTGTCTGGAACGCCTTACAGGGTCCACATGGTTTTTTACAGAGGTGAACGCACACCGGAGGCCTTTTTCACGTTCAGAATGACTCGTCGTCCATTATCCTGTGAAACCTGTCTGAATTTCAGTGCAGAACATGGCGTGTGCTGAGAACTTGACAATAATGCTCTTGTTTGCATCTCCAGGAATCAAGGGTGACACAGTTACCATAGAAAAAGAAACATCACAATTGGATATTATTCTCCACTTTGTTTGATCAGCATCTCTGGACAAATACTTTTGAAATTCTTTATTTGCTGTCCTTTACTGACTCTTCGTCAATTTGGAAAATATGTTCAAATAAGTGCATCTGTAGCACCCCCCCCCAAAAAAAACAAAACAAAACAAAAGCAAAAAAAAACCACAATGTGGGGTCACTCTCCACCACCTGTAGGAGAGCTCAGAAGTACAATGTGGTTTGGGTGTCTGCCAAAGGTCTTAGTGGCCCAATTCCCAATCATGGAATTTGACTTTTGGGACACGGAACGTCACCTTTTTGGGAGGGAAGGAACCTGAGCTTGTGCGGGAGGTTGGGAGGTACCGGCTAGATACCAGGTATGGTTGGACTCACCTCTACACACAGTCTGAGCTGTGAAACTCAGTCACTCGTGAGGAGTTTGGCTCTCTCCTACTCTGGAGTGGAACATGGTGAGAGACGCTGGGCTGGTGTGGGCTTACTCGTGAGCCCCCAGCTCAGCTTGCCAAGTGTGGCAGTTCACCCGGTAGATAAGAGAGTCTGGTCCATTCGCCTTCGGGTGGGGGACAGGCCTCTGACTGTGGTTTCGGCTTGCAGGTCAAACAGCAGTTCGGAGTTCCCAGCCTTTTTGATGTCTCTCAAAGGGGCACTGGAACTGCCCCAACAGGGGACTCCATCGTCCTCCTGGGGATTTACTGTCCTTTACTCACTTTAATGCCCACATGGGCGACGACAGTGGCATCTAGAGGGGCGTGATTGGTAGGAATGGCCTCCCTGATCTGAACCAGAGTGATGTTTTGTTGTTGGACTTCATAGTCATAGTTTGTCCATAACAAACACCATGTTCGAACACAAGGGTGTCCATCAATGCACTTGGCATCAGGACACCCTCAGCAAGAGATTGATGAACCACTTTGTAGTCATTACCAAGATAGTTGCTCAAAAATCCTGTAGCACGTTACAAAATTGTAATAAAGTATAGGATTCCTGTTAATAGCACTATCAGGCATCTTTAATGAGACGCCTGTCCTCATGGTCATTCGATTTTGAGAGCAGCCTTGAGGAAAGACTGAGGTTTGAAAAAACAGGGACCTCTGCTGTTGTCAAGTTACTTTGTATTTACACACCAGTAGGAAAGTGGACTGGAACCATTTCCTGTCTTGGTGATCTTGTGTTTATTTTGTGCTCCACGATACTGCAGTTACTCTAAATATCCTTGTTTTTTTCACAGGTCGCTCCACCTTACAGAAAAGAGTGATGGCGTTATTGAGGAGAATCGAGCATCCCACACCGGGGAACATAGAGGTATCATGCAGCTACCTCGTCTTTGTTGGAGATCATCTTTTAGTCTCTTTTAATGAGGCTCACTTCTTGAAAAAGTTTCTTGTGGACCAAGCAGAAGCAGCAAAGCTTCATGCTGACCACTTCTTACTTTGGACTCCTGTTCTTTCGCCAGGCATGGGAGGACACGTACACAAAGTGGGACCAGGCCACCAAACAGATACTCAACTTCCCCAAAAACAAAGCTGATGATGGACAGGTAAGCTCAAAGCCTGCTTTAAAGACTGACACTATCACTGCTAAATGGAATCCTAATCGTCAGTTCTCTTTCAACATTCATTTTGGTATTTTACTATGTATGCTAGAACCCAGTAAGACAGACTTACTCAAAGTGGGAGGAGCTACAAACGAATGATTCTACCCTGATCACTAAAGAAGTGCTGTGTGTTCATCTCATTTACAAAGCACCGAAGACACGGATGATGTTTAGAGATTTGTTCTTTTTTAAAGAGCTCAGCAAAAACATCGGGGATCAAGTCTCCATGTAGATCGCTGGCATCAAAAAGAAATGATATATATAGAAACCTTCTGCCTGCAGAAAAAAAAGGAAAATTCAGTCAGCAAACACTCTGCATCAGTTAACTGTTCTTGTGACGACAGCGGTTTGTGTTTGTGCTCGTAATCCAACAATTCTGAAAGTAACCGGTTCCAATACTGTTATTGTTTTTTTAAATACATAGTTGCATTTTAATAAGCATAAATAATACATCATTTGAAAAGAAATCCTATGAACATCTTTTTAAAAACAACAAATATTAAACCAAGGCTTTCATAGACTACATTTATGAATGTTTATTCCTACAAAAACTCATGGCTGTAAAGCAAAGACATTCCAGTGAGGTTTCAAATCTAAAAAAATATCCTGATGTTTTCAATTCATATTTATAGTCATGTGTGTTCAGTAATTAAGTAACAAAACGGAAAAAAGATTCAAGAAACTCCCAATACCAGATGCTGGACTTGAACCCGAGGTGTTTTGATTACAAAACATACTAGGAATGGGACTAACAACATTCACCTCAAGAACAGCTGATTTAAAGTAGAGTTTGTCCCTTTATAAAGACAGATACCCACACAATGCAGAGGGAAGGGCTCGCTCAGGTTCTCACTCAGGGATTTGTTCATCCATGGATTTGTCATGGTTTTCAAACAGGAATCATGTGTTGCTGTTGTAACACCATGTTGGTTGTATGTTTGAACACTTCAAAATGAGAACTTCACTTTATTTGATGTGTTTTAAGAAGCTCACAGGCTAAAAAAGTCTGATCCCCCTGATTTAGAGATTCTCTGGTATAGTGAGCTTCAGTCCCGCTGTGTCTGGATGACGGCTGCTTCCGCGGTGTTTCTGTCTCTCTCTGAACGCGTTTGAAACTCGCTGTCCCGCATTAACCCGAGAGAGCAAAAACTATAAACAAAAATCAAATGAGGGACCTTTTTAGTATAACTGTCTCGATGAAAATAAGAAAAACATCATGAAGTTCAGGAGGCCCGACCAGTGGATCTGTGTCTGGCCGCCAGCTTGTCTTCCGGTAGCCAGCACAGCGAGCGTGACCGCTCCAGTTCCATCGCCCCCGTGACAGACCGCGCCCAACAGTGGCGGGACGGGTTCAGGAAACCCCGCTGCCTCGAAAGGGATCCAGCAGGTTAAGAAAATGAATGGAAGTTCAGGAAATCCCATCCACCATACTGGATGTGTATTCTACCGCTGTCACTGAAAACATCATGTGCCCAAAGTTGAGTCCCTGATTGGTCGACGTGATGCAGTGACCTCCCCGAGTTCAGATTTTTTTTTTCATTCTGGTTCGCTGCACCTGCTGCTCAAATCGCGCCACAGGACCTCAGATCATGTCTAAACCATTGACTTAACATAGAAACTGGCTGCCTCCTCACTGCGAATCGCGTTCACTGTGAATGCACCATAAGAATGGAGCAGAGCAGGGAGCATGTGGCCCATCGGCTGTAGCAATAAATCACTGCTACAGGCTTTTTCAAACAGCATTTTCTCCTGATTCTCAACAATTTGAATGAAGAATAACTCAGAAACACACTTGTGTAGCTTCAGCTCTCCTGGTAAACTAATGATCTGAGGTGTCTTAGATTGATTTCAGTGATCCAAAGAGCCATGAGACACAATATCATTCATTGATTTAATTGAAAATCAAAGAATTTGATCTTTCATACACTTTAATCCAAACTGCATGTTCATTTGGGAATGCGTTGTATTCTCTGGCCTGTTCTTAAAGCAGGGTTTACAACAACATGCAAAACATTCTACATTTGTCAGTGTAGTCACTGGTTTCCGTCCTCCTTCACTTTTCTTATCATCTAAACCTGGAGAACTCTGCTCACATCTGCTGTCAGCTGGAATGTAAGATGTCATGGCTCTTCTCAGCACCGCTGTGGTAGTCGGTGTGTGGAGGTGTTTAGTAGAGGGTCAGTGAGAGTTGACGCTGCTGTTCGTGTGTCCCCCACAGCAGGAGTGGATCAACATGACGGGCTTCCTGTGTGCTCTGGGTGGGGTCTGCCTACAGCAGCGCAGCACCCCCGGTCCTGCCACCTATAGCCCACCCATGGGCCCGCTGAACGAGAGAAAGCCGTCCATGATTTCTGTGGCTCCCTGTGACATGTCTGGCGCTGCTGCCTCCTCCTGCTCATCGTTGGCCTCCAACGAGACGCCAGTCAGCCGGTTCCTGGACCGGCTGCTTGCCCTGCTCGTGTGTGGCCACGACAGGGTAGGCCTTCACGTGAGAACCAACGTTAAAGACCTGCTGGGGCTGGAGCTGAGCCCTGCCCTCTACCCCATGCTGTTCAACAAGCTGAAGAACAGCATTGGGAAGTTCTTTGACACTCAAGGACCGGTGAGTTCAGCCTCCAGGGCCTGTGTTCAGCTCCATCCATCTGAGCTGACATGCCTGTTGTCAACCAGACTTTTCCCGTTTGTCCGTTTGGATTCCTGAGCGGGACTCTGCTCTTCTGTGTCCAGGTTCCTATCAATGACACCAACACCCAGTTTGTGGAGCAGACCATTGCCATCATGAAGAACTTGCTGGATAGCCACACAGAGGGCAGCTCTGAGCACCTGGGGCAGGCCAGTATTGAGACCATGATGCTGAACCTGGTCAGGTATGACATAAACTCAACTACAACGCCTCAATCAGAATCATTTCACTCTTTTTCAGTCAAGCCTGTTCAGGTTAGACCGGGGGGGGTCAGGAGCATTTGGATAGATAGAGTTCGGGCCAAATATACTAAATAAAGCGTGTAGTGTGCAAACCTCAGGGGACAGTAAGTCCACTCAAATAAACACACAGCCTGATTTACCAGCACAGACACCAGCATCTTTCACATGTGAAACATGGCCCTCATCCAGGTAACATGTCTGTCTCAATTACAATGTTAGACGGGATGTTTACACACTGTTTGGCACAATGCTGGGAGGAGAAATGTAAATAGATCTAAACAGTTCATACTGACTGATCAAATCTGAAGACTGAGTTTGTTTTTAAGATGTTTCAGAAAAACACAAAGATTAAAGCAATGAGCATTTATTGATAAAAAGGTGAATGATATCACTTTCAAATTTCAACTAAATACTCAATCTGCTTGTTTTCTTTTGCGCTGCTGTGTGTAAATACGCTGAACAAAAGTTTTCATATGGATTTTTTGACAAGAAAAAGACAAATTATCAAACTTTCCATACAATGGGAACAGTGTTGCTGGTCTCCCGTTTTTCCCTCCAGAAACCTAAAGATGACGATGATTTAGTCCCCCTGCTGGTATAAAGTTTTACAAGTTTTACAACTGGATCCATGACATGATTAAGCTGCAAAACAGTCTTACACAAGGACTCTGATGAGTGAAGGAAAATAACATCCTGCTTGTTTTGATCTTTCACTTTATCCTGGATTCTTATCAGCAGTCCGACGGTTTTTGCGGTTAAATTTGGCGCTCCATCTGTGATGGCGTTGACAAGTTTCCTCGAAGGTAGCTTCATTTTCTCGATGACACGGACACCTGATCATACCAGCCCTCTCCTCGTGTTTCCCCTTCAGTGACTCCCTGCTCAAAAGCTCCTCTGTTTTCTCAGAACTGTCGTTTATTCCTTGGATAAAAATTGGAAGATGAGCGTAAAAGTACTTGACTTTTATGTCTTTACTGTTATCCAGGTGTGAGGGATCGAGCGGCCAATGAGGACAACAGAAGATATATCAAAAATGAAAGTTTTAATTTTTCTCCAAAAACATGGTATTTACAAATTAGGCCCATAAAAGAGGTCAAAATAACAGAATTAACTGAGACAAACTGAACTTTAACTTAACCAACTGAACAGACCAAGTAACAGAAAGAAACTGACCTAACCAAAGACACAACAGGGGAACATATATAGTGGGTGATCAGACCACTAGACAAACATGAGGGGGGTAACTAACAACATTTAACAAAAGACTACAGACAAAACTAAACACAAAACTTGGTTTTCTTCAGTGGAAAGAAAGAACAAAACAGAAGTACAAAGTTAGAACAAATAAATAGCAATAAACTGAAAGAAAGTTAAACAACATTAAAGGAGTCCATGATTTCTCCCCCTTGGAGGCTTCTGAGATGGCGCCTGCCCAATTCCCTGGCTCAAGCATTTAAGAGCTGTGGTGGCTTCATTCCCCCTTTGGCCAGGTCTCACATCACAGCTCCAGGAGCAGACCTCAACCACACCTGTAGCAACCAGCACACCCTCTGCACCGGAAACTCAAAACAGGTGAATTAACAAACCAAGATAAATAAACCAAACAAAATAGATGTTACAAATAAGCAAAAAATAAATGTATATTTTAACTCAAACCAATGTGTGCTCATTTATGAGTGTAAATGCAAGTGTAAAATATGTGGGGAAAAATAAATATAAAATGTGTTGTGCAGAGGGGTTACCACCATTTTGTTGTGGGTGTGGCAGGGTATGCTGCCATCACACTCCCCTCCCCTTCCAAACTCTCGCTGGGAGTGCGAGAGAGGTAGTCAGCAGTTACGTTGTTCTTGCCCGGGATGTACTTGACACTGTAGCAGAACGGCTGCATGGCAAGGTACCATCTTGTGATCCGCCCATTGGTGTCTTTCATCCTCTCCAAGTTGAGCCTGTGCCCTTGTAACAGCAACAGTGCTGTTTCCTTTTTTGTCCAGCAAATCAAAAAGTACTGGAAGGTCATTACCTAGGACCACTGGAAAAGGCAGATTGTCAACAACGCCAACATTTAGCAGATATGTCTGGCCTTGGACTTCGACATACAGTTCAGCAGTGGGGTACATTTTCCTATCCCCATGCACACAACAGATTGAGATGGTCTCACTGTTACAAACAATATTTGCTGGTATGTGCTGCCTCTGCACAAGAGTCTGTGTGCTGCCTGTGTCTACAAGAGCCTTATGACCTTTCCCATTAATCTTTACAGTGATCAGTTTCATAGATTCACCTTCCTGAGTTTCTGGTAGAAAACCACGGAATGGAACAAGGCACATTTGAGTGAGCTTCACTGGATTTTTTGGACATAATGGTTTGATGTGTCCTTCCTGTCCACACAAATAACAAATTGGTGTTTTACTGGAAGGTTTTGCTGGTTTTACTTGCTTCTCCTCCAAAGGAGCTCTACTCACACCTGGGGCAGACCTCTGGTGGTATTGGTGATTTGTTGATCTCCGAGAGTCTTTAGAGGCCTGCCATGCAAGGTTGCTCCACGGAAGGTTTTTCTTTCGAGCAGCCACAAAAACCTCTGCCAGGGAGGCCACTTCAGCTGCTGATTTAGGCCCGTGTTCTTTTATCCAAATCTGTAGCTCAGGTGACACCATTCTTAAATATTGTTCCATGATTAGGATTTCAGAAATTTCTTTCGTAGTTTTACCTTTAGGCTGAATCCACTTGTCATACAGCTCTTTTAGTCTGGCATACAGCTCCTTGGGGGTCTCCTCATCTCCAACTTCCAAGGACCGAAACCTTTGCCTGTAAGACTCGGGGTTGATAGCATATTTGTGCAAAATGGCAGTCTTCACTTTGTCATAATCCTGTGAGTCATCAAAATCCATGCTTACATAAGCACTCCTAGCCTTACCAGTGAGCAGTGGAATAAGGTGTAAAACCCAATCCAATCTGGTCCACTTGCATGCTGTAGCAATTCTTTCAAAAGTGACAAGGAAATGTTCCACATCATCATTTTCTGTGAGTTTTTCCAACCTTGGTTGTTGAGAAAATTGAGGTCGGCTAGGTGCTGTCGGTTCACATTCTGGAGCAGATGTTGGTTGTGAAAGTTGATTGTCAACGCTAGACACCTCTGAAGGATCAGGTGCTGATGATGTGAGTTCTGGAGGAGGAGAAGTGCGAGCCTGCACCTCCATTTGAAGAAGCTGAAACTGGTGCTGCAGAGCTTTGAAACGATGTTCTTGTTGTTTTGCTTCCTCCTGTAGTTGAAGGTCTCTGGTCTCCTGCTTTCCCATGAAAGCCTGAAGAATATCAGTTAGATTTTTCAATGTTGGCTCATGCCCGTCTTCACCCTCAGTACCTGGTGCAACCCCTGTAGCTCCAGCCTCCGGCTCCTCTTCCTGGTCTCCAAGTCCACTGTTAATGTCCTTGTTCTCCGTCCGAGGTCTCACAACTCTTCCTCCACGATGCATGGTGCACTCCAAAAAAAAACAGATGTCAAGAAAAAAGGGGGGAAAAAAAATTCCGTGTCCTCATTTACTGATCCCGCTTCTGACACCACATGTGAGGGATCGAGCGGCCAATGAGGACAACAGAAGATATATCAAAAATGAAAGTTTTAATTTTTCTCCAAAAACATGGTATTTACAAATTAGGCCCATAAAAGAGGTCAAAATAACAGAATTAACTGAGACAAACTGAACTTTAACTTAACCAACTGAACAGACCAAGTAACAGAAAGAAACTGACCTAACCAAAGACACAACAGGGGAACATATATAGTGGGTGATCAGACCACTAGACAAACATGAGGGGGGTAACTAACAACATTTAACAAAAGACTACAGACAAAACTAAACACAAAACTTGGTTTTCTTCAGTGGAAAGAAAGAACAAAACAGAAGTACAAAGTTAGAACAAATAAATAGCAATAAACTGAAAGAAAGTTAAACAACATTAAAGGAGTCCATGATTTCTCCCCCTTGGAGGCTTCTGAGATGGCGCCTGCCCAATTCCCTGGCTCAAGCATTTAAGAGCTGTGGTGGCTTCATTTCCCCCTTTGGCCAGGTCTCACATCACAGCTCCAGGAGCAGAACCTCAACCACACCTGTAGCAACCAGCACACCCTCTGCACCGGAAACTCAAAACAGGTGAAATTAACAAACCAAGATAAATAAACCAAACAAAATAGATGTTACAAATAAGCAAAAAATAAATGTATATTTTAACTCAAACAATGTGTGCTCATTTATGAGTGTAAATGCAAGTGTAAAATATGTGGGGAAAAATAAATATAAAATGTGTTGTGCAGAGGGGTTACCACCATTTTGTTGTGGGTGTGGCAGGGTATGCTGCCATCACACTCCCCTCCCCTTCCAAACTCTCGCTGGGAGTGCGAGAGAGGTAGTCAGCAGTTACGTTGTTCTTGCCCGGGATGTACTTGACACTGTAGCAGAACGGCTGCATGGCAAGGTACCATCTTGTGATCCGCCCATTGGTGTCTTTCATCCTCTCCAAGTTGAGCCTGTGCCCTTGTAACAGCAACAGTGCTGTTTCCTTTTTTGTCCAGCAAATCAAAAGTACTGGAAGGTCATTACCTAGGACCACTGGAAAAGGCAGATTGTCAACAACGCCAACATTTAGCAGATATGTCTGGCCTTGGACTTCGACATACAGTTCAGCAGTGGGGTACATTTTCCTATCCCCATGCACACAACAGATTGAGATGGTCTCACTGTTACAAACAATATTTGCTGGTATGTGCTGCCTCTGCACAAGAGTCTGTGTGCTGCCTGTGTCTACAAGAGCCTTATGACCTTTCCCATTAATCTTTACAGTGATCAGTTTCATAGATTCACCTTCCTGAGTTTCTGGTAGAAAACCACGGAATGGAACAAGGCACATTTGAGTGAGCTTCACTGGATTTTTTGGACATAATGGTTTGATGTGTCCTTCCTGTCCACACAAATAACAAATTGGTGTTTTACTGGAAGGTTTTGCTGGTTTTACTTGCTTCTCCTCCAAAGGAGCTCTACTCACACCTGGGGCAGACCTCTGGTGGTATTGGTGATTTGTTGATCTCCGAGAGTCTTTAGAGGCCTGCCATGCAAGGTTGCTCCACGGAAGGTTTTTCTTTCGAGCAGCCACAAAAACCTCTGCCAGGGAGGCCACTTCAGCTGCTGATTTAGGCCCGTGTTCTTTTATCCAAATCTGTAGCTCAGGTGACACCATTCTTAAATATTGTTCCATGATTAGGATTTCAGAAATTTCTTTCGTAGTTTTACCTTTAGGCTGAATCCACTTGTCATACAGCTCTTTTAGTCTGGCATACAGCTCCTTGGGGGTCTCCTCATCTCCAACTTCCAAGGACCGAAACCTTTGCCTGTAAGACTCGGGGTTGATAGCATATTTGTGCAAAATGGCAGTCTTCACTTTGTCATAATCCTGTGAGTCATCAAAATCCATGCTTACATAAGCACTCCTAGCCTTACCAGTGAGCAGTGGAATAAGGTGTAAAACCCCAATCCAATCTGGTCCACTTGCATGCTGTAGCAATTCTTTCAAAAGTGACAAGGAAATGTTCCACATCATCATTTTCTGTGAGTTTTTCCAACCTTGGTTGTTGAGAAAATTGAGGTCGGCTAGGTGCTGTCGGTTCACATTCTGGAGCAGATGTTGGTTGTGAAAGTTGATTGTCAACGCTAGACACCTCTGAAGGATCAGGTGCTGATGATGTGAGTTCTGGAGGAGGAGAAGTGCGAGCCTGCACCTCCATTTGAAGAAGCTGAAACTGGTGCTGCAGAGCTTTGAAACGATGTTCTTGTTGTTTTGCTTCCTCCTGTAGTTGAAGGTCTCTGGTCTCCTGCTTTCCCATGAAAGCCTGAAGAATATCAGTTAGATTTTTCAATGTTGGCTCATGCCCGTCTTCACCCTCAGTACCTGGTGCAACCCCTGTAGCTCCAGCCTCCGGCTCCTCTTCCTGGTCTCCAAGTCCACTGTTAATGTCCTTGTTCTCCGTCCGAGGTCTCACAACTCTTCCTCCACGATGCATGGTGCACTCCAAAAAAAAACAGATGTCAAGAAAAAAGGGGGGAAAAAAATTCCGTGTCCTCATTTACTGATCCCGCTTCTGACACCACATGTGAGGGATCGAGCGGCCAATGAGGACAACAGAAGATATATCAAAAATGAAAGTTTTAATTTTTCTCCAAAAACATGGTATTTACAAATTAGGCCCATAAAAGAGGTCAAAATAACAGAATTAACTGAGACAAACTGAACTTTAACTTAACCAACTGAACAGACCAAGTAACAGAAAGAAACTGACCTAACCAAAGACACAACAGGGGAACATATATAGTGGGTGATCAGACCACTAGACAAACATGAGGGGGGTAACTAACAACATTTAACAAAAGACTACAGACAAAACTAAACACAAAACTTGGTTTTCTTCAGTGGAAAGAAAGAACAAAACAGAAGTACAAAGTTAGAACAAATAAATAGCAATAAACTGAAAGAAAGTTAAACAACATTAAAGGAGTCCATGATTTCTCCCCCTTGGAGGCTTCTGAGATGGCGCCTGCCCAATTCCCTGGCTCAAGCATTTAAGAGCTGTGGTGGCTTCATTTCCCCCTTTGGCCAGGTCTCACATCACAGCTCCAGGAGCAGAACCTCAACCACACCTGTAGCAACCAGCACACCCTCTGCACCGGAAACTCAAAACAGGTGAAATTAACAAACCAAGATAAATAAACCAAACAAAATAGATGTTACAAATAAGCAAAAAATAAATGTATATTTTAACTCAAAACAATGTGTGCTCATTTATGAGTGTAAATGCAAGTGTAAAATATGTGGGGAAAAATAAATATAAAATGTGTTGTGCAGAGGGGTTACCACCATTTTGTTGTGGGTGTGGCAGGGTATGCTGCCATCACACCAGGGCTAAGGAATATAAATTATAAATATAACTCTGCTTTAACTCACTAAATAAATCTTTATCAATCACGGCGAGTCACCGTCCTGCCTGATGAACTGACGTTTTCAAACTTCCCTTTGCTCCTCAGACATAGGAGACCTCTACCAAGCATTCTTTCAAAAACTGGCCTTTGGAAAAAAGGATTGCTAGCTTTCGCTAGTTTGAATGCCAGCGAAAAACTAGCCTTCATACTTGACTCCTGAATTGCAACTTTTCAATGAAAATAATTCTGCTGAATCTGTAATTTACCTCTGTGCAGTGGCCGCACATTCTGGGTTGACTACTCGCTAGCATAGTTTGCATGCTTTGTGGAAAAGCGACGGCTGCTATTAAACAGTTTGAAAACCGCAGCAGATTCTTGGCGTATCAGACATCCAGCTGATCGGACTCTGGTAAAAAAATATTTTGTTGTCCATGCTTTATTAAACGCGTGACACTCGCTGTCCACTTTTCTTTTTTTTTCGGTCCACTCACTTTTACAGAAGGATTCAAAGGCAACAGAAAGACCAACGTGAGCAAAGAGTAACACGCTCCACACCACCGATGGTCAGGGCGCCATCTATTGGGGGAAACATGGGCGTTGCATGGACAAGATGAAACGCATAAATTAGCTAGACTTTTTGTTGGACAAGTACGGCAGGCCGTTTTAAAAAGTATGTGGCCCACGGGCCGCCGTTTTCCCATGTCTGGGTTAGACCTAAAAAAAATGCAGCAGCGAGATGCATGTTTGCTTGATAGACCACGCCATAGCAGGGATTGTTTCTAGAACCATGTCGAGCAGCTGCTGTTTTACTGCAAGGTCTTGAATAGAAAGTCCATTGTAAGCATTGCCTCTCGAGTTAAGAAAAATGTTTGAGCTTAGCCCCAAAAATGTGTGTGAAAAATCCAAGATATTTGATTGATGAGTCAAAAGTTTGATGAATTTCTTGACAGTTTAACAGCTGGTTTAAACTAAAGGAGACCCAGCATTTCTTCATAAAACTGAGGACATAAAACATTAGCAAAGACTGCATTATATGTGCTCAGCAGCATTTCAAAGTGGCGACACAGGTGAGCTCTTGACTCCAGACACATGGGAGTCCTACACCCACCAGATGGTTGATGATTACTGTGAAGCATTCATTTTGCAGGTATTCACACAGTGTTTGAGGAGGGAGACACACCTACACAGAACTTGTCTGATAGGTGTGCTGTTCCTCAGGTATGTGCGCATCTTGGGTAACGTGGTTCATGCCATCCAGATCAAAACCAAGCTCTGCCAACTTGTGGAGGTGATGATGGAGAGACGGGACGACCTGTCATTCTGCCAAGAGATGAAGTTCAGGTGAGACGTCCACCTCTTAGGCCACTTCCTTTCTGGGATATTTCCATAGACTTGGTCTTAGTTGGAGAGGGTGGGATTGTTGATAAAGATTGTTGAGAACAAAAGACTGAAGCAGAGCAAACATTGTGGAGAAATCCTGTAGTTCCAGCAGCAGCTCTTTTGAGCAGGCTATTGCTCTAAATGACTAGTGAGAAAAGAGATGCAAGAAATTCACGTTCAGACCAGCACCCTCTGTCTATACCACCTTTACCCATCAGGTAAAGGTCAGACATTCATGTGCTGCGTTGAAAGAGAGGCATCTGACAATCCCAGTGTCAAATACCTCTCATTCAGTGCAAGTCAAATCTGCTGCTGGACGCGAATTGTGTTGGATGTGAACGCAGCTAGACTTTCACACACATGAAGATTGTTTCAGGTTTTATTTGTTTGTCAAAATACATATCTCTGACATCCTTCACTATGAAGTTAGATTTGTTACTAAAGTTTTGTGTGTCTGTAAAAAGGCTTTATCTGTGTAAAATGTCATGTTGCAAACAGACATTTTAGTACAAAACTTTTTTACAGACAGACAAAACTTTAGGTACAAATCTAACGTCAACAAATCAACCAATCATCAAGCTTTTACTGTCAGACAATCGCTGCGCTTGCTTGGATCTGCATGATATCCATGCCAGGAGAACAAAAACTAAAGACATTTCTGAACGTAATCTTTTGCTGGTTTGAGATGCTGTTTTGAAGGAAGCATCCCTGATGCTTTGTTTAAAAATCTTAACATAAATCCTGATTCTTTGTATATTTCCTTTTAACACAGGAACATGTTCTGTTCCTGTTAACTTCAGTATCTTTTCTCAACCTCTGGTCGTAGTTCTACGGGATGGTCCTTGAGCAGGGAACCACCCTTGTTCTCACACAGACCATCGTTTTGTGGTTTGCTCCACACCAAAGTTACGGTGAACTTTCACACCTGCTGGACAAAGTGGACTGGCAAATGAAAGATCTCCAGTACGGATCAAACCCGTTAGTGGAAATGTAGCGTCAGACACTGGACCTTAGTAAGATCAGCTCAGTGCCGAGTCTGTCTCCTCATGTCTGAAGGCCCGTTTCTTGTGAACATAACCCCTCATGAACACTTTGAATGTTAGGCATCTTTCTCTCCTCTCTGTGGTCGGTCATGAAAGTTTCTCTCCCTTTTCTTTACAGGAACAAAATGGTGGAGTACCTGACAGACTGGGTGATGGGAACCTCCAACCAAGCTGCTGACGATGACATCAAGTGTTTGACCAGGTGAAGCTCTGGTATTTCCAGCATTGGAGGCTCTCAGAACGTGCCGGAGTTTCCCTTCAACCAGTTGTTGTTCTGATACGCAGAGACCTGGACCAGGCCAGCATGGAGGCAGTAGTGTCGCTGTTGGCCGGTCTGCCTTTGCAGCCGGAGGAAGGCGATGGCGTGGAGCTCATGGAGGCCAAGTCGCAGCTCTTCCTAAAGTAAGGGCATGTTGTTGGCAGCTGCTGGTATTTCTTGTCGTTGATCTTGTCGTTCTAAGATTTTTTTCTGAAGCAGCTGTTCTCCCAGGCTTCTGAAGCGCCGTATGTTCATTCTGCTTCCGTTACAATTGAAGAGGCGCTCTTGACGTGCTTCTCTTTCTGCTGACTGGGGGGATTATCATTAGCTGGTTATCTTTGCTTCTTTTGCTCAGAGGCTTTTCTGCTCCCTCAGGTACTTCACCTTGTTCATGAACCTGCTGAACGACTGCAGTGAAGTGGAGGATGAAGGCCAGACAGCTGGAGGACGCAAGAGAGGAATGTCCCGACGCCTAGCCTCTCTTCGTCACTGCACAGTGTTAGCCATGTCCAACCTGCTCAACGCTAACGTGGATAGTGGCCTCATGCACTCCATCGGTCAGTGAGCCACTGCTGCAGCGCCAAAGGCCTTGTATTGATGGAACTTCTTGAGCAGTGGTCTGAACTTCTGCTTCTGCAGGTTTGGGTTACCACAAAGACCTGCAGACCCGAGCCACGTTCATGGAGGTGCTGACCAAGATCCTACAGCAAGGCACGGAGTTTGACACCTTGGCAGAGACTGTGCTGGCAGACCGCTTTGAGAGGCTGGTGGAGCTCGTCACCATGATGGGAGACCAGGGAGAGCTGCCCATTGCCATGGCGCTGGCCAATGTGGTTCCTGGCTCCCAGTGGGTAAGTCACTCGGGTCAGGATCCAAACACACCTGTGTAGGGCTCCTTCTTCATTCAAAGTCAGTAGTTACACACGTGGACAAAATTGTTGGTACCCCTCAGTTAAAGAAGGAAAAACCCACAATTCTCACTGAAATTCACCTCTGAGTTGTGGGCGGGACTTCATCCAAGTGTGTCTTTAAGTTTGGAGTCATCAGTCAGTTGGACTTTAAACAAGTCTCCTCCTCTCCTGAATTTGGCTGTGAGCTGTCAGTCACATCCCTGTCTCTCTGACCTGCAGGATGAGCTGGCCAGAGTCTTGGTGACACTCTTTGACTCACGCCACCTGCTCTACCAGCTTCTGTGGAACATGTTCTCCAAGGAGGTGGAGCTGGCCGACTCCATGCAGACTCTGTTCAGAGGGAACAGCCTCGCCAGCAAGATCATGACCTTCTGCTTCAAGGTGAGGCAGACAGCGTCCATATCACGTGAGTCAGCATCCCTGCTTCCTCTGCCTGACCGGTCGCCTGACGTCTCTTCAGGTGTACGGAGCTGCATACCTTCAGAAGCTCCTGGAGCCTCTGCTAAGAGGAGTCATCACAACACCAGAACATATCAGCTTTGAGGTGGACCCCACCAGGTAGGAGCTCATCCTGACTTTCTGTCAGCACGGAGATGCTCGGATGGTGTGAATATTTGTCCCATGTTGAGTGGAAAGATCAGGAACAAGAAGTTCGGAGTCTCTGATACGGCTTCAGTTGTTTTTTTGTTTTTTTCTGGTGCTAAAATGCAGAGTTTTATGCTTGTGTTTACAGTGCCCCCTACAGACTGGAGGCCTTTTTAACCATGAAGTGGAGCATTCAAACTTTAAAATTCCTCTTATGTTTTGATTTAGTAAATGTAGTTTAAAGGTGAGCAGCTGTGCTGCATGCATGTGTGCTGTTGGACCATAGTGGGAATCGCTTCTAGTTCCTCCTGGTTGAGCTGCAACTCCAGAACCAAACAACTGGTTGAGCTGCTGGTGTCTCTGCAGGCTGGAACCCGAAGAGAACCTGAAGGAGAACCAGGGGAACCTGCTGCAGATCACAGAACGCTTCTTCCAGGCCATCATCGGCTCATCCAACGAATTTCCCCCTCAGCTGCGCAGTGTCTGCCACTGCCTGTATCAGGTAGGAACCGTGTCCCCTCCAGCTCACCACAGAGCCTCCAGCTGCTCGCCCTCACCTGTCCGTGTGTATGTGAGCTGCCCCCCCCCCACACACACACAGTCAGGGCTGAGCAGTAACGCCTGCAGGTCACCTGGTTTTACTCGCTTCTGCCATCGCCGCCACAAAAGATGAGAGCTTGATGGAGGAGCTGCTCATGAGCTGACGGGTGAACCTGCTTCCACAGGCCAGAACAAAGGCCACAGACTTGCACCAGAAACATTAACAAACAATATAATAACTAAATGTTGTGTCATTAAGCGAACTTTAGCATCTGAATGAGATGATGTGACGTTTTCAGTCATCAGGGTGCTGGCCAGCTGGTAAATTCTGTTTACCTTAATATTGCTGATGATTTCGGTCCCACTCTCATGTTGACGAGTCCATCAGGGAACTTATTCTTTATGCTTCACAGTATCGTCATGCTTCTCATTCAGAAACATACAGGCTCACAGGGATCCTGCTCTTTTACTTGACATGGAGTGGTCCTTTTTGTGGCTTTCATCAGACATGAAATCATTGTGAGTCTTCCTGTTTTGATCTCTTTAAGGGGGTGGGGGTGTCATTATTTCACAAACGTGTTCTCTCAACATCTCAGTAAACAGTCTCCACTGCTGCTGCTCCTCTGTCTGTTTCCTGCATTGCTCCAATGTAGGAAACAGGGTTTCTGAGGCTGCAAAGCTAGGAAAGTCATCGAACCGTCAGTGCTTTAGGTTCTGCTTGTTTTGGAGCTCTGCAGCTGAAGGGGGGAGAGACGTGTGAGAATCATCTGCTGCAACTCCCTGTTTCACCAACAGCAGGAGCTGCTGCTCAGTGATGGTTGGTGAAATGCGGCTGCTGGGGAAGTTAAACAGACTTGTAAAAGTGAAGTGAGCTCAGCTGGACTCAGCTGGACCGCTCCTTCATGATGTTGATCTGGAAGCTTCTGTCAGCTCTGACTGATGCTAAGTTTCCACACTGCTTTAGTTTAGTTCAGGTGTTCTCCCGCTCAGATGTGGGCTGCTGGGCGCGAACCAGCTCTGCATCTGATTCTGGGGACGATCCCCGACTGCTTCAGAGCAGAATGGGGGCTTCTGAACAGCAGCTTCAGGGCTGCTTGTGCCTCCTCTGTAGCTGCAGATCATCTCAGTCGTCACATGCTGTGGGTGGCAGGTTAGGTTAAAATGAAGAGCCTTTCACTTTCTGCTTGTTCTTCAGTTTTATGCCATCTTTAGTTTTTTTACTTCATGTGATCATGGTTCCTAATATTTTCCATGACTGAACCCAGAAGAAACCCATTTAAACTTTTGATACATCTTTTTTGTTCTTGTTGTGAGTAAATTGGTAAAGGTGAGAGGTTTCAGGCCTTTTGTCCTGGTTCAGGTGTGATAATGTCTAAGAACTGAGCACAGACTCACACCTGAACTTCTGCCACACTCCCGGCTGCTTCAGGCATGCAGTAGTGACGCTCCCTGACTCCTCCATGTTCTGGTTTGTTTTTTTTTTGGCTCACATACAGACACAGCCACCTGAGGAGCAGATGGCCCGTGCAGATCCTGTCACCTCGTCCTTTTGGCTTTAAATAAGACAGAAACAACATCAGATGAACAACACATGAAACCAAATGCGGTATAAACGCTGTCCTCTACAGCAACAAGGCATTAAAAATCAATGCATTTGGATATCTGATCATTCATGTAAAAACAATGTCTTATTTTTTGTCGCTACTGTCTATAAGATATACTCAGAGAAACCTGAAAAGGCACACCTGTTCAAAGATCTCCTGGACCTGACCTCCTTCTCCTCCAAACTTAATGAGACACTGTTTAGTTCAGACTCTTGACAGATGAAAGCAAAGAAGAGAGGTTTGGTGCAGAACACTGGAGTATGTCAGCAGAACATCACATCAAGCACGGCAGGGGAGGGTTAATGATGTGGGCCAGTGTCACAGTCATCACTTGGGAGCTCTGCAGTTGCTTAGTTGACTTTGAACTAAGCTCCAGTGTCAGGAAGTGTCTCAAAGATGATCTCTTGGGTTGGGATCTGGTGACTGTGGAGGTCATTGGAGTCCAGTGAACCCATCGTCATGAAGAAACCAGTCTGAGATGATTCCAGCTTTAAGAAGTATCATCAGAAGATGGTACACTGAGGTCATGAAGGGATGGACGTGGCCAGCAACAATACTCAGATAGGCTGTGGTGTTGGAACCATATTCAGTTGGTACAAAGGAGCCCAAAATGTGCCAAGAAACTATCCCCCCACATCATCGCACCACCAGCCTGAGCCGTTGACACAAAGCAGGATGGATCCATGCTTTCATGTTGTTCTGACCCGACCATCTGAATGTGGCAGCAGAAACAGACACTCCTCAGACCAGACAACGTTTTTCAATCTTCTATTGTCCAGTTTTGGTGAGTCTGTGTGAACTGCAGCCCTCAGTTTCCTGTTCTTAGCTGACAGGAGTGGTACCCGCTGTGGTCTTCTGCATCAAGGTTGGATGTGTTGTGCGTTCAGAGATGTTCTTCTGCAGACCTGGGTTGTAACCAGCGGTTATTTGAGTTCCTGTTGTCTTTCTATCAGCTGGAACCAGTCTGGTCATTCTGCTCTGACCTCTGACACCAATAAGACATTTCCACCCACAGACCTGCTGCTCACTGGATATTTCTCTTTTCTGGACCATTCTCTAATTTGATCAGTTTTTAGTCATGGTTTGTGGCGTTTATGTGGACAACCTCTTGCGCTGTGTCCTTCCCTCACCATTGTTGTAGCAAGCTGTCCTACTGTTTCTAACCTTCCGGATCCTTCTGCCAATAATTTCCCTATCTTCTGCCTCTACTTACTACTCTCTTCTTTTTTTATTCAATACTTGAACCTACTCTATGGTAAAACACATCATCTACTTGGGGAACAGTCCAGGTGTCCAGTGGGAAAAGATCCAATCCAGAATTGCAGTTTCTGCACACTTGCATGGAGAAGATCCCTGCACAGCCACACAAGGAAATGAGGGGGTCAAACGTCAGCGTTGCTGCAGGGTGACCTGCAAGATTTTAGCTGGTGGCTCTGGTTAATGAGAGCCAGTCCAGTGTGTCAAGTGTTGTTGTTCATCTGATGTTGTGTTCATGTCCCTTTAAGAGCTGCAACTGTTTGCATCAGCTCCTTGTGAGGCCTCGATCAATGATAACATTTGTTTTTGTGCTTATTGTGTCAGTGTGTGTGGTTGTTAAACCCTGGTGTGTGGGTGCATATGTGTTTGTGTGCATTTGTGTTTGTGTGTGTGTGTAGCCGGTGCTGTGACCATGATTGTGCTCATCTCTGTTCTGTAGGCTACTTGCCACTCTCTACTGAATAAAGCAACAGTAAAAGAAAAAAAGGAAAACAAAAAATCAGTAAGTTTGGAAAATCTACTTTCATAAAGACTTTCCCCCTGAAGCAAAAAAAAAGCTTTTTTTGCATTTAATTTATTTTATTTAGATTTTTTTTTATATATTTCTGAATGTATTTGGTACATAGTCAAATGTTTCATTCTATCCTCCATACTCAGCTTGGTAAACCCTGTCTGGGATCACTGTACTAATCTGGGCTTGTTGCAGTGTTTTCTGGGGGAACAGCAGCCTCTCTTTCCTCTCCGGACTCTGTTGTCCCCACAGGAGACACTTCACAGAACATCTCATCAGTTTCCATGTGCTCCATCATTGGGTTAACCTCACACAGCTGCACGTCTGGCCTGCTCACACTGTCTGAAGCTCAGGACTTCTGCTCAGAGGAAAGGTTCTCGTTAATCTGCCTCACTCTGCCATGACTCAGTTCTTCTGCTGAATGATGCAGAGTTCTTCATGAAGGAATCTCAAACACAGCAGCACCAGCAGGCAGGCTCTGCTCACAACAGATGTGCACACGTTAATCACAATGAGAGTCCATTTGGGGCAGCGAGTTCAACTGAAACTGAACTGAAAGATGCATTCATCCTGCAGGAATGACTGATAACAGCAGGTACTCCAAAACGTTCAAGAAGGAGCAAAGAATTCTTACAAGTGCTGCTGTTTCAGATTGTTTCACCACAAGGATAATAGATCCATGGAGTCATCATTCTTTAGTTTTCTACCTTCTACCCACTGAACCAGGTGGTAGGAGAAGACCTGCACGCAGCTGCATGTAACGCAGTCTGCTTCTGCACAACTGCTGCTCTGTCAGAAGCACTGCTTTGTTGTTAATGTCACTGAATGCAAATGCTGGATTGTTGCTGTGGTTAAACTCACCCGCAGCTCAGAGAGGGTCAATTCCTGCTCAAACACATGTCTATCATGTGTCTACTAGAAAGACAAACATCCTTCTGTTTTCCCAGAAGTTCAAATCAGTTGGCTGAGAAGTCCAGGTCCTGCAGCGTGTTCTGCTGCCTTACCTCTGAATATGAACCGCTGCAAAGACTGAAGCAAATCAGGATCAGGAACAGATAAAAACCAGCCGTTTAAAAAAGCTTGTGTTTGTGACCCAGCTACTGAAATGGGCGGGCCAAAGTCTCGGAATCGCTCACTTGCGAACAAATAGATTAATGAATGTCTTCTTTTTCCTCCTCTGGGCTGCATCTGCCTCTAAACTATACGGCTGCATAGCTCCAGCATTGCTCGCCGTTTTAGTTGCACCTCTAATGTTAGGTTGGGGTTGTTAGAGGCTGTAAGCCAGCAGGAGAGAGTGGAAGCAAAGGGATGCTGGGATATCAATGTAGGATTACTTCCACGCCACTTCCCGCTCACAGCTCAGAGGTGAATTTCTGATGAACTCCTGCTGCTCTGCTGAAAATGTCTTAAAAACCACACCGGTTTTGTTTTAGTAAAAACACCATAATCATAATTGATGGTTGGATTGGACCACTGGGAACTATTTCACAACAGAAACAAGTATAGTTGGAGTGGGACTTCAAGGAGATTCAGGCTTCAAGGAGAAAATCAGCTCAGTGAGCAGAACAGGCTTTCCCACAATGCAACAGTCAAAAGAGTGAGCAGATTCAGGACTTACTGTCCTGTTCAGGATGCAGTCTGCAGTCACCTACCTGCTGCAGACTCACCTCTGCTCAGCCAGGACTGATGCGGCTCTGTCTGGTTGGGTTAGAAACCTTAAATGAGTGTTCCTACAGCAGAGTCCTCCTGGATTAGTACATGTGAGGTTCCAAAGCTCTGACGTAAGTGTTCTTTCTCTCTCTTTACAACATCACCTCTTTGTTCAAAATGCTCCATCTAATCTAAATAAATGAACGTCCTCAGACAGGTTTCATGGAAGCATTTAAGTCAGCAAGTTGAATCTCCAGTAGGAGAAATGATTTCAGGGTTCCTTCAGCCTGAAGAACAGCTGCGGCAAAACTAAACATGACCTCCAGAAATGTTCACAGACAGGAACATGTTCCACCAAATTTCATCATGGTCATTGTGCTTGATCTTCTGAGCAGACAATCAGTGTGACAACAGGTCTAATCCCATAATGCTTTGCTACGGAGCAAGATGTCATACACAGACTGCTTCTTACCCCAATTCACCTCAGCATTCATCAGTTCCATTCTTAGTTTTGTTTGCAGTCATTTTAGCAAACATCTCAGACATGTAAACTCAGAGCAGCAGCAAAGTGTGGTTTGGGTTCTTCAGGTTCCTGTTCCTCTCTCTAAGGCTGTAAGCAGAGTTCGACTCTTCCTCACTCCTCCTATAGCAAAGAATTACCCGGGATTGTGTGCAGGTCTCTTCATGTGCTGTCCTCCACTGTTGCTCCTCCTGAACGCTGTCTCTGACTGACCATGACTCCGCCCACCGCTCTGCTCCTCATCCTGACACATTTGTTTTGTCCTCATCCTTCCTTTGCTCTGCTGTGTGCTCAAATTCACTTTCAACACTTCTGGTCTCAAATTTGGTCTTCCTCTCACCTCCTTTTCTTCCAAATGTTCCTCACCCCCCTGTCCTGACCCCCCACCCTTTCACACAGGTGGTGAGTCAACGGTTTCCTCAGAACAGCATCGGCGCCGTGGGCAGTGCCATGTTCCTGCGTTTTGTCAACCCTGCGATCGTTTCTCCGTATGAGGCCGGCATCTTGGACAAGAAGCCCCCGCCCAGAATAGAGCGAGGCCTGAAGCTCATGTCCAAGGTTTGACATGCAAACCCCACCTCGTTCAGAGAAGAGAAGCCGCCATGGCTGAGAGCTTTTTTTCTAAAAAAGAAGTTAACTTTCCTCACAGCTTTTGTTCATCAGCCATCAAAGGTTCAACGTTCACCGTCAGTTTGCCTACTGTTGTGTTGCAGACATCAGTGCTTTCACTAGAGCACAAATGTTGGAGTAAGCTTGAAAAATCCATGTCAGTATATGAAGATGGAATCAACAGTCCTTTTTAAGGACTTAAAAAAACGTTGTTGTTTTCTTTGGGGAATGAAGATTTAGCCTTAATGGACATTACAAAGACAGAGGATCAATTCTAAAGATTAACCAGAAAGTAGACCTCCGTCACAGATCAGAGAAGTTAGTCCAACAAACTTTAGGAAGAGCTTTGGGATGAAAACTCTTATGCCCACATTGGAGCGTGAACTTGCAGAGGTTTCATGTTACATGAGGATGTGTCATTTAAACCTGCTAAACTGTCCGATAGTGATTCTCTGAATCTGAAGGCGGCGCCTCTGCTGCCTTCCTCTGAGGCAGATCAGCTGCTCGTTGTGAGCCCTCCAGTGTTTGCAGCCGACACAGTTGCTGTTCACCAAACGCTACTGTTGCTGTAAACCTTGGAATTCCAGAGCGGTTCCCATGAAAGTAAAGACAAATCTTGCAGTCTGTTAGGACTGACCATTAGGACTCCCAGGCAGACATGAACAATGCTTAAGTGTTCCTGTGTCCTCCAGATTCTGCAGAGCATTGCGAACCATGTGTTGTTCACTAAGGAGGAGCACATGAGGCCTTTCAATGACTTTGTGAAGAGCAACTTTGATTCAGCGAGGAGGTAACATCCACCTCTCCTTGTTCCGGCTGCTGCCGCCAGCATGATTTCAGAGCTGACGCACAGCAGAGGCAGCTGCGCTCAAGTGGAGTGACGGCGCTCTCCTGTCTGCTGCAGGTTCTTCTTAGACATTGCATCAGACTCTCCACCCAGCGAATCCGTCAACCACAGCCTGTCCTTCATCAGCGACGGCAACGTGTTAGCCCTCCACCGGCTGCTGTGGAACAACCAGGAGAGAATTGGCCAGTACCTCTCCAGTAACAGGTCAGAGTGGTGCCATTGGCGTCCCAGCTCCTCCCCCGACCGTTCTTTATCTGGAGACTAACCCTTATGTTGTTTTAGAGACCACAAGGCTGTCGGCAGGCGACCTTTTGACAAGATGGCGACCCTGCTAGCCTACCTGGGGCCTCCAGAACACAAACCGGTGGCCGACACACACTGGTCCAGTCTCAATTTGACCAGCTCTAAGTTTGAGGAGTTCATGACCAGGTATGAGTGTAGCAGGTCTGTAGGGCCCGCCTGAGGTGTGTTTGGATGAAGGATTTTTGTTTGTGAACTCTATACTGAAAAACCTCAATTTAATGACATCAATGTAAAAATGGAAATAAAACTGAAATCGTCTTTTTACTCTTTTGATATCTGTAGCCATAGAAATAAGACCTTCGTCACTGACACTGAATTTGTTGTAGATGCTGAGAAACACTTTCTGCTTTGGAAGCTGATCAGTGTTTTTGACCAAAGCTAGTCAGACGTTTTGATTGATGCAGAGGGAGATGGTCTTCCATGTGGAACCTTTATTTAATTTGATCAGCTGTAGAAACAAAGTTAATGCTTGATACTCTGTTTTCACGACTTTGATCTTCATGAACTTTTCATGTTTCTGTCTGACAGGCACCAGGTCCATGAGAAGGAGGAGTTCAAGGCGTTAAAGACGCTTAATATTTTCTACCAGGCTGGAACCTCCAAGAATGGAAACCCGGTCTTCTACTACGTAGCTCGCAGGTACTTTGTACTTTAAACCAGAAGTTTCCTTTGCAGTTGTTGAAGATCATACGAGGGCTTTTCTGCAGAAAAAGCTGTGCTTCTGCAGATCTGCACTGACATCTGTGCGCAGGTTAGATAATAAACTCTTTTTAAAAGCACGATGGTGGGAACATGCTCTGCATTGCAGCTGGCTGCAGTCTGCAGGGACTGAGGCTGCTGTTGTGTTGCTGTTTGATGGTAAAGAGAACGGATCATATTTTAGAGGGGAATGGGCACATGGTGACATTGACATGTGACTGAAGAAAGGACAAAGGCTTTGAGTCCCCGTAGACCCTGCAGTGCTGTACCGAATCTAACCAAAACATCTTTTAAAGTTATTGTTTTAACTTCAACCGGCCTCGAGCCCGTTAGTTGCAGTTAGCCATCTTTCATAAGTTTGACAACTACCAACAAAAAAATAACAGGGACTGTAAGCAGTCTCTTTATTTGGCTGTGTAACCATGCCCCCATCTACCGGAGCCACAGGAAGCAGAAGTCCATTTTGGCTGAGCAAGGACCTGTTAAAGAGCACTTTGAAGAGGTTTGGTTCAGTGAAAGTGGAAGTCCTTGGAACCAGTTCTAAGTCAGGCTTCTGACAAAAACAGAAACCAGATCAGTCTGATCATGGGAACACAAATTCACAGAAAGTTCTGACATTCTCTGGTAGATTTGCACAATTCCTAGTCCTGCTGATAAGCTGTTTGATCAAATGTCCAGCTTGAGGTGACTCTAGAAGAGTTCAGCTCAGTCCCAGCCAGGTTTGTGTGCATCATAGTCAAACATCCTCACCCTGGTTGGGGGCCTCTTGGACCATACTGACTCTGTCTCTGGTCTACGTCTGCGCTCAGCCTGGTTCACACACCACCTCTGCTGTGCAGCAGTAAATAACACTGCCATGTTATAACCACCTGGAAGGAAAACACGGAGACTGCGCTGACAGAAAGGAAGCAGATCCTTTGCCTGAATGAGAATCCTGGAGGTTTTGATGATGAGGAGGAAACTATTTAGGATGTAAATGAACATGGCGTGTTTCTGGATCACCAGTCTACATCCAGACTTTTGTATGCGTGTTTTTGTCCTGGAAGTCAGCGACATGCCTGCACCGTTCAGAATAGTCAGCTCATCAATAACCAAGCGTCAGTGTGTTTATTGGCTTTTATTCAGTAAACAGTCTGACTCAGCTAAGAATCTGAGAGCAGAGCAGGGACAGCTAATATTACACGGTCAAGACCAAAGCATCCTGCTCCTTAAGGCAGTAAAGTTCCTCCATACAGACCAGCAGCACAGGAACTCAGAGGGACTGTCTTCTGTCACTCGGTTTTTGGCGCCTCTGTTGGGTGACCAGTGGTGCAGGTACTGCCAAGCTCGATGAGATGATTAATAAAACAAAAACACTGCTGTGCAGGGTGCCCATGTGACAAAAGCTTCTAAGTACTTTGGTAGAAAGTCAACTCTGGATTTAATCCTTTGTTTACTGTTTTTGTCTTTGCTGAAGTCAATATTGGTCAGAACTGTTGACCCCCCAGTGAAGAAGACATGAGCCGTTCAAGTCAGTCAAACATTGTTCTGCTGCTTATTGTCCTACAAGAGTGTGAAATCAACGGGACATCTGACTGTTTCTGCTGAGTGGAGCTTTCCCGGTGTTTAAAGGGTCCACATTCAGCACCTTTCTTCTTCACCCCCCCAGCCCTGTCTGTGTATACAGCATTTCTGATTCTGAACATGCAATCGGTGATGCGGATAGCAAGAACCATGCAGCTACAGGTGGCTCAGAAAACAGCAAACGTGGTTATGAAAGCAGCCGTTAGGACAGTGGCGTGGGCCTGGTCTGCACCACCTTCACTCTTGGAGGCATCTGTCTTGGGTTTCCTGGAAGCCCGCAGGCGAGCTGTTGTGCTTGTGTGGGGGGTCGGACTGTGGGAACCTGGAGAGGAAGTCCAAACCAGCAAGTCCCAGTCGACGGGCTCTGTCACCTCCCCCCTGTCCCGGTAGATGGCAGTATCATGCAGGGCAGGTCTAGCCTGATACTTGGAAGTAGCCGCTGCAGTCCTTGCTGGGGATTGACCATACCCCCCATCACCCCGTCCAACCCAGAGTGGAGGTTCTGTCAGCAAAGCAGAGGAATGCTCTCTCCCTGTTGGTACCAGGCGGGTCCGTCCACAGATTGCTGTGGTGTAACAGGGGCAACCGAAGACCGTGGTTCGCGTTTTCTCTGACCATCTGAGCAACCCTGTGATGTTTTCTTCTTCTTCACATGCCCAAGGGTTATCTCCAAGCGTTATGATCTCCAGCCTGCTCAGCTGGTCGAAAATGCCCTTAGGCAACCAGGAGAAGCGGTTAGCATGCATGTAGAGGCGCAGCAGCCTGGGCAGCCTGTCCAGCGATCCTGAGAGGATCTGTACCAGATAATTATAGGACAGATCAATCACCTCCAGGTTGTGTGGCATATTAGTGGGCACAGTCCAAAACCTGTTGTGACTCAGATTCAGACTTCTGAGGTTCAGTAAGGTGTTGTTGATGAAGACCACTCTCTCCAACTCATTGTCAGATAGATCCAGCTCTCTTAGGTTCCAGTGGTACGCCGTGTGATTCTTGTCCAGCGAGCGCAGGTGGTTCCCTACCACTCTGACCTCCCACAGGGACCGTGGCAGCGCAGACGGTAGGCGCACCAGACGGTTGAAGGACAGATCCAGGGTTCGTAGGTGTCCATAGCGGCTTAGGTGGCTGTCCAGGCTCTGCATGCTAGTAGAAGAAAGGAAGCTGTTAGCATTCAGGATCTGCCAATATTTGCAGCAACCAGAAAAAAGTTTGATAATGTCAAAAGATTGTTGCTGTGTCAAAAGATTGCCAGAGGATGGAGGAATCCAAGACGATGATGAGTTTCAGTTTGAGTCCCGTCAGAATCTTTTCATCATACAATCTTTTATGGCTCATGTGTTACAGCCCCAATCTGTCAACACCAAGAGTCGGCCGAATTCAAACTGCTTCCCTGCCCCTCCAGCTCCTCCTTACTGCTCCAGCTGTATGGGGCATTTGAAGCTGTAGGGGTGTTCAAAAGTGTTTTTGTGAGGAGGATCTGTAGGGACTTGGCGCTGGCTAGCCCTCCGCCGGTAGGATGATGTCTTCACGTGGGTGTGCTCGTAAGCACAGAGGTTTACATTAAATGTAAGTATTGAGTTTTGGTTTTAGCGTCACTTATTAAATGTATAAAACCGAAGTTATGTATTTTTCTAGCATTGGAAGCCTAAAAACAAGGAAAATGAAAAAATTCCCAGCATTGGCAGCATTGGCATATGGCCTAACCAGATGACCAGCGATTTTTGATGATGTCATTGAGCGGTAGTAACGCCTGATTTAAAGATGCTTGGAGGGCGAGATGTAGAGGTAGGGAGACGCTGGGGGGGTAGGGATGCAGATGGGATTCAGCCTTTGGAGAAACCTGCTGCAGTTAAAGCTGCTCACCTGTTGAAGGACAGATTGAGGAAGCGGATGTTGTGTTGCAGACCAGGCGGGAGCTTGGTTAGGCCTCTGGAAGAGCAATCCACAATCCGGTGACCGCTGCTGCAGGAGCACACTGACGGACAGACAGACAGCACCCCACATCCCAGAAACTCACAGAGAAGTAGGACAAACAGAGGGGCTGGACTCACAGGCATGGTCCTGGCTCTGCAGGGGAGACCAGACCACAATGAGCAGCTTCATTTATTTATAAGAAAAGAGTGGAGTCCTAGAGTCACATGCCGGCCCCCAGGCGGTAGCTGGTGCAGTGTTCAGCTGTCTGAGTGCCATGAAGCTACCGTCAAACAACATCTGACGTGGGACACGTGGATCTGACTGCAGGTCATGCTGGCTTTGAACTGATGCATGTTTGCAGATAAAGTCTGCACATCTATCCAGAAACTCCACTCTTCACAGATCCTTCACATATCTAACAGTAACCACACTCCCTCTTTGTTTGCTCTGCATCCCTGTGCTCTGAGTTAGCTTTGTATATTGTGAATATTGTCCGTTCTTCTGAAATCGCTCACCTTGTACTGATCTCAGTTTGTCATTGTCCCTGTGCTCCTGCTGTCGCCTCCTCCCTGCTTTTGCGTCTTCTGGATTTCGGTCTTACGACCTCGTGTCTGACGGTCCAGTGGTGAGCATGCTCGCCGCCAGCTGCTGGTCTGCAGACTTCTGAGAGAGCTCCCAGTGAAGGGAAGCAGAATGAACACAGAGAGAGAGAGAGCATTGCAGCAGAGCAGCCTGATCTACTTCTGATGAGGCAAGCAGGATCTGAGCTGCACGCCTGTGTGTGTGCGTGTGTGTGCATTTTCTGTTTGTGTGTATGCAGTAAGTGCAGCTTAGATTAAAGCACATTTCTATGCAAATTGAGATGGTTTCATTAAAAAGTCACAATTTTTGTCTGTAAAAGAAACAGTTGAGGTGTTTTGTTGGGATCTGAAGGCACAGCTCCTTGATGTTGTCAGTTTGTATTAACGGAAGCCATCCTCTCTTTAAACACCATGAAGGTGTAAGGAGGAACATGATGCTTTTGAATCAGATGTGCAACTTTGTCACTGCCTAAAGTCCCTCTCCCATCATCTTTTGATCTGTTGTAAAATTGTTCCCAGTAGTCTTCTAATTATGACTCTAATTATGACGATGGCATTTCTTGCCAAACTAATTATTTACTAATCATTTTCTAGCACATAGTTTCTGCAGAGCAGCAGAAATTCTTTAGAAATTCACCTCTGAGTTGTGGGCGGGACTGTTAGCACTGAAGTAAGCCTTTGCTGATATCCCATCATCCCTTTATTTACCCTTTCTCCTGTTAGCTTACAGCCCCTCACACTTCCAAGCTAACATTAGCGGGGCAACAGAAATGGTGAGCAATATCAGAACTATCCGGCCGTACAGTTTTGATCCAGATTCCAGCTCAGACGAGGAAAACAAAGACGTTCATGGATCTGTTTGTCTGGAAGTGGATGCATCAGAATGGAGCGGAGCAGAGAGACTTTGGTCCATCCATTCCGGTTGAGCTGAGAGCTGAGATCTTTTCAAACAGCATTTTTTCATCTGCTAGTGATAGCAGTGATAGCTGCTAGCTATTTGAATAGAAGAAATACCCAGAAAGACACTTTTAAACTTTAAGGGCCTATAATAGCATGCTACTCTTCTGTCTTTCAGAGTAAATTATAATCAGATATATTATAATAATATATTACCTTTGGTTTACTAAAGAACTATTCTTTAATTAACCTTCTTTTCATACCTGGAATTAAGACGCCTCAATCTCGGAGGCTCCGCCTTTCGCACCTTTTGGGTGCTGTCCATGTCATGATGTCATCCTAGAGCTGGTATCAGCAGCGCGTCTGCGTTTCTCCCGTAAAAACAAACAACATCTGAACTTTTGCAAAGATGGATGTTCATATTGTGCTTATAAAATGAAAGCTTTTTGTTGATTTCTCTGTGGAGAAAGTACATGTGTGTGTTAGCCTGGGGGCGGTGCTGCCAGCGCAGACTCTTCCTGGAAGCGGCTGTTCCACACTTTGTGACGTCACATTGTTAGGACTCATTGTTTTTGTGAATTGGGAGGGGCTTCCTCAGTACCTCTGTCTCTAGGCTGAACAACATGGCTGCTCTCACCACAGTTTGTTCACCTTTCCTTTCATTTCAGCTGAAACTCTTCTATCACACCTGACACTTTTCTCCACCCATTCCAACCTGCTTGCTCTCACTTCTTCACTTCTTCTCCACTCTCTCCATTATCTGGACTGTTGACCCGAGATACTTCAAATCCTCCTTCTTCTTTCTCTCTTCTCCCTGTAACCTCACTCTTCCACTTGGGTTCCTCTCATTCACACACATGAACTCCGTCTTACTGCTGCTAACCTTCATTCCTCTCCTTTCAGGTCAAACCTCCACCTTTCCAGTTTCTCCTCCACCTGTTCTCTGTTCTCACTACAAATCACTAGATCATCTGCAAACATCATAGTTCATGGTGATTCCTGTCTAACCTTATCTGTCCATCACCATTAAAAACAGGAATGGGCTCAGAGCTGATCCCTGATGTAATCCCGCCTCCACCTTGAACTCTTGTCACTCCTACAGCAAACCTCACCACTGTCTTACAGCCCTCATACATGTCCTGCTCTAACATACTTCTGTCACTCCAGACTTCCTCATACAAAACCACAGTTCCTCTCTGTCATAAACTTTCTCCAGATCTATAAAGACACAGTGTATCTCTCTGACCTTCTCTGACCTTCTCTATCAACATAAGCAAATATTACATCTGTAGAGTTCTTTCGTGGTATGAAACCAAACTGCTGCTCACAGATGTTCACTTCTGCTCTTAGTCTATCTTCAACTACTCTTTCCATGCCTTCTTAGTATGATTCATCAGTTTTATTCCTCTGTAGTTGCTACAACTCTGCAGATCTCCGTCATTCTTATAAATGGACACCATCACACTTTTCCTCCATTCCTCAGGCATCTTCTCCCCTCCTAAGATCCTGTTGAACAACCCAGTCAGAAACTCCACTGTCATCTCTCCTAGACACTTCCATACCTGCACAGGTATATCATCAGGACCAAGAGCCCCTCCACTCTTCATGTATTTGTAGCTGCTAGTTGCAGGAGGCGCCACAGGATGGCATCATTCCTCGTCACTAAATTGCGCGCGTTGCACACATGAACAGATCTTACAGATTGTGTGCAGAAGGCTTCTGAGCAGACCCAGATCTTAGGAGTTCTTGGGGGACTCATCTCACCCTCAGAGTGAAGCAGTTCAGTTTAAAGCAGGAAGTGAGTTGCGTGCATGCTTAGGATCAGACAATCTGCCAACGTGCAGCAGCCCAAGCTGTCAACCATAGTCTCTTGAGGGGAGGTTTGTAAAGGACTGCTGACACCATGATTGATGTGTGTATGTTGGAGCACAGAGAAGAGAGCTACTGCCACATTCATGGTTTATCATATTCAGATAATTACTGTAGTTTCCATTCAAGCATTCAGACTTTGTGGTCATTTTAACATTTTTATTGATCTGATTAGTTCAGAAACCATGGCTACCAGATGATTACAGTTTCAGAGCTGTCGGGGCTCACCTTACTGCTACAGAGCATTTGAGATTGGTGTCAGTTTTCCCAAAGAACAAGGTTTTGACCCTTTCGTTATTCAGCTAACAAGCTTGAAGCATTTAGCTAAGAGGCTGAAATCCCTCTGAAAATGCTCATTCTAGAAGAGTGGAGGACAAATCAGTGACAGGATAAACTTTGAAAGGTTTTAGAAACCTGCAGAACGGTACATACTTTAAAGGTTGCAAGAAACCTCACAGGGTCTTTATAAAAAGAGACCTGCCGTAGATTTTAAACAGTTCTGTAACAAATACACTACGTATACACAACTCAGACGGTTGTATGAATTTTTGTTTTTTTTGAAGCACAACATGTTGAAATGGCAGCTTTGTAAAGTTCTTCATGTGTATGTGGTCCCAGAGATTTACATGTGGTTGACCTCACATCCTGCAGCAGAGGTACGCACTCTAACCATTGAAGGGTCATGCCGAGATATTTGTGACCACAATGTCAGATTCAAACACATACCCTAAAAATGGATGCTTAGTTGATGTTCTGCTACCTCAAAGTACCCGATGGCTCGACTTCTGTAGATCTAGAGTGGTGTGGACTCACAGGCTGAAGTGATATCCTTTGATCAGGATTCTTTTTGCTCAAGTTACCCAAATGAACATGAAACCAAGCTCTGATTCATATCAGAAAACACACTTGGAAAACACACTGCTCTTGCATATGTTGAAGTCTAAAGGGAAGTGAAGAAATCTCAATTAGAATATATTAGCTCTGTATGTAAATTGTATCCGTTAACTCTGAGGGAAATTTTGCAATGTATCATCACCATTTCTTCATCAGAGCCACTTTAGTCAATTTCCTGTTTTCTGTCACTGAGGCAGTGAGAAGCAGAGAAAGCACAATGACTAGAATGAGCATTTATTCACACAGTTCAAGTTGCAGGAGATGTTTCCATCCATTCTCAGTTTGGTTTTGTCTGATCAAGCGTTTGCAGGGTTAGCAGGATCTTCAGGTGGAGCACCGCCGGTATTTGAAGAGACAGCAGACGATGGGCTTTCTGAAGGCTCTCCATTGTCACTTTGGGTTTTAGTCTCTGAAGCAGATAACCCGTTGCTCTCTTTTGTATCTTTCATTTGCCCTTCATGACCAAATGTGATGGCAGGACTCATGTCCTTTAACTCCTGGTCCGTGTCATGAAGCAGGGACAGTCTTTTGGACAGTCTGTGAGGCAGAAAGCAGGCGATGGAAATGCGGTTGGCTGGTCTTTGTGTGACCTGACAACCGTCCCCTTCATCCTGTAGAAAGGGCGAAGGGCCAGCCCAATCTGTTGCCATGGTCTGCTGCTTCTGAATTTTCCGTTTCTTGATATAGATGGCCAAGAAGCCCACCATCATCAGAGCCAGAGCCCCACCAATTAGCCCCGCTACGATTTTGCCAGAGTTGGACTCTTTCTTTTCTTGTTGTTTTTTAATCCTCTTGGTGGTTTGACTGGTTGATCTGAAAGTCAGCGTCTCAGTACCTGTAGTTGCTTGTATACTTGTGAAACTGACGACTTCAGTCTTGACTGACGTGGTTAGATGGGAGGTGAGAACCTCTAATGTGGGCGTCGGTGAGGAGGTTGTTATCGAGGTGCTGAACTCGGAGGTGGAGGACATCACTGATTGTTGGGTGCTGGTGGAGCTGCTGTGGTTTGGAGGTGCAGCAGAAGGTTGGCTGCTTGGAAGTGTTGCTGTGTGTGCCGTCTCAGGCTTCAGTGGGCTGTCGGGCTTGTTGCTCGGGGTAGTTTCTGGGGTCCAGGCTCCGGCGCTCTCTGGGGCCGTCACTGATTGGCCTGTTGGCAGTGTCAGAGGGCTTTTCTTCTCCAGTGGGTTTGTGTTGGCTGTGGGGGTCATTGCGACAGACATGGGGGTGGTCATCTGGCTCTGATTGATTGAATCGTGAGTGGGCATGTTGTGCAGACCAGATGTCAGAGAAACCGTAGCTGCCAGAGGCAGTAGCCAGACGAAGACGAGGCTGTTGAAATCAAACATCTTCATCGTCTTCTGTCCTTCAGCTTTATTTGTTGCTGAAAAATAACAGTTTGTCTTAGCAACGCTGCAACCATGCTCTTCAAAGATAAGCTCACAAATAAGGAACTGCATCACTCAATTTCAAGCAAAAAGACGCGACTTGTGAAATATGTTCTGCTGCTTGGTCATTTCCTCAAACTGCAGCTTCAAATAGACATGACTTAATCCTCTATATTTGTTCCTCTGGTTTCTAGCCAAGAAACGACCGTGGAGAAAGAGAACGTAAAGATGTTTGTTTTGCTTATTAGCGCATTAAACTCTGTTAAATGTGCTTGTAATCCAGGTTACTTTTGAAGGAGATCTTTTTAGAAAGAAGAACTAAAAGCCGCTACACTGTGTGAATCTGCTCGGCGAGTTTAAACATTACCACTCCACTTAAAGAAATTCATTGTTTTAGTAAAAGTTGAACCGAACTCTACAGACTTACTGCTAATGATCCAGGGCTGAGTGTTCGAGCTGCCGCCGTCCAGGATGTGTTGGGTTAGAGCAAAGATTTGCTGCAGTTCTCTAAAAGAGACATTCTGAGTAACAGCAGGAAGTGAGGCAGAAACCGCCTCTCCCCGATGAAGGACTCGTTCTGGTCTTTTTCACAGGAAGTCCGATCTGTGAAGGAAATGTCAGCCACCTGCTTTCTCAGCTCTAACAGAGAGGTCGACTCTTGACTTCATTTGTAGTTTTGTTTTTTTGACTCACTGCTGAGCAGAGAAAGACAAGAAGGCTCAGGCTGTCTTTGGCCAAAACGGGGACCAGCTGTATTCACCCCCTTTGTATTTGAAGCTAAACTTTGCTTTATTTGCTTTTTCTCTTTAAAGAGGGCTGGATGTTTTTGTACAGCCACACACTTATTTCATTTGGACTTCATTTGGGGATTAAACGATGAAGAGATGAAACCTCAGCCTCCATCTTGGACCAATGATCTACTCTCAAATTTCCAGAAGGAGCCATTTGGTGAAGGAATATGTTTGAGAACCTGCTCTCCAGCCAGACAAGCTTTAGTTATCATTAATCCATGCATGAACTCTTTTAAAATAAAGTAATGCAATACATTAAATTAACATATGCTATCCGTTTCATTTAGCTGAAATAATCAGAATGTTTTTTTGTTTTAAGACCATGTTAAACAATCAGACTACATTAAAATGAAGGCCAAAAAATACTGAATTAAGTTTTTATTTAAGACAATTAACAGGAAAATATTGCAAAATCTGTTCATGAGCAGTATTTGACTGTGACAGGCGGGGGCAGCTGACCCTCAACTACCGTCCCCCCGCCTTACCCCTGCAATTTTTGAGTCAGGATTAGTATCATTGTAAACAAAGACTTAAAAAAATTCATCAAAACAAGTTTTTTTAGGCATTAGTAGTAGCACTTTAGTTGAAAGAACTGCTGTTTAAATCTGAATAATATTGAGAATAATAACATCATTAGAAACACATCTGTTCATCTGCAACGGTCGTCCAATCTGCTGTTGTCTTTTGCCACCCTGCTAAACACTGTGACCCCCCGTCTAAAATGTTCTAGCTCCTCCACGGCCACAGGCTGTGACTCATTCTGAATGTTTAAGGTTGTTTTGGGATAAAGATTATTTCACAACATCAGTGACCATCAGGTGATCTCTAAAGAAGTCCCAACAGTGCTACACTAGCTCATTTCCAGCCTCTGAAAACTAGGAAGTGCAAAGTTTGAAAATAAACCTTACGAAACAGCATGTGGAAGCAAAATCCAATGTAAATGTTCTGGTGGTTCCATGTCTGCTGACGATGTTCACTGCTGTGTGGCACATGCAGGGCATTTTCACAAGGAAAGCCTTTGAGTTTGGCTGCAGCACATCTCAAGGTTTTTACATATTCTTAGCTCGTGCTGACTGTTAGCGGGCCTGATTTAACACGTTTGTGGAAAGATGTTTTGTTTTTTACCTCAGTGAGCTTTGCTTGTTGGGATTCCTTGTTTTGGTTTGGAGAATTCAATATTGAAAACAGCGTATGATGAGGATAGAAAACAGCAGGCTGTTTAAAAAATGTATTTATTTCAAACCTGATTATGTAACAGGCCCCTTGCTTGTGGAGTTGTGAAGGAGCATGGATGTTGAAGGCAGCAGTGCGGTAAGGAGCTGATCCTTTTCGGTCGGCTTCGGCCCTCAGCTCATCAGGTCAGTGAAGACGCACCCTGAATGTAGCTCAGGGGCCTCCATAAGGGCCCTGTTGTTATCTGCTCTGTGCTACTTCAGCTGTGCTGGAACAACGTGTGCCAAACAACACGCACCGCCATCAAACAGCAAATGTTCACATGTGCTTCTTGTTCTTTTGTTCATCAGTTCAATGTCATGATATTCACAGCTGGTTGGTGGTGACAGACATGGTTTCACGTCTCTCTAACCTGGTTTAAATAAACTTGTGGAAACAGGGAGAAAACAGGGTTTTTTCTAGGTATGAAACCAAGTCTTTGCACATTTGACATAAAATCATGGGGCTGTCATATATTGGCTGTTTCAGACCCTCACACTGACTCTGTTGGCGTTCTAAAACATTTGCAACTCCAAACACCATCTCTGGGGTCTTAAGCTGTAGTGAACAGATGTATTTCTGTTTGCACTCTGGTTTAGTACTGGAACTCTGAGCTGCACAATGGCTTCAGTCCATCAGCTTTTCTGAGATGAAGCAGCTGGAAACAGAGACGGGGAGGTGTGTTTGGTTAATGTAGATCAGAAAGCTGGTTAGGTCAGGCCTGGGTCTCCTCAGGAGGAAGTACCCTTGGGATTAATAAAGTGTGTAACTATCTTTCTATCTTTAAACAACGAGGGGCGTGTCTTCTAAATCTCGGGGGATCTCCAAGCAGGAATCCCTGGAGGCGGGCGTCAGCAGCGCCTCCTCCTCTGGTAGCAGCGGCTTTGTTGTGGAGCCTCCGCAGTGTCCTGCCGCCGCCTCCTGTATATCAGGCTGCCGCTCTTCCTCTGTGCTGCTGTCAGCTCTGACTTCCTCAAGTATGACACTGGTGTCACATGGTCCAACAATCCCTCCGCTCTCCCTTCCATCTGTGACCCAGTACCCTGCAGAGCTCACCAGGTCCATGTTGGACCTTGAGGTTCGAGGGACATACACACGGCGCTGAAGGACGCAGACCTGGCATGTCAGCACCATAACTGCGGCCAGCAAGCAGATGATCAACCCTCCTGCTGACCCAACAGCTATCAAACCCATCTCAGTGTCAATTAAGCAGTCTCCACGACAGGGTTCAGTGCTGCTGATGGAGTCTAGGTGGTCTGTGGCTGTCGGGCTGGGCTCTACAGATGCTGCGCTGACTCCATGGTCATCAGACGGGACAGTGTAGGTCAGTTTGGTAGAAAGGTGCTGGTCTGCATCGGCGACACTGAGGATCAGAGGGTTAAGAAGCAACAGCAGGAGGAGGATTTCTGTGGAATCCATCATGTTCTGGAAGAAAAAACAGACATGAGACAAAAACCCTGAAAAGACTAAATAATGTAAAAGCCTTATCAGAAGAAGTTTCCTGGAGGGAAACTCAGTCCTCAGATCTTCAGGGACATTTTTAAGCAGCTGGTACGTTTTTATACCAGGGAGGCAGAGAACCTCTAAGAAAACAGAAAACCAAAGGGAGCTGGCACAGTTTCTCAGAAATGTTTCAGCGCAGATGAAAGGATGCTTCAAATCAAAACCACAAAGCCTAATTTGTGGTGAGAGAGTTAATTTTGTTTTTGCATGTCTCATTTCCATAGGTTTAAAACTGGCCAGATCAACGGGGACCTTCTCATCTACCACGTTCTCCTGACGCTCAAACCCTACTATGCCAAACCCTATGAGATTGTGGTGGATTTAACTCATGTTGGGCCCAGCAATCGATTCAAGACTGATTTCCTTTCCAAGTGGTTCGTGGTCTTTCCTGGCTTTGCATATGAGAATGTGGCAGCTGTTTATGTCTACAACTGCAACACCTGGGTGAGAGAATACACCAAGTATCATGAGCGTCTTCTGACGGGCCTCAAGGGCAGCAAGCGGCTGCAGTTTATAGACTCTCCTGCAAAGCTGGCTGAGCACATTGAGCCGGACCAACAGAAACTACCTGCAGCCACGCTGACCCTGGAAGAAGACCTCAAAGTGTTCCACAATGCGCTCAAGCTGGCTCACAGAGACACCAAGGTGTCAATAAAGGTGAGGGGGAAGCTGAAAGCTCCTCAGTTTTCTGGTAAAATGAGTTGGTTGAGCTTAAAGTAAACGTCTTTCTAAACGATGGTGTTGTCTCTGATCAGGTTGGCTCCACTGCAGTTCAGGTGACCTCAGCTGAGCGGACCCGGGTACTTGGTCAACCGGTATTCCTCAACGATGTTTACTACGCCTCAGAGATCGAGGAGATCTGCCTTGTGGATGAAAGCCAGTTTACCCTCACCATGGCCAACCAGGGCACGCCTCTCACCTTCATGCATCAGGAGTGTGATGCCATCGTACAGTCCATAATTCACATCCGGACACGCTGGGAGCTGTCTCAGCCTGACTCCATCCCGCAGCACACAAAAATTCGACCCAAAGATGTTCCTGGGACTCTGCTCAACATCGCCTTACTCAACCTGGGCAGCTCCGACCCCAGCCTCAGGTCAGTCCTCCAGGGTGGCAGCTTCAGGTCTTTGACCAGCAAAACTACCATGAACTGTGGGGGTAGAGGAAGGAGCAACGAAAGAAAAAAGTTCTTGTCCATGTGGTAGTTCTCACTGAAAATCATCAGCCTAATCTCAAAAAACACACCCACACTAAAACATGTAGAGATTTAACAAATAAATGACCTCTGTTCTGTGATAAACCTGCTTCTTCTGATTGAAGGGTCTTGTTTCGGTCGGGATGAAACTGAGGACCTGGCAGGTTTGTTCTCTTCCCTGACCTGTCCTTTATCCCACATTCAGATCTGCAGCTTACAATTTGCTGTGCGCTCTGACTTGCACTTTCAACCTGAAGATTGAGGGTCAGCTGTTGGAGACATCCGGCCTCTGCATCCCAGCCAACAACACTCTCTTCATCGTCTCCATCAGCAAGACTCTAGCAGCCAATGAGCCACATCTGACTCTTGAGTTTCTGGAGGAGTGCATCTCAGGCTTCAGCAAGTCTAGTAAGTTTTCTGCATCACCTCAAAGACACTAGGTGTGGGATCCTTGATACAAATTCAATACAATGAGGACAAATGGTTCTCCCTGTCCTCATAGCCAGTTCAAAGACTGCTGAGTAATGTGAACCAGAAGCATCCGGGAACCCCTCAGAGCAGCAGTTGTGTAGCCAAAAGCCGCTTGGAGCTGTGCACTCAGGTCTGTTCCTCTTACAGGTATTGAGCTGAAGCACCTCTGCCTTGAGTATATGACACCCTGGCTGCTAAACCTTGTCCGCTTCTGCAAGCATAATGATGACGCCAAGCGCCAGCGTGTCACCGCCATCCTTGACAAACTCATTACCATGACAATCAATGAGAACCAGATGTATCCCTCAATTCAAGCTAAGATCTGGGGAAGCCTGGGTCAGGTGAGTCTCCACACGGACACACGCAACCAAGACCGGTGGACCATGTGTGACCTGCAATCACCTGCTCTTGTCCTCAGATAACGGACCTGCTGGATGTGGTCCTGGACAGCTTCATTAAGACCAGCGCCACTGGAGGCCTGGGCTCCATCAAGGCAGAGGTCATGGCTGACACTGCAGTGGCTCTGGCCTCAGGCAATGTCAAACTAGTCTCCAACAAGGTAAGGCAGTCCACAGCGGAAGAGCTAAAGGCATCAGTGGTTTCGGCCTCTCATTCTTCTGCTTTTTCTTCGACTGTTTTTAACCCCTTTTAGTTGAATCTGTCTGCCTGACCATTCCCTCAGGAATGTTTGTGGAAACACTGAGGTCTGATCTTTTAGCAAAAGGCCAACCTTTAACAAAGAGCTAACTACTCTTTAGCCTTTTGAATTCATCATCTTCCCTCCACCCTGACCAAGCAGAGCCATGTGGAGTGCACTCCACGTGCACTTTGACTAATACTTGCCGATGAAGCTATCACAACTCACTCATTTGTTCCTTTTCTGTGGTTCCATCATTATTTCACACAGAAGGCAGAAAGCTGAAAACCATCAAATCATTTCAGTCAGAGATGGAATCATAGGTCAAAGTTTAGGCTTTGTGATCACCAGAAAATAACTGCAGCTGACCAATGTCCAAAGAAACTCTAAAGGTTTTTCTAAAAAAGGAAAACTGCTCATGATCTTAGTTTTGTGTCAAACCTTGCATTTGTTCCCACTCACATTAGTTGTGTACATTGAACTTTTCCATTAGCGGCCTTCTCAACCTGCTGGCCCTCTTTGCAGTTCCTTTTGAAACGCCTGGCAGTCATCTTTAACTCAGAACATGTGAGCTGTCGACCTCATTCCTCTGATTTCTGTTGTTCCTGGCACCAAAAGCAGAAGCTCCCCCCGAGACCGTCATACTGCTGGTCTGCAGGGTTTCAGACGATCAGAACAGTAGAAGTTGTTGCTCAAAAATTCTCCTGGAAAACCATCTTCAAGCTTCAATTCACACCTCTGTGCACGTCTGTGACTGTGCTCCAGACCCTGCAGCAGTCTCGTGACCAGAGGCTTTTCAAAAGTTACTAGAATATTAAGTAATTCATGTCTGGGTGAAGACTCGCTCCTTCAAGACACTTGTCATGGCTTAGAGTAACTGTCTTCTGTTTCTGGGATCAGCTGCAGTGAAAGCACCACTTTCTAAGCTCTTAAGAGGCTCTCAGAAGTACTTCAGAAAACCCACTTAGACAAATCCACACGTGGATACTAAAGGAAAACACGACGTTTGTTCTGGTTTCACTTGTTTCTAGAATTAGCACAGATGGGAATAAGTCTGCACAAATGGACAACTTTACTTACATGTTGGTGCAGGAAAACTCTCCAAAGCTGCGAATTCCGCCTGATGTAGAGAAGCTGATGAGGTGGACTCATCCACTCACTATCCATCATCTGAGGCGCTGGTCCCAGTCCAGCCGCTGCTCAGAGAAACAAACACAACACAGACAGGCTGGCACAATAGAATAGCCAGGGCCTGGCTCCGATTATGGCAGCTCAGAATGAATGCAGGTCTTTGTGGAGGCTGTTGACAGGCAGCATTTCAGTCTCAGAGGTGCAGCTCTCAGTGAGCAGAGAGCTGCATCCCAGTCCAGGTGTGGCAGCGACGGCACGCAGCAGCTGGACCAAACCAGCCTCCCGCCTCCCTCAGGCCAGCCTGCTCCACGCTGCTGTGACTGCTGTCTGCTCATGTGTGACAGGCAGCGCTGTGTCAATGAGGCCTGAAGGTCAAACTTCTTCAAACGCATCAAACCAGATGGCACATTATGCTATCGTTCCACTCCGGTTATGATCGTCGTCTGCAGCCTCCCCCGTCTGGTGAGATGCATCACTGCAGTCCGCCTGTGTTCTTGCTCAAATTCCTTTTTTACAGACACAGGTTTTCACGTCACGTTAGCATGTACTGTGAAAGTACACACCGTTCCAGTGTGGAGCTCGTGTTTTTAAAGCTGAGTCGTGTGCTCTTGTCCGGTGCAGGTTATCGGGCGGATGTGTAAGATCATCGACAAGACGTGCCTGTCGCCAACGCCAACTCTGGAGCAACACCTGATGTGGGACGACATCGCCATCCTTGCGCGCTACATGCTCATGCTGTCTTTCAACAACTCTCTGGATGTTGCAGCACACCTGCCTTACCTGTTCCACGTGGTGACCCTGCTCGTCGCCACGGGGCCGCTGTCTCTGAGGGCGTCCACACACGGCCTGGTCATAAACATCATCCACTCCCTCTGCACATGCTCACAGCTCAGCTTCAGTGGTGAGGGATGCAGACGTTTAAGCTTTCAAGTCAGTCTAGAAGAAGAATCCTTTATTCTCAGTGATTTTATGAAAAAGTGTTTTAAGCTGAAAGACCAGAAGTACAGTCACACAAGAGGCTATTCTGTCCATGTCTTTGTTCAAATGCACAGACATGCATTCAGTGTCACTCTAGAACATCGTGTTCAGCCTGTCCTGATATCCAGATTGGTGTAGAGTTCATCAAACACACAGTTCTTTGTCAGGGGCCTGTCTGTCTGACCATGGTTTCTGCTGTTGTGATTGATCACAGAGGAGACGAAGCAGGTCCTGAGGCTCAGCCTGACCGAGTTCTCGCTGCCCAAATTCTACCTCCTGTTTGGCATTAGCAAAGTCAAGTCGGCCGCCGTCATCGCCTTCCGCTCCAGCTACAGAGACCGCTCCTTTTCGCCGGGGTCCTACGAGAGGGAGACGTTTGCTCTGTCCTCGCTGGAGACGGTCACAGAGGCCCTGCTGGAGATCATGGAGGTGTGTAACCCCTCCCAGTCCACACACCCTCATGTTCAGATGTAGAAGCATGCTGTCTTACTAAAGGTCAAAGTGTCAGAGATGCTGAACTAACTGGATTTCACACGTGTTGTTGGTTTGAGAGCAGGAGACAGCAACCGCCCCCTCTTCCAGGAATGCAGTGTTTCAAAGAACAGCTGATTGTGACCCATTTTAGACTAAATTTAGACATTTCCTGACCTCCTGTATCCAGGGATCTGCTCTTTGACATGTCCATGTGCTCTCTTGCAGGCCTGTATGAGGGACATCCCTTCCTGCAAGTGGTTGGACCAGTGGACGGAGTTGGCTCAGAAGTATGAACCCCCCCCCTATCTTCTGTCTCTGCAGTGTAAAAGCAAAAAGTCTACAAATGTGTGTGTGTTTGGGTGGCAGGTTTGCCTTCCAGTACAACCCATCCCTTCAGCCCAGAGCGCTGGTGGTGTTTGGCTGCATCAGCAAGAGGGTGACCCACAGCCAGATCAAGCAGATCATCCGGATCCTAAGTAAAGCCAGCCCGCTGCTCAGCATAGATCGGGTGAGTCAGTTCTGTTCGGATCCATTACGCTGTGCTGCCTTAATGAGGACGCCTGGGTGGCACGTGCTCAGTGTGTTCTCTAACCAATGAGAGATTAGTGCATCACATGACTCATGAACAGTCCACCGCAGTGTGCCAAGCTACCGCTGTTACTCCTGCACTGTGATATTGATTTTGTAGAGGAATTAGCTCCCAGATTAGCTAAAGTAATGGAACAACCATCTCCACATCTGTCCTAAATACAGAATAGAAAGTTTTGAAAGCAACATGTGACTTGCATCATTACCAGACCTCCTTTGCTCAAAAGTTCCATTCAGTTCTGATCTCTTTTTTTTCTTGTAAATGGTGAATAATTCTGGTGTATCGCACGACTTAAAGTCCAAAGTACTTTACAGTCTCTGTCCCATTCACACACTGATGGCGGCTCCGCTCTGAACCCAAAACTACCAGGAGCAATGTGGGGTTCAGGGACACTTCATGGACAGCCAGGGCGGGGACTGAACTTCAACTCATTTGATCGAGGTCGGCCGCTCTACCACAGACGCCTATACCTGCTTGTTGTTGGGCTCAGGCTCCGTTAGGATTTAGAAATGACAATAGACCTTCAAATGTTTCCTTATTTCTTCACGTGGTTTCATGGTGGTGAGTGAACGACACTCTTTATCCAAAGAAATACTGTCAAAGGTTTATTGAAAAGATGATTCCTGCTGGTTGCAGCATCACTCCAGCATGTGGGCTCCTTAGAACTCTAAAGGTAGTTACAGTTACAGTTTAATAAAGTTTGTCTTCCTTTACAACACTCGATTCACTCATGGATTTTCTTGACGGTGGAAAATAACAAGCACTTCCTGAAGTCAGAAGTCATTCTTCTTTTTAAGCTCTTTAGTCCTCCAATGAAAGAGGGCTTTGAGGTGGTGTAAGGCTAGTGGCCAGGGGCCTGTTTTCTTCCTCATAGACTTCTCACTGAAACAGAAGTCAGTCGTCCTGCGAGGTAAAGTGTGGTGCTTGTAATGAAAAGGGAACAATGAAAGAACCCATCTGGAAGGATTTAAATAGGATCAGTTTTCAGAAATGATGGAAGGTTTTTTGGATGTAGAAGGATTGGAGTCTAGATTGGATGAAAGCCCCTTTTGTCCCATAATTACTGTTCAGCTTCACTCTTTAAAAATACATAGCTACAAATGTCTGTCTCAGCTCAGACCTGCAGTAGTGTTCCTGCGTCTTTGGAGCTCCACAGCGTCTTTAAATGTGCTCTGTCCCCCCCTCACAGGGCCTGGAGAGCTGTCTGAAGGGACCAGACAACTACAACAGCCAGGTGCTGATCGAAGCCACCGTCATCGCTCTGACCAAGCTGCAGCCGCTCCTCAGCAAGGTGAAGAAGCGCTACCGAACAGTGACGTGCTGCTCCAGAAGCTGTGAGCTTCCTCCTGCAGCTCCAGCTGCCACTGGTCAATGTAGTGAGACCTCCACCGTCACAGAGCCAGACGCCGCCGCCGCTCCTAGTTTAACAGTCTCCTGTCAAAGACGTTTCAAACCAAACTTTAGTCTGCTTTACCAGAACTGTAACTGCCACAATACTCAGTTCGTTATATTCTTAACCTTCGGTTTTTAGCATTCCAGTGATATCGGTTTACTTGAGAAATTTCAAACCTGAAACTGTTGATGTTTCTCATAACAAATGGGCTCAACATTTTGAAATTATGTCAAAAAGAGAGACAACTAATGAAAGAAAACTGTTTCATGGTGTTTGATGAGCTTGTGTTGAACCTTCTCATAGAGATCATTCAGTACTTGTTTGTTTTTTGACTCAGTTGCCTTAAGCACTCGGCTCCTCCTCAGGTGCGTGTAACTCGTCCATGTAGCGGGGCCCTCGGAGCGTCCATCAGGGGTCTGCACTGGACTCCAGCGTCCAGCCTCGCCCTTCTGCTTCTCATTCTGCTTTTTCTGTTGACCTCTCTGTATGGGGTCTGCTTAAAGAGAATGAAAAACAATTTTCTTTTTTTAAAAATCGAAATTTGGGAGAAAAAAAAAAATTGGAAACTTGAATAGAAAATACTTTTTTAAACTTTAATTTGAACTGTTTATTATTTTCAACTTTTCTTTTTTTTTTCTTCTTTGCTTTAGTTTACAGTTTAAACTTACATTTACGTGGGGGAGGGGCTTGGAGCTATTGGCTACTGGAACGCCATTGCTGTTGATGAAGGAGGTTATGGTGATTTCAGCTCCAAAACGGCGTCTGTTTATGGTGCTGCTGGTGTCATCCCTCCTCTGATGTACCACACTTTGGGAGGACTTTATCTCTACTGTACAGCGTTCCCTCGCTATATCACAGTTCACCTTTTGCCGTCTGGATTTTCTTCTTTTCTACCGACGCACCGTGTTCTGCGTCCTGATTGGCTGTCAGTCTTGTCGATCATTATCTTTCTTGTACAGATACGCTCCACGTGCATCTTGTCAGAGTTGCATAAAACTTCATTGTGACCAGATCTTTGATTTCATTCTATAAAACTGGACTTATTTTTCCATGAAGGTTTGAGCTGTGAGAGTTTAATCAGGAGTGTGAACATGTTCATGTCTGTCGTATAAAGTGTGTGATGCTGTTTTGGAGCTGATGAACCTCACATGTCACATGAACCTCTTGGAGAATCATGTCCCAATGAGCTCAAAGCCCCGCCCCCTTGTTAAATCAGACTCAGTGAAAACTTGAAAGTCTGAATCGAAACTGTAAACAGAAAAAAACACAAGTTCAAAATAATGACCAGCAGCCTTTACAAAGAAACATTATTTTTATATGATAACTATTTTAGGCTTCACAGTTTTTTCTTTATTTCAAGTTTCAAATTTACACATTTACCCCCAAATTTTCAACATTTCTTTTTAATTTCTTTAAAAGAAATGTTGAAAATTTGGGGAAAAAATATTTTTGAAACGTGTAATATTTCTTTTAAGTTTGAAATATATATATTTTTTCAAATTTCTCATTTTGTTTGTAAATGTATCTGTTGTTCAAATGTACAATCTGTTTATGCAGCTGATCTTGATTTGACCCAAACCACGGCGGCTTAAAACCCTTCATTTTGTATATTCACGCCAAATGAGAGCCCAGGAGAACGAGCAGCGTGTTCTCCACAGACTTTTCTAACCCAGTCGGGCATCAACACTGATCGCTGTCTCTCTTCCTCTGCAGCTGCAGATGTGTTTTCATCTGTTTTTCTGCGTTTACACTCCTGCAGAAAAGGCAGCTTGGATGTGTTTTGAGGTGTTTACGTTAAAGCACTGTAACAGATTTTAGGACATCTGACTCAGGCTTGAAGATTTACAAAGAAAATAAAGGAGTGCTCAGTCAGAGGAGTAGGAGAACCACAGCCACTTGATTCTGGTTTGGTGTGTCATATTAAACAGTTCCTCTGAGTTCTCATACATCCACATGTATACTATCTAAACGACAGTGCTGTAGCCTGCTATGAAGGTTGCTTGGAACCATAATTGCAGTTTTAAAATGGTCTGAAACACAGTCGGAGTTCATAAATGCTGCATGTTTTTATAAAGCTGCATAACTCTGGGAATGTTGGGACTGTAACCAGCCCTGTAAACAAATCTGCTCTAGCACAACCTCCTGGTTCAAACAGGTTACTACAGGTTGGTGAGGAGGATCTGGGATGGGATTTTTTTGGACGTGAATAAGGTGTTCTGTCTGGTTTGGATCAGATGTGCTTCGATCTGTTTGCCTCCTGTGCCTTCATGAATTAGTGTCCCATTTGTTTGCAGGACTCCCCCATGCACAAAGCTCTGTTCTGGGTGGCAGTGGCCGTCCTGCAGCTGGATGAGGTGAACCTGTACTCTGCTGGAACCGCTCTTTTGGAACAGAACTTGCACACTCTGGACACCATGCGTGTCTTCAATGACAAGGTACCGACAGTCCACTGCACTCGCCTGTGCTTATGTGCATATTTGAAGATGCATGCACAGCGATGCAATAGCATCACCTGCAGGGAGAGAGCAGCACTGCACTTAAATCAGGCTGCCTCTGATCAGATGGCTCTGGAGCCGGGGTCTCCATGCCTGTTCTTCATGAGCCACTGTTCTTGTTTTGTAGTTAACCCTGCTTCAGTAATTACTGCTCACCTGGATCAGGTGTGATCAATCACAGCGAATCAGTAAGTACTAGGCATGTTTGAGATGAGCAGCGCCTCGCCTGGATCATCGGCGTGACCAGGAGGCTGCAGGCGGGGGCGGGGAAAGCCGCCTGAGTTGCAGTGAGACTGAACAAGATCAGGAAGTTGGGGTTGTCTTTAACATTCGGTTGAGTTCTAATAGGCCTTTTCCCCTTAGTATGATCTGTGCTCTAATGGTTTTTGTGTTCGTTTTAATGTCTTTGTATGTGTTTGTAATCAACAGGTGTTTTAACTGATTGTCTAACATTTGGGTTTTTATTTTGTATTCTTAGTTTTGTGCTCAGACATTTTTATATATCTGTGCAGGGACAACAGATGACAAACAGCCGCTGGGCTCATTGAATGTGCACTGTCCCAGAAAAATAAATACAAATGGAATGGAAGTGAACTTTTAAAGGCAACAATAAACACAAAACCACAGATGATTCCTGTACTTCTGAGTACAAACATATGACTAATGTTTAGCATTAAAACCAAAATGATTATCAGTAGAAAACAAATAAATAATTGAATGTTTCAAGTAAAATAATTTCTATGATAAAGTTATCTGGATGATTTCAATGACTAGAACCATGTATATAAATATAAATCTTGTTTGTTTATTTTTTTATCAGTGATTCCATATTTGCAGAAAGAGTTCTGAAATACACAGATTTCCTTCATTGAGCTCCTGCCGTTTCTCATCACATTCATTTACGAACTACAAGAACTGTCAGGACACTGTTTCCCACAATGCATTGTTTTGTAGTCATCCAGGCAGCTCGCATTCATAGGTGCCTTGCACCCGCCCCTTTCTCAGGATACTTTGATGATTGACATGTGACGTCAGAGCAAAAATTACCCAACTTGCACCACAACCCAGGCGATCTGCGCAGCTCTGCGTCTGCCTGGGTGATCTCAAACCCTCCTACTGAAGCAAGGTCATCTGCAAAACAAGCAGCTCTGGAGGAACAGGGTTGGAGATGCCTGCGGAGTGTCGGGTTATCAAACCTCATGTAAAGTTTGGCACAGAAACATGCTGTTTTGGGTTAACATCAGGTCCATTCAGAGCTTCTCAGAGGATTCTGAGCTCCTTCAGAGCCGTGACTTCATCAACAGCCTCTGCACACAGGAGCTTCACACAAACATTCTCATACCAGCTCATGGAGTCCACTGCTCTGCTTTGCTCCTTCAGAGTCCAGAGGAGGTGTTCATGGAGATCCGGTGCCCCCTGGAATGGCACTGCAAGCAAATGGATCACTTTGTGGGCCTCAACTTTGGTGCCAACTTCAACTTTGCTCTGGTGGGCCACCTGCTGAAAGGTAACGCTGCATGGTGTTCTTCGGGTCTGAGCAGTTCTCCGGTTTCCCATGTGCTCCAGCCGGGACGGTTCTGGGCTTCACTGCCGTGTCCTTTCTTTTCTGGTCTCTGCAGGCTACAGACACCCATCTCCCACCACCGTGGCGAGAACTGTGCGGATCCTGCACACACTTTTGTCTTTGATCAGCAAACACTTGAAGTGTGACAAGTTTGAGGTCAACACCCAGAGCGTGGCTTACCTTGCTGGTATGCAACTGCGTTACCATTCCATCAGTCATATGTAGTTCTTTTGACCTCATGACCCCACTTTACTGATGCATGACCCACTTTAAGTGCTGTCCCATTCCTACAGAGAAAAACTAGCATCTGACATCAGTGGATTCATCAAACTGCAAAGCAAAGTGTTGGCTTTTTATTGTTTTTCCAAAGCTGGAGCTGTGTGGCTGATGCCAGTCAGCAATACACTGACAACCGGCATTTCCAAAGCAGTGACATTCCCTTCACTTTTGTAGAATTTCTTCCTATGTGTCACAAGCCTGTCAATGAGGCTGCTGGTCTTTAAAGCGTGTTCTGAAAAAGTCCACTGGATTTTCCTCAAGCATCTGATGTCTGGTTTTTTTTGTCAATGATTGACAAAGTAGTAACTCAGAACGCCAGGGACTGGGCGGGATCAGAGGCAGCGCCAGGACGGTAGGCAGGGTCACCCCGGGCTCATGCTGCATGTGGTCCGGCTCCAGTGCGGCTGTGGAGCGGATTGGCTGCGGATGGCTGGCGGTCCTGCAGCAGCCACAGGCTCTGCTGCATCCGACCTCACGCAGGTTCACGTGATAACCCGCCATTTATATAGGAAGTACTAGTAAACAAAGCCTCATCTTCTTAATCTGCGTGACTCATTTTCATACAATGAGTAAGCACGGGGCTTGTAGTAACACTTTTATCTTTTAAAAGGCTCAAATGTACAGAATTGACTGTGTCATGTGAAAAACAGGTTTTATTTTGAAAAATTCACTTTACACTCACTCGCATGACTTCTGGTTTCGATCATTTCATTTGCCACAACTTCAGAATAACAAAGAAACAGCAAATAACTATCTGGCAGAGAGGTAGCGGTGAGCAAGTTGGAATGCAAAGACCTGAATAGGTGTCAGTGACGTAGTTAATTGCAGAGCAGTAGCTGAGGAGGGACAAAACACTGACAGAATCAAGATGCTGCTTTATTTTGAAGGTTTTAGGGCTTCATGGGATAGTCGCCACTGAACACACTGGGCCCTCACATCCATCTGGTTACTTCCATCCACAAAAGTTAGAATTGTATTTTAGTAACAATTTGCGTCTTTTGTAGGTGACTAGCATAACTGTCAGCTTCTGTTTTTGTTGTCAAAACAACAACAGTAGTTTTGTTGTTTCCATAACTTTCATTGCAGGTTTAGTGGCTGTTGAGTATCTTCTTCTGTAACTAGTTTCTTCAGCAAAGCATTCCTTCAGCATGTGGTGGAATGCTACCTTGCAGATAACACATCTTGTCTCATGTATTTTGTGACACATGGAAGTAGCACCCAAGAATCATTTAGGGTTCTTAGGTGGTGCCCAAGTCTGTGCAGAGGCTCTATGGTTAAAAAAAGACCAACAGTTTGAAGTCTGAGCTGCAGCCTCTGCTGCACAGACGAGCTGTCAGAACCTCTGCTGGTTCTCTCACATCCTCCTTTTCTGTGTGCAGCTCTCCTCACTGTGTCAGAGGAGGTGAGGAGTCGCTGCAGCCTGAAGCACAGAAAGTCCCTGCTCATCTCGGACCTCTCCATGGATCCAGTGCCCATGGACACTTACTCCAGTCATATCCCTGATGCCACCTGCAGGTGAGCTGAGGAACAGCAACTGGTTGTGAACAAACAGCCATGTTGGGTCAGTACAAACCGTGATGTGAGCCAGCAGCTTCTGACTATGTCTCACTTGCAGGACTCTACACGATCCTCAGCCGTGGACGTCGCCTCAGGTGTCAGATCGATGCTACCTTTCAGCCTATCACTATCCAACAGTTGGTCAAATCAGTCCGCGAACACGAAAGTCCATGAGCCTGGACATGGGCCAGCCATCCCAGGCTAACACCAAGAAGCTGCTGGGTAAGGCCCTCTCTCACCCCTTAGGTAACCTCAGCTGAGGAGAACTTACAAATGAACAGGCTGCTGGTTTGTGTGTTTGTCAGGCACCAGAAAGAGCTTCGATCACCTCATGTCTGACCTCAAGGCACCAAAGAGACCGGAAATGGAGTCTGGAATGACCACCCCTCCCAAGATGAGGCGTGTGGCAGAGAACGACTTTGCGATAGGTGAGAGGACCTGACCCCATCCAGGTCTCCTGACCTGCCTGCTAAGTTTTAATGAAATCTCTCCTCGATGCATTTCCAGAGACGCAACGAATCGGAAACTCTCACCTTCGCAAAGTGTCTGTGTCAGAGTCCAATGTTCTGCTTGACGAAGAGGTTCTCACTGACCCAAAGATCCAGGCTCTGCTGCTCACAGTGCTGGTGGGAACCCTCAAACCTCTGTGCGCTTAAAGGGAATGAGGCATTTGGAAATGCTGATCAAGCCTTTGCTCTGTCCTCCAGGCCACACAGGTGAAGTACAGCACCGACGACTTTGACCAGCGGATTCTGTACGAGTACTTGGCTGAAGCCAGCGTTGTCTTCCCGAAGGTCTTTCCAGTTGTGTGAGTGCACAGCATGTTGCTCTTTCATGCTTGTCCTGATCAGGGCCTCCTCACACCAACAAGTTACCAAAACGTTTTGGGTGAAGTGATAGATCTAGCACCCTGTTTGTGCACTGAAGTGCCCACTTCTGTCAGGGATTTTTGAGCAACATTCTCTGATATGTTTAGGATTCATCCCAAAATGTGGTTCAGATTCCTCACTAGAATGTTCTTTGGTATATTCCAAAAGTTTAAACAAAATGGAATGAGCCGAAATGTTGTGAACCATTTTACACTGGCTGAATGCTACAGACACCCAGCCCCCACCCTCTGCTTGCCTCAGTATGAAGCATGCAGGCAGGGGGGTGGGGAGGGGGTGTTTGGTTAAGAAGGACTACTGGGATTGTTTTTGTTGTTTATTGTTGGTAGAGAGAAATTGAAAAGTGAAAATATGGATCCTAAAAGACCCACTTGGAGAAAAATGCTGTTTTTGGTGTCAACGTTTTAATGTGCCATGTGTCTGATGTTTGAAAACTGAAATTAAAGTTGAATTTCCAAGTATTTGTTTTTCAAAGGATTTTCAATCAGGAGCAGACAAAAAAGAGCTGTTTGAAAAAGATTGTAGCTGTGACATAGGAGCTACATTTAGCACAGTGTCCGTCCCATTCCGATGCATCCACTGGCAGACAAACAGATCCATGAACGTCATTGTTTTCCTCGTCTGAGCTGGAATCTGGATCAGAACTGTAGAGCTGGATAGCTCTGATGTTGCTCACCATGTTGCACCGCTAATGTTAGCTTAGGGGTGTGAGGGGCTGTAAGCTAGTGGGAGAGAGTGTATACAGATGGATGATGGGAAATGGGGGCAGGCTTACTCCATGCCTGCAACTCAGAGGTGAATTTCTAATGAACTCCTGCTGCTCTGCAGAAACTATGTGCTAGTTTGACATTAGCTTGATTGTCACTGCTTCACATTGACTCCTTTGAGTGTTTGAAATCTCAGGTCAAGACATTTTTATTCAGGAGAGCTTTGGTTGACTTCAGTCCTTGTTTTCCTAGGTTTTACTGTTATTAGATTTTATTATTATTATTTGATTAGTGTTTTAGTTTGATTTCATGCTTTTTTGTAAAGCACTTTGTGATTCCTTCTGGGAAAAGTGCAATAGAAATAAAGATTTCTATTTGGTTCTGTTAACTGCATTCACACAGTTGCACTCTGTATCTGCCGCTGCTGTTGGTACAGGTCGCTCCACACTCTGCCTTTGCAGATGACCTGCTTCAGGTGTGCGCACCTGACTGTCTCAGAGATTCAAATGCCCCCTCCATGTACAGGTCAGGCTGCACCCAGGGTGCAGGTTCTGTAGGGGTGGACTGGTGAATGTGAACCCCGACCCTTCAGGTGTGAGAGCTTACATCAAGGCTGCCCTCATTAGTCTCTGTTCTTCAGATACAACCTGTTGGACTCCAAAATCAACACGGTGCTGACAATGTGTCAGGACACTAACCTCCTGAACCCCGTCCACGGCATCGTCCAGAGTGTGGTTTACCACGAAGAGTCGCCCCCCCAGTACCAGCCCTCTTACTTACAGAGTGAGTTTAATGTTGCAGTAACTCAGCAGAGCCCGTTTGCTGCAGCTTTGACTTGGATTTCTGCTGACTCAGCGCTGACCCTGCTTGTGTCCACAGGCTTTGGTTTTAATGGACTCTGGAGGTTTGCGGGGCCCTTCTCCAAGGTGAGCGCTGTTCGCTGCTGACACGGTTCCGTTGAGCCTTCTCACTTCAGTTTCCACGTCTGAGAGCTGCAGCTTCAGTTCTTGACTGTGTTGTGAAACTGCTGCTCTGGTCCTCGCTCTGCAGCAAACCCAGATCCCAGACTACGCCGAGCTGATCGTCAAGTTTCTGGAGGCGCTGATCGACAGTTACCTGCCAGCGGCGGACGAGGAGCGAGGGGAGGAGCAACTGAGGACGCCCACCTCTCCCTACCCCCCCACCAGCCAGAGCCAACTGAGCATCACTGCCAACCTCAACCTGTCCAACTCCATGACCTCACTGGCCACTTCCCAGCACTCACCAGGTGTGTGTTTTCTCGTGCGCAGACACACAAATGTGCACACTCACCGTTTGTAAAGTGTTTGTTTTTACGATTCATCAAAAATAAAGAACAGAGAGAAGTAAGAAGAGACTCCTTCATTCTGTTAGCGAGGCCCACACGCGGCAGAGGAGGTTTCTTCTTCAGAGATCTAACTGATCTAAGTGTGTTTTACTCTCCCAAGGCAATCAGCAGCAGAAAAAAAAGTTTATTTATTAAAAGTTTATTATTTCATTTATGTTGAGCTTTTACTTTATTTATGATGAAAACTTTACGAGAACTAATGGAAAAAAACTAAGGAAATATGCTGCTGTGCCTGGTACTCCCTGCACGTCTACAAACTCTTTTTTTGCCTTTTTATTTACTTGTTTTTTAAATCAACAAGGTTAATTGTTGGTGTTTATGTTATTCTAAATTTTGAAATGACCTTTACAGCAAATGAATAACTGCTCCAAATATTGGTCATGGACCTTCCTGAGTACTAATGATCGGTATCGACCCTGAAAGTAAAGAAATAAAACCTGTTGGTCGATCTCTACTACAGACCACAGACAGCTTCTACTCAAATAGTGTGGAGGGGATGTTGGCCAATGAAGTGACAGCTGGTCACCATGACAACGGAAGCAGCCTTCAGACCCATTTTCATGAACAAGTTTAGTTCCCAGACAAAACTTCTTAGTGTAGTTTATTGATGCAGCACACAGAAGCTCTCTTAGAGGCAAATTCTCCCCAAAAGAGAGTAAAAAAAGAAGAATTAGAAAAATCCCTGCAGGAAAAGTCTGTTGTTCCTAAAGCTACAAACACACTTTGCTTTTGACGCCTGTTCAAGAATGCGCTAAACCCTGGTTTTTGAACGCATTTGTAGCCTGTGGTGTTTAAAGTGGACAAGCAGGAAGGAGCTTCTCCTTTTTCTTTTTCTACTGTTTACTAGCGCATGTCTGCCATCTACAGTGTGCGTAGTGTCAAAGCGTTGCAAATCTGAATCTTTCTCCAGGCTCTTCCTCAGCTCTATTCCGACACATGAAAGACTTGGCTTCACAGAATTCCAGCAGCGTTATTCATTTCTCCTCCATGATCAATTTTCAAGTTGTTAGGACTTTCCGTCAGTTAAAAGGAATGCTACCCATATGTTGCTACCAAATCTGAGTCCCTGATTGGTCAAAGAAGTGGGTCGGGATGCATGAACGCAAACGTTTTGAACTTGAATGTCCAAAATTACTTTTTTCCCCATTTACCTAAACTTTCCAACTTTCCACCCCTGAGGGTGGTGTGACTGTAGCTTTAAAAGGTCCATGTCCACTCGAGCGATAGTTCAACCTTTCATTAAACATTAAATGTTTTCTCCTGCAAACACACCACATTTTTGTGACAGCATCTTATCAAAGGAAGGTCTTTGATGCACAGCAGATGGTCTTCATCGCTGTCTGGATACTGAAGTCCAGGTCCAAAGGGACTCGTTTGTGGAGGAAAAGATGTTTTCTGTCCTGCAGTCTTGTCTGTTACTGCTTTAGTGATGTTAGGCTTGATGGTAATCCTTGGCTCTTGTGCTGTTCTGCAGGTGTGGACAAAGAAAATGTCCAGTTGTCCCCCAGCTCCGCACTGTCCACCGGGGGGCGCACTCGCCACGGCTCAGCAAGTCAAGTGCAAAAGCAGCGCAGTGCTGGCAGCTTTAAGAGGCCCAGTATCAAGAAGATGGTGTGAAGAACAGCAGCGGTTGCTCTCTCTGCTCACTCTTCATCTTCTCGTTCCTCGTGGCCGTTGCTTTGGAAAAGCACCGGCTATGGAACTTTTGTGCCGAGGAACATCGCAGAGGACAAAGTCGAGTGGCTCTGCTGGGGATTTTTCCTTTACTGTCTTTAGTTTGGGACAGTGTGAGGTGCTGTAGAGGCCTCGCTGTAAATGTTTCTGCTGGTGGGAGAACTCAAAAGGTGGCCAATCAACAGCAGACAGATGCTGACCTTTGACATGTGGGTGGAGCTCAGGAAGCAGCGACGAGCAGCTGCTAGGACCTGTCAGCTCTGTACATAGATGGACGTTCATGGTCATGCTGTGCCTTGTCGGGGGCTTCCGTGTGTGCATTTTATGGGAACATCAGGGCAGGAACGTGGCACCATCATGTGAGGATGCTCACCTGCTTACAGCAACGCCCCCTGCAGTATTTATCTTGTAAATGACTGTTCTAACACTGACATGAAGACACTAGGACAACCCTATACAAAGACGCCGGCTTCCCTTTCATTTCTCCAGCACCCCTCGCTGCTGTGACTTCAGTATTGACATTTCCACGTTGTCACGGTGACGCTCATCACTCCTGCTACGTTAAACGTGCGTCCTGCTTGGCTGTTGATGGCGAGAAGAGTGTTCATGTCCCCTGTAGGCTCTGACTGCCCTCTAACCCAAACCCCCACAGCCCCCTATCACCAGTTCATGGAAAACCTTCACCTCCTTTCTCTGAGCCTGTCCAGAGCACAGGAAGTGCAGGGTTAACAGAGGCGCTCCAGACTAAGGAGCAGTGCAGCCGTCTTATGGTCAAAAAAGAAGCAGCATCATTGTCTGCTGTCATCAGGTATCTCCCACTCTGACAGGACTGCCCCTCCACAGGTGAGCAGGCCTGTCACCTGGAGGTGATGTGGTTCTGTGTAGAGGTGCAGGTCTGGGTCTGGACCTGCCTCCACAGAGCACATCATATCTCTCGACCAATCAGAGGAGTTTGCTGACCAGAGGGGGTGTCTCGCTCTGGCTGGTGTTGTGGAGGTCAGAGGTTGGCAGAACAAGTGGAGGACTCTTCAGAGACATGTATGTCTGCTCCGAGCCGTGGATCCATCCTATGTACATCTCACCTGGCCAGAGCTCCGCCCACTCAGCCAGAAGAATGCATGATGATTGGCTTGTGGAAATCCACAGATCTGATAGATTTTAATTAGGGTTTGTTGAGAGTCAGTCGAGCGCCGTCTGCCTTCCTCACCTGCTGCTTCGCGCCTCCTCCCACTAACATTCAGCCCCTGAAGGCTCGCCATGTTGGACAACCGGACGCTCTGAAACAAGCAGTCCACTTGCACTAATTTAAAAACAGTCTGGTTTGTAAAATGTGGCATGTTTTATTTGATGTTATGCAAAATCTAACGTCTGTAGAGTTCTAGTCCATTTTGTTTTTAATGCCGTGTGTGACAACTGTAAATACTTTGTGTACAATTTGAGATGGTATATTTACTACACTGTACATAGCTGTGATATTGTATCATTTTGGTTTTGTAAAGCCTTTAGTTTCTGTATAATAATACACAAATGGAACTATTCCAGTGTTAGTAATAAAATGTTTTGCTCCTCGTCCTGTGTGTCTGGATTCACCTGTGAGGCTGTGCCATTAGATTTTCCTGTCATTGGTGTCATCAGGTAACCAGAATCAGGAACGTGCAGCTTTTCTTAAGAAAAGTCTTGTGAAGTTGTGTTTGTCAGCAAACAGCCCAACAGTCAACGTGCATCTGCTGGAGTTTTCACACAAAAACAAGTTGCAAATGACTTGAAATGTTGATTGAGACCACAAATCTGTTTCCGTGGTGTTTTCATCTGTTGCAGATACACCTGACCATCAGAGCTGCTGCTGGCTGCAGGTGTGGGCCTGACGAGGATGACGTCTATGAAAAGACATCCTCACTTTGAAAACCATTCAAACAAAAATAGATATTTACCTTCTGAACATAATAATGGTTTACCTTATTTTTTCATTCATTGCTTTTTCTCCAAAAATAAAACCTCTAGGTTAAAAAAAATGTTACATTAATAAATAATAGGAGCTCTGATGACAAACTACTAAAGGTTTTCAAGGTAACAGAATCTCTGATGTTCCTCGTTTACTTCAGTGTCATTGTAATAGCGACTCGATGGGTTTGCTGTTCACCATCAAGCACAGTTTACTCATGAGTCTTTGGAGGATGCTGCCAACATAATGAACCTGGCTTTGAATTGATGCTGTAACATAAAATATGTGCAGAGAATAATATTCAGAGCAGACTGTCAGCTAGATAGACCATGGATGTGATGGACAATGGCTGAGCTTCAGCATGTTGTGATGGAGTCAATGTTTGTGGAACCTTGGACTGGTTGTGGTCTTTTTTCAGTCATAAAAACATTCTAGGTGGTGTCTGAACGGAGAGGGGAACGGTGGGAATAAAGTGACAATGTTTATTTCTTTATTTCTGCACATTTAACATTCCAAAGTTTCACTTTAGGATGACAAAGGTTACTTCAAGCAACCCGGATGAGTCAGACTGAAGATCACGTGGTCATGTGCAGTGAAAGCAGTTGTTTCAAGAAAAGTAACATAAAAGCCGCTGAGTCAGCTGCTGGTTCGGTGACAGAAGGTGAAGCATCGGGTGATGGTTAGAATGAAGCCACAAAACCAGGCAAACGTCATCAGAATAATGGCAGAGCGCGCGCGTGTGTGGCACAGGCTTGAATGATCGTCTTCTCGCTTCTCGTGAGACTCCGCTGTCTAGTATCGCGAGACTTAACCAGCTGTTTGGTCTATGTTTTTAGACTGGTGCTGGTCGAGCAGCACGTGGGGAGTAGAGCTGGACTCGGACCGTCTACATAGTTCTGCCGTCAGCTCCGCTGTCATCGTGGCGGCTCTGAAGCTCCTGTCTAACCGTGAGTACGGATGCTCGCGCAGCTGCGGGCGAAACTCTTGTTGTGCAGAGTTGGGCTTCGGTTCACTGTATGTTCCGGCTCCAGCCCGCGTCCTGCGGGGCAGCGCGGCGCTCATGGCCGCCTCGGGGCGTCCCTCCAGAGGCTCCTCAAAGCAGCGGCTGACGGCAGCGCTCCCGTGTCATTGACCCGCGCGCCCGCTTGCTGCACCGGGGAGCTGCAGCTAGCCTTTGTCGCTGTTGTGTAACTAAAAGCGCACGCGCTGCCGTTCGAGGCCCGTTACCGCGCTGACCCTCTGACCGCTGAGCCCGTCTGCATCCCAACCGAACCCGGACCGGTCTCGGTGCACGGGCGCAGGCTCGGGGCTTCTTTGCTAGGACAGTTAGCACGCTAGCCTGAAGGACTGAGGCCCGCGCGGCGCACTCAGAAGACGTCCTCTGACCGTGCGTGACGCACGCACGTGTTCCCCCGGTGAGTGGGCTCTGGCGCCGTGTCTTACAGTAAGTCCAGACCCAAGGCTCCGCGGGTGTCGTAGCTGTCCCTAGACGAGGTCACGATGACGTAAGGGAGCAGTCACCCCGGTGTAGAGGTGATGCCGCCGAGCACACGTGCAGCCTTTAGTTCTCAGGTGTGCTGTGACGTCATATTAGTTCTCCCCAGTTCTTCCCTGGTTCCTGAGTTGTGAGAACTGAACCGGTCACGGCCTTCCACTGCAGCGGGGATCAGGCTCTCGTCCCCGCCACCTGCGTGAGCCCAGCTGCGCTGTCTGACCCTGATCACGAGTCCGGTTGTTTGTGGGACCGAACCGCTACTCTCACTGGGTTCAGGGTTCGCGTACCCGCTGGCTGCGGGGCGGCTGAGGCCCGGGCTCCGGGGGTCAGGACGTGACGGGACATTTGGTCCCTTGTGTTTTATTTTGGTCCTGACGGTGGCAGCTGCAGAGAGGAACGGGGGGCAGAAGAGACTGGAGGTGTCGCTTACTTCTACTTTCTGAGCCGTAAGTGTGTGTCCGTGAACGCAACATTAGCAGCGGCTCCATGTCCGCAGTTCGATTTGATGTCGGACCGTCCGGTGTGGTGGGGGCTGTGCGGCCCGTGGGGGTTAACCGTGAGATCAAGAAAGTGATTCCGGGAGTGTGGTTCGAGTTCCGTTTACGGGTCCAGTTCACCGTTTAACCACATAGTCGCACGTGCTGCTCACTTGGTGACCTGTATATTGCTGCACGAGGGACGTTTACTGACGGCTCGGTCTCCGTCGCGCCCGTTATTCGGGTCGCCATCGTGGGCTTGTAGTTTGAGGAACGTGCACGGCCACGCCTCCACGCGGCGCTCTAAAGTCACGGCGCGTGTTCGTGTGAAGGTCAGCAGGAGTGCAGCTAAACGCCGGTGTGACAGCGGGCTCGGCTTCCATCGTGTGCCTTACCCTTGTTCAAGGTGAACCCGTCCCGCACCACCATTTCACGATTCTATCCGAGCTGGACTTGAACGCAGCAGGAGGTGTTCGTTTCCGGTGGTTTTTCCAACATGCTGATCGTGAAAGGAAGTTATGTGGGAGTTTATCAGGATGTTCGTGGGGTTTTCAGAGGCTGATAAGCTTTCTTATCCAGCAGTCACTTAACAAAGCTGGATAAGTTCAGGCTAAAATCATCCTCAAACCTGGAGCAGAGTAGTTTAAAGGTGCAGAACCTGCAGGATCAGTTCTTACAGTCGGTCACTGAACCAGCATGAGGGCAGTTTGATGTTATTTTGTTTATTTTGATTAAAAACTGCACAGTCATAATTAAAAAAGACCACTGGGAACAATTTAAAATGTTTAAAAAAAATCATTGGACTTTAAACTGAGAATCCTGAGATGTTTGCTTGACGTGTTTGATTTGAATCGACACAGCAGTTAGCCTACAGATGTGTTTCTCAAACGTTTGAATGAACTGTTAGTTTGTTGTATCTTTGTCTTCCTGCTTCTCCTGATGGGGGGGGGTCTCTGTCTTTCAGCTGTGGCTGTCGGAGTGCTGAGGAAATGCCTCTGAGGTTCCGCTCTGTGGTTCCCTACACGCTGCCTGGAGTCCTGGTTCTGATCGGCTGGTGGTGGTTCACCTCTCGAAAGAAAGAGCGGCTCGTTGGCCAGGGCGCATCAGAGGCCCCTCCCACCGCCGTGAGCCTTAAAACATCTCAGGCTGAAGGCAGCAATGGTTTGGTTGAAAAAGGCACGGTGCACTTCCCACAAGAAGCAGTCTGCCCCCCCCTCAGACCTGCACAGGTCAATGACTTGAGCTCACAGTATGAGGGGGGTTCCCAAGTGTCGAAAACAGCACCTTCACTGGACCTAAGTTTGGAAGATGCTGTCCCACCCCCCTGCAGAATGGGCCTGGGGGAGTTTGACCCCTCAGACTCGACTCTGCCTTCACGTGAAGATCAGGAGTTCTCAGAGGCACTGTTGCACGCGGAGCCAGAGGCGGGCTCCTCGTTTGCCTCGTTGGAGAGACGCCCAGATGACGACTCAGGAGCCTCCGGGGAGGCCGACCTGCCCCCCCAGGCTTCCAAAGTGGGAAGCTTGTGCACATCAGCGCCCCTGTCGGACGCAGAGCGACCAGAGCCGGAAGGCGAAGTTGCGAAGCATCAGGGTTTTGTTCATTCGCAGCACAAGCTCATCTGCATGCACACCCCCTCCAAAGGCTCCGCCCCGTCAGAATCTGACACTGTAGAGACACCCCCATCTGTACAGAATTTACACCAACACATTCTGACCAGCACACCCACAGGCCTCGCTCCTTTACCAGACCCCCCAGACCTCCAGGGCGGCACGGAGCAGCAGCTGGAGCTGCTGGCAGCTGGACTCATAACTGAGGTCATCTCTGCAGCCACTCAGGAGGTCCTTGGTGTCTCCAGCTGCAGGGTGACGAACAGCACCGGACCTGGCGAGAAGGAAGCTGGGGCGGCGCTTCACTCTCAGCTCCTGTCGAGCTCCTCGCCAGGAGGCTGCAGAGACGTAGCAGAGAAGGAGCTGCACAATGGCTGCTCCGCTACACCAGGATGGGGCACCAGTAAGGCCAGGATTCCTCCGACAGATGATGTCCGGAGCGACTGCTGGTCTTCATCACCCCATGAAGCCCCTCCCCCTCTAAATGCCAAAGAGAAAGGCAGAGAGGGAGTGGCGCTCACTGAGGATTCCGCTTGCAGCACTCTCCACTCTGAGGACGGCGTCAGCAGCGAAGAGCTGCAGAGCAGCGCCTTCGACAGACCGGCGGAGGCCATCCAGGTGAGTCACCTGTCTGAAGAAGGCGGCTCGTCCCAGCCCAACGCCGGCACAGAGGAGAGCGCCGTCAAGAGGCTGAACGGGATCAGCCTTGGAAACGGAGCACACGGCACCTGTGAGGCAGACACGGACCAGTCTGGAGGTGAGGGGCGGGGCTCTGACCGGCTATTACTGTGGGCTGATGGGTAATTTTCAATTTTCATGTTTGGGAGGCCAAGAACCCTGCAGCTGCTCAGAGGGTCCATACTGACTACTGTAGCAGATGTAGCATGAGTGGTGCATGAAAGCAGAGGATGAAGTATCCCTGTAGGTTATAGCACCGTGATCCAGGCCTGGGTCAGTTTAAAACCAAAAGAAGAGATGTTGTTTGCAGAAAACACGGAAGGGTGGAGAAAAGGAGAACTTTTAACAGTCAGCAGTGAAGAGACAGAGATGAGATCTTCTGGAAGTTTTCTTCAGAACTTCCGTTGCAGGTTTTTTGATTAGCTGAGAACTCCAGTGAAGTTCTCCTCAGATTCTTGATGGTCACAGCAGAAAAATGTGAAAGCAACAAATGCATGAAGTGGTCCTCAGCAGCAGAGCTGGAGGAGCTGCAGTTCAGTCTTCTCTCATCTTTCTCTGGACTCTTCAGCATCTTAGTGAGGATCGTGTTTCTCACCTGTGATCTGTCCTTCAGTAACTTCACTCTCATCAGACCAACAGAACCTGAGCTCAGAACTGATTTCTGACAGGTTTCAGAGCAGAAACTGATGTTCTCTCGCCTCCCTGTCAGGTTCTGATGTGAACAGCATGGACTCTGTGGACAGCGGCTGCACCATGGGGGCTGGAGAGGGCCAGGCGAGCAGTGCCCCCTCCTCTAGCTCAGGACTTGTCATCTGGGAAATTGAGGTGCCAAATGTGAGTAGAATCTCCTGACGTTAAAGGCAACAGAACAGCTCAATGTTCTCACCTGCCAACTTCCTCTTCCAGCGTTTTGTGGGGCGGCTGATTGGAAAACAAGGGAGATATGTAAGCTACTTGAAGCAGAGCTCTGGTGCAAAGATCTACATCTCCACCCTGCCTTACACACAGGAGTTCCAGATCTGTCACATTGAGGGTGAGGCTGCAGGTGTTGAAGGGACACTCCTGGACTCCAGGGGAGCCTCTGACCCATTCCTTTCTCTCCAGGTGAGCAGCAGCAGGTGGACAAAGCCCTCTCTCTTATTGGCAAGAAGTTCAAAGATCTGGACCTGACCAACCTGTACGCGCCGCCTCCACCGCCGCTCACGCTGCCTTCACTTCCCATGACCTCCTGGGTAAGCATGAGCTCTGCGCTGGAAGTCTGAGACACTGAGTTGGGGAATGCTGAGGCCTGTCTGCTGTGTTGTCTCCTCAGCTGCTTCTGCCCAGCGGGGTAACGGTGGAGGTCATTGTGGTGAACATTGTGTCAGCGGGCCACATCTTTGTCCAACAGCACACCCACCCCACCTACCACGCTCTGAGAAGCCTGGACCAGCAGATGTTTCTGTGCTACTCGCAGCCTGGCACGCCGGCGCTGCCATCTCCTGCTGAAGGTGGGTTCCTGTCCCAGCTTCTGGACCTCCTCTCTTTAGCACCGTTGCTGTAGGGGCTTCCAGCTGCTCATGCACTCTCCTCTCTCCTGCAGTTGGTGTCATCTGTGCAGCTCCTGCAGGAGAAGGAGCATGGTGGAGAGCTCAGGTCATCACCTTCTACAAGGAGACCAACGAGGTGGAGATCAGATATGTGGACTACGGAGGCTACGACCGAGTCAAGATCGACGCACTGCGGCAGATCAGGCGAGTGTCCCAGTCTGGGCGGTTCCCTGGTAAAAATGGGATCTAGTTTGGACTTGAACCTGCTGCAGTCAGCAGCTTTGTGAAAGCATCATGGTGACAAACACAGACCTACTCAAGGATTTGCAGCCGTTCATCTGAACATTTTTCAAGCCAGAAGGCTGGTCTTTGAATGTGATCCATTCACACCAGCAGTTGTTTGGGTCTTGGTTGGGGAGAAAGTGGACCAATGTCCTCTTGACCTTCTTTGAAACTGTAGAAGAAGCAGATACCTTTACAGTAAGCAGCTGTCCTTTAAACTGCTCTGAAGTTGATTCATGGGATGTCTTCATCATCCTGATGAAACCACCTGGATGAGTGATGAAATATTTCAGGACTTTCGGTCCAGATTGGCCTGATTCACCCTTAAGACAACGTCACCAGGATGCCGGAGAACCTTAGTCCACGTTTCTTTAAACAAAGTGTGCAGCCGTAGTGTGTAGAAGGTTTATGTGTTGAAGTCCTTTAAATATCCTTTCAGAATAAGAAGACATGAGCTGATAGAAGTGCATCCAAACCATTAGTTTCCAGAAACTATAGAAATAATGTTGATTAAAACTTGTATGTAGAAATTCCATGACAGTGCTCTAAAGACCCACAGCATTCCTGTTTGGATCTACGCAGCGTATTTTCTACGTCACAACTAGAATCTTTTTCAATCAGCCTTTTTTATCTGCCTGATTCACAACAATTGGATTAAAGAAATTCCATGTGAAGTGTAATGTTCTCTAAGCCAACAGAGGAAAGCCGTAAGAACATGTTCAAAATTCTTCCTAATTAACTCTTTTGATTGCATTTACAGAACAGCATTGATGGTGTTTATGGACGGAACCGTGCACATTTTCTTCTTTTATTCTTGCATTATTTGGTGTGATTGCTTGTTGGGATTCTGTGCATAGGACTCCCATTGTTGTGGAAAAAAGTCAGAAATGGTCCTTCACAAATGTGTGTATTTGTGTGTTTTTTTTTTACATGCCTTTTTTTATCTTTCAGATCTGACTTTGTAACGTTACCATTTCAAGGTGCAGAAGTGCTGCTGGATAACATCACCCCCCTGCCAGGTACCTGTCTGTTTACTCAGTTTGAATCTATTCAGTCAAATCTCTGAACTGAAGTAAAAGGATAGAAAAGCGTCCACTTCCTTTCCAGTTGGGACTTTGTTTACATTTGAGCTTAAATCTTTAAGAAAGCAACATGTAACACAGACCTGCCTCAGCTTGGAGGTTATTTTCCTGAGCACGTGGCCTGTTTTCTCATGGCGGTGGAACTGACAGTGCTGTAATCTAATGTGCGATCTTCTCCACCAGGAGAGGACCGTTTTTCATCAGAGGCCACATCAGCCTTTGAGGAAATAACCAGAGGTGTGGCTCTGCTGGCGCAGGTGAGACTGACGCCTGACTGAAGCTTCTTCAGACCCGCTTCATGTAACAGCCTGTTTCTCTGCTGTCTCTGTGAAGGTATCGAACTACGACAACAACACGGGGCTGCCGCTGGTCCACCTGTGGAACATGCTTGGAGAAGAGGTATCAATCTGTCTGCACTCTGACTGTTGCAGAGATGTATATGACCTTCAGCAGCATCACAACTTCTACTGCTGGAGTCCATGGCAACAAGCCCTTCCACAGAGTCAGAGCTCCCCTTCAGGTTTCTCTGGAACCTGAGGTGTGGCTCTGCAGACATGTTTAGCTCCCTCCAACCTGCCAATCTTCAGCCTCTTTGCAGGAAATCATTCCCTGTTCACCAGCTGCTAAATATTAGTCTGAATCACATAAACGTTTTTTAAATTAATTTCTGAATTCATGAGAAAAGTGACCTCATTCTGAGGAGGCAAAAGTTTGCAGCAGCAAAATCAAAAGGACCTCTGCTGCCACCTGCTGTCTGGCAGTGTTATCACAGTCATGCGGACAACCTCCACATTTCTTCTCTTTGGGCCACATTGGCAAATGTCAAAAGGCAGGAAAGATTCAGAAGAGAATGTCAGTGCATTCACAGCATGGAAGTCAAGTTGTCCTACAGCTGCAACAAGTTAACAGTGAGTCACTCTCTAGAAAATGATAGCTGCTCAAAGATGGACTATTTGGACATGCCACACGTCATCATGGACAACACAACATCAAGCTTAAAACGTCAAAAGTAGTTAAAAAAAAATCAAGTTTCAATTGTTTGTTCAGTTAGTTCAGTCCAGCTGTACCTGGTTGTACAACAAATGTGCCCTGTGTGGCGTAGAGCACACCTGCAATGAACCATCTGTTTTCCAGCCTGTCATAGAAGGAGCATTAAGCTGGACAGAGTCAGACATGCGTCCTTCAGTCACAGTAACTCTACAACTTGTCTGTGACGTGTTAGCCTATTCTCAGTGTCTGTAAACGCATACTCAGTCTGACTCAGCTACACATTAGCCACAACTGCGTATTTACAAAAACAAGCAACATTTTGACAGAGCGCATGTGCCTCCTGAAATCGCTGCCACATCAGTGAACACAACCTGAATGAATCCATAACTAAGGTGCTCCAAATTTTTAGAAAAAAAAATGGGTGATTTTAAATGCACCAGAGATCTCAGCATAAAAACCTTTCCCAGTGTGTATGACTGCTGCATGTCTGTCTCAGAACTAAACGATCGGTTATTGTTACGCCTTTAATGCTGACAACACCTAAAGGATGGAGGAGGTCCGCCGTTCCCTCTGCTAAAGCAGATGATAGAGGAAGCAACAGGCCTCTTTCTTTTTAATGTTCTGCATTCCTGCTCACTTTTCCAAAGGGACTCCCGCTTACTTTTGGGTCATGTCACGCAGGAAACATTCTTCTTGGAAAAAAGGTATCGAGACACACCCTGAATAAATGTTGGCCTCCCAGTCTGTGAAGTTCTGCAGCGGTTCTGTGTGGACCTGAGGATAAAGGGATCCTCTCACTGGAGCTGTTCTTCTCAAACACACAGCAGTGAACCTGCACACCAGCTACAGTGTTGTAGCACAGATATCCAGAATTTGCTGACTGGATTCTTTTGACCTTTTCCCCCATGCTGGTGTGTCAAAAAGCCATCTGAAAACCAATTTTTAAAACTTTTTTTTCTGATGGCAGAACCCGCACAGCTTTCCCTCATGGATGAGCCCAGTCCCTCTGGTTCTGATCAGGGTGGGCCTGTATTGTTTGGGTCTGCAGTGACGCAGACACGGGTCTGATGCTGTGCGTGTCCTGCAGGTTGTCTCGGTGAACCGGACGCTGGCGGAGCGCGGCCTGGCTGTTTGGATGGATGGATTTTGACCCCGTGATGTGGTTTGAGCTGCACACGCTCCACCTGCTGCTTCCAGTGGTCACCAGTGGGGGCCCAGGCTGTCCCGAGGATCCCAACCCCACTTCCACACACTACTGGGTCTGAGAGGATTGGCTTTTTGTTTTTCCCTCCTTTGTTTTCTCCCTCCCCCCTTATTCTTTGGAAAAGAAATTAAACTTTGTTTTCGGGCAGAACCTGTCGAGGCCGCTCTCCCTTGTTGTTCACAAACACTAAGAAAAAAGGGAAGAGGTCAGTGTCATTTTTAAAAGAAAATATATTGTAACATAATAAAGGATCATCAAATATTTTTTTAGCCCCCATCCTGCACTCATGTTTGCTCTGGGTCTTTGCACACTGTGACCCCCCCACCCCGACGCTGCATGAACACAGCCCTGGCTGTAAGAGTGAGCCAAGTCGGTTCTGAGCAGACTTGGCCGTCTGCGTGGAAGTTCTGCTGCCCTGCAGGGGTCTGATGCGGGGGGGGGGGGGGTCTGGATCAGATTGATTTGGGCTTTGATATCCCATTTGGACCCAGCAGTGAGCAGGCTAATCATAACCACGGCAACCTACTGTTGAGACCTCAGGCCCAGTTTAAGGACTTTTGTCTTGACAGGATTGTGTGACCCCCAAGGTGTCCAGCGGAGGGCGGGGACAAACCCCACCTGCACTGGTGAATGTAGAAGAAATCAAGCTTTAAGTAGTCCTGTCTGTCAGAAAGCAGCAGGGTGGTACTGATGGAAAGGTTCATTCTCTTTAGTTACTAGGAAATTAAAGACAAAACCCAAACACCCCCAGTTTGTATGAAAGGATGAAGTGTTGTTTATTTTGGCTGCAGAAGAAAAAACCCCTGAAGGAATCATGAACCACAATCTCCCTGAGCCCCTCCATCCTTTCCCATCTCTTTCTTTAGTTTGCATGCTTTAATTTAGCTTCTCTATTTTTCAGGTCAGGGTTAGTTCTGTTGTCAGCATCCCTATCCAGTCAGGTCTTCCAGAAGTGTTGTTTCTGTTGACATCGGGCTTCACCCAGTCCAGACACTAAGACAGATGTGTAAAGAAAATCTGCACGGTGGAGAACATACCTGCATCATCTGCAAACATGAAGATCTCGCTTTTCTGTCTCTGGAGTGAGCTGCGGTTTCTGAAAAACATAACACTTTCATCCAGATCATCTGTGATCTGGCACTTCTCACATCAGTCAAATAAGAGAAACCCATTTTAGGAAATGTGAAGTGTATGTCCTTTATCAATCACACAAACAAACATGTTCTTGGTTCTCTCATCTTTGCGGCACGTTCCTTTTTCTTTCCACTACATGTGGAGTTTCCATCCTCAGCTGATAGCTCTCCTGTTTGCTGTTGGATTTTCTGTGTTTGCTCATGTCCAGGTCAGACCTGCTTTCTATCAGCTTGGTCTTTAAACACTAATATTACAGGATATTTTAGCAATTAAAATGTCATCTTTTGGGAGTTTAATGACTCATCTTGTGTGTTGTCTTACAGTGGGGGGGTTTACTTGTTTGACAGTTTGCAGTCAGGAGCCTCGCAGGACTGACTAAGGATTTCTGAGAATGCTCATAGAGGCGCTGACGTCTAAATGCTGCTGCGGTTAAGTTGGCGCTCATCACGGTGGCAGTAAGCCAGCTCTCTGACTTCCTGACCCGTCTGTGAGCGTCTGCTGTTCCCATGTCAGAACCGTCTGGTCAGGGGAGGAGCATGCATGGACCCGTTTCAGGGCAGCTGAACTTTTAAAAGAAGGGAACATTGGAGATCAGCTCCTCACATTGACCATATCTGGGTTCATTTTCATCCTGACTGTCTCACCTTCTCTGGTCCTCAACCCTAAAACCCACATCCACCCTGAGATAAGTCATCCCCTTCTTTGTAAATAGATGACTGAACTTTTCTATGACAAAGTGCTCTAAAGGGAATTGAGTTTTGCTTTGGCTTGTGCCGCCCTCCCCCTGTGTCTGTCATCCAGCTGATGCCGTCAGGTCTTGTGTGGCTCCACAACTTCTGCCTGGTTATTTAAGTGGCTGTAAAGCAGGTGTGCCCCAAGGCATCTACTATGTACAGTTGAGATTTTGTTAGTCCTCGGCTGGTTTGTGGATTGTACAGATCTATTAGGAAAGAATAAAAGCAATTCAAAGTGTTGAAAAAGCTGTATGAGTCTTTTTGATTTTTGCGTGTCGGGTGGGAATGGGGGCTGCTCAGATACAATAACGGACTCCAGATACACCTGACCTCTGCAGAGCCATGAGGATTGGCTGTGCCAGCAGCCACTCATGGTTTTTTCTCATTTAGCATCCCAGTTGATTATCTCCATGGCAACAGCTGTTTGTGCTGAATGAGACAACCACAATATTATAACATGTTCACACTTAGAATGCATTAGAGTCAAAGTTATTCAAAACACTTAACATAAATGATGTGCTGCTGTGAGTTTCCAAAGTCTGGATTCTGTATAAGGAGGTTCATTCCATTTGGATGTGTTTGGATATAAAACCAATTTCAAGTGGGAGCAAAGATGCACTAAAGCAATGTTCCTGAAAAATAGGAATATTTTAATGTAATAGCCACTGAAACCCTCGCTCAGGACCTGTGCCATCCGCCTTCATAACCAGAAATTCCACATTATGTTAATGAACAGTTATCCCTGATGTAAAGTGATTAATACTCAATACAAATGGGGAAAATAAAGACATTTGCTTCTGTTTTCCTTAATGGGTTATTAAAGGAACACAAACATAGACAGGACAAGGCAGAGACAGTCAGTGAACAAGCCAGGGTCAAAACTCAGGGACGTTGCGGGATTCGACCAGGCAGGCGAAGGTCAGAGAACCACAGGCAGCAAAACAAGAGAATGACTGGTCGTCCGAGGAGGTCAAGACTGACTGGGCCCTGACACGTGACCACTTTGAAAAATGTTTATTTTTCTAAACTTGAATGGGAGGCAGAGGTTGCAAAAATCAGGTTTCTCTCTTGTGAAAATCTTCTTTCTCCCTCAAAACAGGGAGACTAGATTATACTTAATTACTTCCCATTACATACCTTTTGGTTATAGATTGAGAAAAAACAGATCAGGTGACACTTGAAGACAAATCTGATTCCCAGTCTTTAACATTCTGTTTTTGCTGCTTTAAATTATTCTAAATACTTGATCATTATCCTTTTCAACTGTTCTTCAGTTTCATTCTTTATCAGATCTTATTATTATCCTTTCCTTTGTTAGCGATTTTGTTGATTTTCAATTAGATCCATGAATACTTGTATTTATCTATGATTTAACCTTTACAAAGACACTCATGTTTTCTCATCCATTGCGGCTTTAACTATTGATTTTTCTTCAACTTAGTGAGAACAACTGAGATCACACAACATGTCCCTTTGTCCACTTCACATCTTTTAAAAAAAAAATTTTATATGAAAGTAAATCTACAGTGTCTTGCAGAAGTATTCATACCCTTTGAACTTCTCCACATTTTCTCACATTATGACCACAAACATAAATATATTTGATTTGAATTGGATGTGAAAGATCAACAAAAAATGACACACACTGGTGAAGTGGAAAGAAAATTAGACAAGAGTTTACATTTTTTTACAAATAAAAACTGAAAAGTGCAAAAGTATTCAGTCAATACTTTGTGGAACCTCCTTTTGCTGTAATTCCAGCTGCAAGTCTTTTGGGGTTTGTCTCTACCAGCTTTGAACATCTACAGACTGAAATCTTTGTCCATTCTTCCTTACAAAACAATTCAATCTGAGTCAGATTAGATGGAGAGCGTTTGTGAACAGCAGTTTTCAGATCTCTCCACAGATTCTGGATTGGATTTAGGTCTGGACTTTGACTGGATCATTCCAACACATGAATCCGTTTCATTTTTATCATTCTGTTGTAGCTTTGGCTTTATGTTTAGGGTGGTTGTCCTGTTGGAAGGTGAATCTCCGCTCCAGTCTCAAGTGTTGTTCAGACTTCAACAGGTTTTCCTCCAATATTACTCTGGATTTGGCTCCATCCATCTTCCCATCAACTCTAACCAGATTCCCTGTTCCTGCAAAAAGTTCCATTTTGGTCTCATCTGACCAGAGCTCCTTCTTCCACATGTTTGCTGGGTCATTCTCATGGTTTATGTCAAACTGCAAACAGGACTTCTTGTGGTTTTCTAGCCTAACTCTGCTTTAAATGTCTCTACAACTTTCTCCCTGACCGGTCTGGTGTGTTCCTTACGCTTCACGATGTTGTTTTCTCCTCAATATTCTCTTAACAAACCACAGAGACTGTCACAAAACAGCTGGATTTGTTTACTGAGATTAAATGACACACAGAAGGACTCTATGAAGTCAAACATTTGATCAGTCATCAAGCAACTTCTGAAGGTAATTGGATGCACTCAGAGAAAAGAGGTCTGAATACTTTTACACACTGCACTTGTTAGTTTAAAAAAAAAAAATAGAACTCTCATATAATTTTCTTTCCACTTCACCAGTGTGTGTCATTTTGTGTTGATCTTTCACATAAAATCCCAATCAAATATATTTATGTTTGTGGTCATAATGTGAGAAAATGTGGAGAAGTTCAAGGGGTGTGAATACTTCTGCAAGACACTGTGAGTGTTGCTCCTCCAGCATCTCTGTGACTAGTTTATACTGACTATTGGATAATTCCACCTTAAAAAAGCCTGGAAGAAGATACCAAAAATTCAGGATGAATTATCAATATGATCCATAACAACAATCCCTTAGTGTTGGGAACGGTACTTTAAAAAGTATTTAGTTATAGTTAGCTAGAACTTAGTCCATAAAGTAAGTAATTGTAACAGAAATACTCTTTAATAATAAAAGTAACTAGTTATCAAAAAGACTATTAGCATTACTGTAGAATAGAACATTGTTTGATTCTTCTGATCAGTTGCTGCTGACGCTTATTTTTAATATTTTAACAGATTAGTAGAACATTTCAAATGAAATTTAGTACCTGTTTCTAGACAGAAAGCACAGCTAAACGAAGATTTTTCTAAGTAAAGACCTCACTTCATAAAGGAAAAGTAGGAGGTGTGAGCCGGCCCACCACATGTCTATGGCCCGTCAGTCTGAGCAGCTCCAGCACAGACTGACTCTGTAGAGAAACTCTTCCCTGGAGCTGCTCAGACTGACAGGTAACATGCAGGTAGACCCATACCTGTCTGTTATCTCCCATCCCAGGAAACTAGTAACACGTACTGTGCTAAAAACTCTCTAATATTCTCATGTGACTTGTTTATGAATTGTGTTTGTGTTTACTGTCTTTGAACTATTCTTATTTGGTTATCAATTTAAAAAAAAAGTTTTAGCTGGACTAAGGTGAACTACAACCACTTGATCGATTGGAGCTTCCAGCTAATGTAGTCAGGAGCCTCACAGTGATACATACTGTTGTTTAACATAATGAAGTGAAAAAGTCAGCCTTTTGTTCTGTATGTTATGTGTTACAACAGTACAACGCTATTGACAGTAAAGTCTAATTTTATTTACCATGTTATGGTGAATGAAGTTTAATGCGATGTTGCACTCGTGCAGATAACAAAGAGGCACATGAATAACAAAACAGTGCTCTCCACAGAATGTAGAACTGCCCACCAACCCTTCTGACCAACCCCCTGCTCCCTTAAGGCGCCTCTAGACATTCTGGTTAGTGTAGCTCTCACGTTTCAGTGCTTTGTTTGCACAATTCAACCAGTAAAAAGGGCGCCTTACGGTCCAAAAAATACTTCACTTCTTTTTTGAGTAACTGTTTTTCAAATCTGAAAGAATGACTATGACTGGACCTGTGGTTTAGAACCAGCGGCCGGTTGTTTAGCGATTGCGTGTCTAATGAGCAGCAGCTGCAGTTTGTGCTGCACAAACACACTGGAGACACACTGGCAGCTTCCTCACTCATTCTGACACTTCCAATGGAATAGACACAGATCTTTCTACACTAGCACAGATTCATGATAACTAAAGCTTTGTGGATCAATTCTTGCATGTTATTGAACATATTTCTTTGTTCATAAATACATATTAAGCCTATTTATTTTTAACTCTTATTCATCCATTAATTCCCTTGAACATAGCATCACCTAATTCTTTGCTTTTCTCATTTATAAACTCAAAAGAGGTCTCTAGTTCTGTGTAGCTGAAATAACTCAACTGTTTAAATAAATAAATAAATACCCTAGAAAAGAAATGTGGTATGTTTGCATTCAGTGTGTACGGAAAGTATTCAGACCCCCTTACATTTTTCACTTTGTTAAAATTGCAGCAATTTGCTAAAATCATATAAGTTCAGTTTGTCCTCATTAATGTTCACACAGCACCACATATTGATTAAAAAAAAAGACAGATTTTTTTTTTTACATTTTTTGCAGATTTCTTCAAAAAGAAAAAGTGAAATATCACATGGTCCTAAGTATTCAGACCCTTTGCTCAGTATTTAGTAGCAGCACCTTTTGATCTAATACATCCATGAGTCTTTTTGGGAAAGATGCAGCAAGTTTTTCACTCCTGGATTTGGGATCCTCTGTCATTCCTCCTTGCAGATCCTCTCCAGTTCTGTCAGGTTGGATGGTAAACGTTGGTGAACAGCCATTTTCAGGTCTCTCCAGAGATGCTCCATTAGGTTTAAGTCAGGGTGTGGCTGGACGTCCTCTCACAAATACCCAAATGGAGACAAGATTTGGTGGTAATAAAATACACTGTTTATTTAGAAGCCTAACAAAGTTCTAAAAAAAGAAACAAAGAAAATGTACTCGCACTGCTGGACCCCGATCCAGACCCTGGGTGAGGATGGCTGCCTCCAAGGACCCCCTTCAGCCCTACTGCAACTGTGGTTGGTCAGCTACATACAACCATGGAGATATCCGGTCCCGTCCCCCACCAATCAGGGGCTCCCGCCAAGGGCCCCAGCACCCACAAACACCCCACAACAATAGTTAAAAAGAAACACCCTAAAAAAAGAGGGGGGTGTACCTGAGCAGGACACCACACGAGTGGGTAGAGGCAAAATGGAGTCCCCCTCTTTGCAATGCTGAATGACCAAACAGCAAAGACAAAAGATTGGGGGGGGGAAGACAGCCACCTCAGGCAGGTCCAACACAAACAGTTAAAAATTGGGTTAAAAGGAGCAAGTGCTGAGCTCAGAGAAAAGAAACCAAACAATAAAACAGCCAAACAGCAGTGGCACTCTACTGGTAAAAAGAACAAAGAGATTAGTTCTTCCTGGGATGTACACAGTATATTTACAGACTTATTTTACCTTTTGGGCCCCAGGATCTGAACTAATCTCTCCATCTGTCAATGTACATATGTTATGAGGGACAATCTACCTCCCACAGTCCTGCCTGCCACAAGGGCTCTGGCTGGGTCATTCAAGAACAGTCACAGAGTTGTTGTGAAGCCACTCCTTGGTTATTTTAGCTGTGTGTTTAGGGTCATTGTCTTGCTGGAAGGTGAACCTTTGACCCAGTCTGAGGACTCTGGAGAAGGTTTTGGTCCACGATATCCTGTATTTGGCCTCAGTTGCAACCAGTCCTCCTTTCCCTGCAGCTGAAAAAAAAAACACCCACAGCATGATGCTTCCACCACCATGCTTCACTGTTGGGACTGTATTGGACATGTGATGAGCTGTGCCTGCTTTTCTCCACACATACCGCTTAGAATTAAGGCCAAAAAGTTCTATCTTGGTCTCATCAGACCAGAGAATCTTATTTCTCACCATCTTGGAGTCCTTCAGGTGTTTTTTAGCAAACTCCATTCAGTCTTTCATGTGTTTTGCACTGAGGAGAGGCTTCAGTCGGGTCATTCTGCCATAAAGCCCCGACTGGTGGAGGGCTGCAGTGATGGTTGACTTTCTACAACTTTCTCCCGACTGCATCTCTGGAGCTCAGCCACAGTGATCTTTGGGTTCTTCTTTACTTCTCTCACAAAGGCTCTTCTACCCCGATAGCTTAGTTTGGCGGGACATCCAGTTCTAGGAAGGGTTCTGGTCGTTCTGAACATCTTCCATTTAAGGATTGTGGAGGCCACTGTGCTCTTACTAAGTGCAGCAGATAGTTTTTTGTAACATTGGCCAGATCTGTGCTTTGCCACAATTCTGTCTCTGAGCTCTTCAGGCAGTTCCTTTGACCTCATGATTCTCATTTGCTCTGACATCACTGTGAGCTGGAAGGTCTTATATAGACAGGTGTGAGGCTTTCCTTTCCTTTTCAGAAGAAAAGGACAGAACCTGAGTTAAATCTGTGAGTGTCACAGCAAAGGGTCTGAATACTTAGGACCATGTAATATTTCAGTTTTTCTTTTTTAATAAATCTGTAAAAATGTCAAAAATTCTGTATTTTTTTGGTCAACATGAGGTGCTGTGTGTTCGTTAATGTGGGAAAAAATTATCTTAAATAATTTTTGCAAATGGCTGCAAAATAACAAAGAGTGAAAATGTAAGGGGTCTGAATACTTTACCCACTGTAATTGTTCATAGTCCATTTTAATCTAAATGTACAACATGTATATGTTCCTATTTCACAGAGCTTAACCTTCATCTTGTGTTAGGGTTGGCACCGATCCATTTTAGTTTTTAATTGCATAAAAAAATCACTTAAATTTATTCCGTCAAGGCTTCTTGACTTTGTCAGGAGTCTTGATTTCAACAAAATTATTTTTTTACCTTTTATTTTTTATTCTGAAATGTTCTGGTTGAAACAATGTCCTTTCTGGTGATAGGGTTGTTTTTGACCTGGTTATATAAAATAACTTTATAAAGCAATAACTGGTGCAAAAGTTAAAATCCTTAATGGATTTCAGCCAACATGCTGACAGCTTTCTCCTCTCCCATTCATGTGAGCTTCAGCGGATGCTCATTTTCCCAGTAAAGGTGCAAAAAAGCAAAATAAGCAAACTGGGCCATGTCCAGAAAAATAAAGACTTTTCTCTGATTTAGCTTTCTAATACTTTTGAAGATGTAAGGGATTTCTATTGGTTTATTTTTTTTCTTTGTTAGTTGTTTATGTTCTAATGTGTTTGAATTAAAGTTCTATTGCTGACAAAAATATTGAAGTATTTTTGCATGTTCTTGATGAAAACATGTATGCGTTAAAACCGTATGTCTATGGTTGAAACTGACCCATAAGATAAGATAGAAGTTACTAGAGTTAATAATGTTAACATAAAAAAATTGATGAAGCAACTGAATTTCAGACATGTTTAAACCCCTCTGTAAAATTCAAGTAACAGTCAGTTGAAATCTAAAGGCATACGTTAATAATAAAAACATCCAGAGAACCACAGAAAAAATAATAAAACCAATACTTCCATGGATAATGAAGCCTAACTTGAAAAACAAGAATGGATGATAGGTTATGTTTTTAGTGCATTTTTAAGTTGATTTAAAGACACGGGTCGAAACGGACCCGTTAACAGCGTGGATGGTAACAGAAAGAGTAGGGTTAAGTAAAATCTCTCGTCAGGTCAGCCACACAACTGCATTTATTTTATTTTATTTCATGTTTATTTATACATTTTTATTTTACAAAACAGACTTTTGTTTTGGCACAATCACAGCTTCCGGTGGTGTTTTATTTTGAAGGCCACTGATGCGCTTCCGGACTGCTGAGTTTTGATCCCTGTCCCGCAGCGGGTCCTGGTGCCGTCCTGCTGAGACTCGCGGTTTCCACTTGGCGCTTTCTGCGGGACTGAGGTCGGGGAGAGGAGCTCCGTGGCTGGCCGGGTCCGTCTCCTTCAGCAGGTGAGAAAAACACGGACGCTGCTCCGCGGTCCCCCGGCTCTGAGCGCGGGGCTCGGCGTAAAGGTCCGGTCCGGTCCGGTCCGGGCAGCAGCTGCAATTTCTTCTGCCTCGGCGGAGAAAGTGGGTCAGCTTGTTCTGTTTGTTTGTTTTAAACGGAAATAATCGTGCCCCCCTGGTGTTGCTTCGCTTGCATCCTTCAGCGTGAGGAAGTGTTGAGGAAGGCCTTCAGTCAGGACTCGGAGGACGGACTGTGGTCTGGTTCTGGTTCGTTAGCCGGGAGCTAACACGGCGGTACCGGAGCGGATTTACCCACAGACCGCAGGGAATGTTGAATGCAGTGAACCGTGCGTGGGTTCCCCGCGGGCTCCGAGCCGCCGCAGTCCTCCGGACTGGACCGTTAGCCCGCTAGCATGAACCCAGCTTCAAGTTGAACCCAAACTTTAGACAAAAAACGAGCACGGGCCAGAATCCGGCCAGAATCCAGCAGTGTGGACCGAAACGAGGAACTAGATTAATGGCGACCGTCGCTTCAGGCGTCTCTGCGGGCTCCAGGGCTCCAGGGCTCCGTGAGTCCTTTTGTGATCCCAGAGCTCCCAGTTCTAGAAAACAGCACTTTATCTGGAGGTCAGCCGGTACAAGTCAAGGGGATCTGCAGTGGATCAGGATTAGAACGGCGATCAACAAGGATCTGTTACGCTTCTTAAACTGAGGAGAATTTATGTGGAGCTTCATAAAAGTCAGTTTGTACTTTGACACCAAAGTTATAACCATGGAAGGAGGTGCTTGGAGGGTCGGTGGTTATGGAGGATGCTGAAGCGGAACCGTGGTCTCTGTGGCTGCAGCCTAATCCAGACAGGATATGCTGGATCAGAGTCTATGAATCCAGGCTGTGGAGTTCACATTCTACCTGTCTGTCAGATGAACCCTAACACAAGATGAAGGATCAGTCTGAGCTCAGACTCATCCTGGTGGAAAAACTGAATCCATCATCGGTTAAAAATTGAATAATCCAAAACACTTTTCCATTGTCTTTTTCAGATAAAAACTGCTTATCTGTTAGTCTTTGATGCAACATTTGTAAAACGATTGGAGAAAACGTCACCGTATTTTGAATTTTGTAAAGACATTTTCTAAATAAAATAAAATCCCAATTGAAATCAATTGAGTATTTTGGGAGTGATATCCAGTCCTCCTGGAATTTATGCTCCAATGATTTTTCATATTGATCCAGATAGAAGTAAAAAGATCTCAAAGGGCCTCAAGTTAACCTGCTGGCCGCACTGACTCCAGAACCTCAGTACAGAACCAGCACTGGCCCGGTCTGCGATCCGTGAGAGCAGTCATGCAGATGCGCATGCTGTAGCTCAGGGATGGGCAATTCCAGGCCTCGAGGGCAGTATTCCTGCATGTGGAAAACATACCATGCTCTGGCATGTTCCGATTGGCTGGACACACCTGAATCAGGTAATCAGTCATGAGTCGGGCTCAGATATCTGGAACTCATGCAGGTGCTGCCGCCCTCGAGGCCTGGAGTTGCCTATCTGCGCTGTATCTAATGGGTTTGATGTGATCAGTAATGCTCACTCAGCTGAAGTCAATAAGAAGCCGTCATTCAGATCTAATGCCATCCAAAAAGACTACGCTTCAGCAGCAGAACCTGCTGGTTCCATTAAGTGGGCTCTTTCAGGAATCAGAACCACCGCTGGGTTTCTCAGAGCAGAAGGGGCCTTCTCAGTCTTTATCCTGTTTTCTTTTCATAGGTTGATGAACTTCAGTCCATCTTTGCCTCTGAGGCTTCAGTCTGAAGATCTGCTGATGGCTGTCTGCATGAGCTGCATGAGCTGCAGATGCTGCATGAGCTGCATGAGCTGCAGATGCTTTTCCAGATGTTATTTACCTCTAACCTTTTGTTGACTCATCTGAATTTTTTTGACAAACTCCTGCTATCGGATTAAAAACAGGATTTATATTTTTGTGAGATAAACTCACGTAAAGATAATCTTTATTCTAATTAAAACGTCCCAACTAACTGTGGGGATTTAAAAAATCTGTTCGTTACACAGCACACCTGTAAACTCCTAAAACTGTAAACTCCTAAAACTGCCTACAGGTGGCGCTATCACTGTTTTCTTCATGGTCAAGAGTTAAAGGGATGGCTCAAGGTTTGCTACTTGTTTCCTGGATGTGGAGTTCTTCCTGTTGTAATAGAATAAAGTGTTTAAGCAAAACAGAAGTGCTCGTTTTCTGCAAAGATGATAATGATCAGATGCTAATGTTGGGAGGCGGAGCCTCGTGCTCCTCTTTGTCATGAAGCATGCAGACAGTGAGATGGACAGGAAGCAGGAGGAGGAACTGAGTGCAGGCAGTGAGTTGAAGGAGCTCAGGAGGATCTGCTGTGCTTTCTTCCATTTAGGTTTGGCAGTCAGGGCTGCAGACCATCTCTGGGACTGCTGGGTGGGGGGCTGGGGGCGTGTCTTTCAGACTTAGGCTAACATGTTGAATGTTAGGAGCAGCTCAGCTTTCTGAGAAAGCTGGGTCTCTCTGGGTGACTCGGATATAAGGAAGTAGTGACACATGCTGGTTCCTGTCTCATACTTCCTGTCTGCTCTCTCTGTAGGTGATGACCGCCGGGTAAGCATGCAGCTGCCCCTTAACCAGCACTGCAGTGTTGTTGGCTTGGCCCTGTTTGCTAGGCTCTAAACCACGCTCAACGCAACTCTATAACCAGCGTAAGCAGAAATCTCTATTTATTCTCAGGCCCATCAGACTCAGCCATGTTGGATTCAGAAAGTGTCAGAGGAAGTTAGAGAAGCTCACATGACCGAGGAGCTGTGAGCTTGTCCTGAAGACGTCAAAAGAGACATCACGGCCAGAACATGACCAGCCTGTTCAGGCGCAGCAGCAATGGAGGTTCTCGCAGTGGTGGGGGTGGAGGGGGCGGTGGCGCCCCGGGACAGCTCAACAACAGCAGGCCCAACCGGCAGGTCAGACGGCTGGAGTTCAACCAGGCCATGGAAGACTTCAAGACCATGTTCCCCTCCATGGACTACGAGGTGATCGAGTGTGTGCTGCGCTCCAACAACGGCGCCGTGGATGCAACCATCGACCAGCTGCTGCAGATGAGCATCGACGGACAGGTCTCTGACGACAGCTCCGACTCAGATGACAGCATCCCAGCAGAGGTCAGTGGGAAGGCTTTGAGACGACCCTACTCTGATCAGAAGCTGTGGTTCAACTTTACATCTTTAAACATACAGTTTGCTGAAGCTGGCTGATCTTCACACCACTTTTTTGTTCCTTTTCCCCAAACTATTTCACCCATTTAGTTCAAAGCGTTAAAATGCTCAGAAGGACTCTGCTGCAGTTTAGGATTAAATGAGATAAACAGAGTTCTTCTCACATCCCTGGTAGAGGAAGCACAGCTAGAGTTTGAAAAACAAGCCACTCTAACCTGAAAGACGTCTTAAAAAGCTTCTTTAAAACACAGACTGCTTTTAAGGAGCATCATTGAGCTCCATCTGGATCAGAACTTGGTGAGTTCCTTTCCACACACTAATACTGGCGTGTTAAACTAACCCTCTGTTTCTCTGTTAGTTCTGCTGTAAACCTGGATCAGGTGGGATTCCCTATGAACGGCAAGAAGTATGGGAATTGTCAGGAAAGGAAGATTTGACGACTGGAATGTGACATTCCAAAGCTTATTGTGAATGCCTCAAATATTATAGAACTGTAAATTATTACTGTTTTGATGCAGATATTGTGTTGATATTTGAAGACCTGCTTCTTCATGTCAGTGTTAAGTTCTGATGTTTGGCTTGATCGTGTTACCTATGCCTCGTTTCCACTGAGCGGTCCGGATCAGTCCCGTACTTTTAGCATTTCCATTAAATTCGTTTACATTAAGCAAGACTGACATGCACCAGTTTTGGTCCCCCACTGGTTGTAGGTCCATAGAAAAATGGATTGGACCAGTCAGAGCGGAGCTACTGTCATCACACGATGAAGTCCATTGATTGGTGGAAAGGTATTACAACAACAGAAAGCGTCCGACCAGCGCCAGCATTTCCAAACATTCAGTTGTTCTCTTCTTTCATCTGTATTCTTCTTCCCCTCCCACAGTCTTCTTGCAAATAATATTAAACTTTTTGCATATACAAAATAACCAGACCCCAGATATGAAAAAAAGGAGCTGACGCACGACCTCCATTATTGTTGCTATGACCTTTAGCTGTAGTTGCACAGCTACGCCATCGGTCTACACCCCGCATGTGCCTAGTTAGTCCAACACAATGGAAACACTCGCTTGGCCATTCTAAGCTGGTCAGGAGGGGACCGGTCTGGTCATCAGGGGACCAATCGGGTCAGGAGGGGACCAATCGGGTCAGGAGGGGACCAATCGGGTCAGGAGGGGACCGGTCTGGTCAGGAGGGGACCAGACTGGTCAGGAGGGGACCGGACTGGACCAGACTGGTCATTAGGGGACCAATCTGGTCAATAGGGGACCGGTCTGGTCAGGAGGGGACCGGTTTGGTCAGGAGGGGACCAATCGGGTCAGGAGGGGACCAGACTGGTCATTAGGGGACCAGACTGGTCAGGAGTGGACCAATCGGGTCAGGAGGGGACCAATTGGGTCATTAGGGGACCAGACTGGTCAGGAGCGGCCCGGACTGGACCAGACTGGTCCGGACCACTCAGTGGGAATGAGACAGACTTTGAGGTCTTTGTTCTGATGCAGCCCTTCCTCTCTGAGCGTTAGAAGGAATCAGCTCCTTAGTAACTTTTTGTGATGCTGCTGAATTACTTTTAATATTAATTAAATTTAATTAATTTAATTTAACTTAATTTTGATTAAAATGAGTAATAAAACATTTTCCATAGTTTTTTTGTATTGCATTTAAATAAACAGAGTCAATAAAGGATTTAAACCATTCCTTGTTAAGGAAGGTCAAGCGTTCCAATCCTTGTCCATGCAGTCCGTGTGTCCGTTGGTAAGACATAGAACCACACTGCAGTGTGTATCACTTGTGATACAAGCAGCTAGTATACAAGTTAAATGTTGTGTTTAATGTTGACCCTAATGGAAGACGGAGAAGTCTGCATCTAACAGATCAGGATGTCGACCTGTTTTCTACCTTAACAGTAGAAGCAGACTTCTTGTTGACCTAATGTTAAAAAGGGTATCGCTAACCAAACATGTTTTTCTTCACAGATTTTAGAACGAAGTCTGGAACCTGATAGTTCAGATGAAGAACCGCCACCTGTCTACTCACCACCATCGTATGACATGCACATTTACGACAGAAAGTACCCAGATGCTCCGCCCACACCGCTGCCAAGGTTATCTTGTCGTCGTTCTGAGCTAATCTCATTAGTGCCTCTAATCCATAAAAATACTTTGCGTGGTTTTTAAAGGGCCTAAATGGTGCTTTTCTTAAGACTTTCATTGTAAACTTTGTTCATATATGTGATCATATATTACCTTTGGCACACTAAAGAACAAATTATTATGAAATTAGTTATTTTCTTGAGTTTTTGTTATACCTGGAAGTAAAACGACTTGATCTCTGTGGGTCCGCCTGCCGCTCCGTCTGGGTGCCACACATTTCATGATGTCATCGTAGAGCCGGCACATTGATTTAAAGGAGCCCGGCGTCTAAAGCAACAAACACGTCTTAGACCCGGCATTTATTTGAGACAGGACACAATTGGAAGATTTATGGTATTGTGCATTTAAAATGAAAATGTTTTGCTGATCACGTTTGCTCCGTGGAGAAAATGGGCGTGTGTGTTAGGATGGGCGCTGTGCTGGTGACGGACCATTCCTGGAGGGGACGGTTTTCACTTTATGATGTCAACTTGTGAGAACCTGCTCGTTTTTGTGGGTTGGGAGGGGCTAGTGCTCAGATTTGCAGGTTTTTAGAGGAATGCTTATGTTACTTATGAATACAATGTCATTTGGTTAGGTGAAACCAAAGTGGAACTCTTACACATGTGGACAAAATTGTTGGTACCCCTCAGTTAAAGAAGGAAAAACCCACAATTCTCACTGAAATGACTTGAAACTTACAAAAGTAACAATAAATAAAAATGTATTGAAAATTAAATAATCAAAATCAGCCATCACTTTTGAATTGCTGATTAACATAATTATTTATAAAAAACAAACTAATGAAACAGGCCTGGACAAAAATGATGGTACCTCTATAAAAGATTGAAAACTATTTGACCAGACTGACAGGATTAACTCAGGTGTGTCCTTTAATTGACATCACAGGTGTTACCAAACTCATAATCAGTCAGTCTGCCTGTTTAAAGGGAGACAAGTAGTCACTCTGCTGTTGAAAAGGTGTGTACCACACTGAACATGGACAACAGAAAGCGAAGGAGAGAATTGTCCCAGGACATCCGAAAACAAATTAACCTGAGACAACTGGAGCAGTTTGCTCATGAGGAGTGGGCCAAAATACCTGTTGACAGCTGCAGAAATCGCTTCATTGCAGTGATTGCCTCAAAAGGTTGTGCAACAAAATATTAAGTTATGGGAAGATCTGCATGGAGGAATGGACCAAAATGGCAGCTACAGTTTGTTCAAACCTGGAAACATTTTACCTCTGTCCTTGAAACCAGAGTTGCTCTACAAAGTATTGAACTGATCTTTTGTTGATTACCAAATACTTATCTTTGCACAATTATACAAAGAAATACATAAACAAAAATAATAATATGATTTTCCTGGATTCTTTGTGTGCATTTTGTCTTTCTCAGTTGAAGTGTTATCTATGATGAACATTACTGACCTCCCATCTTTTTAAGTGAGAGAAATTGCAGAATTGGTGGTTGCCAAATACTTTTTTGGCCTCTCCGTTTGTGTCCAGTTTCATGAAACTCTGGGTTCTGCAAGGTTTTGTTTATAAGTCTTAAGTGCAAAAATCTGAAAAAGAAGAGGCCCTGCGTAGAGCTTTGTGGTACACCAGCACTGACTGGTGTGTAAGAACTCCTTTGAAACTTTACAGATGAGACCATAAACGTGGCTATGGAGGTTCTTGGTGCTGCTTTCGGTGATGAGCTTCAGTGTTTGCTGGTGAATTTTTCTAGGTTTGAAGCTCCTGAAGCAGGAGCCAATCAACAGGCTAGGAGCTACAGGAACTGGAACCCCCCCCTGCTCGGGAATCTTCCAGATGACTTCCTGAGGATCCTGCCACAGCAGCTGGACAGCATCAAGGTAACGGCTGGGAAAAGTTCACCAGTTATTTGTGGGAAGGAAACCAAGGCGGTCCTGGGAGCTGCGACTTCATTTGTTCCAGCACATTCTTCACATTACAGCATTTACTGAAAATGTTGCTGAGTGTCAGGATCACTTGTCTTTACAAGAATGAGTTAAGTCTTCAGTTGTCCATTTTTAACCTGATAAAAACGTTGGTTTAATTGTCAAACTTGGCATACGTCTTTGGGTTTTTGTGCAGATTCTTGCCTTTTGACAAATCTAAAAAATCTTGAGATTTCTGGGTTTTGTTTTTTTCTTTTGAATTAAATATATGCTGAAGTAAAGAGACTGTTTTATTTAAATTGTTCGTTTCAGGGAAGAACAGAGCTGGAACTGAAAGCAGCAGTGACGAAAAAGCTAAAAAAAACTGTTTTAAATGTTCAGCAGAATTTAAGTTTCTCTGCTCAAAATGAAACTCTTCAGAATTCAAAGCAAAAATACAGTTTTGTCTAAACTCCCAGAAAAAAGCAGCTAACATGAGAGTCCACCAGCTTAGATGAGGAAAGAGAACACGCAGAACCAGAACTTTCCACTTGAGCCTCCATGAATTTCTGCCTGTGTGCGTGAAAGTTGTATTCTTGTGTGTAAACATTCATGTGGGCTCCTCCTGATGTCACCAGACAGGTGTTCTATGTTTTCTGGTGCTAAAGATCATTTGGTTCTTTTGGGTCTTACAGGTTTGTTCTAGTGGAATGCAGTTCTCAGTGACTTGTCTGTCTTTGTGTCTGCAGAACTTACAGAGCAGTCCGTCTCAGCCTTCATCCTCCTCCTCTTCAATGTCCTCCATAAGCCAGCTGGGATCTCGCTCTGGGTCTGGAGCTGCAGGAACCACCGGAAATCTAGGTTTACCTGGAGCTGTGGGGCAAGACGAAAAACTGAAGCAGTACCTGGAGGACGAGCGCATTGCTCTGTTCTTGCAGAACGAGGAGTTCATGAGAGAGCTGCAGAGGAACCGGGACTTCCTCATCGCCTTGGAGAGAGGTAGGAGTTCAGCTGCTTTCTTTGAAGACAGAAAGTTAATGTTAATGCAGAAAGAGGAGCGTCATGGTTCATGCTGTCAGGTACAACTAGGGATGTCTTGATCAGGTTTTTTTGGGCCTGATCCGATTCAGAGTCTTTGGATTTTGAGTATCTGCCTATACAGAGTCCCGATCCAATACTTCTGTGAAACCTTTACAAAATGAACACATTTAATAAACTCATCCAGGTTGTTTCACATTTTTATTTCATTAACCTTCTTTTATCATTTAACAATTAACCAGAGCACTTCTGTGAAGTAACTTGAACAATCACAAAAAAATAGTAAAACTTTTACCTTGGGAAAAAAAACAATAAATACAGGTGATAAATAGTCATGTGAGAAAGTTTAGTGACTTTAGCTTTAATATTTTCTGAACTATTGAACATTTTTACCTAAATGTGATTCACATCTTCATTTAAAATGAATTGTCTTTATTGTATCATGAATATGATGAGTATTCATTACTTGCTGATATCAGTAGAACCATTTGTTTTTAAGATTATGGGATTCTTATTCAACTTCTCAAGAGGTTCAAGTCTTAAGACATCACATTTTATTTACCACATTAGTTAATTTACTTAACTAAGGACAATGTCAGAGAAATTAAGACATATCATGAAGAGCTCGGGTCTTAAGGAGTTAAATCATGAAACAGTAAGATGGGTTGGGTTGTTTTTTGTGTTAAGATGGGCTGGCAGAGACACTTGTTGAAAGTTTAAAATGTTTTTAGGAGTTCTTGATCCTGGAAGTCCAAATCTATGAACATCTTGCTAGCTTGACTGAACTATATATTGTTAGCAGCAATCCATAGGAACAACCATTAAATACTCCATGTGGAGGTTTTCTGTTGGAGACGTGCTTTCATGGATGGGGGGTGGGGTGTTCTCTCGGATCAGGGTCTTCACCTTGCAGAGCATTAAACCAGCAACCTCACAAAAGGCTCCAGCCACCAAAGCTGAACATCCAGAGGTGTTGTAGTTCAAACTGTTTGACCAGCGTAACTCTAGTTTCTGCAGGGTCCTTTAGGACTTTGTAAACCTGAGTTTCAGCATGTTTAGCCCCCACCCCCTGGCAACACTAAAATAACACGTGCTCTTTGAGCTACTGTAACACGTCAACCATCTACGCAATCACCGTAAATCAGCTGATGCTTTGCAGAGAAAGGTGGCTTTGTTCCGTTATGCAACACTTTTCTGACGTTACTTGTTTACGTTAGTTGTGAAAACAATCCACTACTGGAAAGTGTTGCTCATGAGTGCAACATTTTCTCTGCTAAAGAATCTGATGGAATTGTGTTAATGGTGTAAATGATTGAAGAGTTATGACTCCAGTGACTTCAACATTAAATGAGTTTCAAATGGAAATGGAAAGAACCAGAGAAAATCTACTGTTCACCAGAAGAGGTCTGATGGCGTCTGCTGCTGTGGGTGTTTTCATCATCTGTCCTTGTCTGCTAGTGAAGCCTCAGTCTCATCACAAGTGTCCGTGGCACAAAGCCGCTGCTGTTCCTGACTTGCTTCAGTCATGTTTGTCTTCACCACGATGAGCCGCACTCGCATGCTCACCCAGACCAGGCCCTGCCCCTTTAAACAGCTGCTCCCCATGGAGTCCAGCAGTGTTCTTCAGTCGTCCGTAAGCAGGTGGCGTGAATTGAATTGGAGGAAACGAAAAGCTGTCAAACATTTCTGAAGTCTCGTTAGGAATACTAAATACTAATACTTTTCAAAGTGACAGAAGTCTGTCGTTATACTAAACTGTTAGCTTCTTAAAGTTTCTAGTTTTTGGTTGTTGTCCAGTCTTTAACTGAAGCTCAAAGTTCAGAAACCAGAAATGTGTTTTAGTGCTCTGAGGTTTGAAATGAAACAAATCTACATAACGTTTGTTGGAGTTTGTGGGCAGTTGAATGAATATCAGTCAGTCAGTAAATCCATCTTTATTCTTTATTTGTCATGCTTTCATTTGAAACATAACAGTGTTTTACACCAAAATAAAATAAACAGAAAAGCACGGCCATGTAAAAATAGCCCAGGCAACATAAACACACACACAACCACCAACCCTTTTCACACCTCTTACCCTCTTAACTTCCTCTGTGGACAGCCTCAAAGCCAGTCAAGTGCAGCATGACAGCAAGGTGGCGAGGAAGGTTCCCATCTAGAGCTGCAGCAGCAGAACAGCAGCCAACCCGGAAAGAAAAATAAAAAGTAAACACTTGATAAAATCAATAAACAATAAAACATGACCATAAAAATTATTAAAATGAAATATTGATAATCCTGTGTAAAATCCTAAAACATGATTAAATGAAAAGATACAAAATAAATAGAATTTAAAAAAAAATTAGCTAAAAACTAAGTAAAAAAGAGGGGTCTTAAGCCTTTTCTTACAAGCATCAATGCTCTCTGCGGCTCTCAGGTCCTCTGGCAGACTGTCCTGTAAACGAGGGCCATAACATTGAAAAGATGCCTCTCCGTCGGTTTTGGTCTTCACGGTTGGAATGATTAGAAGACCAGTGCCAGAGGATCTCAAGTTCCACGAGGGTTCATATTTAAATAAGAGAGCAAACAAACAAGAAGGAGCAAGACCGTTAAGACATTTAAAAACCATTAAAAGTATCAATCCTGAAGCAGATGGGGAGCCAATGCAGGGATTTTAAAATGGGGGTGACGTGAGCTCGCCTTCTGGTCTTCGTGAGAACTCTTGCAGCAGAATTCTGGAGAAGCTGAATCTTCTTAAGGTATTTTCTGGAAGACCGGCTTGCAAGCGTTAAGAAAATGGATTCTGCTGATGATGAAGCATAAGAATCAGCAGCCTCTAAAAGCTGCTGACCTCTGGGCGTCTTCCTCTATCATGAGACTGATGCATGTTAGAGTTTCTGCCGGAGACCTGCTGCATCATGTCATCAGCCACCATAACATCTGCTCTCTGTTCCAGATCGCTTGAAGTATGAGTCAAAGAAAGCAAAGTCCCATCACTCATCTAGCATGGAGAGTTTTCCAGGTACTGATATCACTCATCCAGCTTTCTGTAGTTTCTGCTGTGTCTCTGGTTTGCACAGCTCGTGTTGATCTGTGTAGTCAGTGATGTTGTGTGTGTGTCTGCAGGACAGCAGTGCTCTGCGGCTTCAGTGGAGGCTGCGACAGAAGACGCCCTGTTCAGGGACAAGCTCAAGCACATGGGCAAATGTAAGCCGCACTGTAACCTCTGTTGAGGGCCAAGCGGCGCGACGTTTTGAATGCAGCTTGGTGATGATCAGACTTTCTGTCCTGCAGCAACCAGGAAGAAGCTGTTTGAAATCGCCAGAACGTTTTCTGAGAGAACCAAGAGGAGAAAGGCTAAGAGGCGGCTGCTCCTGAAGCATCATTTGTATCCTTCCCTGAGCGTTACTCCACCCTCACTGAAGGAGCCTCCCCCTCAGGGAGGAGTCCAATGTTAAAACTTCACTGCAGTTAACTCACCTTAACTTCGCTTGCTGTCAGATTGGGAACTGCTAACTCCACAGCCAACCTTCTGGAGGAAGTCGAGGTGAACCCATCTGGTAAGCCTTCGTCCCACTAACTGCTGGTGGTTTTGGGTAGTTTTTTTCTTTTTTTATTTCACGACCTTTTTAATCTCCAGCAGCTGGGGTTTGGACCAACATAGTCTCAGATAAAAGTGCTGTGGGTTTCTCCACAGAAACCAGGAGCTTCATTAGTGAACAGGTTTGAGAATAAATACTCTTCATGTCAAATAACTATCTGTTAAAGTGAGAAACAATTGTCATCAATACCTACATTTTCCACTTTCTTTTTGCTTCGTTTTTTAACATTTCATTTCATTTCTGGAAATTGCATTTGTTTTCTGAAACGTTTCAGTTTTATTTTTGTTTTTTAATTGTTTTGATTTGTGGAATTTTCATTTTCAAAACATTTTTTTTTTGTTTTGTTCATTGTCGTTGTGATCTTTATGGTGTTTTTGAATGATTTGTCAGAACTCCAACGTTTCTCTGTGGAAAGAGGAGAAACTTCCAGAAGTACAACCAGCACTTCACCAATCAGGCTGTATGGTAGAGCGGCCAGACAGAAGCCCCTTCTTACTAAAAAGCACATGGAAGCCTGTCTGGAGTTTGCCAAAATGCACCTGAATGACTCTCAGATCATGAGAAACAAAGTTCTGTGGTCTGACCAGACTGGAATAAACTTTTTTTGGGTGAATGGCAGGCTTGGAGAAAACCAGGCACCGCTCATCACTAGACCAATACCATCCCTACAGTGAAGCATGGTAGTGGCAGCATCATGCTGTAGGGATGTTTTGGGCAGCAGGAATTTGGAAGACTTGTCAGGATAGAGATTAACCCCCACATCCAGGAGAGCTTCAAACAGGTACAGAGGGAGCCTGGTGACATTGAGTCTGAATGGACCATGTTTTCCACCTCCATTGTCCATCATCACAAACATTAAGCGCTGGATACAAGTGGCTGAAATGAGGATCCTCTGTGGGGTGGCTGGTCGCTCCCTTAGAGATGGGGTGAGAATCTCAGTCACCTGAAGAGAGAGCTGGGAGTAGAGCCGCTGCTCCTCCATATTGAGAGGAGCCAGTTGAGGTGGCTCGAGCATTTGGTCCGGATGCCACCTGGACGCCTCCCTGGGGAGGTGTTCTGGGCATCTGGTGGTTCAGTGAAGAAGGGGTAGTTTTTTGTTATTGTGAATTGAATTTGTTTCTACATAAGTAAAATAATGTAAGCATCCACATTAAAGCTAAGATGTAAAAAGGTTGTGTGTAAAATTATTTGTGAAAAAAATGACATTTTCCTAGGGGGGCTAATAATTTCATCCTCAAGTGTATGTGAACAGAGGCAGCTCAGGTGGTTTTGTCTGACAAACATAAGTACTCTGCACCGTCTGTACATGTGGTGAACAATCACTAGATGCATGTACACGTGCAAAATGTCTTTAATCTGATCAAAGATCAGAGAAACTTTATCAAAAACTTTATCAAACTTTAAAAATTCAATTGGAATAAATCATTTTGACGTGCAGACAATGCCAGCGCAGTAATGGCCCACTATCATAATAAATTGTTTACATGCACTGCAATCAGATCAACAATCGGCATAACCCACCAATCGAAAGGCAGTTTTGATCCAAATGAGTCTGATCAGGTGCGTTTGTGTCCATGTAAACACAGCTACCGTTTGCAGATGAAACTGGGATGAGCAGCCTTCTGCATTCTCTTAATGTCTTAACTTTGTTTTTGTTGTAGCTGTGATGTTTCCATTCTACTACGTTTATGTCCTCATACAGCTGTAAACTCACACACAAGGAAAAAGCAGCAAATCAAACATTTTTCTACCCCCACCCTCAAAAGTACAAGAACTCCACTTTTTGTGAATTGGTTTTGAAGTCTTTTTTAATTTAAAACCCACATGAGCCACACCCTCATATTCATGTGTTGTTCATGTTGAAAGCAGAACCCACTGCACTTTTCTGTGCCCACATTGTCAGAATGCAGAGTTACAGTCCCACTGGAACACATCTCCCCTCAGGAGATGCTGGAATCTTCACTTCATGCACAGTGAAGCAGGTCCAGACTCAAACTCTGCAAAAAGAGCTGAAATCAGAGAAATAAAGTCTTTCACTGCAGAGAGATGATATGAGACACATTTGCTGTTCTCTGTGAGGCTGAACGTTGCTCTGTTTTCAGAGGAAGATGGTCGGTCCAGAAGAACAAACCCTCAGGAGGAGGCCGAGCCTGTATCATGGTAAGAAGCTCTGCCCCCCACTGAGACTCACATTACAGCAATACGAGGGGAGGGAGGATCGAGTGTCAGTGACCCCCCCAGTGATCCCCTTCTTCACTGAACCTGTAGAGAAAGTGTGATGTAGGCCAAAAGGGACCCAACCTTTTGTCTGTGAACCCCAAAGAACTGTTTCCCCCATTTCCTTTAAAGTTAGGGAGACTTATGAAACAAAAGAAAACTGATGATTCATGAAAATCTTCTTTTTTTTACCAGAACAATTTGGATTCCAAACAGAAGTGATTGATAATAGCTATTTTTAATGTTCTATGTTTTTGTTTCAAACTCATACATCGGGCCTGGCTGGAACTTTTCTGCTGGGTGTTTACCTGAACTCTGAATAAGACTGCTATTATTTAATGTGAATTTTGAAGGAAGTAAAGAAGATGAACGTCAACTCTGCTGTCCTAAAGCTTGTGCGATTTCTTCACAAGAAAGGTTTCTATGACCTCATCTCTTCTCTCTACAGATTCTCCCATGTTTCTCCATATTGACGTTTCCATGGAGACGCAGCGTGAAGCATGGGTGGTGCCTTTGCAGTTCTTCCTGTCCAGACTCTCACCCCACCCTCATTCCAACTTTACTGACGTGAGGCTCTCATTGGGAACTTGCCGCCTTCCTTCCTGGAGGAGGAAGCAGATGTGGGCAGACTAACTGCATCATCTCTGTATCATAACCCACAGTTACTTTACTGCCCTCCCAGTATTAATGATTCCCTATTACACCGAGGGGACACTGGTGTTGCAATGACAGACTTTTCTCTTTCTTCCTGAACCTGCTTGCTCCAATACAAAGTGTTCTCACCTTCCTGAACACGAGACGATGTCTACTTTCTCCAGCAGATGGCAGCACATATTTTTGTTTAGCTGCACATCGATCCTCGAGCTTGTCCTGTGTCTGGCTCATGAACATCACAGGGGCTTCATTGTGTGATCCTTGGATGAGGATGTTCCCGCTGTTGATTGTTCTGCTTCCAGAGCCAGGATGCTGAAGCACAGTGATGAATGAAAGCAAGAGTGACTTGCTCTGAAGACAAACTGTGTGTGTGAATCTGCAGTTTTAGAACACAGTCCTGGATTATCCAACTCCACAATTTCTTCTGAGACCTGCAAGGGCAGAATGAAAGTGATGTTCTTCCGGCTTTTAAAGGGGGAAAACCAGCCTCAGATGAATGACAGCAGAGAAAATGTTGTTAAAGGTCTCATTTAGCAAATCAACACAAATCAACCCAGCCAATCCTTCATCTGCAAGTCTCAGTCGTGGCCTCCATTTAGCTGGATCATTTCAGCCTTTTCTACTTTTCATTTGTGCATCAGAGGTGCAGCTAACCATGGATCTGTTGCCACACAGTATTTTGTAATTGTGGCTCTTTATGTTACTACTAGCTGTCCAGGTCCTGCAGACAAGACCACATAATCAGCCCTCCACCATCGTGCCTCTCAGTTGTTTGTCCTCTTTGGCCAGACGTGTCTGCAGAATGTCTTCCCAGAAGTCTTGAGGTGTGTTCAGGTGCAGTGTGGTGAACCTGAGTCATTCTTTTGAAGAGATTTGTCCTCAAACTTCTCTCATTTGGTCACTTCTTAATTCTACTGTCTGAGTTTTGCTCTTGAGTTTGTCCTGTTCTGTCTGTGCTGCTCGCTCTGACAGCTGGAGGACGGACTGCTGCTCTGAATCCATTCTTGTAATCAGTTGTTCTCCCCACAGAGTGAACTCCAGATTGTTGGAAGATGTCCACAAACCCACTGAAAGCTCAGACAGCTTTTCTTCAGCTGTCAGTTTCTGGGTGAAACTGTTTGTGTTCCTCTGAGGTTGGTTTTCTTCATGACCAGCCAGTATTTATGACATGAAAACAACCATGTGAAAAGAGGTGACTGTGGAAACTGATGACACTTCATATGTGATGTTCTTTTAAAGATGAGGGGATGATCTGTGTCTTCGCCTCCTCTGAGTGTGTGTGTAAAAATAGTTGTGTGATAGAGCTGACCGATAGGAGAGCAGAACCTCACAGAAGACGAGGTCTGTCAGGCGTTAGCAGTAAACTGGACGTCTGGAAGGTTAGACAGTGGAGCACGTTCTTCAAGCTCTGATTGTTTTAACCTTAAAGTCTGGTTTGAAGCAGCTTAGAACCTCTGAGGGAACTTTCAGAAAGAGGTAAAAATGTTCAATCCACACATGAGAATACTTACATCAGAGATGAACACTTTCTCATCTCTGATGTGCACGCTTGACCAGATCTTCACAAGCTGCTTAGTCTTCAGACGCTGGTTGTGTTTTCTCAGGGAAACCTAGAGCCCTCGTCAGTCTGCTGTCCATCCGCACTGCCGTCCTCAGCAGAAGTCTTCCAGGACTTATGTCTCACCTTTAGCACAGCAGCTCACTGCCACACAGGTGAAAGCGCTCCATCAGCATCCCGCCGGAAAACACTTTCACCCAAACTATAGGAATGAATGCAACTTTCCAGTTTTGAATCCTGAGAAATATTTGTTTGATGTAGTTTCTCACAACCATGAGTTTCCTTCAGACTGGAGGTTTCGGGAAAATGGAAGTTCAGGGCTGTTTCTACAGGACACTGATGAGGCGGAGTCAACATATTGAGGGTCACCTGACCAGATCTGCAGTGTGAACGAGGCTGTTGGTCTGTGTCAGAGAAGTGAACCAGAGACTGTAGATGCTGAGTGAGGAAAGTGGATATCAAGGCTGTTATTCTTGTTCTGTTCCAGCTTTCATCACTGTTTCCAACTATCAGAACGTGCCTGTTTGTCTCAAACATTTGTAACTACAGTAAATCCATCATTAAAGCCTTTTTATCAATCAATTCATTATCTTTATTTATATAGCACTTTTCATATATAACACAAAGTGCTTAACACTAAAACAAAAGCAGGTTATGTAAAAAACAAGCAAAACAATATGAAAATAGAGTCCTCGGCCCACACAGAACCCCCTTCACACCTCCCACCCCATTAACTAATGGGAGATAAAAATTGGGAAAGATGCTGAGCAGCACAGAAAAAGTCTGTTGTTGGAAATGCTGATAGTGGGGACCTCCCTCTACATCGACAGCTGCATAGCCAGCCAGGTACAGCATTGACGGCTGGGACCTGGCAACACCACAGCAAGGTGGTGATGCAGGACCCCAGCTAGAGCCACAGCCGCTGACAAAGACGGAGAAGGCCCAACAGAGGAAACTCTGGAAATGGAAATGAAAATATAAAATAAAATGATAAACAGTAAAATGAATTATTAGTCCAGAATAAGATAATAAAATATAATATAGTGGATAAAAACAAAAGTATTAAGAATGATCAAATTGAAAAACTAAAAGCTAGGTTTAAAAGATGGGTCTTGAGCCTTTTCTTAAAAATATCAATACTCTGCGGCTGTCTGGTCCTCTGGCAGACTATTCCATAAATGGGAGACATAATGCTGAAAAGATGCTTCTCCGTAGGTTCTGGTTTTCACAGCTGGAATGGTTAAAAGGCCGGTGCCAGAGGATCTCAGGGTCTTCGAGGGTTCATATTTAACTAAAAGATCTGACAGATATGAAGGCGCAAGCCTGTTAAAACATTTAAAAACACAGCTCAGATGGAAAAGCATCAGACTTTTAATCTCTGGGTCCAGGGTTCAAGTCCCTGTTCAAGCGATTTGAGTGTACCTTTTTATGAATTTAACAGTATTTTACACACCACAATTGTGCATCTGGTGGCAAACTGACCCCTCATCTGAGTATATTTCCATTTCAACAGAACTCCACTTTACTTTTTATGGTCAGCCTAATCAAACAGCTGCCATGTTAGTTTGTTTTTTTTCTTCAAAACAGGTAAGTCAAGGTAAAATGGAAGCTTGGTTGCATGCCACTTTTGGTATTACATGGGTGTAGCTTGTGCTAGTAAGAATGAATGGCTGTTTGAATTTACATTACAAGAGACAGTCCTCTCTCCCACACAAAGAGGTACTTTTTGGACCAATTTGCGAACCTTCAGTCTGACAGAGTGCTAATGACGTGCACCTACGTTTTCTTTATGAAATGATGGGTTCATGTTAAGCTGCCTTGGGTTTGAGCGTTTACCTATGAGACTGCTCCGCTCCAAGTTTCATTCACTTGTGAACAGATGGAACACTCCAAATCAATAGCAAGTAGCTGGAGGTGTGCTAAGGAATTATGGGCTTGAAAAAGGTGTGTGAGTGTGTCTGTAATTGATATACTAAGGGGTTGCAAACATGTCTGTGATTGCCATTGTGGGATAGATGAAATTCCAAGAAACATGAATGACAGATGTTGTCTGCATGGTAACAGTGAGGCTTGTGCATTTTGTAAAGCAGCATGGATGTCAAAGGGATTCAAAGTGAAGTGTTAAAGTGTTTCATTGCCGAAACTCGGGATTGAACCAAGGGCCTCTAGATCTTCAGTCTAGCGCTCTCCCAGCTGAGCTATTTCGGCCTATTTTGTGATGGCAATGACTCAAAAAAGTTTGTTTCAGTTAAATCTGGTAGTACAGTGTGGAGACGATGGCCACACTTTAAATGGCAGTGGTAAATTAAAGGCTATGATGAGTACACATCCATGATGTCAAAGATGCACAATTGTTGTATATAAAATACTGATAATTTAATAAAGTTGTAACGAGGTGCAGTCTAATCGCTTGAACAGGGACTTGAACCCTGGACCCTCAGATTAAAAGTCTGATGCTCTACCATCTGAGCCACTCAAGCTAGTCTTCAGGAGAAATGGTATCTTGTCACATTAGTCATTACGTTTAGGAAAAAAAATGTTTACAAACTATCATGCTTGTGATTGTTCCTGGTCATGCTTGTTCACTGTTTGCTTTGTTTTCTTTGCGTCTTATTGACCCTTTTTTTTAGCATGAATTCTTGTAAAATTACTTGGTGGCAAACTGACCCCTCATCTGAGTATATTCCATTTCAACAGAACTCCACTTTACTTTTTATGGTCAGCCTAATCAAACAGCTGCCATGTTAGTTTATTTTTTTTCTTCAAAACAGGTAAGTCAAGGTAAAATGGAAGCTTGGTTGCATGCCACTTTTGGTATTACATGGGTGTAGCTTGTGCTAGTAAGAATGAATGGCTGTTTGAATTTACATTACAAGAGACAGTCCTCTCTCCCACACAAAGAGGTACTTTTTGGACCAATTTGCTAATATGCGAACCTTCAGTCTGACAGAGTGCTAATGAAGTGCACCTACGTTTTCTTTATGAAATGATGGGTTCATGTTAAGCTGCCTTGGGTTTGAGCGTTTACCTATGAGACTGCTCCGCTCCAAGTTTCATTCACTTGTGAACAGATGGAACACTCCAAATCAATAGCAAGTAGCTGGAGGTGTTGCTAAGGAATTATGGCTTGAAAAAGGTGTTTGAGTATGTCTGTAATTGATATACTAAGGGGTTGCAAACATGTCTGTGATTGCCATTGTGGGATAGATGAAATTCCAAGAAACATGAATGACAGATGTTTGTCTGCATGGTAACAGTGAGGCTTGTGCATTTTGCAAAGCAGCATGGTTGTCAAAGGGATTCAAAGTGATGTGTGAAGTGTTTCATTGCCGAAACTCGGAATTGAACCAAGGGCCTCTAGATCTTCAGTCTAGCGCTCTCCCAGCTGAGCTATTTCGGCCTATTTTGTGATGGCAATGACTCAAAAAAGTTTGTTTCAGTTAAATCTGGTAGTACAGTGTGGAGACGATGGCCACACTTTAAATGGCAGTGGTAAATTAAAGGCCATGATGAGTACACATCCATGATGTCACAGATGCACAATTGTTGTATATAAAATACTGATAATTTTAATAAAGTTGCAACGAGGTGCAGTCTAATCGCTTGAACAGGGACTTGAACCCTGGACCCTCAGATTAAAAGTCTGATGCTCTACCATCTGAGCCACTCAAGCTAGTCTTCAGGAGAAATGGTATCTTGTCACATTAGTCATTACGTTTAGGAAAAAAAATGTTTACAAACTATCATGCTTGTGATTGTTCCTGGTCATGCTTGTTCACTGTTTGCTTTGTTTTTCTTTGCGTCTTATTGACCCTTTTTTTTAGCATGAATTCTTGTAAAATTACTTGGTGCAAACTGACCCCTCATCTGAGTATATTTCCATTTCAACAGAACTCCACTTTACTTTTTATGGTCAGCCTAATCAAACAGCTGCCATGTTAGTTTGTTTTTTTTCTTCAAAACAGGTAAGTCAAGGTAAAATGGAAGCTTGGTTGCATGCCACTTTTGGTATTACATGGGTGTAGCTTGTGCTAGTAAGAATGAATGGCTGTTTGAATTTACATTACAAGAGACAGTCCTCTCTCCCACACAAAGAGGTACTTTTTGGACCAATTTGCGAACCTTCAGTCTGACAGAGTGCTAATGACGTGCACCTACGTTTTCTTTATGAAATGATGGGTTCATGTTAAGCTGCCTTGGGTTTGAGCGTTTACCTATGAGACTGCTCCGCTCCAAGTTTCATTCACTTGTGAACAGATGGAACACTCCAAATCAATAGCAAGTAGCTGGAGGTGTGCTAAGGAATTATGGGCTTGAAAAAGGTGTTTGAGTATGTCTGTAATTGATATACTAAGGGGTTGCAAACATGTCTGTGATTGCCATTGTGGGATAGATGAAATTCCAAGAAACATGAATGACAGATGTTGTCTGCATGGTAACAGTGAGGCTTGTGCATTTTGTAAAGCAGCATGGATGTCAAAGGGATTCAAAGTGAAGTGTTAAAGTGTTTCATTGCCGAAACTCGGGATTGAACCAAGGGCCTCTAGATCTTCAGTCTAGCGCTCTCCCAGCTGAGCTATTTCGGCCTATTTTGTGATGGCAATGACTCAAAAAAGTTTGTTTCAATTAAATCTGGTAGTACAGTGTGGAGACGATGGCCACACTTTAAATGGCAGTGGTAAATTAAAGGCCATGATGAGTACACATCCATGATGTCACAGATGCACAATTGTTGTATATAAAATACTGATAACTTAATAAAGTTGTAATGAGGTACAGTCTAATCGCTTGAACAGGGACTTGAACCCTGGACCCTCAGATTAAAAGTCTGATGCTCTACCATCTGAGCCACTCAAGCTAGTCTTCAGGAGAAATAGTATCTTGTCACATTAGTCATTACGTTTAGGAAAAAAAATATTTACAAACTATCATGCTTGTGATTGTTCCTGGTCATGCTTGTTCACTGTTTGCTTTGTTTTCTTTGCGTCTTATTGACCCTTTTTTTTTAGCATGAATTCTTGTGAATTACTTGGTGGCAAACTGACCCCTCATCTGAGTATATTTCCATTTCAACAGAACTCCACTTTACTTTTTATGGTCAGCCTAATCAAACAGCTGCCATGTTAGTTTGTTTTTTTTCTTCAAAACAGGTAAGTCAAGGTAAAATGGAAGCTTGGTTGCATGCCACTTTTGGTATTACATGGGTGTAGCTTGTGCTAGTAAGAATGAATGGCTGTTTGAATTTACATTACAAGAGACAGTCCTCTCTCCCACACAAAGAGGTACTTTTTGGACCAATTTGCGAACCTTCAGTCTGACAGAGTGCTAATGACGTGCACCTACGTTTTCTTTATGAAATGATGGGTTCATGTTAAGCTGCCTTGGGTTTGAGCGTTTACCTATGAGACTGCTCCGCTCCAAGTTTCATTCACTTGTGAACAGATGGAACACTCCAAATCAATAGCAAGTAGCTGGAGGTGTGCTAAGGAATTATGGGCTTGAAAAAGGTGTGTGAGTATGTCTGTAATTGATATACTAAGGGGTTGCAAACATGTCTGTGATTGCCATTGTGGGATAGATGAAATTCCAAGAAACATGAATGACAGATGTTGTCTGCATGGTAACAGTGAGGCTTGTGCATTTTGCAAAGCAGCATGAATGTCAAAGGGATTCAAAGTGAAGTGTAAAAGTGTTTCCATGCCGAAACTCGGGATTGAACCAAGGGCCTCTAGATCTTCAGTCTAGCGCTCTCCCAGCTGAGCTATTTCGGCCTATTTTGTGATGGCAATGACTCAAAAAAGTTTGTTTCAATTAAATCTGGTAGTACAGTGTGGAGACGATGGCCACACTTTAAATGGCAGTGGTAAATTAAAGGCCATGATGAGTACACATCCATGATGTCACAGATGCACAATTGTTGTATATAAAATACTGATAATTTAATAAAGTTGTAATGAGGTACAGTCTAATCGCTTGAACAGGGACTTGAACCCTGGACCCTCAGATTAAAAGTCTGATGCTCTACCATCTGAGCCACTCAAGCTAGTCTTCAGGAGAAATAGTATCTTGTCACATTAGTCATTACGTTTAGGAAAAAAAATATTTACAAACTATCATGCTTGTGATTGTTCCTGGTCATGCTTGTTCACTGTTTGCTTTGTTTTCTTTGCGTCTTATTGACCCTTTTTTTTTAGCATGAATTCTTGTAAAATTACTTGGTGGCAAACTGACCCCTCATCTGAGTATATTTCCATTTCAACAGAACTCCACTTTACTTTTTATGGTCAGCCTAATCAAACAGCTGCCATGTTAGTTTATTTTTTTTTCTTCAAACAGGTAAGTCAAGGTAAAATGGAAGCTTGGTTGCATGCCACTTTTGGTATTACATGGGTGTAGCTTGTGCTAGTAAGAATGAATGGCTGTTTGAATTTACATTACAAGAGACAGTCCTCTCTCCCACACAAAGAGGTACTTTTTGGACCAATTTGCGAACCTTCAGTCTGACAGAGTGCTAATGAAGTGCACCTACGTTTTCTTTATGAAATGATGGGTTCATGTTAAGCTGCCTTGGGTTTGAGCGTTTACCTATGAGACTGCTCCGCTCCAAGTTTCATTCACTTGTGAACAGATGGAACACTCCAAATCAATAGCAAGTAGCTGGAGGTGTGCTAAGGAATTATGGGCTTGAAAAAGGTGTTTGAGTATGTCTGTAATTGATATACTAAGGGGTTGCAAACATGTCTGTGATTGCCATTGTGGGATAGATGAAATTCCAAGAAACATGAATGACAGATGTTGTCTGCATGGTAACAGTGAGGCTTGTGCATTTTGCAAAGCAGCATGAATGTCAAAGGGATTCAAAGTGAAGTGTAAAAGTGTTTCAATGCCGAAACTCGGGATTGAACCAAGGGCCTCTAGATCTTCAGTCTAGCGCTCTCCCAGCTGAGCTATTTCGGCCTATTTTGTGATGGCAATGACTCAAAAAAGTTTGTTTCAGTTAAATCTGGTAGTACAGTGTGGAGACGATGGCCACACTTTAAATGGCAGTGGTAAATTAAAGGCCATGATGAGTACACATCCATGATGTCACAGATGCACAATTGTTGTATATAAAATACTGATAATTTAATAAAGTTGTAACGAGGTGCAGTCTAATCGCTTGAACAGGGACTTGAACCCTGGACCCTCAGATTAAAAGTCTGATGCTCTACCATCTGAGCCACTCAAGCTAGTCTTCAGGAGAAATGGTATCTTGTCACATTAGTCATTACGTTTAGGAAAAAAAATGTTTACAAACTATCATGCTTGTGATTGTTCCTGGTCATGCTTGTTCACTGTTTGCTTTGTTTTCTTTGCGTCTTATTGACCCTTTTTTTTAGCATGAATTCTTGTAAAATTACTTGGTGGCAAACTGACCCCTCATCTGAGTATATTTCCATTTCAACAGAACTCCACTTTACTTTTTATGGTCAGCCTAATCAAACAGCTGCCATGTTAGTTTGTTTTTTTTCTTCAAAACAGGTAAGTCAAGGTAAAATGGAAGCTTGGTTGCATGCCACTTTTGGTATTACATGGGTGTAGCTTGTGCTAGTAAGAATGAATGGCTGTTTGAATTTACATTACAAGAGACAGTCCTCTCTCCCACACAAAGAGGTACTTTTTGGACCAATTTGCTAATATGCGAACCTTCAGTCTGACAGAGTGCTAATGAAGTGCACCTACGTTTTCTTTATGAAATGATGGGTTCATGTTAAGCTGCCTTGGGTTTGAGCGTTTACCTATGAGACTGCTCCGCTCCAAGTTTCATTCACTTGTGAACAGATGGAACACTCCAAATCAATAGCAAGTAGCTGGAGGTGTGCTAAGGAATTATGGGCTTGAAAAAGGTGTTTGAGTATGTCTGTAATTGATATACTAAGGGGTTGCAAACATGTCTGTGATTGCCATTGTGGGATAGATGAAATTCCAAGAAAACATGAATGACAGATGTTGTCTGCATGGTAACAGTGAGGCTTGTGCATTTTGCAAAGCAGCATGAATGTCAAAGGGATTCAAAGTGAAGTGTAAAAGTGTTTCAATGCCGAAACTCGGGATTGAACCAAGGGCCTCTAGATCTTCAGTCTAGCGCTCTCCCAGCTGAGCTATTTCGGCCTATTTTGTGATGGCAATGACTCAAAAAAGTTTGTTTCAGTTAAATCTGGTAGTACAGTGTGGAGACGATGGCCACACTTTAAATGGCAGTGGTAAATTAAAGGCCATGATGAGTACACATCCATGATGTCACAGATGCACAATTGTTTGTATATAAAATACTGATAATTTAATAAAGTTGCAACGAGGTGCAGTCTAATCGCTTGAACAGGGACTTGAACCCTGGACCCTCAGATTAAAAGTCTGATGCTCTACCATCTGAGCCACTCAAGCTAGTCTTCAGGAGAAATGGTATCTTGTCACATTAGTCATTACGTTAGGAAAAAAAATGTTTACAAACTATCATGCTTGTGATTGTTCCTGGTCATGCTTGTTCACTGTTTGCTTTGTTTTCTTTGCGTCTTATTGACCCTTTTTTTTAGCATGAATTCTTGTAAAATTACTTGGTGGCAAACTGACCCCTCATCTGAGTATATTTCCATTTCAACAGAACTCCACTTTACTTTTTATGGTCAGCCTAATCAAACAGCTGCCATGTTAGTTTATTTTTTTCTTCAAAACAGGTAAGTCAAGGTAAAATGGAAGCTTGGTTGCATGCCACTTTTGGTATTACATGGGTGTAGCTTTTGCTAGTAAGAATGAATGGCTGTTTGAATTTACATTACAAGAGACAGTCCTCTCTCCCACACAAAGAGGTACTTTTTGGACCAATTTGCTAATATGCGAACCTTCAGTCTGACAGAGTGCTAATGAAGTGCACCTACGTTTTCTTTATGAAATGATGGGTTCATGTTAAGCTGCCTTGGGTTTGAGCGTTTACCTATGAGACTGCTCCGCTCCAAGTTTCATTCACTCGTGAACAGATGGAACATTCCAAATCAATAGCAAGTAGCTGGAGGTGTGCTAAGGAATTATGGGCTTGAAAAAGGTGTTTGAGTATGTCTGTAATTGATATACTAAGGGGTTGCAAACATGTCTGTGATTGCCATTGTGGGATAGATGAAATTCCAAGAAACATGAATGACAGATGTTGTCTGCATGGTAACAGTGAGGCTTGTGCATTTTGCAAAGCAGCATGAATGTCAAAGGGATTCAAAGTGAAGTGTAAAAGTGTTTCAATGCCGAAACTCGGGATTGAACCAACGGGCCTCTAGATCTTTAGTCTAGCATTCTCCCAGCTGAGCTATTTCGGCCTATTTTGTGATGGCAATGACTCAAAAAAGTTTGTTTCAGTTAAATCTGGTAGTACAGTGTGGAGACGATGGCCACACTTTAAATGGCAGTGGTAAATTAAAGGCCATGATGAGTACACATCCATGATGTCACAGATGCACAATTGTTGTATATAAACACTGATAATTTAATAAAGTTGTAACGAGGTGCAGTCTAATCGCTTGAACAGGGACTTGAACCCTGGACCCTCAGATTAAAAGTTCTGATGCTCTACCATCTGAGCCACTCAAGCTAGTCTTCAGGAGAAATGGTATCTTGTCACATTAGTCATTACGTTTAGGAAAAAAATGTTTACAAACTATCATGCTTGTGATTGTTCCTGGTCATGCTTGTTCACTGTTTGCTTTGTTTTTCTTTGCGTCTTATTGACCCTTTTTTTTAGCATGAATTCTTGTAAAATTACTTGGTGGCAAACTGACCCCTCATCTGAGTATATTTCCATTTCAACAGAACTCCACTTTACTTTTTATGGTCAGCCTAATCAAACAGCTGCCATGTTAGTTTATTTTTTTTCTTCAAAACAGGTAAGTCAAGGTAAAATGGAAGCTTGGTTGCATGCCACTTTTGGGTATTACATGGTGTGTAGCTTGTGCTAGTAAGAATGAATGGCTGTTTGAATTTACATTACAAGAGACAGTCCTCTTCTCCCACACAAAGAGGTACTTTTTGGACCAATTTGCGAACCTTCAGTCTGACAGAGTGCTAATGACGTGCACCTACGTTTTCTTTATGAAATGATGGGTTCATGTTAAGCTGCCTTGGGTTTGAGCGTTTACCTATGAGACTGCTCCGCTCCAGTTTCATTCACTTGTGAACAGATGGAACACTCCAAATCAATAGCAAGTAGCTGGAGGTGTGCTAAGGAAATTATGGGCTTGAAAAAAGGTGTTTGAGTATGTCTGTAATTGATATACTAAGGGGTTGCAACATGTCTGTGATTGCCATTGTGGGATAGATGAAATTCCAAGAAACATGAATGACAGATGTTGTCTGCATGGTAACAGTGAGGCTTGTGCATTTTGCAAAGCAGCATGAATGTCAAAGGGATTCAAAGTGAAGTGTAAAAGTGTTTCAATGCCGAAACTCGGGATTGAACCAAGGGCCTCTAGAACTTCAGTCTAGCGCTCTCCCAGCTGAGCTATTTCGGCCTATTTTGGATGGCAATGACTCAAAAAAGTTTGTTTCAGTTAAATCTGGTAGTACAGTGTGGAGACGATGGCCACACTTTAAATGGCAGTGGTAAATTAAAGGCCATGATGAGTACACATCCATGATGTCACAGATGCACAATTGTTGTATATAAAATACTGATAATTTAATAAAGTTGTAACGAGGTGCAGTCTAATCGCTTGAACAGGGACTTGAACCCTGGACCCTCAGATTAAAAGTCTGATGCTCTACCATCTGAGCCACTCAAGCTAGGCTTCAGGAGAAATAGTATCTTGTCACATTAGTCATTACGTTTAGGAAAAAAAAAATGTTTACAAACTATCATGCTTGTGATTGTTCCTGGTCATGCTTGTTCACTGTTTGCTTTGTTTTCTTTGCGTCTTATTGACCCTTTTTTTTAGCATGAATTCTTGTAAAATTACTTGGTGGCAAACTGACCCCTCATCTGAGTATATTTCCATTTCAACAGAACTCCACTTTACTTTTTATGGTCAGCCTAATCAAACAGCTGCCATGTTAGTTTGTTTTTTTTCTTCAAAACAGGTAAGTCAAGGTAAAATGGAAGCTTGGTTGCATGCCACTTTTGGTATTACATGGGTGTAGCTTGTGCTAGTAAGAATGAATGGCTGTTTGAATTTACATTACAAGAGACAGTCCTCTCTCCCACACAAAGAGGTACTTTTTGGACCAATTTGCGAACCTTCAGTCTGACGAGGTGCTAATGACGTGCACCTACGTTTTCTTTATGAAATGATGGGTTCATGTTAAGCTGCCTTGGGTTTGAGCGTTTACCTATGAGACTGCTCCGCTCCAAGTTTCATTCACTTGTGAACAGATGGAACACTCCAAATCAATAGCAAGTAGCTGGAGGTGTGCTAAGGAATTATGGCTTGAAAAAGGTTGTTTGAGTATGTCTGTAATTGATATACTAAGGGGTTGCAAACATGTCTGTGATTGCCATTGTGGGATAGATGAAATTCCAAGAAACATGAATGGACAGATGTTGTCTGCATGGTAACAGTGAGGCTTGTGCATTTTGCAAAGCAGCATGAATGTCAAAGGGATTCAAAGTGAAGTGTAAAAGTGTTTCAATGCCGAAACTCGGGATTGAACCAAGGGCCTCTAGATCTTCAGTCTAGCGCTCTCCCAGCTGAGCTATTTCGGCCTATTTTGTGATGGCAATGACTCAAAAAAGTTTGTTTCAGTTAAATCTGGTAGTACAGTGTGGAGACGATGGCCACACTTTAAATGGCAGTGGTAAATTAAAGGCCATGATGAGTACACATCCATGATGTCACAGATGCACAATTGTTGTATATAAAATACTGATAATTTAATAAAGTTGCAACGAGGTGCAGTCTAATCGCTTGAACAGGGACTTGAACCCTGGACCCTCAGATTAAAAGTCTGATGCTCTACCATCTGAGCCACTCAAGCTAGTCTTCAGGAGAAATGGTATCTTGTCACATTAGTTCATTACGTTTAGGAAAAAAAATGTTTACAAACTATCATGCTTGTGATTGTTCCTGGTCATGCTTGTTCACTGTTTGCTTTGTTTTCTTTGCGTCTTATTGACCCTTTTTTTAGCATGAATTCTTGTAAAATTACTTGGTGGGCAAACTGACCCCTCATCTGAGTATATTTCCATTTCAACAGAACTCCACTTTACTTTTATGGTCAGCCTAATCAAACAGCTGCCATGTAGTTTATTTTTTTTTCTTCAAAACAGGTAAGTCAAGGTAAATGGAAGCTTGGTTGCATGCCACTTTTGTATTACATGGGTGTAGCTTGTGCTAGTAAGAATGAATGGCTGTTTTGAATTTACATTACAAGAGACAGTCCTCTCTCCCACACAAAGAGGTACTTTTTGGACCAATTTGCTAATATGCGAACCTTCAGTCTGACAGAGTGCTAATGAAGTGCACCTACGTTTTCTTTATGAAATGATGGGTTCATGTTAAGCTGCCTTGGGTTTGAGCGTTTACCTATGAGACTGCTTCCGCTCCAAGTTTCATTCACTGTGTGAACAGATGGAACACTTCCCAAATCAATAGCAAGTAGCTGGAGGTGTGCTAAGGAATTATGGGCTTGAAAAAGGTGTTTGAGTATGTCTGTAATTGATATACTAAGGGGTTGCAAACATGTCTGTGATTGCCATTGTGGGATAGATGAAATTCCAAGAAACATGAATGACAGATGTTGTCTGCATGGTAACAGTGAGGCTTGTGCATTTTGCAAAGCAGCATGAATGTCAAAGGGATTCAAAGTGAAGTGTAAAAGTGTTTCAATGCCGAAACTCGGGATTGAACCAAGGGCCTCTAGATCTTCAGTCTAGCGCTCTCCCAGCTGAGCTATTTCGGCCTATTTTGTGATGGCAATGACTCAAAAAAGTTTGTTTCAGTTAAATCTGGTAGTACAGTGTGGAGACGATGGCCACACTTTAAATGGCAGTGGTAAATTAAAGGCCATGATGAGTACACATCCATGATGTCACAGATGCACAAATTGTTGTATATAAAATACTGATAATTTAATAAAGTTGTAACGAGGTGCAGTCTAATCGCTTGAACAGGGACTTGAACCCTGGACCCTCAGATTAAAAGTCTGATGCTCTACCATCTGAGCCACTCAAGCTAGTCTTCAGGAGAAATGGTATCTTGTCACATTAGTCATTACGTTTAGGAAAAAAAATGTTTACAAACTATCATGCTTGTGATTGTTCCTGGTCATGCTTGTTCACTGTTTGCTTTGTTTTCTTTGCGTCTTATTGACCCTTTTTTTTAGCATGAATTCTTGTAAAATTACTTGGTGGCAAACTGACCCCTCATCTGAGTATATTTCCATTTCAACAGAACTCCACTTTACTTTTATGGTCAGCCTAATCAAACAGCTGCCATGTTAGTTTATTTTTTTTCTTCAAAACAGGTAAGTCAAGGTAAAATGGAAGCTTGGTTGCATGCCACTTTGGTATTACATGGGTGTAGCTTTGTGCTAGTAAGAATGAATGGCTGTTTGAATTTACATTACAAGAGACAGTCCTCTCTCCCACACAAAGAGGTACTTTTTGGACCAATTTGCGAACCTTCAGTCTGACAGAGTGCTAATGAAGTGCACCTACGTTTTCTTTATGAAATGATGGGTTCATGTTAAGCTGCCTTGGGTTTGAGCGTTTACCTATGAGACTGCTCCGCTCCAAGTTTCATTCACTTGTGAACAGATGGAACACTCCAAATCAATAGCAAGTAGCTGGAGGTGTGCTAAGGAATTATGGGCTTGAAAAAGGTGTTTGAGTATGTCTGTAATTGATATACTAAGGGGTTGCAAACATGTCTGTGATTGCCATTGTGGGATAGATGAAATTCCAAGAAACATGAATGACAGATGTTGTCTGCATGGTAACAGTGAGGCTTGTGCATTTTGCAAAGCAGCATGAATGTCAAAGGGATTCAAAGTGAAGTGTAAAAGTGTTTCAATGCCGAAACTCGGGATTGACCAAGGGCCTCTAGATCTTCAGTCTAGCGCTCTCCCAGCTGAGCTATTTCGGCCTATTTTGTGATGGCAATGACTCAAAAAGTTTGTTTCAGTTAAATCTGGTAGTACAGTGTGGAGACGATGGCCACACTTTAAATGGCAGTGGTAAATTAAAGGCCATGATGAGTACACATCCATGATGTCACAGATGCACAATTGTGTTGTATATAAAAACTGATAATTTAATAAAGTTGTAACGAGGTGCAGTCTAATCGCTTGAACAGGGACTTGAACCCTGGACCCTCAGATTAAAAGTCTGATGCTCTACCATCTGAGCCACTCAAGCTAGTCTTCAGGAGAAATGGTATCTTGTCACATTAGTCATTACGTTTAGGAAAAAAAAATGTTTACAAACTATCATGCTTGTGATTGTTCCTGGTCATGCTTGTTCACTGTTTGCTTTGTTTTCTTTGCGTCTTATTGACCCTTTTTTTAGCATGAATTCTTGTAAAATTACTTGGTGGCAAACTGACCCCTCATCTGAGTATATTTCCATTTCAACAGAACTCCACTTTACTTTTTATGGTCAGCCTAATCAAACAGCTGCCATGTTAGTTTGTTTTTTTTCTTCAAAACAGGTAAGTCAAGGTAAAATGGAAGCTTGGTTGCATGCCACTTTTGGTATTACATGGGTGTAGCTTGTGCTAGTAAGAATGAATGGCTGTTTTGAATTTACATTACAAGAGACAGTCCTCTCTCCCACACAAAGAGGTACTTTTTGGACCAATTTGCGAACCTTCAGTCTGACGGAGTGCTAATGACGTGCACCTACGTTTTCTTTATGAAATGATGGGTTCATGTTAAGCTGCCTTGGGTTTGAGCGTTTACCTATGAGACTGCTCCGCTCCAAGTTTCATTCACTTGTGAACAGATGGAACACTCCAAATCAATAGCAAGTAGCTGGAGGTGTGCTAAGGAATTATGGGCTTGAAAAAGGTGTTTGAGTATGTCTGTAATTGATATACTAAGGGGTTTGCAAACATGTCTGTGATTGCCATTGTGGGATAGATGAAATTCCAAGAAACATGAATGACAGATGTTGTCTGCATGGTAACAGTGAGGCTTGGTGCATTTGCAAAGCAGCATGAATGTCAAAGGGATTCAAAGTGAAGTGTAAAAAGTGTTTCAATGCCGAAACTCGGGATTGAACCAAGGGCCTCTAGATCTTCAGTCTAGCGCTCTCCCAGCTGAGCTATTTTCGGCCCTATTTTGTGATGGCAATGACTCAAAAAAAGTTTGTTTCAGTTAAATCTGGTAGTACAGTGTGGAGACGATGGCCACACTTTAAATGGCAGTGGTAAATTAAAGGCCATGATGAGTACACATCCATGATGTCACAGATGCAACAATTGTTGATATAAAATACTGATAATTTTAATAAAGTTGTAACGAGGTGCAGTCTAATCGCTTGAACAGGGACTTGAAACCCTGGACCCTCAGATTAAAGTCTGATGCTCTACCATCTGAGCCACTAAAGCTAGGCTTCAGGAGAAATAGTATCTTGTCACATTAGTCATTACGTTTAGGGAAAAAAAATGTTTACAAACTATCATGCTGTGATTGTTCCTGGTCATGCTTGTTCACTGTTTGCTTTGTTTTCTTTGCGTCTTATTGACCCTTTTTTTAGCATGAATTCTTTGTAAAATTACTTGGTGGCAAACTGACCCCTCATCTGAGTATATTTCCATTTCAACAGAACTCCACTTTACTTTTTATGGTCAGCCTAATCAAACAGCTGCCATGTTAGTTTATTTTTTTTCTTCAAAACAGGTAAGTCAAGGTAAAATGGAGCTTGGTTGCATGCCACTTTTGGTATTACATGGGTGTAGCTTGTGCTAGTAAGAATGATGGCTGTTTGAATTTACATTACAAGAGACAGTCCTCTCTCCCACACAAAGAGGTACTTTTTGGACCAATTTGCTAATATGCGAACCTTCAGTCTGACAGAGTGCTAATGAAGTGCACCTACGTTTTCTTTATGAAATGATGGGTTCATGTTAAGCTGCCTTGGGTTTGAGCGTTTACCTATGAGACTGCTCCGCTCCAAGTTTCATTCACTTGTGAACAGATGGAACACTCCAAATCAATAGCAAGTAGCTGGAGGTGTGCTAAGGAATTATGGGCTTGAAAAAGGTGTTTGAGTATGTCTGTAATTGATATACTAAGGGGTTGCAAACATGTCTGTGATTGCCATTGTGGGATAGATGAAATTCCAAGAAACATGAATGACAGATGTTGTCTGCATGGTAACAGTGAGGCTTGTGCAAAGCAGCATGGATGTCAAAGGGATTCAAAGTGAAGTGTGAAAGTGTTTCATTGCCGAAACTCGGGATTGAACCAAGGGCCTCTAGATCTTCAGTCTAGCGCTCTCCCAGCTGAGCTATTTCGGCCTATTTTGTGATGGCAATGACTCAAAAAAGTTTGTTTCAGTTAAATCTGGTAGTACAGTGTGGAGACGATGGCCACACTTTAAATGGCAGTGGTAAATTAAAGGCCATGATGAGTACACATCCATGATGTCACAAGATGCACAATTGTTGTATATAAATACTGATAATTTAATAAAGTTGTAACGAGGTGCAGTCTAATCGCTTGAACAGGGACTTGAACCCTGGACCCTCAGATTAAAAGTCTGATGCTCTACCATCTGAGCCACTCAAGCTAGTCTTCAGGAGAAATGTATCTTGTCACATTAGTCATTACGTTTAGGAAAAAAAATGTTTACAAACTATCATGCTTGTGATTGTTCCTGGTCATGCTTGTTCACTGGTTGCTTTGTTTTCTTTGCGTCTTATTGACCCTTTTTTTTTTAGCATGAATTCTTGTAAAATTACTTGGTGGCAAACTGACCCCTCATCTGAGTATATTTCCATTTCAACAGAACTCCACTTTACTTTTTATGGTCAGCCTAATCAAACAGCTGCCATGTTAGTTTGTTTTTTTTCTTCAAAACAGGTAAGTCAAGGTAAAATGGAAGCTTGGTTGCATGCCACTTTTGGTATTACATGGGTGTAGCTTGTGCTAGTAAGAATGAATGGCTGTTTGAATTTACATTACAAGAGACAGTCCTCTCTCCCACACAAAGAGGTACTTTTTGGACCAATTTGCGAACCTTCAGTCTGACAGAGTGCTAATGACGTGCACCTACGTTTTCTTTATGAAATGATGGGTTCATGTTAAGCTGCCTTGGGTTTGAGCGTTTACCTATGAGACTGCTCCGCTCCAAGTTTCATTCACTTGTGAAACAGATGGAACACTCCAAATCAATAGCAAGTAGCTGGAGGTGTGCTAAGGAATTATGGGCTTGAAAAAGGTGTTTGAGTATGTCTGTAATTGATATACTAAGGGGTTGCAAACATGTCTGTGATTGCCATTGTGGGATAGATGAAATTCCAAGAAACATGAATGACAGATGTTGTCTGCATGGTAACAGTGAGGCTTGTGCATTTTGCAAAGCAGCATGAATGTCAAAGGGATTCAAAGTGAAGTGTAAAAGTGTTTCAATGCCGAAACTCGGGATTGAACCAAGGGCCTCTAGATCTTCAGTCTAGCGCTCTCCCAGCTGAGCTATTTCGGCCTATTTTGTGATGGCAATGACTCAAAAAAGTTTGTTTCAGTTAAATCTGGTAGTACAGTGTGGAGACGATGGCCACACTTTAAATGGCAGTGGTAAATTAAAGGCCATGATGAGTACACATCCATGATGTCACAGATGCACAATTGTTTGTTATAAATAAACTGATAATTTAATAAAGTTTGTAACGAGGTGCAGTCTAATCGCTTGAACAGGGACTTGAACCCTGGACCCTCAGATTAAAAAGTCTGATGCTCTACCATCTGAGCCACTCAAGCTAGTCTTCAGGAGAAATGGTATCTTGTCACATTAGTCATTACGTTTAGGAAAAAAAAATGTTTACAAACTATCATGCTTGTGATTGTTCCTGGTCATGCTTGTTCACTGTTTGCTTTGTTTTCTTTGGTTCTTATTGACCCTTTTTTTTTAGCATGAATTCTTGTAAAATTACTTGGTGCAAACTGACCCCTCATCTGAGTATATTTCCATTTCAACAGAACTCCACTTTACTTTTTATGGTCAGCCTAATCAAACAGCTGCCATGTTAGTTTGTTTTTTTTCTTCAAAACAGGTAAGTCAAGGTAAAATGGAAGCTTGGTTGCATGCCACTTTTGGTATTACATGGGTGTAGCTTGTGCTAGTAAGAATGAATGGCTGTTTGAATTTACATTACAAGAGACAGTCCCTCTCCCCACACAAAGAGGTACTTTTTGGACCAATTTGCTAATATGCGAACCTTCAGTCTGACAGAGTGCTAATGAAGTGCACCTACGTTTTCTTTATGAAATGATGGGTTCATGTTAAGCTGCCTTGGGTTTGAGCGTTTACCTATGAGACTGCTCCGCTCCAAGTTTCATTCATTGTGAACAGATGGAACACTCCAAATCAATAGCAAGTAGCTGGAGGTGTGCTAAGGAATTATGGGCTTGAAAAAGGTGTTTGAGTATGTCTGTAATTGATATACTAAGGGGTTGCAAACATGTCTGTGATTGCCATTGTGGGATAGATGAAATTCCAAAAAAACATGAATGACAGATGTTGTCTGCATGGTAACAGTGAGGCTTGTGCATTTTGCAAAGCAGCATGAATGTCAAAGGGATTCAAAGTGAAGTGTAAAAGTGTTTCAATGCCGAAACTCGGGATTTGAACCAAGGGCCTCTAGATCTTCAGTCTAGCGCTCTCCCAGCTGAGCTATTTCGGCCTATTTTGTTGATGGCAATGACTCAAAAAAGTTTGTTTCAGTTAAATCTGGTAGTACAGTGTGGAGACGATGGCCACACTTTAAATGGCAGTGGTAAATTAAAGGCCATGATGAGTACACATCCATGATGTCACAGATGCACAATTGTTGTATATAAAATACTGATAATTTAATAAAGTTGTAACGAGGTGCAGTCTAATCGCTTGAACAGGGACTTGAACCCTGGACCCTCAGATTAAAAGTCTGATGCTCTACCATCTGAGCCACTCAAGCTAGTCTTCAGGAGAAATAGTATCTTGTCACATTAGTCATTACGTTTAGGAAAAAAAATGTTTACAAACTATCATGCTTGTGATTGTTCCTGGTCATGCTTGTTCACTGTTTGCTTTGTTTTCTTTGCGTCTTATTGACCCTTTTTTTTAGCATGAATTCTTGTAAAATTACTTGGTGGCAAAACTGACCCCTCATCTGAGTATATTTCCATTTCAACAGAACTCCACTTTACTTTTTATGGTCAGCCTAATCAAACAGCTGCCATGTTAGTTTATTTTTTTTCTTCAAAACAGGTAAGTCAAGGTAAAAATGGAAGCTTGTTGCATGCCACTTTTGGTATTACATGGGTGTAGCTTGTGCTAGTAAGAATGAATGGCTGTTTGAATTTACATTACAAGAGACAGTCCTCTCTCCCACACAAAGAGGTACTTTTTGGACCAATTTGCTAATATGCGAACCTTCAGTCTGACAGAGTGCTAATGAAGTGCACCTACGTTTTCTTTATGAAATGATGGGTTCATGTTAAGCTGCCTGGGTTTGAGCGTTTACCTATGAGACTGCTCCGCTCCAAGTTTCATTCACTTGTGAACAGATGAACACTCCAAATCAATAGCAAGTAGCTGGAGGTGTGCTAAGGAATTATGGGCTTGAAAAGGTGTTTGAGTATGTCTGTAATTGATATACTAAGGGGTTGCAAACATGTCTGTGATTGCCATTGTGGGATAGATGAAATTCCAAGAAACATGAATGACAGATGTTGTCTGCATGGTAACACAGTGGCTTGTGCATTTTGCAAAGCAGCATGAATGTCAAAGGGATTCAAAGTGAAGTGTAAAAGTGTTTCAATGCCGAAACTCGGGATTGAACCAAGGCCCTCTAGATCTTCAGTCTAGCGCTCTCCCAGCTGAGCTATTTCGGCCTATTTTGTGATGGCAATGACTCAAAAAAGTTTGTTTCAGTTAAATCTGGTAGTACAGTGTGGAGACGATGGCCACACTTTAAATGGCAGTGGTAAATTAAAGGCCATGATGAGTACACATCCATGATGTCACAGATGCACAATGTTGTATATAAAATACTGATAATTTAATAAAGTTGTAACGAGGTGCAGTCTAATCGCTTGAACAGGGACTTGAACCCTGGACCCTCAGATTAAAAGTCTGATGCTCTACCATCTGAGCCACTCAAGCTAGTCTTCAGGAGAATGGTATCTTGTCACATTAGTCATTACGTTTAGGAAAAAAAATGTTTACAAAACTATCATGCTTGTGATTGTTCCTGGTCATGCTTGTTCACTGTTGCTTTGTTTTCTTTGCGTCTTATTGACCCTTTTTTTTTAGCATGAATTCTTGTGAATTACTTGGTGGCAAACTGACCCCTCATCTGAGTATATTTCCATTTCAACAGAACTCCACTTTACTTTTTATGGTCAGCCTAATCAAACAGCTGCCATGTTAGTTTATTTTTTTTCTTCAAAACATAAGTCAAGGTAAAATGGAAGCTTGGTTGCATGCCACTTTTGGTATTACATGGGTGTAGCTTGTGCTAGTAAGAATGAATGGCTGTTTGAATTTACATTACAAGAGACAGTCCTCTCTCCCACACAAGAGGTACTTTTTGGACCAATTTGCGAACCTTCAGTCTGACAGAGTGCTAATGAAGTGCACCTACGTTTTCTTTATGAAATGATGGGTTCATGTTAAGCTGCCTTGGGTTTGAGCGTTTACCTATGAGACTGCTCCGCTCCAAGTTTCATTCACTTGTGAACAGATGGAACACTCCAAATCAATAGCAAGTAGCTGGAGGTGTGCTAAGGAATTATGGGCTTGAAAAGGTGTTTGAGTATGTCTGTAATTGATATACTAAGGGGTTGCAACCATGTCTGTGATTGCCATTGTGGGATAGATGAAATTCCAAGAAACATGAATGACAGATGTTGTCTGCATGGTAACAGTGAGGCTTGTGCATTTTGCAAAGCAGCATGAATGTCAAAGGGATTCAAAGTGAAGTGTAAAAGTGTTTCAATGCCGAAACTCGGGATTGAACCAAGGGCCTCTAGATCTTCAGTCTAGCGCTCTCCCAGCTGAGCTATTTCGGCCTATTTTGTGATGGCAATGACTCAAAAAAGTTTGTTTCAGTTAAATCTGGTAGTACAGTGTGGAGACGATGGCCACACTTTAAATGGCAGTGGTAAATTAAAGGCCATGATGAGTACACATCCATGATGTCACAGATGCACAATTGTTTATATAAAATACTGATAATTTAATAAATTTGTAACGAGGTGCAGTCTAATCGCTTGAACAGGGACTTGAACCCTGGACCCTCAGATTAAAAGTCTGATGCTCTACCATCTGAGCCACTCAAGCTAGTCTTCAGGAGAAATGGTGTCTTGTCACATTAGTCATTACGTTTAGGAAAAAAAAAATGTTTACAAACTATCATGCTTGTGATTGTTCCTGGTCATGCTTGTTCACTGTTTGCTTTGTTTTCTTTGCGTCTTATTGACCCTTTTTTTTAGCATGAATTCTTGTAAAATTACTTGGTGGCAACTGACCCCTCATCTGAGTATATTTCCATTTCAACAGAACTCCACTTTACTTTTTATGGTCAGCCTAATCAAACAGCTGCCATGTTAGTTTGTTTTTTTTCTTCAAAACAGGTAAGTCAAGGTAAAATGGAAGCTTGGTTGCATGCCACTTTTGGTATTACATGGGTGTAGCTTGTGCTAGTAAGAATGAATGGCTGTTTGAATTTACATTACAAGAGACAGTCCTCTCTCCCACACAAAGAGGTACTTTTTGGACCAATTTGCTAACCTTCGAAGTCAGTCTGACAGAGTGCTAATGAAGTGCACCTACGTTTTTCTTTATGAAATGATGGGTTCATGTTAAGCTGCCTTGGGTTTGAGCGTTTACCTATGAGACTGCTCCGCTCCAAGTTTCATTCACTGTGAACAGATGGAACACTCCAAATCAATAGCAAGTAGCTGGAGGTGTGCTAAGGAATTATGGCTTGAAAAAGGTGTTTGAGTATGTCTGTAATTGATATACTAAGGGGTTGCAAACATGTCTGTGATTGCCATTGTGGGATAGATGAAATTCCAAGAAACATGAATGACAGATGTTGTCTGCATGGTAACAGTGAGGCTTGTGCATTTTGCAAAGCAGCATGAATCAAAGGGATTCAAAGTGAAGTGTAAAAGTGTTTCAATGCCGAAACTCGGGATTGAACCAAAGGCCTCTAGATCTTCAGTCTAGCGCTCTCCCAGCTGAGCTATTTCGGCCTATTTTGTGATGGCAATGACTCAAAAAGTTGTTTGTTTCAGTTAAATCTGGTAGTACAGTGTGGAGACGATGGCCACACTTTAAATGGCAGTGGTAAATTAAAGGCCATGATGAGTACACATCCATGATGTCACAGATGCACAATTGTTGTATATAAAATACTGATAATTTAATAAAGTTGTAACGAGGTGCAGTCTAATCGCTTGAAAGGGACTTGAACCCTGGACCCTCAGATTAAAAGTCTGATGCTCTACCATCTGAGCCACTCAAGCTAGTCTTCAGGAGAAAATTATCTTGTCACATTAGTCATTACGTTTAGGAAAAAAAATGTTTACAAACTATCATGCTTGTGATTGTTCCTGGTCATGCTTGTTCACTGTTTGCTTTGTTTTCTTTCTTGCGTCTTATTGACCCTTTTTTTTTAGCATGAATTCTTGTAAAATTACTTGGTGGCAAACTGACCCCCTCATCTGAGTATATTTCCATTTCAACAGAACTCCACTTTACTTTTTATGGTCAGCCTAATCAAACAGCTGCCATGTTAGTTTTATTTTTTCTCTTCAAACAGGTAAGTCAAGGTAAAATGGAAGCTTGGTTGCATGCCACTTTTGGTATTACATGGGTGTAGCTTGTGCTAGTAAGAATGAATGGCTGTTTGAATTTACATTACAAGAGACAGTCCTCTCTCCCACACAAAGAGGTACTTTTGGACCAATTTGCTAATATGCGAACCTTCAGTCTGACAGAGTGCTAATGAAGTGCACCTACGTTTTCTTTATAATGAATGATGGGTTCATGTTAAGCTGCCTTGGGTTTGAGCGTTTACCTATGAGACTGCTCCGCTCCAAGTTTCATTCACTTGTGAAACAGATGGAACACTCCAAATCAATAGCAGTAGCTGGAGGTGTGCTAAGGAATTATGGGCTTGAAAAAGGTGTTTGAGTATGTCTGTAATTGATATACTAAAGGGTTGCAAACATGTCTGTGATTGCCATTGTGGATAGATGAAATTCCAAGAAACATGAATGACAATGTTGTCTGCATGGTAACAGTGAGGCTTGTGCATTTTGCAAAGCAGCATGAATGTCAAAGGGATTCAAAGTGAAGTGTAAAAAAGTGTTTCAATGCCGCAACTCGGGATTGAACCAAGGGCCTCTAGATCTTCAGTCTAGCGTCTCCCACTGAGCTATTTCGGCCTATTTTGT